>JANAVB010006800.1:17288513-17891013 GCA_029216955.1 Iris pallida
TTGGTATGTCTTGTACAAGCCCCTTTATAGTTCTTGTGCAGTATATGGACGCTGATTCTCGAGGAGACTTGCTCCCTTCTCGTAGAATCCTGCGTCGTGACGTGTCTTGTTTGGATCCACTCTACCAATCGGGGACGGGGAGTACTAGTATAGGTGTGTGGTCATTATCCACCTTGTTTATTTTTGTAGACCTTGTGAATGCCAATCCTATACTCCATGTTTGATTGGCTAGATCATTAGACCTTGTGCAGACCCAAGCCGGCCACATATCGAAGCTAGTACTCACATACCTAGATAGATGATTTTTGATTCTTGTACATGCCATGATCAGTTTACTTGCCTTGTTCTAGCTCTAGATTTACAGCTTACCATGCCATGATACTCACATGTACATTTCATAATTTTTTGTATATACTCTCTATTTATAGTCTTATAGCTTTTGTCATATCTTGTGAACTGTTGTTAGTTGATTGTACTCGTTCCATCCTGACTGGATATGTTGACAAAATATTACGGATGCTGATGAGGAGGATTACTGTACCTACTACGGTCCGGATGACGTAGTGGGCTTAGACTTGGAGACCTTGGCTCAGCAGGGCTTAGCTCCGTCTGACAAGACTTTACCTATTGCTTAGTTAGAGTTGTTTTGGACTGGACTTTGTCTCCAGCTTGCCACTTACGATATTATATTTTGGGATTGTATAACCAAATTACTCTGTGACTCTTTCTCTCTGTTGAGCTGGATTTTGCACTTTGTGATTATATCTATCTAGTTTTTGTGCCATGATTCTTCCTTCTAGATTGTGATTGAGTTTATCAATATTTCATATTATATTCCTCCGTACAGAGATGACAGGTTTTTATACACTGTTTGTTAGCTAGCAGTCCTACAGCGTTCTACGCCGTTTTTATGGTGTAGGCTGGGCGCTGTCACGCACTTGTGCCCCTACCTAGGGTGCGGGTCGTGACATTTATAAAATAATAAAAATATACTAAAAATTTTGGGGTTTTATATTCTACCTAACTTAAAAGAATTTTGTCATCGAAATTAAGAATTTATAAGGGGTGAGAAGGCACTAGGGGGTATTGGTAATGAATACGATCAAGTCACTGGACGAGGCAAAGAAACGGTGTTCAATGCAAACATGCATTAGAAAATCACGATTTTAAATAATGACGAAAATAAATCATGGATATGGCTGACTAAAGTCAGAGAAAAAATGATTAGGGTTTAAGTTTAATCAAAATAACATACAATAAAGAATAGTACGGTATCAAGAGAAATAACTTAGAGACCTTTGAGATATGGTTTCTTGGGAGTAGGTTGAGGGCACGATTAGGAGAACGATTAGATTCACTCATAATTTAAATGATTAGGAGGTCGTGATAGTAAATATAGGGCCGAGGAAAAGAACGAGCAGTTTAGGACGAAAGTAAAGCAACATCGAGTGACAATGGTCATAGGTGATAGGATAGCTAGAGGAATTTCTAGCACAATGCCTTCGTCCTTTAAAATAGGTGAAGGCAAAAGCAATATATAGTTCGAGGGAGTCGTTATCGAATACGAATACGTGGTTCAAAGGCGACAGAATAATTTTAAAGGAATTGTCAAGGTAGTCGTGGATGGGATTCTAAATGCCAAGTTTAATTATGTCCCCATCCACGTAGAACGATAGATAAAAGCGAACCAAAGTACACTAGGTTGATCAGACCATCATGCACCGATTCTGAGTAGACAATACATTAGTGGATGCCTCCAATAACATATGTCATGAACAAGCTTGATAAAGAATTGAGCTTGCAAAAACTAGGCTACATTAGCATCATTAGTCTAGATAGTAAAAATATAGGCATATGAGATTAAAATTGAAATAAAGTAGAATCAGTTCAATTCCTTAAGTCTTTAAGTCATATCCTGTGTTGGTCTCTATACAGTCGTCCTACAGTCTTCTTGTCCAAGTCTTTGGTTGGCTAGATGGGTTAGGATCCTCTAAATTCTAGAACCTAAGTGAACTTACTAATATAGGTCACAAGGACAAAGGGATTGCTAGGTCATAAGGCATTCTACCCAACTTAAAAGAATTAAACTAATGATATTTTGGGACAAAAAAAAATATGTCCAACTAGTAGGGATCACCTGTCTAACCTCAAGCAAGCACGAAAGGAAGATAAGAATTATGATGGAAGGAATCAAGCAAGATGTAATCGATGAGTCGAACGGTAGTTCAAATATGGAATCAAAAAAAAGGTCAAGTATGTGGATGATATTCTAGAATCTAATCCTATACGCGGGCTTGCTTGGTACGTTAAGTAACCAAACAATTTATCTTGACCTGCATGGGCCACCACAAAAATATGTAACGTCCCAGTCCTAAAATATGTAGGATTAGAAACGTAGACACGCCAGCTGTATTCATACGAAGTACATGGGCCTCGTATGGATACATAAGCTATAAAGTGCAGTAAACCACAAATAACTAATCTCATCCAAAAAATACAAGAATAAAGGATATCATATAATCAACTACAAATTGTCATTGGTACATGTAGTTGGGCAGAGACAAATCCACTACCAACTATGAATAGAAATACATAACAAAAGAAAAAGTTTCGCGACCGAAGCAAAGACGACCAAAGTGCAATCATCCTCAAAGAAATAGAGATGATCATGGCCACGGCTAGAATACCTGCAAAAGATAAGAGCACACACATGACGAGATAACCAGGTCCTCAGAGAGACGTAACAAGACACATAATATCATACCAATATAACTGAATATAAATTGCTCAAATAAATAAGTAAATTAAATTATAATATGGTCCAAAACACACCTATTGAACTAGCTTACCATCCCTCCAGCCAAACAAGGACAGGAGATGGTAAACTAATTTACGATGGCGTATCTTTGCATGCTATGAATCCAATATTGTATCCAGACCCCAACAAGGTTCAATATCGTCTCATCGAAGTAGTAAGTCACACCTACAACCAAACAAGGACAAGATGTGATGAACTAATCTGCGACAAATTATTATTCCAAGCCACGGTCAGATATAAGTACCTAAACCAAAAGTACTCATACCTAACGGATAAGGTAGCCTAACCGTTCTAATTGAAATGTAGTTAAGAACAATCCTTCCTACGCATGGGCCCTGGCTAAAATAGGATCGACGTAGTCCCCCTTGGGGCACCAGTGGCCCAATCAATAAGAGCATAACGTTCCGTAGAATGTCAGTTGCCGTCAGTAATCATGGGTCATCAACCCCGTATCTCCAGCGGAGCTTCCGGGTCACAAGAAAAAGTGCATCGAAGTCCATACGCTAAGAAATTGTCCTCCCCGCCTAATGCTTACTATGTTGTATCCACAACACAAAACCTCTATTAACCGCTAAGTCAAACTAAGCATGCAACATCTATTAGCGATTATTCCTATCGCACGGCTTATACGTACCGGTGGCCAGCCAGTCACGCATGTTCGTGTTCTACATATAACACACAACTTTATGGTATAACGTGTCAAGGCCAATGAATGCAACACACAAGGTGTTCCCTTAAATCTAGGTTCAATGTGTAAGAAAAATAATACATAGCAAGAAATATAACTGAACAGTAAGTTCTAACATGTTATGCCATGTATCACAGTTTATTTTGTATAAAGAAAATAATGAATAATGGATGAATTATGAGCTAAAATAAATAAACAGCAAATGGCAAGGTGTCTTGTCTGGTAGGACGCATGGTTTACTACAATGATCAAGGTGGCACTAACTGCGACTTCGATGTAACCACTACACAAGGTGACCTCTGATGGTGGCACAGACAGTTCAATTGGGTTCAGAAGGGTCAAATTTGTTAGGATTGATGGAAGGATGTACAGAATTTGGCGAAGGAATAGAAAAAAGGGACTTGTTATGGACAAGAGAATAATCAAGGAATTTGGATCAATAATATATATATGAATTTAGAAAACTATTTATGATACTTGAAATAATATTCTTATTAGCTTATAAATAGTTTTTAGATAAAGCTTGAAAACAATAAAATCATTTTTTTGGGTAAAACTCTAAATTTGTAAAAATAACTTTATCAATGGAAAATATATCTTATTAATTAGAATAAATACTTGTATAAAAATCAAAATAAATTAATTTGAGGCTAAAATCTTTATTTTTTTTCAAAATAAAATAGTTTGGACAAAAACTCCTTGAAAATAGTTAGAACTATTATTAAATATATTTTATTTGATTATAAAATAATTATGTAATAAAACTATTGTCAATACCTAATTTTATCTAGCATTATAACAAAACAAAGATAATATTATTACTACTACTATTAATATTAACAATAATATTAGTAATAATAACAAAAATAAAATTTTTATGAAAACAAAACGGAACAAAAAACAAAACAAAACAACACCTACTACACAAAATAAAATAATGTATATCTCTTAAAATATTATAACAATGGTAAAGTTATAATGAATATATAATAATAAAAAAATAAAACAACAGCAGAACTTTGTAACTCTGTTTTCTCCTCAAAGGGAGAGAACTTCATCATTATGTTAAAAAAGAATGGGGAAGAAGGGATTTTGAGAGAGCTTAGAGGAGCGAAGAAAGGAGAGAGAGAGAGGAAGGAGATCGGGAGAGGATGAGGGTGGCGGAGAGGGCTGGAGGGGAAGTGTCACGACCCGCACCCTGATTAGGGACACGAGCACGTGGGTACGTCCAGCCTACGTCGCAGAATCGACGGTAGAACGCTGTATATGACATCTGTAAATACTACAACTAAACAGTATAAAGGTACCTGTCATCTTCGCACGGAGGAATATAATATGGCATAACTCAATCACAAGATAAAACTAAGGTAGATAGCACAGAAATAAAATATGATATATGTGAAAATAGGAAATAAGTTCAAGATCTAACACAAGCCCAGAGATATACACAACATCACAGAGTCACATAATATAATATAGAATATTACAGTCTAAAAGTACTAGCTGGATCGCAGTCCAGGCAAACCTAACTAAGCTATACTACTTTGGGTGTGCAAAGTCTAGTGGCTCAACTATCAGGCCACAGTCCTGGACTATTCCATCTATCTCGACCCCATAATAGGTCGAGCAGTCTACCTCAGAATCGTCTGTAATATATCAACGGTATCTTGTAAGGAAAATGAGCAAGTACAAACACTAACAGCAGTTCCATATGAATTGACAAATTCTATAAGAGACAGTATAATGAAATATAAGACAAAGATATAGGATGACTTGGGAACTATTCAAAAGCCGAGTTACAACCCTTAAACCAAATAAGGATCGGGGTTGTAACCCTTCTCCCGAACAGAACTTAGCCTCCAATCAAGGTATAGCATACGAGCATGTAGAACATATGAGTAATGAATATCATAGCATGGTGAGAAAGTACTGAACGTAGAACTGAGCAGGATATAAGATATAATAAAATAAATATAAAATGTGTCATGAATTATTAGAGCGTTATGTGATCAACTTTGGGAAAGTTACAGGACAGGCTATCCACTTGGCCCGACAATCATAAGAAAATCTCTGGAAAGGGTCATGCCGGCCAACCTGGATAACAAGCACAAGGAATAGGATCTCGCTACACCCTACGTGAGGTGAGAGTGGCGCAAGCACGAGAATATAGTGACAGGGTAGCTTTGATCACATAGCCCCTAATAATTTTCCATTCCCGAATAGTATAATGGATCTGGACATGACACGTCATGACACGTGATTCCATAAGAGGGTAGCAAGTCTCCTTAGAAATTGGTGTCTATACAAGTACATGGAATAAGACAGAAAATGTACCAATATACCAAGAAAATCTAGGAACAACATCTCATGTCATGATCCAACATATACTAGTCCGTGAACTATCGTGACTGGAAATCGAGTAAGACACTACAACTAAATTAGATATAGCAGATATTAAGACAATGAAAACTATTAGTGAATGTACTCGCCTGTGGTCCAGAGCTGATAAGGTGAACAGACGCTCAGAGTAATCACAGACCTAAAGATGAGATACTATAAGTCAAACAGGGTTTTATAATGAAAGAAAAACTAATTTAAGTCATGATATACAAGTCTTAGTCAAACTAGGTCAAACTGGATCATACTGGGTCACACTAGGTCATACTAGATCATATTAGGTCATACTAGGTCACTGGAAGTCAATCCAAGTCAAACAAGGTTAAATTTGGTCAAATATTGACTTACATTTGACTTTTGGTCAACTGGTCAACCCTGGTCAACTCTGGTCAACTCTAGGTCAACCTAGGCTAATATTGACCAACTGTTGACTTTCAGTCAACTGGTCAACTCTGGTTTGGTTTCGGTCAATTCTAGTCACTTTTAGGCTAAGTTTGACCTTCGGTTGACTTTCGTTGACTTTTGGTCAAAATGGTCAACCAAAGTCAAAACTAGTCTAGGAGCACTATTTCTGACCATTACCAACCAAGGGAACCAAATTTCACTTATATCTTAACCCCTAAATCACATACCTTAGCTATAGGCAATTACTTATCTTAGAAATAGGGTAAATCCCATTTACCCTAAGATACCATATTGGCATCACGAGATACCTCAACTCTAACTCTAGACTAATATCTAATACTAATTCAAACTAGCCTACAACACCATACTAACATTTACCCTTCTAACATATCACTAACATATACCATATCTTACCTTACCCTTGCTAACATACTAACATTTCACTCACTAACTTACACTCAACTCACACACACAACACAAACAATCACCTAAGGGTTTTTGGGACTGATTTGAGATGGAAATGGGTGATTGAATGAATGGGTGTATAAATGAATGAATGAAGGGGTGAATAGATGAATGAATGTTGAATGAATGGATAGGTGAATGGTGGTTTGAATGGATGGGTGGATGAATGAATGGTGAAATGGAAGGGATTAATGAATGTTAAGGCTTAAATGAATGGAAGAATGGGTATATAAATGAATGTTGAATGCATATATGAATGTATGTGGATAGATAGATGGATGGGCTGAATGGTTGATGGAATATGGATGAATGAATGGGAAATGTGAATGATATATGACTGAATGATATATGGGGTTGAATACATAAGTGAATGGAGTGAATGAATGGTGATATGGATGTGTATGGATGGGTGTATGGAAGGACGAAATGAAAAGGGAAATTGTATGAATGAATGAATGAATGAAGAGGTGGCTGAAATGATTAAGGGGATTAGGTGTATGGGGTCACTGAATGGTTGCTAAGGGTCATTGGGATGGGGCTACTCCCCCCTCTAGCTGCTACTGCAGCTGCTGCAGTCCCATACTGCTGCTGCCATAGGCAGCAGCTCGAGAGCTACTGCTGCTGTTCCTATTGCTGCTGCCAAGGGGCAACAGCTCTTCTCGACCTGCTGCTGTTTCTGTCCTTAATTTCCCCCCTTCACACTGCCTAACACTCCCTCTATCACTCTCTTTATGTCACTCCCCATTCCCGGAATACGTAAATTTTTGATTTTTCATGTATATGGTATCTGGCACCTGTATCTTTATTGCATTTATCCTGTATTTGTAACTGGCCATGGCATGGAACAGTATCTCATCGCGGATTAGTGTGCCACCCCTTGTCCTTGTTTGGTTGTAGGCGTGGTTCACTGTTTCGATGATAGGATTTCTGAACCGTGTTGTGGTTAGGATTTTATTTAATTAATTTAATTAGTTGTATCACGTAACAATTAACATGTCATTAGTCACATGGTTAGAGCATGTTTAGGGCTTAGGGTTTTCTTAAGCCAACCCCTATATATATTGCATTTATTTAATATTTATCACGCATTTATTCCGTGTCTAATTTCTTTAATTTTATGCTAATTATTTTTCTGTAATTTGTTTCTGCCTTTACCTAGCTATTGGTTTATTTTGCTCATGTTGAACCAACTTGGTTTAACTTGGTTCAACATGATAAGCATGGATGGTCTAGATTGTGTAGGAAGGAATGGATGGTGGGAGATTAACATGACTTGCTATTTAAATCCCTCTTCTATTCTCTCTCCTCATAACTCTCATTTTCTTTCTTCCTCCACCAAAACCCTAGCTATTAGAGAGAGGCAAGTACATCTTGCACACCATGAAGGATTTCATGCATCCCCATTTATTTTTGGTCTATGTTGTTCATCTTCTCTTCCTCTACAAGTTTAGGTCTTGAAGTTCTTGATTTCTATGGATGGTTGGGTGTAGATCTAAGTTTTAAGTTTTGGTTTTCATAGTTTTGGTCTTCATATGAATTTAGGGTTTTGATCTATCAAACATTGTTGATTTCGAAATTAAGTGGTTCCATGTTGTAGAGAATTTGATTCTACTAAAGTTTGGCTTTTGAAAAGTTAGATTTCGATTTATTTTGTGGAAGTTATGGCAAAAAGAATTTTGGTTCGTTCCTATATATTCATCTGCAGCACGCACAGCATGTCGCGGAAGGCGCACCGCATGTCGCAGAAAGCGCATGTTGCAATGAAGCGCATGTCGCGGAAGGCGCACCGCATGTCGCAGAAGGCGCATGTCGCAGAAGGCGCTGGTCGCAGAAGGCGTATGTTGCAATGAAGCGCATGTCGCAGTAGGCGCATATCATGTCGCGAATGAGCCGCATTAAGACGCATGTCGCAGTAGGCGCATATCATGTCGCGAATGAGCCGCATTAAGGCGCATGTCGCAGTAGGCGCATATCATGTCGCGCATGAGCCGCATTGAGGCGCATGTCGCAGTAGGCGCATATCATGTCGCAGTTGAGCCGCATGAGGCACATGTCGCGGTAGGCGTACATCATGTCGCAGTTGAGCCACATGAGGCGCATGTCGCGGTAGGCGCATATCATGTCTCGCATGAGCCGCATTGAGGCGCATGTCGCAGTAGGCGCATATCATGTCGCAGAATATGCCTATTTTGGTTGTTTCTGACTATCATATGTTCTATTTTGACTGAATTGTGGCTAGAATTTCTTCCAACTCCTAACATGAATTTGTAGATCTTTTCCTTGGCTTCAAGAATATGTTACCAACTATTTTGTACTAATTATGGACTCGACCATGTTTAATGCTAATTGACTTTCATGCCTTGTCACCATTAATAACGATGGTTATCTTGACTAAATTGATCATGCGTTCCTAGTTGGAACTAAGAGACTGGCTAGTCGTCTTATTGAAATGAATGAATGAGACACGTTCATGTAATAAACTATTGTACTCGATTAGCCGATCCCGAATATTGACATACAGGCACATGCAAGCTTCAATCTATTTATTTATTTATTTATTTATTTATTTTTCTACAAAAGTAGCATGTGTACTTGATGGTCAAGGCATGATTACCCCGTGGTTAGATTTGATTGTTGCATTACGCTATGTAAAACCTACAACCTAGCCGCACTGGTATCGTTGTAGAGTTGCGCATATCGTACCCCGTACGAAAGTACTCATTTGAATGATCATGATCCACGGCATGGGATTTCACTCAACGTAGGGACTATTAAGTAAAATAAAATAATGATGGCATGGAGAGAATGGATTCCCAAGTTCTTACATGGCAGCCCTCCCGGGACTAGTAGTGCCCGCCAGGCCGGCTGGTTCCCACAGATACTGTAAATCTGCCACACGGGCAGGGAACAGTACCTGCTTTTATTATTATTGTATATTGTATATATATGACGGGCGTCCTGCTAGGACTCGTCTAATTCATGCTTGGCGCACCTGATTGACTGGATAGACTAGTCTTGCTCGCACATAGTAAGAACTGAGGAATTCCTAATTGCATAATTCCAGGATAACTTGGGACTCACAATAGCAAGCCGTAGGATTTGATTGGCCGTACAAGATGATTTGTTTGTGTACTGTACCTACTCTGTTGTCTAACTGGGATGATCAGAATGTCAGGACATGACGGGCCAACTTCTGTCCTTGTTTGGTTGGGAGGTTGGTTCGAAGTGTCGTGATGTGATGTGAATCCTAGTAGCAAGCAGAGATCTATTATTATATTCTCTTATTACTGGTTTTAATTCCCTCATATCGTGCTTCCTTGTGGTACTTGCTATTAGAGGTCTAACCTCTCTGGTTTTGCATGGCCAGATTTAGAGCCGGTTCTCGAGGCTCCAGCTTACTTCCGCCTCCAAGATGGTCAACACTAGAGGGATGATCGCAGGAGGACTCGAGTAGGTCCCTTACTTCACCACTCGTTTTGTTATTTATTTTATACCGTAGCCGTTTGGCACCGACATGTTAGTCGGATTGTCTTGTACTTATTTTTACATAATTGTAATTAAGTCAGACTGCAGCTGATAACAATTGTGTACACCTTGCTATATCATCTGGCTATGTTTTGTAAAGCCAGATCTCAAGAACATTTTGACTGAGCGTTTGGGACGCCTTACTGCTTATTCTTACATGTTCTCTATTTCTGTTTTCTTGTTCGAATGATTGAGACAATAGATGTGAAGTGACCATAGTGAGACTTTCATGTAGTATGCACCCCCTCGTCTTTAGACAGCATTGGTCGTATTATACGGTATTCATCTACCCGTAATACGTAGCTGGCTGAGTCATTCCCCCGCTCTCCAGTATTCTGGTTCTGGGGCGTGACAAGGTTTTAGTGGTGGCCCATGCAGGTCTGATTTCAGACTTGTGGGGTGCTTGATTTATAGGATGTCTCAATCACACATGTTTCTTCTTGATCTCCTGATTCGTTATTCTCAACCCTTGCTTGACATTCCGGTATCCTTTGACTTCATTGATCCTTCATGTCCGGTTGTTTGATTGTTCTCTTGTCCCTTTTCTTAGGGGCACCTCGTCTGCATCTGTCAGGATTGGACAGCAACAACAAGGGCAACATGGGCAACATGACCAGGTTGGTCAGCAACAAGGGCCAGTCTCACCTCAGGAGACTATCCAAGAAGAGGTGATAGTAGAACCAGCAGTTGGACCGCAGTATCCGGAGGTTCCAACACCACCTGTAGTTCCACCTACCCCTATGGAAGTGGATACACCAGCCCTTCTGGAGATCATGAGAGGAATGATGGCTGCTCAGTACATCAGATGTTGGCCCAGCAGCGCATGCACACTCAGCTACAAGAGCAGAATGTGTTGCTCAACCAAGGATTGCAGACGGCTCTGGAAAGAGGAATGAGGACTGATTCAGGAGCATCGGCCAAGTTTTGCAAGTACAACCCCCGCCGTTTCGAGGGCACGGAGGATGCTATTTCAGCAGATGCATGGCTCAAGGATATTGAGGCTATTCTAATAGCAGCTAAGGTGCCGGCAGAAGAACGTGTAGATCAGGTGAAGTTGTTACTTCAGGATCTCGCACGTGATTGGTGGGAATCAGAGAAAGTAGGTATCAGACGTCCCGTTGCTTGGGACGATTTTACTGCAAGGTTCAAGACGAAGTATTATGAAGTTGTGGCGCAGTTTGAGCTACAACAGAAATTTATCAACCTCAGACAGGCTGGCAAGACTGTAGATGCGTACGCAGCGGAGTTCTGCAGATTGAGCAGGTTTGCCCCAGAGATGGTAGCAACGGAGCGCCAGAGGGCGATGAGGTTCCAGCAAGGGTTTCATCTTGAGCTCTTGCAGTTGATAGAGGGGCACAACTACCAGACTTTTGATGAAGTATTGACGGCAACTCGAAGGCATGAGATCACCATTCAGAGGCTTGCGGCAAGGACTGGAGGTCAGAAGAGATCTCACGGTCAGATAGAAGGAGGAGGGGCAGCAGCGCCCCGAGCAACAGCACCATCCCCTGGCATTCGTATCCACGATGTGGCGATATGAGCACCAGCACTACCCAGGCAGCAGCAGCAACAACAACCGAGGAAGAACCAGCAACCCCCAGCGGGCTGCACTTACTGTGGTAAGGGAGGGCACACTAGGGATGTGTGTCATTCAGCTAATGGATTATGCTTGAGGTGTGGCAGTCCAGACCATAGGATTGCCAATTGTCCTATGATACAGAGGCCAGGAGGTCCAGCTCAACGGTTTCCGGCGTTGCCAGCTCCAGAGGTAGCACCGTATCAAGGGCCGACACTAGCAGTGAGGCCACTAGCCCAGCACCCATTACCGACGCAAGCTCAGATGTACCGACAAGCACAGCATCAGGTTGGGCAGCAGGGACAGGGAAGGCAGGGACAAAGGCAAGAAGGATTTGGAGTATTAGAGCAAAGATTGGCTGAAGGCGGTCAGGTTTTGAGTAAGTTTGAGTATTAATTATTATTTATTATAATTCTTTGAGTTTTATATTCGAAGAGTGAAGGCAACTTTTTGTCTCACTCATCTGCTCTCGTATCATGTGATACGTGAAATTCATCATGTGTCTTGATTACGAGAGTACGTCCTGGACAGAGTCTCGTTCTTGATTTAGTCATTGGTACCGACTTATCTCAAGCATTGACCCTTGTCCACTTTGGGTGTCGGTGTAGGACCTCGAGGACGAATTCCTACCTGACTTGAGAGGCATATTTTATTCGTATGTCTCCGATCATTTCCCTTTAGGGTATGATTATTGTTTGCGCTCTTACTTAATTGCTCTTTCTTTCGTAATCTGTTCGTATGCCATGTGTTGTTTGATAATCATGATTGTTATATGACATGAGTGTATTTCGTGATCTGAGAGCGCGCTCGACTAGCCTTATTGAAATTTCGAGGACGAAATTTTTCTAAGGAGGGTAGAGATGTCACTCCCCATTCCCGGAATACGTAAATTTTTGATTTTTCATGTATATGGTATCTGGCACCTGTATCTTTATTGCATTTATCCTGTATTTGTAACTGGCCATGGCATAGAACAGTATCTCATCGCGGATTAGTGTGCCACCCCTTGTCCTTGTCTGGTTGTAGGCGTGGTTCACTGTTTCGATGATAGGATTTCTGAACCGTGTTGTGGTTAGGATTTTATTTAATTAATTTAATTAGTTGTATCACGTAACAATTAACATGTCATTAGTCACATGGTTAGAGCATGTTTAGGGCTTAGGGTTTTCTTAAGCCAACCCCTATATATATTGTATTTATTTAATATTTATCACGCATTTATTCCGTGTCTAATTTTTTTAATTTTATGCTAATTATTTTTCTGTAATTTGTTTCTGCCTTTACCTAGCTATTGGTTTATTTTGCTCATGTTGAACCAACTTGGTTTAACTTGGTTCAACATGATAAGCATGGATGGTCTAGATTGTGTAGGAAAGAATGGATGGTGGGAGATTAACATGACTTGCTATTTAAATCCCTCTTCTATTCTCTCTCCTCATAACTCTCATTTTCTTTCTTCCTCCACCAAAACCCTAGCTATTAGAGAGAGGCAAGTACATCTTGCACACCATGAGGGATTTCATGCATCCCCATTTATTTTTGGTCTATGTTGTTCATCTTCTCTTCCTCTACAAGTTTAGGTCTTGAAGTTCTTGATTTCCATGGATGGTTGGGTGTAGATCTAAGTTTTAAGTTTTGGTTTTCATGGTTTTGGTCTTCATATGAATTTAGGGTTTTGATCTATCAAACATTGTTGATTTCGAAATTAAGTGGTTCCATGTTGTAGAGAATTTGATTCTACTAAAGTTTGGCTTTTGAAAAGTTAGATTTCGATTTATTTTGTGGAAGTTATGGCAAAAAGAATTTTGGTTCTGTCACGACCCGGTCCCCAAATACTTGGGTCGAATCGGATCATGCCCAGCCTGCACCGTTGATGAGACGGCGGCAGTAAGCTGTAATCCATATTGCAGGTAAATCAACAACAAGTTTGAATTTAAAAGTTGCCACAACATTTAATTTACGATAATAAAAACTTGTCTTTCAATACAAGGTTCATAAACTGGAAATAAAGAAACAACTAAACTCTCAACTAATGTAGCATCTATGGAGACGCCACAACATCATCATCAGCTGGGAGTACCGCCGGGTACAAGTCAGGATCAAAATAGCTATTGATCATCATCTCCAGATCCTCAGTAATACCTAAAATGTTGTCTCCAGTCAGGAGGGAGCAAAGTACAATTCATGCAAATTTTAACAATTAAAATGACAATTTATAACATGCATTTTTAAACAGTTTGAAAATGAACAATTTTGAAATAGTACAGTACAGTGATATGAATAGGTAAAGAATATGACCGGTTTGGGTACATTTGTATCCTAGCGATACGGTATGGCTTATCCCCGTGTGAGAGAGGGGTAAGCTAACACATTCATTATCCTAAGTTTGGATTTGGTCATATCCAGTACACTATTCCCCCAGTCCCCAACAATACGATCAATGCTCCCGAAGGAGTTCGTGTATAATTGTGGTTTAAACTTGCAATGAAACAATTGTGAAAATAATTGTAAAATCTACATAAAATGTACTTGCCTTAAACTTCCGGTTGTCAAGGTTTTGCACTTCGGTATTCGGTAAATTACTCTCTTCCTTGTACTCCTACATTTCCGGGAAACTCGTCTCAGAAACAAACATAAAATGTCTAGTTGTCTTTCCTAGTTAGTTTTGATAGATTAGCTAACTAACACAACGTCAAAGCATTTAAGAGTTTGAATTTAGAAATTTCATTCTTTTATTCTGGTATTTTCAGAAAACTTGTAATTATCATTTAATTTGGTTAAAACTTGTATTTTGTACATAAAAATTATTATTTATTTAAATAGTGAGAAAATCATAACTTATCGATAATATATATAATCTACTATTTATATTACACTACAACATCCAGAAAAGAAATAAAAATCCTAATTATTACATTTTTCCAGCACAAATAAAGTAATTGGCTTATGCCCCTTACAACTTGATTTACATAAATTGAAATAAGACGGAAATGTTGTTAGTCTCAAAATTTAATAACTACAATTTTAACAAAATTAATAATTTCCAAAATAATATTAAAAGAGAATTTTAAGTCTCAGACTCTGGTCCAAAATTTCATTTTTAACTACTCTGCCTCAACGTCCGGTCGAACCGGTGCGTTTGCATTTCGCTGGGACCCAGTGACCGTTAAGGTCGTCGCCCAAAATAAAATAATATTTAACTCGAATAATCATTTCGAAAATCATTTAATAAATTCCCAAAAATTTCGGCAGCATTCCCTCTGTTTTCGGGATAACCCAAAAACTGGGAACACGTCCGATACCTGCAAAATAACTCAAAAACTCCCATTTATAAATATTCCCGTAAAAATATTTTTTTTTTTTTTTCCAAACTCTTCCAGTTATTAATTCCACCAAAAACTCAAAACAGAACTCAAATCCCAGAGTTCTTCCAAGAAGAAAACTCAAGGAAATCTTCTAACAAAATCCCAACATAGAAAAATCCTCAAAATACTAACTTGTAAACTAACAGAACCAATTAACATACCACAAAACTAACATTCAAACAAACCCAACAGAACCATCCCAATATATATATTCCGCAGATTCTCGGATACCTGAATACTTCAGAAAGTTTCTCGAAATATATCGAAAACTTCCCGAACCCATTCTGTCCAAGAATCCCAAAATAACAGAACAGAAAATCCATATTTCCGAAAGATGGCAACGTAAAATTACGTTGTCAAAATCCCGAATTCCTGCTGGAATTGGGTGGACCAGCATCATCATAGACTAAATTGGGTCAGAAAATACCAACAACAGAGTCTCGGAAAAGGACGGAATCGAAAACGAACAGTGTCACGGGAAACGCCAACAGGACAGCAGGTCACCGGGGTCGGGCGCCAGCCAGGGGACGACGACGGGAGCGCCGGGGACGCGGGGACTTGCCGGCGTGAACGGGGACGGGCCGCGCGGGTTTGCCGGCGAGCACGGAAGAAGTCGCCGGGGAGGGGCGGCCACCGTGGTGCTCCGGGAAAGGGGCGCCGGTCGGGATCTCGCCGGGAACTTCGCCGGAGTGGGTTTTCTTCTCAGAAATTGGGGAAAGGATGGTGTGGGGAAGAAAGGATAACATGGGGTTTATATAGGAAAACAAATTGGAGTTACTCATCTGGAGAGGGAGGTAGAGAGCCACCGTGCCTTTACTCCAGCCGGTGGGGAAACCGATCAGTCGACGGCAGTTTCGAGAGCCAAAAGGTCGGCCAAACAATGAAATCCAAACCGAAGCTTTTGTTCTTCAGTTGAGAAAAGGAAAAGTCCTCAACAGAACTCTTGAAATGAGAATGAGTTCTCATCAACACTATTGGGTTTTTAACCCAATCAAACTCATATATGGGTAAGCTCTCTCATGGGCTTCAATCTAAGTTTGGCTTATTGGTCCAAAACAAAACTTATGAAAAAATCCAACTAAAAATCTAATGGGTTAAATAAAACTCACAAGATAATTGGACCAAACTTTGGACCAATCAATACATTTTTTTTTTTCTTTTTTTTTATATATGATGTTTGATTTAAAATCCCATAATTTTATTTTTTTTGAAAATAATTTCACTTTATTAAATATTATTAATTATTAACATCTTTCAAAATAAATAATAATAATAAAAAAAATTATTGTTAACATTAATCTAACAAAATTTTATTTAGCAAATGAAAATTAGAATAAAATGCAAATTAGAAATTACGGGTTTCACAACCTTCCCTCCTTAAAAATTTCGTCCTCGAAATTTAAGGACAGGTAGGACAGGATTCCCACAATTCAATTAGACACGAGTATGGTGTTCAGGTTCAAACAATAAGAATTTTTAAAGGTAATCATGGATGAGACAATTTAGGGACAAAATAAAATATAAAGCGAACCAAAGTGTATGAGGTTGATCAGACCATCATTGCACCGGTTCTGATTAGACAATATATTAATGGAGGCCTCCAATAAGATAATGTCATGATCAAGCTTGAAAAAAGGAATAGCTCGCAAAACTAGGCTAACAAGCATAATGTCAAATTTGAAAATGAAACAGATGAGTATGGAAAGAAATAGGAATAATGATTCAACTTTGCCTGATCTTCATCTCACCTCTGACTATGCTTGTTACTGGTTTCTCTGACACTGCCTTCTTCTACAAATTCCAGTGGTTGACAACTGTTGTCTGCCCAGTGCTTCTGTCTATCATAGCTTGTCTCTGATCATCTTCACTTCCTCTGCTGCGCCAGTTACTCTCTCTGGATCTAACAGTATTCTTTCTTCTTCATCGTCCTATGCAAGTTATGTACGAAAACTACATCCAAAACTTCAATGATGTTGTACTGATGCTAACTGGGTATTTATTGTAAGAAAACTCTACCAAAGATAATTGATCTTTCCAAGATCCTCCAGATTCCAGGAGGCAAGATTCTTCAGCATGTCTTCAAACGTCTAGATTGACTTCTTTGATTGTCTGTCAGTTGGAACTTCATGAATCCGGTAGATGTGTCTCTTGCACATTGCCGCCAACTCTTTCGTGAATAAAGCAACTTCATAATGAACTGACTTGGTCAGTCAGTCCACAAAATCCAATTGGTGATCTTCCCTCCTTAGGAACAAAGTAATCCTAACACAAGGTCCATTTATGTGTTTCTACTTCTACTCCAAATTATCCAGCGTCTGCAGGAATCTTGCTAATTTCCACATGTTGACAGAATACCTAACCTCATTCTTGGAATTTGTCCTTCTTCATTACATAACACCATTTAATGGTACACACATCCCGATACATCTGGTTAGAGTGTGTGGGATACTGCGCTTCTTAGTTCACCAGAAGGTATACAACCTCGTACCATTCTTCAAAAGCTCCATCGTTGGCAATAAAGAAACTCCCAAATGTTCCTGCCAACACTTGATCTCTAAGTTTACAAGTGCCTTGTCTTGAAACTGCGTCTCCTTAATCTTGTCCCTTAGGTACGAGCTCACTTGCAACTTCATCAACACAGAATCAGCATCCAGTTCCTTCCGTCCAGGCAATACAATCTCCAGTCCGAGCTTCTCGATGTCCTCCAGCAGGTGCCTCTCCTTGGTTAAGAACATCGCCACTGGGTATCGACTAAGTGCATCAGCGACCACATTAGCCTTACCCGGGTGATATTGCAAGTCGATGTCAAAGTCCTTCATTAACTCCAGCCATCTCCTTTGCCTCATGTTTAACTCCTTCTGAGTGAAAACATACTTCAGACTTTTGTGATCTGTGTATATTTCCACTCTCTCTCCATAGAGATAATGCTTCCAAAGCTTCAATGCAAAGATGACTGCAGCCAGCTCCAGATCATGAGTGGGATAGTTCTTCTCATGAGTCCGTAGTTGCCTAGATGCATAGGCAATCACTTTCCCATGTTGTTGAAGAACGCAACCCAGTCCTTTGCCTGAGGCGTCACTGTATATTGTGAAACCACCGGATCCTGCGGGTAGCGCAAGGATTGGTGCAGTGGTAAGCCTCTTCTACAGCTTCTTAAATGCGTCCAGACAAACTCTTCATTCTTTCGAGTCAGCTTCATCATTGACTCAGCAATCTTGGCGAATTCCTACACAGATTCCAGTAGTATCCCATCAAGTCCAAGAAACCATTGAACTTAGATATACGACTTCTCCACAGCGGCTATCTATCTAGAGTCTATCAAATTTTCTTCTCTTGTGACATTATGGCAAAAACCACATTGTCTAAGAAAATTCATGTCTTGATAGCTTACCAAAAACTTCTTCAAAGTTCTTAGAAATTTCTCAGATGCTCTTCATGTTCTTCTTCAGTCCTTGAGTATATCAGATTTTTGTTATCTAAAGAAAAGACAACAAATTGATTCAATTACTCATAAAAAGACTCTGTTCATGAGATTCATGAACACAACATGAGTATTCATCATTCCAAGAGACATGATCCAAAAATTCAACTACCAGTATTTGGTGTTGAATGTCGTCTTGAGAATGTACTCCTTCTTAATCTGATGGTAGTCAGTTCTTAAGTTAATCTCCGAAAACCCTTAAGTTCACTCAACTTGGATAGATCATCAGTCGAGAAAAAGTAATTCTTCAGTGCCCTGATAGTCATCCATATTGTTTTATCCTTCTTGGATACAAACAAGACTGATGCTTCTTAGAGTGAAGCTCCGTCTTATATGAAACCCAACACCTTTAGTCCATTGATCTAATCCTTCATTTCCTTGGCTTCCTTCAGGTCGATTCTATAGTATCACTTAGTCATAGGGAAAGAGCTAGGTACTAGGTTAATGGAATATTTCTATGCATAGGGTAATCCAGAAACTATTAGGGAAAACTTCTATCATGAAGATGTAACTAAGATTTTTATTCATATAAGAGAATTACAACAAAACTCTCATAATTGATCTAGGGACATCTTGTTACAGCTTCTTAATAGATAATACCTCTCAGCAGTCCTAAGTACTATTCTTCATGGTTCTGGTTCTTGCTTGGGCATCTCCATTTTCTTCCTCTTCTATGATCCTTGATTCTGCTTCATCCCTTCCTACGGTCTGTTGGATAGAGTCCTGAGGTTGTGGCATAATAGACGCTCCGATACGATGATAAGATAAGAGGCAGTCCTTAACTTGATGTTCAGCAGATCCACACACCAAACATTGCCTTAATCTCTTGCGACAAATGTTGGCTTGGTGACCAGGTCTCTTACAGTAGGCACAAGCCAAAAGCTTCTTGCAATATGGTTGTCGGACAGGGCCCAAATATCTTCTATTCTCATGGGTATCCCTCCTAGGACGAGGTTCCGCTCCAACTTGGTTTAAAATGGCTAAGGTTGCGTCGTTGATATTCTTCATGACTTCTCTCGAGATATCCATCTGTTCAGCTTGAATCTTCTGATACTCTAGGATTTCTTGAAATAAAGCAACCATCTGAGAGGTGTTCTCTGGTACTGGTGAAGCAACATGAGTGGGTTCTTCCTCAAAGAAAAGTAACCCAGTTAGAGGAGAGGTAGGATTTGCCAGTGTGGGGAAAACTTCACTGGATGATTGGTGAAGATGATCAATCAGCTGGTTGGGTGAAAAGCTCTGACTTGACTGAAGAGGCGGGATTCGATCCGGAGATGATACCACATTGCCAGCAGAGTTGGTTTTGTCAGTGTTCATTCTCTGGAAGGTTTAGGATGCAAGCATAAGCAAGGTAACCTACCAGTCTATAATAAAAATATTTATCATATATAAATCGGTCCTATGTTGTGGCAATTTTGATGTTCTAGTGTTCCTAATTGTTTCTAGTTTTCCTAAATTGTTGATTTAGTTGACCTGCATGGGCCACCACTAAAAACATGTCACGACCCGGTCCCCAAATACTTGGGTCGAATCGGATCATGCCCAGCCTGCACCGTTGATGAGACGGCGGCAGTAAGCTGTAATCCATATTGCAGGTAAATCAACAACAAGTTTGAATTTAAAAGTTGCCACAACATTTAATTTACGATAATAAAAACTTGTCTTTCAATACAAGGTTCATAAACTGGAAATAAAGAAACAACTAAACTCTCAACTAATGTAGCATCTATGGAGACGCCACAACATCATCATCAGCTGGGAGTACCGCCGGGTACAAGTCAGGATCAAAATAGCTATTGATCATCATCTCCAGATCCTCAGTAATACCTAAAATGTTGTCTCCAGTCAGGAGGGAGCAAAGTACAATTCATGCAAATTTTAACAATTAAAATGACAATTTATAACATGCATTTTTAAACAGTTTGAAAATGAACAATTTTGAAATAGTACAGTACAGTGATATGAATAGGTAAAGAATATGACCGGTTTGGGTACATTTGTATCCTAGCGATACGGTATGGCTTATCCCCGTGTGAGAGAGGGGTAAGCTAACACATTCATTATCCTAAGTTTGGATTTGGTCATATCCAGTACACTATTCCCCCAGTCCCCAACAATACGATCAATGCTCCCGAAGGAGTTCGTGTATAATTGTGGTTTAAACTTGCAATGAAACAATTGTGAAAATAATTGTAAAATCTACATAAAATGTACTTGCCTTAAACTTCCGGTTGTCAAGGTTTTGCACTTCGGTATTCGGTAAATTACTCTCTTCCTTGTACTCCTACATTTCCGGGAAACTCGTCTCAGAAACAAACATAAAATGTCTAGTTGTCTTTCCTAGTTAGTTTTGATAGATTAGCTAACTAACACAACGTCAAAGCATTTAAGAGTTTGAATTTAGAAATTTCATTCTTTTATTCTGGTATTTTCAGAAAACTTGTAATTATCATTTAATTTGGTTAAAACTTGTATTTTGTACATAAAAATTATTATTTATTTAAATAGTGAGAAAATCATAACTTATCGATAATATATATAATCTACTATTTATATTACACTACAACATCCAGAAAAGAAATAAAAATCCTAATTATTACATTTTTCCAGCACAAATAAAGTAATTGGCTTATGCCCCTTACAACTTGATTTACATAAATTGAAATAAGACGGAAATGTTGTTAGTCTCAAAATTTAATAACTACAATTTTAACAAAATTAATAATTTCCAAAATAATATTAAAAGAGAATTTTAAGTCTCAGACTCTGGTCCAAAATTTCATTTTTAACTACTCTGCCTCAACGTCCGGTCGAACCGGTGCGTTTGCATTTCGCTGGGACCCAGTGACCGTTAAGGTCGTCGCCCAAAATAAAATAATATTTAACTCGAATAATCATTTCGAAAATCATTTAATAAATTCCCAAAAATTTCGGCAGCATTCCCTCTGTTTTCGGGATAACCCAAAAACTGGGAACACGTCCGATACCTGCAAAATAACTCAAAAACTCCCATTTATAAATATTCCCGTAAAAATATTTTTTTTTTTTTTCCAAACTCTTCCAGTTATTAATTCCACCAAAAACTCAAAACAGAACTCAAATCCCAGAGTTCTTCCAAGAAGAAAACTCAAGGAAATCTTCTAACAAAATCCCAACATAGAAAAATCCTCAAAATACTAACTTGTAAACTAACAGAACCAATTAACATACCACAAAACTAACATTCAAACAAACCCAACAGAACCATCCCAATATATATATTCCGCAGATTCTCGGATACCTGAATACTTCAGAAAGTTTCTCGAAATATATCGAAAACTTCCCGAACCCATTCTGTCCAAGAATCCCAAAATAACAGAACAGAAAATCCATATTTCCGAAAGATGGCAACGTAAAATTACGTTGTCAAAATCCCGAATTCCTGCTGGAATTGGGTGGACCAGCATCATCATAGACTAAATTGGGTCAGAAAATACCAACAACAGAGTCTCGGAAAAGGACGGAATCGAAAACGAACAGTGTCACGGGAAACGCCAACAGGACAGCAGGTCACCGGGGTCGGGCGCCAGCCAGGGGACGACGACGGGAGCGCCGGGGACGCGGGGACTTGCCGGCGTGAACGGGGACGGGCCGCGCGGGTTTGCCGGCGAGCACGGAAGAAGTCGCCGGGGAGGGGCGGCCACCGTGGTGCTCCGGGAAAGGGGCGCCGGTCGGGATCTCGCCGGGAACTTCGCCGGAGTGGGTTTTCTTCTCAGAAATTGGGGAAAGGATGGTGTGGGGAAGAAAGGATAACATGGGGTTTATATAGGAAAACAAATTGGAGTTACTCATCTGGAGAGGGAGGTAGAGAGCCACCGTGCCTTTACTCCAGCCGGTGGGGAAACCGATCAGTCGACGGCAGTTTCGAGAGCCAAAAGGTCGGCCAAACAATGAAATCCAAACCGAAGCTTTTGTTCTTCAGTTGAGAAAAGGAAAAGTCCTCAACAGAACTCTTGAAATGAGAATGAGTTCTCATCAACACTATTGGGTTTTTAACCCAATCAAACTCATATATGGGTAAGCTCTCTCATGGGCTTCAATCTAAGTTTGGCTTATTGGTCCAAAACAAAACTTATGAAAAAAATCCAACTAAAAATCTAATGGGTTAAATAAAACTCACAAGATAATTGGACCAAACTTTGGACCAATCAATACATTTTTTTTTTTTTTTCTTTTTTTTATATATGATGTTTGATTTAAAATCCCATAATTTTATTTTTTTGAAAATAATTTCACTTTATTAAATATTATTAATTATTAACATCTTTCAAAATAAATAATAATAATAAAAAAAATTATTGTTAACATTAATCTAACAAAATTTTATTTAGCAAATGAAAATTAGAATAAAATGCAAATTAGAAATTACGGGTTTCACAGGTTCGTTCCTATATATTCATCTGCAGCACGCACAGCATGTCGCGGAAGGCGCACCGCATGTCGCAGAAGGCGCATGTTGCAATAAAGCGCATGTCGCGGAAGGCGCACCGCATGTTGCAGAAGGCGCATGTCGCAGAAGGCGCATGTCGCAGAAGGTGCATGTTGCAATGAAGCGCATGTCGCAGTAGGCGTATATCATGTCGCGAATGAGCCGCATTAAGGCGCATGTCGCAGTAGGCGCATATCATGTCGCGAATGAGCCGCATTAAGGCGCATGTCGCAGTAGGCGCATATCATGTCGCGCATGAGCCGCATTGAGGCGCATGTCGCAGTAGGCGCATATTATGTCGCAGTTGAGCCGCATGAGGCACATGTCGCGGTAGGCGTACATCATGTCGCAGTTGAGCCACATGAGGCGCATGTCGCGGTAGGCGCATATCATGTCGCGCATGAGCCGCATTGAGGCGCATGTCGCAGTAGGCGCATATCATGTCGCAGAATATGCCTATTTTGGTTGTTTCTGACTATCATATGTTCTATTTTGACTGAATTGTGGCTAGAATTTCTTCCAACTCCTAACATGAATTTGTAGATCTTTTCCTTGGCTTCAAGAATATGTTACCAACTATTTTGTACTAATTATGGACTCGACCATGTTTAATGCTAATTGACTTTCATGCCTTGTCACCATTAATAACGATGGTTATCTTGACTAAATTGATCATGCGTTCCTAGTTGGAACTAAGAGACTGGCTAGTCGTCTTATTGAAATGAATGAATGAGACACGTTCATGTAATAAACTATTGTACTCGATTAGCCGATCCCGAATATTGACATACAGGCACATGCAAGCTTCAATCTATTTATTTATTTATTTATTTATTTATTTTTCTACAAAAGTAGCATGTGTACTTGATGGTCAAGGCATGATTACCCCGTGGTTAGATTTGATTGTTGCATTACGCTATGTAAAACCTACAACCTAGCCGCACTGGTATCGTTGTAGAGTTGCGCATATCGTACCCCGTACGAAAGTACTCATTTGAATGATCATGATCCACGGCATGGGATTTCACTCAACGTAGGGACTATTAAGTAAAATAAAATAATGATGGCATGGAGAGAATGGATTCCCGAGTTCTTACATGGCAGCCCTCCCGGGACTAGTAGTGCCCGCCAGGCCGGCTGGTTCCCACAGATACTGTAAATCTGCCACACGGGCAGGGAACAGTACCTGCTTTTATTATTATTGTATATTGTATATATATGATGGGCGTCCTGCTAGGACTCGTCTAATTCATGCTTGGCGCACCTGATTGACTGGATAGACTAGCCTTGCTCGCACATAGTAAGAACTGAGGAATTCCTAATTGCATAATTCCAGGATAACTTGGGACTCACAATAGCAAGCCGTAGGATTTGATTGGCCGTACAAGATGATTTGTTTGTGTACTGTACCTACTCTGTTGTCTAACTGGGATGATCAGAATGTCAGGACATGATGGGCCAACTTCTGTCCTTGTTTGGTTGGGAGGTTGGTTCGAAGTGTCGTGATGTGATGTGAATCCTAGTAGCAAGCAGAGATCTATTATTATATTCTCTTATTACTGGTTTTAATTCCCTCATATCGTGCTTCCTTGTGGTACTTGCT
The DNA here is from genome assembly GCA_029216955.1 of Iris pallida. NCBI lineage: Eukaryota > Viridiplantae > Streptophyta > Magnoliopsida > Asparagales > Iridaceae > Iris > Iris pallida. The sequence continues at coordinate 17,313,305 of JANAVB010006800.1, forward strand.
ATTAGAGGTCTAACCTCTCTGGTTTTGCATGGCCAGATTTAGAGCCGGTTCTCGAGGATCCAGCTTACTTCCGCCTCCAAGATGGTCAACACTAGAGGGATGGTCGCAGGAGGACTCGAGTGGGTCCCTTACTTCACCACTCGTTTTGTTATTTACTTTATACCGTAGCCGTTTGGCACCGACATGTTAGTCGGATTGTCTTGTACTTATTTTTGCATAATTGTAATTAAGTCAGACTGCAGCTGATAACAATTGTGTACACCTTGCTATATCATCTGGCTATGTTTTGTAAAGTCAGATCTCAAGAACATTTTGACTGAGCGTTTGGGACGCCTTACTGCTTATTCTTACATGTTCTCTAATTCTGTTTTCTTGTTCGAATGATTGAGACAATAGATGTAAAGTGACCATAGTGAGACTTTCATGTAGTATGCACCCCCTCGTCTTTAGACAGCATTGATCGTATTATACGGTATTCATCTACCCGTAATACGTAGCTGGCTGAGTCATTCCCCCGCTCTCCAGTATTCTGGTTCTGGGGCGTGACACTTTATCACTCTCTACATCTCTCCATATCCCTCTCTATATCTTCAACAAACCACACAAACACCTACACATATATATACTTCCACACACACACTCCGTAAATATATATTAGACTCTCACACATATGAAAATATATATCTAGATACATAGATATAGACACACAAACACCAATATATATATATATATATATATATATATATATATATATATATATATATATATATATAGAGAGAGAGAGAGAGAGAGAGAGACATATACACAACCTTAATATATATAACAATGAGAATATATATATATATATATATATATATATATATATATATATATATATATATATATATATATATATATATATATATATAATATGATACATTAAGATACCATGAAGAACAACATCCTAACAAATCTAAAATCTGAGATTAAAGTCAAATAAAATCATTCACACAAAATTACAAACACTTGGTGTGTCCAAAATTGGGGGTTTCCCACTAGGACACAAAACTATACAAGGACACAACCTAATGACCTCCAAATGGACACAATTAGAGATACAACCATGGGGGTCATTCCTATGGTTTCAAAATAGTCCTAAATGCATGTAGGAATGAAATAGAGTAGAGATTATACCTTCCGTTGATCAAATCTAAGGGAACTCCTTCCGATACGACACCGACATCGAGACCTCCAAATGGACACGAACAAGATCCAAAACTCCCCAAATCTAGCTAGCACCCCCTCTTGATGAAAATAGGGAAGAAAAGAAAGGGACTGATAAATGAATGGATTGATTTTGAGGTAGAAATGAATGGAGACTCCTCTCTAATTTTGGGGAAGAACAAGAGAGAGAAAATTGGTAGATAATAACAAGTGAGGCTCATCCCTATCCCTCTAGTCTTGGCCGGCCTAGTGTGGCTAGTGTTCCCATATCCAAATGTCTAAAATATTCCCACTTGTCTTATTGATTTAAATTAGGAATATGTTTTAGGTTGAGGGTAAATTAGTCTAGTTTTAAGTCTCTAATTAAACCAAACTCATTCATGAATAATTAGTCTAACATACTAACTAAAATATTGTCATGTGGGTCATGCCTAACTAATGAGTGGGTCCCACTAGAGTCAAAGCTACCCCGGATCCCCGTTACAACTCGGATTGAGTTGAAATTCGAACCCGACTCAAATAATCCCAAAATAATATCATAAATAAATAAATTATTCTAAAATTATTCTAAAGTAGAAAATAACCAAAATATCCCTGTTTTTGAAAATTGGGGGTGACAGGAAGAGAGCGGAGTCGCCGACCGCAGAGGAGGAGTGGGGATCGATGAATGGCGATCGGGGAGGAATGACTCGGAAAGTCCAGTACGGGGCGGTACTGGAGGCGGCGATCGAGGGCGGATCTGGAGCCTGGTGGCTGGGGGAACGTCGTGGGCGGAGTGCGGCCGCTGCTGATGGCCACGCGGGGCTCGCTGCTCCGGCGCGCAGAGCGGAAGAGGAGGCTGGCGACGGAGGCGCAGGGAGGCAGAGCTCACGAAGAAGACTGAGGAGTGCGACAGAGCTCTGGAAAGTAGGAGCTCGCCGGGGCACGAAGGGAGACGTGGTGGCTGTGCTGAGTACGGCGGCGATGCTCAGGAACGGACGCCAGCACCAAATCTGGGCGGCGGAGCTCTGGTCGACGGCAGGTGAGTAATTGGTGGTGGTGGTTTTTTTAATTTGGGTTTTGGGATTTGCCGGTGGTATTGGTGGCGGATTGGGGGGTTTCCGGCCGGTGGCCGTGAGTGGTGGCGGTGGTTTTGTTCTGACGATGACGAGGGTGAGGGTGGTTGTGATGGTGGAGATGGGGATGATGATGACATGGGCAGCGGCGGTGTTGTCGTGGCCAGGGGCAGGCCGAGGCCGGTGTGTCTGGGACAGGGTGGTAGGCGGTGGTGGTCGTAGCGCTATAGTGGTGGTGGAACAGTGGGGTCTTTGGCTGTGATGGTGGTGAGGCATTTGGTCTGGAAGAGGAGGAGGTGATGATGGCTGGGATTTGTCGAGGGTCTATCCGCTGGGTTTGAGAGGAGGTGACGTCGAGGCGGGGCAGAATGCGATGGTCGGGAGCGAGACTCTGTCGACATAGGTAGGCTGGGGAGGCGCTAGGGATTTGAAAATTAGGGTTAGGTTAGGAACTAGGAATTTGGAGATTAGGGAATTGGGGATTTGTATTGTGTCAGGGTTGTCGACACGGGAGAAAAGAATATATTTGTAATATAAAGGATCTATTGGAAGACACTCGGGGTCAGACCCGAGGCCGTCACGGCTGACACGGAAAAGAATTTGGACACGGACACGATGTACACACCTTGGTGGAGAAATATTTGTGGAGAATAATTGTGGTAAAAACAATATGGAGGCTCCCCTATATATAGGGTTGAGAGAATTCTAATTGGATAAGGAGTAGTCAATTAAAACCCCAATAGATAATACGCTATTTAAATTTAATTCAATTCAATCCACAACAATCCAAATCCAATTTCAATTTAAATCTAGATAATCTAAACTCAAATTAAATATAAATTCTATCTTTAAATTTAAACTATTTAAATCAAATCCATAAAATCTAATCAAAGATTTAAATTGCCTCAATAATTTCAAAATATATTTTCCAAAAATAATAATGATAATAATTTTGAAAATAATAAATATTTTTAAATATCTTTTCAAATAATAAAATGTTAATATTAATAAATTTCGAAAATGGAATTATATGTATGAATTCAAATTCATGTACCTCATATGCAAGAAATATTTGCATAAAATAGTTTTTTTTAATTACCACTATTAAATAAGACCGCCTTTTATAAATGAATAAAAGTAATAAATTTTGGCCATCTTGATACGATGCTTTTCACAACTTTAAGTAAATTACAAATACAAATAATTATTATATATATTATTTTGAAACTATAAAAATAGAAAATATTTTTTTAAAAATATGTACGCTCGTACGTATTCGCACTCGTCGAGCAACTAAAAAAAATAAAATTTCGCGCACGACGTACAATGCAACTACGCGACGTACAAATATAAAATAAAAATAATCAGTACCAAATTTATAAAATAATAAAATATAGTAAAAATTTAGGGGTTTTATAGTAGTTCTATAAAAAATTGCTCAGACGTATCTTACTTTGCTGCTTTGGAGAAGAAGACTTGTATTTTTCGCTTGGGTGATGATTCGGTTTGTGAGGCCGCCGGTGAAGAAAAATAGATATTAAGATGCATTATGGCATGGTACACATGCTTGGTGGTGTACGATATGTACCAAAGATGCATAATTTTTTATATCGTTGGATGTGTTAGACTCTACGGGATGTGGGTTATCGGTAAAAGGTGGAGTTCTAAGGGTGACATGTCATTACATCGTGCTCATGAAGGGAGAGGTGTACGATAATATTTATCAGCTAGTTGAAGATATTGTTTAAGGTGGTGCTCCTATGAATTCTATGGTGATAGGGTTGGATATCCAGGATAGTTCGTTTGTAGTTGATCAACCTTCCATGGCTCGCAAATGACAAGTCATATTAATTTATTGATCATGGTGTGATGACGGTTATTTTGAAATACTCTAACATTGACGATGTAGCAGAGATGAAGTACGAATTTGAGCCAAACTTAATTTTGGAGTCAATTTGTGACTAGACTACTGATACCCCAGGGAGAGGGTGGTTCATGAGATCAAAACTACTATTTGAAGGTTGAAGGCTCTAAGCTGCTAGATGCTTGTTGAGTTGGATGATGAATATGATCCAAGGTTGTGATTGTTAGGATTGGCCCGTTAGAAATCCTAATAATAATTGGATTGGAGCAAAATCATATTCCTACCTAGTTAATGAGTTCTAAATATAGAAACATATGTCATGTTGGATTGGATTTATATATATTGATATATGACATCAGGGCCGGCCCTGGGGCCGTGCCAATAGTGCGGCCGCTCAGGGCTCCAATTTTTGGGGGCCTCAAAAAAAATATTATGATTAGTTTTGTAATTTTGTATTTCAAGTTATACCATTTTTTCCTCAATTCCTACTCTGCAATCCCTCAAAGACCTCCAATTCTTGGATTCCTATTCCCTACTGACTCTTAGATTCATACTTATAATCATACCAAAAAATTAGAATTTCTTAAAGATATTGCTCTGACCTGTGTGTTAATTGCTATTTTGTTTCTAAAGATCCCTCAATTGTTAGATGAATTTATTTTCTACAATAATGATGAGGTTATATATATATATATATATATATATATATATATATATATATATATATATATAATTTAAGAATTTGGATGTGCAGGCTTAGTATTTATTTAAGAAATAATGAAGTCGAAGACTGGAGCTCTTGGTCTTGCATCAGGTAACTCAGGTCCATAGTCGGTCCTATGATTTACGGGACCTATGACAAAATCTAAAACTTGGCCATTTTTCTCACATGAATAAAAAATTTTACAAGCAAAATCATCAATCAATCTATCATTTTTTTTCGATTGGAGCACTGGCTTTTTTGTTGCTTCCAGATTGGGTCTCTGTTTTTTATATACCTATTCTATTGTAAAATAACGGGACTTCCAAAATTGGGGGCCCATGACGGTCGCCCATCTCGTTCGTGCCCTAGGCTGGCCCTGCTCAGGTCTTGGAGGCTTTAAATTGTGTGATTATATATTACTTCTCATTTGGGTATTGATCGTTATTCGTTTTATTATATGTTTTCATCAACAGAAAAATTTGAGGCCAGATTTAGACAATTTAACGGTGAGTACGTCTTCTTTCTAAAACATCTTTATTATACTTTGTAATGTGCTTGAATATAGATAATTTGAGTTTTAGTTATTTTGTTTAGTAACTACCTATAGATTCAGTTATAATATACAATCAAGAGCTATCTCAGGAGATTTTGATAAAGACATACAATAATATATTTAAAAAATATGAATAAATAAATTTAGGGCCACATTTTAAAATTCGCACAGGGCCTTTAATTATTAAGGACCGGCCTTGCATGACATGCTATATTAAAAGGCCCAAGGTTCTTTGTGTAAAAAAATATATAAAAAAGTTACAAGCTGAAAGCTATAAATGATGTGGCTAAGAAAAATAAGACCAACAATTTTTGACAAAAACTAAGTAGCCAGTTGTCTCCAGTCTGACGACAACGTGGTGCTCGTATTTTGGATTGCTCCCCTTACTCCTGAGCTACTGGAGGCCTTTCCCGTGACTTGCGATCTTGCTATTGAGCGCTTGTTTACAATTCAATTTCTTTCTCTAATTTGAATAAGTGGCTCACAATTATATTACAAGCTCGTATTTTAGAATGTCTTCTGGAATGGGGTTCGTTACTAAGGATTTTAGAATTATGTTATTGTATGATTTCAAAATTATAATCACACTAACTTCAGATAAAACATAGTGATCATAAAATGCTTGTGAATGTGACTAGTTTTGAAACTACATCCATATTGTGTGTTTGAGATCATCATTTACAAAAGAGTTTTGCTATGTCTACAACCAAATACTTACAATTCTCTTACAACTGCCACATGTCCTTTACGTGTCGGACTTTGATTAGAGGAGGGGGAAAGTTGTGGGATTGGGTGGAGCCCATGTAGCAGGAGGGATGAGTGGGATGGTGGGACCCATGTGTAAGGGGTGGGAGGGAGAGATTGTAAGAAGGTTGTAAGCATTTGGTTGTAGACTTAGCATTTTCCTTTACAAAATCACAATGTTTGCAGTAATCTCTCTTGATATATATATATATATATATATATATATATATATATATATATATATATATATATATATATATATATATAAGGGGTGGGACCCATGTGTAAGGGGTGGGAGGGAGAGATTGTAAGAAGGTTGTAAGCATTTGGTTGTAGACTTAGCATTTTCCTTTACAAAATCACAATGTTTGCAGTAATCTCTCTTGATATATATATATATATATATATATATATATATATATATATATATATATATATATATATATATATATAATCAATTATAATTCTTTATAATAGAAAAAACTTTGTAAAAAAATAATTTTTCGTTTGTTCATTATTTTATTTGTTGAATAACATGAGCATGAATTGGAAATGGGCCATAACTATAATTTATATTGTTTGTGATGTCGGACGTTACGCACAGAACTTTTGTGTATGTTGTATTGCATATGCTTTTTGGATCCACTCCACTCCGACTCCCGTAATTTTTATAAATGAAAAGAATAATATTATAATGCGACTGAAAAAGGCTAAAAAAAATAAGCCGTATGCATATTCTCCATTAATAATAAAAAGTCAAAAAAAATTAAAAATCTTTCTAATCACCTGTATATATATACGGAACCTGGTGATTATATTAATGAAAATAAAAAAGGATTACATTCTTCGTGGGCAATCCCCACTGACTCCCATCCCCTTTAAATCAAACTCAAAATTATGAATCATGGCAATAGGCGTCGTTTTCGTGTCTTGGAATGGTAGTACATATATATAGTTGTACAAAATTGTTATCACTTCATGGAAGGTTTGCTCTTGGCGGCCTGTGAAGGTGTCCCGGAAGATGGTGCAGAAGACGGAAAACATATCTTAATCTTTTCGACGAGATGATGGTTGAGCTATATTTCAACTGCAAGAGTCACGAGAGTAGCTTCTGGTGGTTATGGACTTCGTTAATGGTACATTTTTTTTTTTTAAATATGGGACTTTATTACTATACGGAGGAGCCTAAGTTCAAAGATGACGTCGGAAGATTATCCGACCTACAAAAGTATAAGTGCCAGATCATAGCCCTGTCATACCAAAATAAAACTATCCTCTCCGGAGAGACCGGGGGGTAAACAAAGAAAATTTCAAACTATTGTTAGTCCCTTGACGAACAATCGATGGAAAAAACACGAGTTCAGAAACAATTGTAAAGACAATGTTTCTGGCAACAACACCCTAAAGAAGGTGATGTTGTATTACGAGAATCTAAAAAGATTATTTCGTAATGTTTCTCGAAGGCAACCGAACCGTGTAACTTCTAAAGAGAAGCGACGGTATTCTCGAAGGCAACAAGAGATAATCAACAACAGTTGAGTCTCAGATTCTCGAAGGCAACAGAAAGAGGGAGGAAGAAGAAGAACGGATCTCGCTGGGGTGTAGAACACTGGCGCTCAAAGCTATACCCGCAGAACGGATAAGCTCCCAGGAACCAGCAAGTTCAGGAGAACTTCTGGAACGCTCGTAAGTCAATATTTGAGACTTGAACGGACTTCCTGGACTTTACAGACTCCCTTTTCTCTCTTCTTGGTGCATCTTTCAAAGGAGGCCAAGGGGCTCTATTTATAGAGTGGAGTTGAGACTTCACCTCTTCTCCTATCCGATGTGGGACTAAAATACCAATACTCAAAAATAGAGTTTGATATTTTAGATCATCCCACAATCAGCATAGAAGTGTGCTAGTCCACGCCTACCCCCCGAACACTCCCGTGCATGCACGAGACATCCTGGAGTCTGTGTCCGAGTCCGAGTCCGCACAACAAAAATTAACTTTCATCCTTGTTGGATTTAATCATTTTTCCTTCTAGAGAAATACTTCCACATGGCACAAACTTGTGCCCCACTACACCTCATGTGCACACCTCAACACAAGCAATGCATTATATTGAGATACTCACCATTTGGTGTAGCCGATGTGGGACTATCTTTTCTAGTCCAAAGGCAAAAACACCAACAATCCCCCACATATCTCAATATATGGGTTGAGCGTTCCCCACAGTGATTGTCCATCATGCATTAGGAGAGATGTCGCTACGACTTGAATCTTCCCGCATAGGTTAAATAACAGCATGATACAAGAATAGACTAAGCCTTGAATTCTGCACCATAACTGCAATTCTTCCTACTCACATAATGACATCAACTGTGCTTCTGGCTGCACATTGAAGGCCTTGTGCCAGCCTGGTTTCAGTGTATAATTTTGGGCGTCTACAAGCTTACCCTCAAGAGACGGCCTGATATCTTTTTCCATACACTATAGGTGAGTTCTTTATAAAGAGTCATTGGCATGAAGCATTGTGCTTCTTTGCGGTGCTACGCCGCTATGACATGGCTGACAAAGCCGAGGCTTTACCCCACCTGGGTACCTCATCGTAGTGTCATACTACTGTAGCATGAGGTCACAAGCCCCTTTGTAGTGCCAAACTACCCAGCATGAAGCCTTGTGCTTCCGTGCGGTGTTACGCCGCTATGACATGGCTTGCGAAGCCGAGGCTTTACCCTACCTAGTACCTCTTCGTGGTGTCATGCCACTGTAACATGAGGACATCGTCCTCTTTGTAGTGCTGTCTACCTCTCTTTATTACGATTATCATACAGCATTAGGCTACCTGCCTATTTGCGGTGCTACTCCGCTGTGACTTAGCTTGCAAAGCCGAGGCATTATCCCTACCTGAGAACCTCATGGTAGAGTCACCCCACTGTAGCATGGAGTTTCACTCCTTGTAGTGCTGCTCTACCGTGCTTCCTGTAAAGCACACCAGGCATTCACTCTGCCTGAGAACTCATTAAGGCGTTTAAGCCAACCTTCCCACAGGATCAATTTTCCGCAGAAAATACATAGTAGACAACAGTGGTTATGGGTCCGTAATCCTTCCATGTTCCGCAGAACAAGTACCCACTGTTAACTGATATTATTCTAGTCAATGATCCTCCTTTGAACCAAAAATTAAATGTCTAGTAGATTTCTCTTTGAACCAATAACATAAAATTTTATGGTAGGATTACAATGACACAATATCAGAAAGTCTTCAAGCCCATCTTCCTTGCTGTGTCCTCGACCAGCTGACGCTTGAGACCCTTCGTGAACGGATCCGCCAGGTTTTCCTGACTCCGAACATCGATCACTGCAATGACGCCCCTTTTGATGAGATCGTTCACTGCTCTGTGCTTCAACCGCACAGTCCTCTTCTTCCCGTTGAAGAGTTCATTTGATGCCACCGCTGCTGCCGCCTGGTTGTCACAGTATATCGGAATCGCCGGTATCTGAGCCCCAACCATTGGAAGGTCATACATGAGCTCCCGAAGCCACTCTGCTTCATCTGCAGCAGAGTCTAATGCAAAGAATTCAGATTCTATGGAGGAGCGAGATAACATAGTCTGCTTCTTCGACTTCCACGATATAGCAGCTCCACCCATGGCGAACATATATCCACCTGTGGAATATTCGCTCTCCACCTCTGAACACCAGCTAGCATCACTGAAGCCTTCCACTACTGACGGATCTCCGCTGTAGTATAGTGCATATGTCTGAGTTTTCTTGAGATATCTTATAACACGCTTCACAGCTTTCCAATGCTTTACGCCTGGATTGCTCGTAAATCGACTCAGCATTCCCACTGCAAAGGCTATGTCAGGCCTTGTGGCAGTAGTAGCATACATCAAACTTCCGATGACGCTAGCGTACTCCAACTGCCTGACGCTCTCCTTCGAATTTGGCTCCAGTTTCAGATCACTCATGTACGGTGTATCAATAATAGGAAGATCTTGATACCCGTAGCGAGTGAGCATCTTCTCAATGTAATGAGACTGTGACAGCGCTATTCTAGTGCCTGTTCGGATGATCTTGAGCCCCAAGATTACGTCGACATCCCCCAAGTCCTTCATACTGAACTTGGTCGAGAGGAATTTCTTTGTCTCTGTGACGCAGCTTAAATCCGTACCTAGGATTAGCATGTCGTCCACGTATAGACAAACGATTACTCCTCTTCTGTCAGCAAACTTCGTATAGACACACTTGTCTGTTTCACTGACCCTGTAGCCATTTGACCTTATCACCTTATCAAACTTTTCATGCCACATTTTGGGAGCTTGCTTCAAACCATACAGAGACTTCATCAACTTGCAGACTTTGTCTTTCAGACCTCTGACGACAAAACCTTCTGGTTGTTGCATGTAGATCTCTTCGGTCAGCTCGCCATTAAGGAATGCCGTTTTCACATCCATCTGATGTATCACCAGCTTGTGTATTGCTGCTAAAGCAATTAACAATCTGATAGTTGTCATCCGAACTACTGGAGCATAAGTGTCAAAGTAGTCGATCCCCTGCTTCTGAGCAAACCCCTTGGCCACTAGCCCGGCCTTGAACTTGTCAATGGTTCCATCTGCTTTCATCTTCTTCTTGAAGATCCATTTGCATCCGATGGGTCTTGCTCCTTCTGGTAGGTCGACCAATACCCATGTGTTATTGGAGGTGATTGAGTCAATCTCGTTGTCAATCGCCTCCTTCCAGAATATAGCATCTCTGGTCTTCATCGCCTCATCATAGGTAAGCGGATCTGCTTCCACATGATAGGTGACGAAGTCATCTCCGAAATCTTTCGGCCTCCTTGCTCGCTTAGTTGACGGCTCAGCGAGTTCTGGTTCAGCTGGTGTCTCCTCGACAACAGCTCCATCTTGGACTACTGGTTTGATAAAGACCTCTGTCTGCTTCGCACCCTCATTATTCTCCGGAATGTCCGCGAGAACAATGTTCTTGTGCCTTGCAAACTTTTCTTCAAAATATTCAGCATCGCGAGATTCGATGATATGATTTGACTCGATATCAAGGAATCTCCGAGCATCACTCTTCTCGGCATACCCCAAGAAGATCGCCTTAGTAGTCCTTGTCCCCAGCTTCTGAATCTTTAGATCCGGGAGCTTCACATAAGCCAGACACCCCCACACTCGAATGACATTCAAGTTAGGTCTGACTTTGAACCAGAGTTCATGAGGAGTTATGTCGGAAGTTGCATATGACACTCTGTTCAGAATGAACGTTGCCGTTAGTGCAGCTTCTCCCCAGTAACACTTTGGGAGACCCGCAGTCAACAGCATAGAGTTCATCATCTCTGTCAACGTTCTGTTCTTCCTTTCTGCAACTCCGTTTGATTGTGGAGAATACGGAGCCGTCGTCTCGTTGATGATTCCATGTTCTTTGCAGAATGATGAGAATTCGTGAGACCTATATTCCCCACCTCGATCACTCCTCAGCCTCTTGAGTTGTTGTCCAGTTTGCCGTTCAGCCTCGGCCCTGAACTCCTTGAACTTCTCGAATGCTTCGTCTTTAGATTTGAGTAAATAGACGAAAGCATACTTGGAGAAGTCGTCTATGAAAGTAATGAAATACTTCATCCCGGCCTTTGTAGAGAATTGTTTGAAGTCACAGATATCTGAGTGAACCAACTCCAGAAGATCTGTGCTTCGATTGACCCTGTGAAAGGGTTTCCTAGTGATCTTCGTCTGAGCACATATCTCACATTTCTCTACCTTACCCCCACACTTGGAGATAAGTCCTAGACTAGACATTTTGTTTATTCGCTTACAATGAACATGTCCTAGTCTATTATGCCACAATTCAAGAGAGTAATTCAAACTAGTAATAGCATTAACATTATTATGCTGGGTTACAACAAGCTGAATTTTGTACATTCCTTCAGTCTGAAAAGCTTTCCCGAAGAAAGTATCCTTCTTGGACATCACCATTTGGCCAGCATTGATGTCCATCCTCAAGCCTGCGTTGCAGAGCAGGCTCCCAGAGATCAGGTTCTTAGCGATTGCAGGAACATGCTTCACACCTTGAAGCGTCAGAATGTTCTCCGATGTAAGCTTCAGCTCCACCGTCCCGATCCCCAGTACTTCAGCTTGTGCCTGGTTCGCCATCATGACTTTCTCGGAAGTAGGCTCATAGGAGACGAACCAGTCCTTGTCTGAACATACATGACATGTCACGCCAGTGTCTATCCACCAGTCCAAGTCTGCTCCCACAGTTGCAACCTGTGCTATCATGGCAACCTGATTAGTAACCAAAGAAACCTTGTTAGGCTCACCTTGCTCTTTGGGCTTGGACTTGCATTCACTTTTATAGTGACCCTTCTTGCCACAGTTGAAGCAAGTCACATGGGACTTGGACTTCTGTTGCTTGAATCCTGGACCCTTCACTTTCAGATTCGAGAAGTCCTTCTTCTTGTGGTGAGAAGCCGCCTGCTTCCCTTTGTTCTCTCTGGTGGCTTGAACCAGATTCGCCGTTGCTAGTTGCTTGGATAGGGCGTCCAACTTCTGTTGAGAGCGCATCTCGTCCTCAACATGAATCTCGCTGAGGAGATTATCCAGGCTAATCTCCATCTTCTTCCTATGCATCCTTGCATAGATGTTGCTCCATCCTGGAGGAAGTTTTGCCACGATCCCTCCAACGACGAACTTGTCGACGAGGGGCATGCTATCGTCCTCCAGTTTCTGGCGCAGCTTCAGGAACTCTTTCACTTGGGGCAGCATGGTCTTCTCGACTTCAAAGACCCATTTGTGGTATTTTTCAACCATGAACATCTTCGACCGGGCCTCGTCGTCGTCATACAGCTTCCCCACGGACTCCCAGATCTCTTTGGCAGAAGTCTTCTTTGTGTAGGACTCGGCCAGAGAGTCTTCCATGGAATTCAGGATCAGCAGCCTGTATATGCTGTTATCCTTTTTCCACTTCGTCTGCTTGCTCGTAGCAGCGGCTAGAACAGCTGCAGATCCTGTTGCTGGAACGATTGGTTCTTCCTCATCCAACACGTGATCAACATCCACGAGTTGAAGGTTCAGAGTCACCTTTCGCTTCCAAATCTGGAAGTGTTCACCGTCGAATTTCTCCAACTTGTTAAAGCCGGTATCGACAAGCGAAGCACGAGTGTTTTCCATCGAATCGTATAGCTTTAAGATTGTTAGTCCCTTGACGAACAATCGATGGAAAAAACACGAGTTCAGAAACAATTGTAAAGACAATGTTTCTGGCAACAACACCCTAAAGAAGGTGATGTTGTATTACGAGAATCTAAAAAGATTATTTCGTAATGTTTCTCGAAGGCAACCGAACCGTGTAACTTCTAAAGAGAAGCGACGGTATTCTCGAAGGCAACAAGAGATGATCAACAACAGTTGAGTCTCAGATTCTCGAAGGCAACAGAAAGAGGGAGAAAGAAGAAGAACGGATCTCGCTGGGGTGTAGAACACCGGCGCTCAAAGCTATACCCGCAGAACGGATAAGCTCCCAGAAACCAGCAAGTTCAGGAGAACTTCTGGAACGCTCGTAAGTCAATATTTGAGACTTGAACGGACTTCCTGGACTTTACAGACTCCCTTTTCTCTCTTCTTGGTGCATCTTTCAAAGGAGGCCAAGGGGCTCTATTTATAGAGTGGAGTTGAGACTTCACCTCTTCTCCTATCCGATGTGGGACTAAAATACCAATACTCAAAAATAGAGTTTGATATTTTAGATCATCCCACAATCAGCATAGAAGTGTGCTAGTCCACGCCTACCCCCCGAACACTCCCGTGCATGCACGAGACATCCTGGAGTCTGTGTCCGAGTCCGAGTCCGCACAACAAAAATTAACTTTCATCCTTGTTGGATTTAATCATTTTTCCTTCTAGAGAAATACTTCCACATGGCACAAACTTGTGCCCCACTACACCTCATGTGCACACCTCAACACAAGCAATGCATTATATTGAGATACTCACCATTTGGTGTAGCCGATGTGGGACTATCTTTTCTAGTCCAAAGGCAAAAACACCAACAACTATCCACCCCGGAGGTACCGGGGGTATACAAAAGTGAGAAAGAAAATAGAAGAAAAGGGACCCCCTAGGGACCCGAGAGTTCCTTAAACAGTGCGTTGCTGGTCGCCATTGGATGTTCGAAGGTGTGGAAGAAGATCTGGTCACGTCTAAAATCTCGAGTTAGAGACGCCAGAGCTTTTGCCACGCCATTTGCACTAGAAGAGATGTGGTTAATGTCGATAGCTGGGTTGAAAATTTGTTAGATTTTGCGGGTCTTGTATCTGAGAGTCCAGGGAGGTTCAGCTTTTTTTGGTAATGATGTTGGTAAGGTGGATGTACGAGCTTTCAATTTCACTGTACTGGATATTCTGGGAGTGACACCAATGTAACGCCAGGAGAAGGGCGTCAAGTTCCGGTAGAGGGCTAGTAGTATCCGCTTTGAACAGGGAGAAGGCATAGATCAGGTTGCCGAGGTTGTCTCTGATGACATCCCCACACGCCAGACCTGTGTCTTCCCCTATCTTTGTCGCAATGTTCAGCTTCTTACCCACCCCCGGTGCCACCCTTCGAGCAGAGATCTCCGAGTGGACGTCTCTCGTATTCGTGCTGATACGCCCCAATACGTCTGTCCCCAGATTATGAGTAGAGATGGTATGTTGCAGATGCGAGGTAACTCGGCGGATGATCTTCCGGTAGTTCCCAGTCCCGTCGCCAAACTAATGGAGTTCCTTTCCTTCCAGATTACCCATAAGCAGGAAGCAAAGATAATGTTCCTGCTGATGTCCGCCGAGGAGGGGAGAAGCGAGAGAGAAGAGTCATGAAGCCATACATGAGCAAGTTGATCGACAGTGGAGTAGTAGGTGGGAAGGTGGAAATTGGTAGCAAAGTGGAGCCATATCTTTTGAGCCGTCTCGCCCAAAACGAAGAGATTGTCATTTGTTTCAGTGTCTGGGTTAGTGCAGCACACGTATCTTGAAGCAAGGTTGATACCTATGGAAATAAGTCTGACCTCAACCGGAATGACGTTCCTTCGAAGACGCAAGAGTAAGGGGCCAATGCGAGGCTGGATATACTTGTTCCAACAGAAGCTGCTCCAGGTGTCGATCGGGTGTCTCCTACGATGATGCTCATAGTAAGATTTAGTAGAGAATTCTTCGTATTGGTCAAGAACCCAGACTATCTTGTCCTTCTCATTGTTAAGGGTAATGTCGTCCAGCACGACATTAGCTTCCACAGGTAGAAAATTACGAATATTGACCTCCTCATCCAGGGATATGCGGACCATCGGGGAGGCCACCACCTGAGGACGGAGGGGATATAGATGAACTCGGGAGGTTTGGGGAGAGGGGTACCACACCAGTTCTGGCCCCATATAGGGATATTGTCACGGCCCAGAACCCATTGGCAGTTGCAATAGACTGTGTGAAATATCTTCATTATAGATCGCCATAGCGGGGAGGGAGAGTAAGGGAGGGAATAGCTGGGAGTGGGTGGGTCCCCATACTTCTGGACCATGTATTGCGCCTACACGACTCACCATTAATTAACGTCCAGCACCTTTTCGCGTGGAGAGCAGTCATCACATGGTCGAGGGATCTTATGCCTAGACCCCCTTCTTCCATCGGTCGACACACATTGCTCCAAGAGATCTATCTGGTCCAGTATTGATCTTCAGAGTTCCAGAGGAAGGCGGCCATCAGTTTCTCTAATTTCTGGAGAAGTTTTTTGGGGGATTTAATCACTGACGGAGAGTGGATAGGGAGGGCAGTAAGCACGCTCTTGAGGAGGGTAATCTTGCCCCCAAAGGAAAGAAGTCTCCCTCTCCATCCCGAGACCTTTTTCTCAAATTTTGCAGCCATCTCAAAGAAGTATTCAGGTTTTGTCCTTCCTTTGAACAGTGGCACCCCCAAATATTGGATGGGGAGATGCGTGATCTTAAAAGCAGTACTCGCAGCAATCTCCTCAGCCCGAAGGGAGATGTGATCCTTTTAGGAGACAATCAAAGCAGATTTACCCATATTGATCACCTGTCCTGATGTCTCAGAGTAGACCTGCAGCATCTTCAGAAGGTTGTCCACACTATCATTACCCCAGTTGAGGAATATGAGGCTGTCGTCCGCATAGAAGAGGTGTGATATGGTAAGGCTATTTCTACGGCCAGAGAAGTACTTAATGTGGCTGTGGAGACATAGTTTTAAAAATTTTCTACTGAGGGCGTGGTGGGCTATGATAAATAAGGCGAGAGAGATCGGATCTCCCTGTCTTGGGCCTCTAGCCGAGTGGAAGAAGTCTCCCATTTTCCGGTTGATGGAGATCGAGTACCAGCAATTAGAGATATTTTTGAATATGAGGTCGATCCATTTCTGGCTAAAGGCGAACTGGCGCAAAACCCGGATGAGGAACCTTCAGTTGACCCTGTCGTAAGCTTTCGACATGTCCAGCTATTGGTCTTTTGCCATGTTGGGCTCGCTTGGTTGTCTGGTCGAGTCATCTTTAATGAAAGTTTTATATATATATATATATATATATATATATATATATATATATATATATATATATATATATATATATATATATATATATATATACTCAAATTATATTTAAATTAAGTAAATGATATTATCAAACTAAACCCATATCGAATATATTCTCATCATAATAATAAAAACTAGAATCTTTATAACTAACTGGACATATAAAGCCTATAAATATATCAATAAAAACTATAACTAAAATATATTAAATATTATATATTTAAACCACATAAACCAAAATTTTAAAAACAATGTCTATAATAACTAGTAACTATAATATATTTAGATTGTTCTAATATAATTTAAAATTTGGACAAATTGCGTTAACTACTAATATATTTTATACTTATTACAAAAATCATTCCTACTTTGAAACTAATTATAGGGACCACCCCTCTAGTTTATATTTTCTATATAAATTTGTAACACTGGCCACTCCTATGTTTTATAAAATCTATAAAGGAAAAGGGCAGTCAGCAATGTAATTATTTTCGAAATATGAACAATAGCTAAAATACTCATGAAACATAGGAATGTCACTGTATTTATTATTTTCTTAAATTTTTATCTAATTCAAAATATTATTAAATTCAACGTTTGACTAGAATTAGATTGGAATATGGCAGTTTCATGATTCTCCTCAATGAAAACATTAAGGGCCAATAGTATGAAATTTCTAATAGCATGCAACTTTTAATGGCGAGTAGTATGAATTTATATTTGAGTAATGCTATTCGTACCTTTAAATTGACTCTCCAATACATTCTTTTTTATGTGGCAGCTGACACGGCATATTAAATAATATTATGTGTCATCTGATATGATCTATGACATGACAAATTTTAACCCAAAAAGTTAATTATCCAATTTTGTCCATATTAATTTAATATTAATATTAATTAATGTTAATATTAATGTTAATTAATGTTAATATTAATGCTAATGTTAATATTAATATTATTGTTAACATTTATTGTTAATATTAACGATAAAATTAATTTTAATGTTAATGTTAATGTTAATATTAGTTTTAATATTAATTTTAATTTTAATTTTAAAATTTATCACGTCAGCTGTCATATCAATATACAGGGGCGGAGCCGGGATGTAATTTATGAGGGGGCCGTGCTACTACATATAAAAATTATTAAAGTTGTCATATTTATTGAACTTCATAGAAAAAATATATTAAAAAAAAATCAAATAAGAACTAGCAAAAAGAAAGAAAAAAAATTGTACTTAAAAAGAATTTTATGTTCAACTAGTCTAGAACTCATGCCTCTCCTTTAAGTGCCTAAAGCACAACCAACTGAGCTACTTTAAACTTCTGTACATTATTAGGCCAAACTAATATTTATTGTATAACATCAGAAATTTTGTATGTAGTACTTGACAATTTTTTAAAAAATTAGGGGGGCCGTGGCCCCCCTTCGACTCTTAATAAATCCGCCCCTGTCAATATATCACATCAACTGTTGCGTTAGAAAAGACAATTTAAAATTTTAGTGGTATAAATAGTATTATTTTTTATATTTCTGAACTCTCGGCTAACAACGGAAAATTCTACGTGCGTGCATGTCACAAAGACAAAAGTTTCGACTGTCTGTGGGCGCGCGCGTACTAAATCGGAAACCCTACAAAAGCAGCCGCGGGTTGTGGGCAGTTGCTTAGGTTGCGGTCTTCGTCGCGTGTTCCATTCCGATTCCGCCACCTATCTGTCATTCTTATCACAATCCAAGAAGTTCCACACCTATAAAGTAAGCAACCATTCTATATCGCCAACTTCATTTTTCTTGAGTCATTCGAACCTCTTCTAGAAGAAGGGAAAAAAAACGTTGAAAAAATCGTTCGGTATGAGCAAGGGCGGCGGCAGCTGGTTGAGCAGGTGCATGAGAGCTCCGGTGCGGCTCCTGTGCGGCATCCGGGACATGTACGTCCGGGGCATGACCGCCTGCGCCGGGAAGGTCGGGCAGTACCGCGGCGCGTACCCGTCCTACTCCGACTTCGCGTACAGCGACTGCAGCTTCACCTCCTCCTCGAGGCGGTCCGACGTGGATCTCGGCCTCGACGACGACCTCCGGGAGCTCATCCGCGCCGCGTCGAGTGCGCGGCGCGCGGATGTTCAGCGCGGGGCGGACGTGAGGCGGAGCCAGAGCGTGGTGGTAGGGAGGATCGACGAGGACCGGCCGTGCGAGTTCGAGGAGGAGGTGAAGGTCGGGTCGAGCTTGATCTTTCCGAGGAGGAGGAGTAGCAGCCATGGCGTTGGGATCAAGAAGAGGGGACACGGAGCCAATGTGTTTGCTTATTAGACCATTTATGTTTCACTTTCGGTGGGTGTAGTTGCACTTTTTTCTTCTTTTTTTTCTTGAATATTTTTAAGATAAGAATGTAAATAATCAAACTACATAATCATCCTGCAATTTGGATTCACAACAGTGGTGAGAGTCAATTAAGATGGAACTACCATAGTTCTAGTATATATATATTAAGGGGTAAAGTGCAAAAAATCCCTCGTTAGATTCTCGCTTTTTGCATTAAAAGATTCCATGTTCTTAAAATTCTAGAAAGTATGAAATATGTTCATTTTGTTTCATTTTCGCTAACTGTTGTTAAGTCATTTTATCCTTCCACTCTCCTCCCCCTCCCCCCCCCCCCCCCCCCCCCCCTTCTCTCTCTCCGGTGGTGCGGGGAGGAGGATGAGGGGGGCGGGGATGCCCGGGGCGGGGAGGAGGAGGGGGGTGCTGGCTGGAGTAAGGAGGGGGGGCTGAGGGGGGCGGGGAGGATGGAGGAGGAGGGGGGCTGAGGGGGTCGGGGAGGGGGGCAGGGAGGAAGGAGGAGGAGGGGGGGTTGAGGGGGTCGGGGAGGAGGGAGGAGGAGGAGGGGGGATGAGGGAGTCGGGGAGGGGGGCTGAGGGGGGCGGGGGGGAGGAGGGGGGTGCTGGCCGGAGTGAGGAGGGGGGGCCGGCCGGAGGGAGGAGGGAGGAGGGGAGAGGTTAGGGAAGGGGGGATAGGTTAGTTTTTTTTTAATGTTATTAACGGTCAAAACTAACGGTCAAAAGATGGTAGGGGGCTGGACGAGCAAGTCATAGATTACGGGGGTCTTCATTTGCTAAATTTGACTAAAAGATATTTCTACGCAAAATATGCACATTTAACGAGGGATTTTTTACAATTTATCCATATAATAATTCAGTTAATTAGGTCCTAAATCTGATACCTTTATACAAAATAATCATGTTGTTTTTGTCCTTGTTGGCTAGAGGCAAGAATAGAGAACCAGAATGGGATGGAGAAGATAGAAGGGAGAGGGAATTCTTTCTTGGTTTTATTCTCTAAAAACAATCAATTACATTGATAGCTACACCTTAACTCTAAATTTAGCAGCTAAGATCCAAATGAAATGGATCTTAAAAAGACAAGTTCTACTTCTTACAAGTAAGGATCATGCACAAGAATAGGTAGCTCTAAGAGACTTGGTAATAACCACATGATTATTCTCAACATTCACCCTCCTAATCATGTTGTTACTTGAGGTTGATAACTCCAAGCATCTGCTGCATCTCGAAAAATCTCACTCTAGCGAGAGCCTTCGTGAGAAAATCGGCACGTTGCTTTCCTGTACACACTTACTCCGCCTTTATCTTCCCTCTTGTAACACACTCGCGAATGAAATGAAAGCGAGTATTAACGTGTTTACTGCTCCCATGAAACACTGAATTCTTCATCAACGCAATTGCAGACTTGTTGTCGACATAGAGTGTGGCAGGCTTGGGCTCCCGACCAGTCACTTCACTAAGCAGATTCCTCAGCCACAAAGCTTGACATGCTGCACTCGTTGCCACCATGAACTCAGCTTCACAGGAGGACAACGCGACAGTTTTCTACTTCTGAGACGCCCAAGTAATCAGGTTCATGTTGAGGTAGAACATCATTCCACTGGTGCTCCTCATGTCGTCGACATCTCCAGCTAAGTTGCTGTCGGTGAATCCGTGCAGTTCATCTTCACCATGTCCTCTTTCATACATGAGTCCATACTCAAGTGTTTCCTTCACATATCTGAGGATATGTTTCACAGCCTGGTAATGCGTGGTTGTTGGCTTCTCCATGTACCTACTCACCATTCCAACAGCATAAGAAATATCCAGGCGAGTGAGTTAAGTACCTGAGACAGCCAATGATGCGCCTATATTGCGTCGGATCGACTGGGGTTCCTTCAAGGTCCTTGCTGAGTTATAGTTTAGCTTTCATGGGATACTTGGTCGGATTGCAATATCCTATTCCAAACTGCTGCAACACTCTCTTCGCATAAGCTGATTGCTTCAGTGTAATGCAATCACCCCGTTGGTCTACCTTTATACCAAAGTAGTAGAAGAGTAACCCAAGGTCACTCATCTCAAATTTTTCCATCATCTGCTGCTTGTAAGCCTTTGCTACAGTTGCTTTTTACGCCTGTGACGATTAAGTCATCAACATACACTCCGACAATGAGTTCACCCTCTTCATTGTTCTTCGTGTACACCGCATGCTCTTGAGTGCATCTAACGAATCCCAGCTCCTTTAAGCAGGTGTCCAGGCATATGTTCCAGGCCCTCGGTGCTTGCCACAAACCATAGAGATCCTTGAACAGTCTTTACACCTTGTGCTCCTGGTTCTTGACGATGAAGCCTTCGGGTTGAGCTACATATACCTCCTCTTTGAGGTCACCATTTAGAAAAGCAGATTTAACGTCCAAATGGTGAACCTCCCATCCGTGCTGGGCTACGAGGGCGATAATCAAGCGAACTGTGTCGAGTCTGGACACTGGAGCAAACACTTCATCAAAGTCAACTCTATGTTGTTAGACGTACCCCTTTTCTACAAGTCTAGTTTTATGCTTGAGGATCTTGCCTAAGGCTGCAAATGAGCCAAGCCGTTCACAAGCTGCTCGAAGTTCGGCTCGATAAAAGCTCGCTTGAGCTCGGTTTATTTAGCAAACAAGCTGAGCTCAAGCTTCAATTTTGAGCTCGTTTAATAAACGTGTAAGCCCCCTGAATTTCAGGGTTTATTTTAAATTTTCTAAATAAATTATTTTCGATAAATATTCTATTATTAAATTGTTTTGATCATTAATGTACCTTCCCGTGACTTTGACTCCTAGAGCGTCAGGGATGCCAACCTCTGTAAACTCTCTTTACGAGTTTTGTAGTAGACAAGATTATCTTCATTTTGATATATCATGTCCCACTTAAACTCGTTCCCTTGTGCTCTTTTTGTATTGCGCAACTTTGGGTCAACTTAGACCAATTAATCGATGAATAATTATTCCCACTTTTATCTTTGATCTTCGTTTGTACGTCACCGTGACTTTTAATTTAGGAACACAAGACCAATCATTTTCTCAGAACCAACTTCTCATGAATGATCTACTCAAGACGCTCTTCACCCATGACCTTCGTGTCCCACTCAGACACTCCATTTTGTGCTTCATTTTTTTTGCACAACTTTCGGATCAATTTAGGCCAATTAATTATCTAACGTAAAACCTAATTTATTTTCTAATTAAATTTCGGGACCCGACATCGATCCAACCTAATCGACCCAAAGTATGGACATGGCCCACATGAAGTCTACTACCCACATGATACTTGTGTCTCATTTATTTGAGTTCCCACATGTTACTTATTTACCCCTGATTATAAATACCCATTTAAATTCAATTATTGTACCATGTCCGATTTTGACCCGACCGGCTCGACCGAACCCAAACCCAAGCTCTATGTTGTCTTCTCATGATTGCCCAAATACCCCACACAATATTTCTCTTTTTTCTATTTTAAAATATCTCTTCCTCCCTCTTCTTTATTAAATATCTTAAATATCTTATATATATATATATATATATATATATATATATATATATATATATATATATATATATATATATATATATATATATATATATATATCACTCTCTCTCTCTCCTTACACACCACCTCACCTCCTCCCCTCTCTCTCTACCAGCACACACCCCTCCCCAACCGACCTCTCTCTCCCTCATTCAATAATATCCCTCTCTCTCTATTCTAACACTCTCTCTCACTCTTTCTATATATATAATATATTACACACACACAAATTATTACACTCTTTCTCCCTCTCACTTTATTTCTTCATTCAACACCATCACCAACAACAATAGCAGCCTCATTTTTGGCTGACCCCCCCCTATGGCTGACCTTCTCCTCCCTGGCCGAGCACGACACCACCAGCAGGCCGAACTCCTCCCTCTCCTCCTCCTACTCTCTACCACTCCACCACCATCATCAACTATATCAACATCACCACCATCACCATTACAATCACCACTACCACTCTCACCATTATCATTCGTACCACCACCATAGCCTCCACCACCGCCGCCCTCGCCGCGCGTTGGCCGGACACCGCCGCCGCCGCAGCAGCAGCTGCAACAGCAAGCAGCAGCAACATGCAGCAGTGGCTGCACGCGCGCGCGCGCCGGCGATCGTTGGCCGTGTGCCACCACGTGGCCGGCCCACCACCGCAAGGACCCCCCTAAGCCGGGCGAGCACTCCGACGAACCCCCTGGGCAGCGCCCTCCTCCCCGGCGCGATACACGGGCGATTCGTGCATTTCGCACGGAATTCCGTCGTGATGCGCGAGTTTTGAACTCAGAAATGGTGTCCCGTCGCAGCAACTTCGCGCATGTTTTTTGGTCAATCCGACCGTTGGATCGGCGAACTCTTTGCTCCGTCTCAATCTCGGTATATCCATCTTCACTCTCCTCAAGTTTCGTCCGTTAATATCGTCGTTTAATACATCAAAACTGGCCACCAAGTTGACACTTTAAATTGTATAATTTTTGGACAGTTTTGTGGAGCCGACTTCGTCGCCTCGTAACTCCGCCGTTGCAGCTCCGGTTGGCGCGCTACCTGTTCCTGTACGCAGCTGGTATAACCCTCATCCTGCCTCTTAAGTTTCGTTTCATTGTGAACACGTTTGGTTGGTCGAATTTGACGCCAAAGTTGGCCGTCCGAATTCTTTAATTTGTACTTGTAAAATTTCATTTTTGAACTCGGGACTTCGGATTCAATTTCTGACACCACCAGTAGACTCATGGCGTCGTTCTGGCATGTTTTCTTACAAAGTTTGCTTGATTTGGAGAACGTGGGCCCTGACACGCATTTCGATGTAAAGCGGGTCCCACATTCTGAGTCAACGGGTCACTTTGAGATCGGCTCATCGGAATCCAATTCCGGATATACCTTTGAGTTCGTATCATCATTCTGGACTCGTTGACATATAATATGCTGATTTTTGAAGACATTTGCTTCGGCACGCATTTTGGTGCAAATCGGATTCCAAATGTCCTCGTCAACGTGCCATTTTGAGATCGGCTCATCGGAATTCCATTTCGGACATACCGTTGGGTTCGTATCATTATTCTGGATTTTTGGACATATAATTTACTAGATTTTGTAGACTTCTATCCTGACACATTTTTTGGTGCAAAGTGTGTCCAATGGCGGACATCATTTTGACCCAAAATTATCATTTTGCTCATGTGTGTAAATTAGACTTATGGGTAGACTATCCTAGCTAATTTGACCGTTCTAGACGTGTTGGTGATATTTATTTTATCATCCGACGACATTTGTAGTTTTTGCTTATGTATCATCCTTAATTTGTAATTAATTATTTTTCTAAAAATTGTTGCTTGCTGTTTTTAAATTTTTATATATATTTTAATTTCTGTAAAAATTAGAAAAAAAAAATTGTATTCAAATACTATGTTAATTTATCTAATTTAATATAATTGTTTCAGCATTTAATAAGTAATTTTGGTATTTTATAAAAATAGGAAAACAGAACTCATTTTCAGGATACATGTGTTTGTTGATTTTTAATAAATATCTATGAGGGTTTATAAATTCCAAAAAAATTAGTATAAATTTCTATAATTAACAAGGATCATTTTGGTACTTTATTTTATGTATAATTGAGCTTTTTGTCTATCTCATAAATTGTTGGAACTCAGTGTACAGTCTGATTTATTTATTGAGTAGTTACGACTTACAAAGTTTTGTGTTGATTTGAGTTATTGTAGTTTTGGACCTCACCCTACACTAGTGAAAGGCCCTGAAAAATTAGTTTGGATATAGTGTCATCCCACATTGGACTTTTATGCTAGGTCCCCACTTGGCTAGTATCCAGTTAGGAGTCGTGTCACACCACTAGCGTAATCTTAATCATAACATAGAGGCTGAGTTTGTATATCATTATTGACAGGACACCGGACATCTATATCTTCGTACTAGTATCCTTGCTTTGCTCGAGGCGAGTACCCCTACAAACTTTATTTACTGCATATGATAATGAATTGCGTATGAACCATGTTAAAATACCATTTCTTGAACTGCAAGTCTGATCTTCACATGTTTCATACTGCTTCCAGTACCTGCCATGCTTATACTGCTCCCAGTATCTCTCACATGTTTTATATCGTTCTCGTACCTCTCACATGTTTTTACTGTTCTCGTATCTCTCACATGTTTTTACTGTTCTCGTATCTCTCACATGTTTTTACTGTTCTCGTATCTCCCACATGTTTTTACTGTTCTCGTATCTCTCACATGTTAGAATATGGGTTATGGAAAAACTGACAGTTGAGTACGTGAACATGCCTCCCTCTCCGTATGTATTTATCGAACAAAGTTTCATTTTATATGATTTTTGCGTTTGTAGGAACTCTCAAAGCTGTATTTGTGCGTATGTACATCTATCGCCTTTACACAGTTGTACGGAAGTACATTTTATTATGTGCCCCTGCACATTATACATCTATTGACGATCACGTACCTGCTCCAGTTTTAAACTCTAGGTATACATATGTCATCATGACAAATGTAATCCTGACATGATAGATTTATGATATGACATGATTGTGATACGACATGAGATAGATGCCATGATTCTTATTTACTACATCTTATTTCATTCCATGCTCAATATGTTTTCAGTATGTTTAGTTTGTAGAATCAGTACTTGCTCCCGTCCTGACAGGATAACATTGTAGGCATACTTTTTGAGGAAGATTTGCTCTGTGATCTTTTCCATGGACCCACTACCGAGGACCAGGCTTTTGCTCCCGAGGAAGTCCCCGTAGGGAACCTCACTTGGTAGTCTTGCTTAGATTATTTTTGGCTTAGTTATTGAACTGTTTAGACTATATTTTGTAGTTACTGGACTTTGTCTCCAGTTAGATACTTTGGAAGTGTATTATTAAGTCTGTACTTGTTTACTTTCGCTTATAGATGCTGTATTGTGATGAACCTTTAAATGTGATATTAGAACTGTTAGCAGCTTAGATCCTTTATTGTCTATTCTTAGAACAGTTTACTACGCTTTAACAAGCGTAGGCTGGACATGGCTCGGCCCGGTCCAACAATTTGGGTAACGGATCGTGACATGTTTTTAGTGGCGGCGCATGCAGGTCCAGACTTAGTTGTTTAGTTACACCAAGCATGCCTGCAATTAGGATCTTAGGATAACTTGTTAACACTAGGAATAAACATTTAGAACACCTAGAGGATTTCTAGGATTGTAACATAGGAAACTCATCACAACATAGGACCGTTTACTATATTTAGTATCTTGTTTGAAATTCAGTGGGTTACAATTTTGACCAGGACAGTACCCTTGGGATGACCCCTGGGGATCTCACTATAATCTTACCTCGAAATCTGTTTTCACTTATTTCCATTTGCTCGTCCTTAAATTCGTTGTTGAAATCGATTTCTGATTTTCGTTGTTAATTTTGATCTTACATCGTGATAATTTTGTGGATTGAATTGTTATATATCCTGATAAGGTAAATGTCTGCTTTATTTATGAAGTTTAGAATTTATCGCAGCCATATTAGCTGGTATGACAAAAACATAGGGCCTAATTTTGGGTATACTTATCTTAGTTATGAAATTTAGATTTTCTCGCAGCCATACCGGTTGGCGTGGCGAGGATTCTAGATAATATGTTATAGGGTGTATACCATAGTTATGACTCTATCGTTTATTGCATCTAAGCTTACTGGTGTGGCAAAAATTCTGGCAACATAATTTCAGGAAGACGTGCATGGTTATCAGATCATATCTCAACTTGGTTCACTTCGTTATGACCGAATGAGCAAGAATAAATTCTTATCATCATTCTTCCCCATCTTGATTAACTCTGTTCTATCTACATCTACAACTAGGATTATAGGTTCTCTAGGACTCTCCAACAGGATTGCTTTCGCGTTATCTTTTGGACATAATTATTTTTGTGTTCCATCTTTCCTATGACTTAAATAAACTCTTCTTCGATAACCTCTTGGGTAATTCTTCTCGTTATGCATCTCATTGTCCTCGTACCATTCTTGGAGATATTTCGACCAACTTTCCTGTCTTGCTTGACCTTTAACTTGTTTGGACACTGTTATGGATTGCTTGACCCAGTCTTAGGCCTTATTACCTTCTATTTGATAGACGACCGAAATAGCCAAACCTTGTTAACTGATTCTGCAGTATAACTATAAATGTATTGTGTGTTTGTGATAAGCACTTTTCCTAGGGATTGGTTAGATTAAGCTTATAGGACAAGTATGGGTGACTGACTGTAGTAGACTTGGAAACCATTAAGAACGATTGTATTGATTGATGATAGGGTATCTAAGATGGAGAAATAAAATATTATATTGTTGTGACTACGGATTGAGAATTAGAATCTTGTGCTTAGAATTTGAGGATTGTGCATTCGTAGGACTTTGATGACCAAGTGATTATTGGTTATCTATAAGCTAATTACATATGATTAGAGGGTATATCGATATGTGGAATGGTATAGAATAAGTTAGAATGAGATATAATATTGCGTACGAGATCGGAAAGATATCAGTTAAAAAGACAAAGAATAAGGCAAAGACATATGTAAATTGGTAATTAATAAATCGGGAGTTTTGAAATCGAGGATTTATATTCGGAGGACTTGTTGAGTAAAAAGAAGAAGGGTCTACGCCAAGAATAAGAATTGAACGTATGATTTCAAGGAGAATCTGTAGAAAAGGATTGACGACAATAATGCAAAGGGCCTGTGGATTGATAGAATATGGATACTTAGGATACGATAAAGAAATCAAGTATTTACAATTGAGATTGAAAATATGGATGATGATCAAGCATTGTTTGCTTATGAACATACCCAGAGAATGACCTATAGTTTAGGGTATACATAAAGGTTTCATGTTAGTATGGAAGATTCTAGAGGATATATGACGTAGTTTATGATAGAAGGACCTTGTTGAACCTGAACCAAAAAGATTGTAAAGAGAAACAGAAGAGATGATTACAAGGGTAGCAGTTTGAGTATCGTAGCCAGAGCAGCTACATGTTATAGTTTGACCTATCGGGTGATTTTTAATTTCGAGGACGAAATTCATGTAAGGTGGGTAGGATGTAAGCCCCCTGAATTTTAGGGTTTATTTTAAATTTTCTAAATAAATTATTTTCGATAAATATTCTATTATTAAATTGTTTTGATCATTAATGTACCTTTCCGTGACTTTGACTCCTGGAGCGTCAGGGATGCCAATCTCTGTAAACTCTCTTTACGAGTTTTGTAGTAGACAAGATTATCTTCATTTTGATATATCATGTCCCACTTAAACTCGTTCTCTTGTGCTCTTTTTGTATCGCGCAACTTCGGGTCAACTTAGACCAATTAATCGTTGAATAATTATTCTCACTTTTATCTTTGATCTTCGTTTGTACGTCACCATGACTTTTAATTTAGGAACACAAGACCAATCATTTTCTCAGAACCAACTTCTCATGAATGATCTACTCGAGACGCTCTTCACCCATGACCTTCGTGTCCCACTCAGACACTCCATTTTGTGCTTTATTTCTTTCGCACAACTTTCGGGTCAATTTAGGCCAATTAATTATCTACCATAAAACTTGATTTATTTTCCAATTAAATTTCGGGACCCGACATCGATCTAACCTAGTCGACCCAAAGTATGGACATGGCCCACATGAAGCCTACTACCCACATGATACTTGTATCACATTTATTTGAGTCCCCACATGTTACTTATTTACCCCTGATTATAAATACCTATTTAAATTCAATTATTGCACCATGTCCTATTTTAACCCGACCCGGCTCGACCGAACCCAAACCCAAGCTCCATGTTGTCCTCTCATGACTGCCCAAATACGCCACACAATATTTCTCTTTTTCCTATTTTAAAATATCTCTTCCTCCCTCTACTTTATTAAATATCTTAAATATCTTATATATATATATATATATATATATATATATATATATATATATATATATATATATATATATATATATATATATATATATATATATATATATCACTCTCTCTCTCCTTACACACCACCTCACCCCCTCCCCTCTCTCTCTACCATCACACACCCCTCCCCAAACGACCTCTCTCTCCCTCATTCAATAATATCCCTCTCTCTCCATTCTAACACTCTCTCTCACGCTTTATATATATATAATATATTACACACACACAAATTATTACACTCTTTCTTCCTCTCACTTTATTTCTTCATTCAACACCATCACCAACAACAACAACAGCCTCATTTTTGGCCGACCCCCCCCCCATGGTTGTCCTTCTCCTCCCTGGCCGAGCACGACACCACCAGCAGGCCGAACTCCTCCCTCTCCTCCTCCTACTCTCCACCACTCCACCACCATCATCAACTATATCAATATCACCACCATCACCATTACAATCACCACTACCACTCTCACCATTATCATTCGCACCACCACCATAGCCTCCGCCACCGCCGCCCTCGCCGCGCGTTGGCCGAACACCGTCGCCGTGCCAGGCTGCGCCGCCGCCGCAGTAGCAGCTGCAACAACAAGCAGCAGTAGCGTGCAGCAGTGGCCGCACGCGCGCATGTGCCGGCGATCGTTGGCCGTGCGCCACCACGTGGCCGACCCACCACCGCGAGGACCCCCCAAGGTCGAGCGAGCACTCCGATGAACCCCCCCGGGCAGCACCCTCTTCCCCGGCACGATACACGGGCGATTCGTGCATTTCGCAAGGAATCCCGTCGTGACGCGCGAGTTTTGAACTCGAAAATGGCATCCCGTCGCAGTAACTTCGTGCGTGTTTTCTGGTCAATCCGATACGTTGGATCGGCGAACTCTTTGCTCCATCTCAATCTCGGTATCTCCATCTTCACTCCCCTCAACTTTCGTCCGTTAATTTCGTCGTTTGATATATCAAAACTGGCCACCAAGTTGACACTTTAAATTGTATAATTTTTGGACAGTTTTGTAGAGCCGACTTCGTCGACTCGTAACTCCGCCGTCGCAGCTTCGGTTGGCGCACTACCAGTTCCTGTGCGCAGCTGGTATAACCCTCTTCCTGCCCCTTAAGTTTTGTTTCATTGTGAACACGTTTGGTTGCTCGAATTCGACGCCAAAGTTGGCCGTCCGAATTCTTTAATTTGCACTTGTGAAATTCTTTTTTTGAACCTGGGACTTCGAATTCAATTTCTGACACCACCAGTAGACTCGTGGCGTCGTTCTGGCATATTTTTATATAAAGTTTGCTTGATTTGGAGAACGTGGGCCCTGGCACGTATTTCGGTACAAAGCGGGTCCCATATTCCGAGTCAACGGGTCACATTGAGATCGGCTCATCGGAATCCAATTTCGGATATACCGTTGAGTTTGTATCGTCATTCTGGACTCGTTGACATATAATTTGCTGAGTTTTGAAAATATTTGCTCCGGCACGCATTTCGGTGCAAACCGGATTCCAAATGTCCGTGTCAACGTGCCATTTTGAGATCGGCTCATCGGAATTCCATTTCGGACATACCGTTGGGTTCGTATCATCATTCTGGATTCGTGGACATATAATTTGCTAGATTTTGTAGACTTCTATCCTGACACATTTTTCGGTGCAAAGTGTGTCCAACAGCGGACATCATTTTGATCCGAAATTACCATTTTTGCCCTGTTTCCAAATTGGACTTATGGGTAGGCTAACCTAGCTAATTTGACCGTTCTGGACGCGTTGGTGATATTTATTTTATCATCCGACGACATCTGTAGATTTTACTTATGTATCATCCTTAATTTGTAATTAATTATTTTTCTAGAAATTATTACTTGCTGTTTTTGAATTTTTATATATATTTTAATTTCTGTAAAAATCTAGAAAAAATTGTATTTAAATACTATGTTATATAATCTAATTTAATATAATTTTTTCATCATTTAATAAGTAATTTTGGTATTTTATAAAAATAGGAAAACAGAACTCATTTTCAGGATACATGTGTTTGTTAATTTTTAATAAATATCTATGAGGGTTTATAAATTCCAGAAAAATTAGTATAAATTTCTATAATTAACAAGGATCATTTTGGTACTTTATTTTATGTATAATTGAGCCTTTGTCTATCTTAAAAATTGTTGGAACTCAGTTGTAAAACTCCTAAATTTCTACTATTTTTTAATTAAATTTAGTACTGATTTAAAAAATTTTGTATTGTACGTCACCTAGCCGTATTTTATGTCGTGTACGGAAGTTCATTTTTCGAATTTGCTCGACGAGTGCGAATATGTGCGAGCGTACATATTTTAGAAAAATATTTTGTTCTATTTTTATAGTTTCAAATAATATAATAATTAGTTTTGCTATCATTTCTAAACTTGTTATTCTTACGTCATTTCTAAAAATTATTAAATATAAAATAATATTTTTGTATACTAGAAAAGCATAATTATATAAAGAATATTTTGCATACATATATTTCGTAATTATTTATTGGTCTATTTTAAATAAAAATATAATTTTCGAGATTTATTAATATTAATATTTTATTGTTCAAAAAGATATTTGAAAATATTTATTATTTTCGAAATTATTATTAATAGTATTTTTGGAAAATATATTTGGAAGTTATTCTGGCCATTTAAATCATGATTTGATTTTTGGATTTATTTAAATAGATATCTATATTTAGAATTTGATTTATCCTATTGATTTTTAAACTAAAAATTTAATTAGATTTAATTAGATTTGGATTTGGATTTGATTGGTTTTAAATTAATAGATAAATTATCTATTTTGGGTTTAAATATTCCTAAACTTTATCCAACTGGAAATTTCCATATCCTATAAATAGGCAGGTACTCCTCTAATATTTTCTTCACAATTTCCTCTACCACAAACGTGTGTGTATCGTGTCTATGTCCCATCCCGTCCATCATCTTATTCCAATCTTTTACATATACAATTTTCTCGTATCGGACACACCCCGACATCAATGAATTCCTAATCTAAACCTAACCCAAACCCCCCTGTCTTCCTCGGCCTGTGCCTTGACCTTGGCTCAGCGTCATCACCACCAAACGTCGTTACCCCGCCATCTTCCCGGCTAACCCCCACCATTGCCTAACCCCGTAACCACCTCGCCGCCACCACGACCGGTTGCGCGTCCCAAAACCCCCAAACCCAGCACACCACCACCGCGCCAAGCCTCAAAATCTTGGCCAAGACCAACAGTGGAAACTCTCACACCACCGTCGCCGGCGCCATCCGCCGGCGACACACCAAAACCAAAATTTCTAAGAAAATTCCATCGCCATCAGATACCTCGTCCGACCGCCCTAGCCTCCATCTCCCGGCGCCGTCCTATATGCTCTGCGCTCGGCAGCCCATGGCCGACCGTCCTTTCCGACCTTTTCCCTTTTTGCCTGGCCGCGAGCTCCGCCCTTCGCCGGCCTTCCGACCCCAGCGCCGAGCCACTTCCGCCGCAGGCACGAGCACGGAACGCCGCCGTCGCTATCCCTTTCCGATCACCCATCTCCGCCGCTGTCCTTGCCGAACCACCGGCGCGGAGTACGCCGCCTCCCCCGAACTCTCTCCACCCGACCGCTCCTCTTGCCACCTCGCTGGCGCCGCCCATCACCGGAACCCCTTCCCTTCCTCTTCCTCGCCGCCGCATCTTCCCCAAAACCCCCGACTGAAACCCTCCGCCCGCCGCTTCCACTAAACCCCCGTCGACGATCGCTCCCTCCGCCCTTCCTCTTTCCCCACGGCCTCTCTCCTCTCGCTCTGCCCCTCGCTCTCTCCCCCCGTTCCCCTTTCTTTTCATCGTTTATTTTTTTTATTTTTTATTTTGCATTCTCTCTCTTCTTTGGGAAGAGAGAACCGAGTGAATTTTTCCCTTTCTTTTTCATTTGGTTATTTTTACTGTTAACTGAGTTATGTTTTTATATTATTATTACTATTATATTTTTTTTACATTTTCAGTTATACTGATTTTATTTCTCTTGTTACTCTTATTATTATCATTAATATTATTATTAATACCATTAATACTGTTATAATTATTATTATTATTATTATTATTGTTATTATTATTATTATTATTATTATTATCATGATGATGATGATTATTATTATTATTATTATTATTATTATTAGTATCATTATTCAGTTATTATCCCAAATATTTCTTAAATAAATATGTATATCAAATAAACTCCTAGAAATTATTTTTGTAGCAAAATATATATTATAATTTGGGTCTTAGTCTAAAAATATTTCCTTTAGTTTTTATTCTATCAAATATATTTTTGACTAGTAATACATAATTTTTCAAATTATTATACCTAAAATATTTTCAAGTATTTTCGTAAAATTTTGTTACTAATAGAAAGATATTTTCAAGTAATAAAAATATTTTCTAAAAATCATATATGTATATTAATTATCCAATTCTTTCAGTATTCCTCATGTCCATGACCAACCCCTTTCTCTTATTCTCTCGTCAAAATTCGATATGTCCTCTCGTCAACCCTAACCAATTTGACCCTTCTGGACCCAATGGAACTGTCCGTGCCACCACCCGAGGTCACCATGTATGGTTGTTGCACCGAAGTCGCAGTTCGTGCCACATTGATTATCGCAGCACACCAGGCGTACTACCAGGCAAGACACCTTGCCATTTGCTGTTTAATTATTTTAGCTCATATTTTATGCATTATTTATTTTTTTATGCAAAATAAACTGTGATACATGGCATAACCTGTTAGAACTTACTGTTTATTTATATTCTGCTATGTACTATTTTTCTTACACATTAAACCTAGATTTAAGGGACCACCTTTGTGTGTTGCATTCATGGCCTTGACACGTTGTACCACGAAGTTGTGTGTCGCATGTAGAACACGAAAGTGCGTGATTGGCTGGCCACCAGTACGTACAAGCCGTACGATAGGAATAACCGCTAATAGAGGTTGTATGCTAGTTTGACTTAGCGGTTATAGAGTTAGCATTGGACGGGAAGAACATGATTGGAAGTTGACTACCACCCTATCTATCGTAGACTCGCTCGCTACTGAGGAACGATAGGTAGACTATATGCTATAGACTCGCTCGATACTGAGGAATAGTATATGGTGTTGTGACTCGCTACTGAGGTACTGTATCGGTATTTTCTTGACTTGACCGGGTAGTCATGCGACCATGAACTGTTCTTAAAACTGCATCCACTTAGACTGGTTAGGCTACCTTTATCCGTTAGGTACGAGTACTTTTGGTTTGAGTACTTGTATCTGACCGTAGCTTGGAACAATAACTTGTCGCAAAATAGTTCATCACATCTTGTCCTTGTTTGGTTGTAGGTGTGACTTACTACTTCGATGAGAAGGTATTGAACCTTGTTGGGGTCCGGATACCATATTGGATTCATAGTATGGAAAGATACGTCACCGTGAATTAGTTTACCATCTCATGTCCTTGTTTGGTTGCGGGGATGGTAAGCTCGTTCAGTAGGTGTGTATTGGACCATGTTATAATTCGATTGACTTATTTATTTGAGCAATATTTATTCAGTTTATATGGCATGATATTATGTGTCTTGTTACGTCCCTCTGAGGACCTGGTTATCTCTCCAGGTGTGTGCTCTTGTCTTTCGCAGGTGTTCTAGCACTAGTCGTGGTCTTCGAGGATGATTGCATTTTGGATCGTCTTCGCTTCGCTCGCCAAAATCTTTCTTTTGTTATGTATTTCTTTTCATAGTTGGTAGTGGATTTGTCTCCGCCCAACTACATGTACCAAATGACAATTTCATAGTTGATTATATGAGATCTTCTATTCTTTTATTTTGTGTGGATGAGATTAGTTATAGTTCTACTACATTTTACAGCTTATGTATTTATACGAGGCTTCCATATATTGGAGTATACTTCGTATGAATACAGCTGGCATGTCTACGTTCCTAGTCCTATGTATTTGGGACTGGGGCATTACATGTTTTTGTGGTGGCCCATGCAGGTCAAGATAAATTGTTTGGTTACTTTACCGTACCAAGCAAGCCTGCGAATAGGGTTAGAAGTCTAGGATCTCATCCACATACTTGACCTCTTTCCATGATTTTATCTACCGTTTGACTCATCAATTGCATCTTGCTTGCTTCCTTCCATCCCTATTCTTATTTTCCCTTCGTGCTTGCTAGAGATTGACCCTACTAGTTAATTGTCCCAAAATACCATTAGTTTAATTCTTTAAGTTGGGTAGAATACCTTATGAACTAGCAACCCATTTGACCTAGTGACCTATATTAGCAAGCTTATTTAGATCCTAGAATCTAGAGGACCTAACCCGTCTAGCCAACCAAGAACTTGGACAAGAAGACTATAGGACGACTGTATGACTTAGAATCATTCTACCTTCTTTAAATCTTAAACTCTCGTACCTATGTGTTTACCGTTTTGACTAGTGATGCTAATGTAGCCTAGTTTTTGTAAGCTTATTCTTATCGAGTTTGTTCATGACATATGCTATTGAGTACTCACTAGCCTATTGTCTAATCAGAACCGGTGCATAATGGTCTGATCAACCAAGTGCACTTTGGTTCGTTTTTGTCTATTATTCTACGTGGATGGGAACATAATTAAACTTGGCCCTTACAATCCCATCCACGGCTGTCTTGACAATTCTTTTGAAATTATTCGATCGTCTTTGAATCACGTATTCGTA
This sequence comes from Iris pallida, assembly GCA_029216955.1. Classification (NCBI taxonomy): domain Eukaryota; kingdom Viridiplantae; phylum Streptophyta; class Magnoliopsida; order Asparagales; family Iridaceae; genus Iris; species Iris pallida. The sequence continues at coordinate 17,349,072 of JANAVB010006800.1, forward strand.
TTCGATAAACGCCTCCTTCGAACTCTATATTGCTTTCGCCATCACCTATTTTCGAAGGACGAAAGCGTTATACTAGAACTTTCTCTAGCCATCCTATCGATTACGACCATATCGTATTATTTTCCTATGATCTAGATCGCGATATCTTACGGCAAGATTTTGTTATTGATTGTTTTCCATCAATGCCCCTTTGTGTCTTCTCACCCCCCTACAAATTCTTAATTTCGAGGACAAAATTCTTTTAAGTTGGGTAGGATGTAAAACCCCTAAATTTCTACTATTTTTTTTATTAAATTTAGTACTGATTTAAAAAAAATTTGTATTGTACGTCACCAAGTCGTACTTTACGTCGTGTACGGAAGTTCATTTTTCGAATTTGCTCGACGAGTGCGAATATGTGCGAGCGTACATATTTTAGAAAAATATTTTGTTCTATTTTTATAGTTTCAAATAATATAATAATTAGTTTTGCTATCATTTCTAAACTTGTTATTCTTACGTCATTTCTAAAAATTATTAAATATAAAATAATATTTTTGTATACTAGAAAAGCATAATTATATAAAGAATATTTTGCATACATATATTTCGTAATTATTTATTGGTCTATTTTAAATAAAAATATAATTTTTGAGATTTATTAATATTAATATTTTATTGTTCAAAAAGATATTTGAAAATATTTATTATTTTTGAAATTATTATTAATAGTATTTTTGGAAAATATATTTGGAAGTTATTGTGGCCATTTAAATCATGATTTAATTTTTGGATTTATTTAAATAGATATCTATATTTAGAATTTGATTTATCCCATTGATTTTTAAACTAAAAATTTAATTAGATTTAATTAGATTTGGATCTGGATTTGATTAGTTTTAAATTAATAGATGAATTATCTATTTTGGGTTTAAATATTCCTAAACTTTATCCAACTGGGAATTCCCACATCCTATAAATAGGCAGGTACTCCTCCAATATTTTCTTCACAATTTTCTCCACCACAAACGTGTGTGTATCGTGTCCATGTCCCATCCCGTCCATCATCTTATTCCAATCTTTTACATATACAATTTTCTCGTGTCGGACACTCCCAGACATCAATGAGTTCCTAATCTAAACCTAACCCAAACCCCCCTATCTTCCTCGGCCTGTGCCTTGTCCTTGGCTCAGCGTCATCACCACCAAACGTCGTCACCCCGCCATCTTCCCGGCTAACCCCCACCATTGCCTAATCCCGTAACCACCTCGCCGCCACCACGACCGGTTGCGCGTCCCAAAACCCCCAAATCTAGCACACCACCACCGCGCTAAGCCTCAAAATCTTGGCCAAGACCAACCGTGAAAACTCTCACACCACCGTCGCCGGCGCCATCCACCGACGACACACCAAAACCAAAATTTCTAAGGAAATTCCATCGCCATCACATACCTCGTCCGACCGCCCTAGCCTCCATCTCCCGGCGCCGTCCTATATGCTCTGCGCTCGGCAGCCCATGGCCGACCGTCCTTCCCGACCTCTTCCCTTTTTGCCTGGCCACGAGCTCCGCCCTTCGTCGGCCTTCCGACCCCAGCGCCGAGCCACTTCCGCCGCACGCACGAGCACGGAACGCCGCCGCCGCTATCCCTTTCCGATCACCCATCTCCGCCGCTGCCCTTGCCGAACCACCGGCACGGAGTACGCCGCCTCCCCCGAACTCTCTCCACCCGACCGCTCCTCTTGCCACCTCGCCGGCGCCGCCCATCACCGGAACCCCTTCCCTTCCTCTTCCTCGCCGCCGCGTCTTCCCCAAAACCCCCGACTGAAACCCTCCGCCCGCCGCTTCCACTAAACCCCCGTCGACGATCGCTCCCTCTGCCCTTCCTCTTTCCCCATGGCCTCTCTCCTCTCGCTCCTCCCCTCGCTTTCTCGCTCTCTCCCCCGTTCCCCTTTCTTTTCATCGTTTATTTTTTTATTTTTTTAGCATTCTCTCTCTTCTTTGGGAAGAGAGAACCGAGTGAATTTTTCCCTTTCTTTTTCATTTGGTTATTTTTACTGTTAACTGAGTTATGTTTTTATATTATTATTACTATCATTTTTTTTACATATTTCAGTTATACTGATTTTATTTCTCTTGTTACTCTTATTATTATCATTAATATTATTATTAATACCATTAATACTGTTATAATTATTATTATTATTATTATTATTATTATTATCATTGTTATTATTATTATTATTATTATCATGATTATTATTATTATTATTATTATTATTATTAGTATCACTATTCAGTTATTATCCCAAATATTTCTTAAATAAATATGTATATCAAATAAACTCCTAGAAATTATTTTTGTAGCAAAATATATATTATAATTTGGGTCTTAGCCTAAAAATATTTCCTTTAGTTTTTATTCTATCAAATATATTTTTGACTAGTAATACATAATTTTTCAAATTATTATACCTAAAATATTTTCAAGTATTTTCGTAAAATTTTGTTACTAATAGAAAGATATTTTCAAGTAATAAAAATATTTTCTAAAAATCATATATGTATATTATTTATCCAATTCTTTCAGTATTCCTCATGTCCATGACCAACCCCTTTTTCTTATTCTCTCGCCAAAATTCGATATGTCCTCTCGTCAACCCTAACCAATTTGACCCTTCTGGACCCAATGGATCTGTCCGTGCCACCACCCGAGGTCACCATGTATAGTTGTTGTACCGAAGTCGCAGTTCGTGTCACATTGATTATCGCAGCACACCAGACGTACTACCAGGCAAGACACCTTGTCATTTGCTGTTTAATTATTTTAGCTCATATTTCATGCATTATTTATTTTTTTATGCAAAATAAACTGTGATACATGGCATAACCTGTTAGAACTTACTGTTCATTTATATTCTGCTATGTACTATTTTTCTTACACATTAAACCTAGATTTAAGGAACCACCTTTGTGTGTTGTATTTATGGCCTTGACACGTTGTACCACGAAGTTGTGTGTCGCATGTAGAACACGAAAGTACGTGATTGGCTGGCCACCAGTACGTACAAGCCGTACGATAGGAATAACCGCTAATAGAGGTTGTATGCTAGTTTGACTTAGCGGTTATAGAGTTAGCATTGGACGGGAAGAACATGATTGGAAGTTGACTACCACCCTATCTATCGTAGACTCGCTCGCTACTGAGGAACGATAGGTAGACTATATGCTATAGACTCGCTCGATAATGAGGAATAGTATATGGTGTTGTGACTCGCTACTGAGGTACTGTATCGGTATTTTCTTGACTTGATCGGGTAGTCATGCGACCATGAACTGTTCTTAAAACTGCATCCACTTAGACTGGTTAGGCTACCTTTATCCGTTAGGTACGAGTACTTTTGGTTTGAGTACTTGTATCTGACCGTGGCTTGGAACAATAACTTGTCGTAAAATAGTTCGTCACATCTTGTCCTTGTTTGGTTGTAGGTGTGACTTACTACTTCGATGAGAAGGTATTGAACCTTGTTGGGGTCCGGATACCATATTAGATTTATAGTATGGAAAGATACGTCACCGTGAATTAGTTTACCATCTCATGTCCTTGTTTGGTTGGAGGGATGGTAAGCTTGTTCAGTAGGTGTGTATTGGACCATGTTATAATTCGATTGACTTATTTATTTGAGCGATATTTATTCAGTTTATATGGCATGATATTATGTGTCTTGTTACGTCCCTCTGAGGACCTGGTTATCTCTCCAGGTGTGTGCTCTTGTCTTTCGCAGGTGTTCTAGCACTAGTCGTGGTCCTCTCTATTTCTTCGAGGATGATTGCATTTTGGATCGTCTTCGCTTCGCTCGCCAAAATCTTTCTTTTGTTATGTATTTCTTTTCATAGTTGGTAGTGGATTTGTCTCCGCCCAACTACATGTACCAAATGACAATTTTATAGTTGATTATATGAGATCTTCTATTCTTTTATTTTGTGTGGATGAGATTAGTTATGGTTCTACTGCATTTTATAGATTATGTATTTATACGAGGCTTCCATATATTGGAGTATACTTCGTATGAATACAGCTGGCATGTCTACGTTCCTAGTCTTACGTATTTTGGGACTGGGACGTTACATCAGTGTACAGTCTGATTTATTTATTGAGTAGTTACGACTTACAAAGTTTTGTGTTGATTTGAGTTATTGTAGTTTTGGACCTCACCCTACACTAGTGTAAAGGCCCTAGAAAATTAGTTTGGATATAGTGTCACCCCACATTAATTGGACTTTTATGCTAGGTCCCCACTTGGCTAGTATCCAGTTAGGAGTCGTGTCACACCACTAGCGTAATCTTAATCATAACTTAGAGGCTGAGTTAGTATATCATTATTGACAGGACACCGGACATCTATATCTTCGTACTAGTATCCTTGCTTTGCTCGAGACGAGTACCCCTACAAACTTTATTTACTGCATATGATAATGAATTGCGTATGAACCATGTTAAAATACCGTTTCTTGAACTGCAAGTCTGATCTTCATATGTTTCATACTTCTCCCAATACCTGCCATGCTCATACTGCTCCCAGTATCTCTCACATGTTTTATATCATTCTCGTATCTCTCACATGTTTTTACTGTTCTCGTATCTCTCATATGTTTTTACTGTTCTCGTATCTCTCTTATATTTTTACTGTTCTCGTATCTCCCCCATGTTTTTACTGTTCTCGTATCTCACACATGTTAGAATATGGGTTATGGGGAAACTGACAGTTGAGTACGTGATCATGCCCCCCTCTCCGTATGTATTTACCGAGCAAAGTTTCATTTTATATGATTTCTGCGTTCGTAGGAACTCTCAAAGCTGTATTTGTGCGTATGTACATCTATCGCCTTTACACAGTTGTACGGAAGTACATTTTATTATGTGCCCCTGCACATTGTTCACCTATTGACGATCACGTACCTGCTCCAGTTTTAAACTCTAGATATACATATGTCATCATGACAAATGTATTCCTGACATGATAGATTTGTGATATGACATGATTGTGATACGACATGAGATAGATGACATTATTCTTATTTACTACATCTCTTTTCATTCCATGCTCAGTATGTTTAGTTTATAGAATCAATACTTGCTCCCATCCTGACAGGATAACGTTGTAGGCATACTTTTTGAGGAAGATTTGCTCTGTGATCTTTTCCATGGACCCACTATCGAAGACCAGGCTTTTGCTCCCGAGGAAGTCCCCGCAGGGAACCTCACTTGGTAGTCTTGCTTAGATTATTTTTGGCTTAGTTATTGAACTGTTTAGACTATATTTTGTAGTTACTGGACTTTGTCTCCAGTTAGATACTTTGGAAGTGTATTATTAAGTCTGTACTTGTTTACTTTCGCTTATAGATGCTGTGTTGTGATGAACCTTTAAATGTGATATTAGAACTGTTAGCCGCATAGATCCTTTATTGTATATTCTTAGAATAGCTTACTACGCTTTAACAAGCGTAGGCTGGACATGGCTCGGCCCGGTCCAACAATTTGGGTAACGGATCGTGACATATTTTTAGTGGCGGCCCATGCAGGTCCAGACTTAAGTTGTTTGGTTACACCAAGCATGCCTGCAATTAGGATCTTAGGACAACTTGTTAACACTAGGGATAAACATTTAGAACACCTAGAGGATTTCTAGGATTGTAACATAGGAAACTCATCACAACATAGGACCGTTTACTATATTTAGTATCTTGTTTGAAATTCAGTGGGTTACAATTTTGACCAGGACAGTACCCTTGGGATGACCCCTGAGGATCTCACTCTAATCTTACCTCAAAATCTGTTTTCACTTATTTCCATTTGCTCTTCCTTAAATTCGTTGTTGAAATCGATTTCTGATTTTCGTTGTTAATTTTGATCTTACATCGTGATAAATTTTGTGGATTGAATTGTTATATATCCTGATAAGGTAAATATCTGCTTTATTTATGGAGTTTAGAATTTATCGCAGCCATATTAGCTGGTATGACAAAAACATAGGACCTGATTTTGGGTATACTTATCTTAGTTATGGAATTTAGATTTTCTCGCAGCCATACCGGTCGGCATGGCGAGAATTCTAGATAATATGATTATAGGGTGTATACCATAGTTATGACTCTATCGTTTATTGCATCTAAGCTTACTGGTGTGGCAAAAATTCTGGCAACATGATTTCAGGAAGACGTGTATGGTTATCAGATCATATCTCAACTTGGTTCACTTCGTTATGACCGAATGAGCAAGAATAAATTCTTATCATCATTCTTCCTCGTCTTGATTAACTCTGTTCTATCTACATCTACAACTAGGATTATAGGTTCTCTAAGACTCTCCAACAGGATTGCTTTCGCGTTATCTTTTGGACATAATTATTTTTGTGTTCCATCTTTCCTATGACTTGACTAAAATCTTCTTCGATAACCTCTTGGATAATAATTTTCGTTATGCATCTCGTTGTCCTCGTACCATTCTTGGAGATATTTCGACCAACTTTCCTGTCTTGCTTGACCTTTAACTTGTTTAGACACTGTTATGGATTGCTTGACCCAGTCTTAGGCCTTATTACCTTCTATTTGATAGACGACCGAAATAGCCAAACCTTGTTAACTAATTCTGTAGTATAACTATAAATGTATTGTGTGTTTGTGATAAGTACTTTCCCTAGGGATTGGTTAGATTAAGCTTATAGGACAAGTATGGGTGACTGACTGTAGTAGACTTGGAAACTATTAAGAATGATTGTATTGATTGATGATAGGGTATCTAAGATGGAGAAATGAAATATTATATTGTTGTGACTACGGATTGAGGATCAGAATCTTGTGCTTAGAATTTGAGGATTGTGCATTCGTAGGACTTTGATGACCAAGTGATTATTGGTTATCTATAAGCTAATTACATGTGATTAGAGGGTATATCGATATGTGGAATGGTATAGAATAAGTTAGAATGAGATATAATATTGCGTACGAGATCGAAAAGATATTAGTTAAAAAGATAAAGAACAAGGCAAAGACATATGTACATTGGTAATTAATAAATCGGGAGTTTTGAAATCGAGGATTTATATTCGAAGGACTTGTTGAGTAAAAAAAAGAAGGGTATATGCCAAGAATAAGAATTGAACGTATGATTTCAAGAAGAAGCTGTAGAAAAGGATTGACGACAAATAATACAAAGGGCCTGTGGATTGATAGAATATGGATACTTAGGATACGATAAGGAAATCAAGTATTTACAATTGAGGTTGAAAATATGGATGATAATCAAGCATTGTTTGCTTATGAACATACCCAGAGAATAACCTATAGTTTAGGGTATACATAAAGGTTTCATGTTAGTATGGAAGATTCTAGAGGATATATGACGTAGTATATGACAGAAGGACCTTGTTGAACCTGAACCAAAAAGATTGTAAAGAGAAACAGAAGAGATGATTACAAGGGTAGAAGTTTGAGTATCGTAGCCAGAGCAGCTACATGTTATAGTTTGATCTATCGGGTAATTTTTAATTTCGAGGACAAAATTCTTGTAAGATGGGTAGGATGTAAGCCCCCTGAATTTTAGGATTTATTTTAAATTTTCTAAATAAATTATTTTCGATAAATATTCTATTATTAAATTGTTTTGATCATTAGTGTACCTTCCCGCGACTTTGACTCCTGGAGCGTCAGGGATGCCAATCTCTGTAAACTCTCTTTACGAGTTTTGTAGTAGACAAGATTATCTTCATTTTTATATATCATGTCCCACTTAAACTCGTTCCCTTGTGCTCTTTTTGTATCGCACAACTTCGGGTCAACTTAGACCAATTAATCGTTGAATAATTATTCCCACTTTTATCTTTGATCTTCGTTTGTACGTCACCGTGACTTTTAATTTAGGAACACAAGACCAATCGTTTTCTCATAACCAACTTTTCATGGATGATCTACTCGAGACGCTCTTCACCCATGACCTTCGTGTCCCACTCAGACACTGTATTTTGTGCTTCATTTCTTTTGCACAACTTTCGGGTCAATTTAGGCCAATTAATTATCTACCGTAAAACCTGATTTATTTTCCAATTAAATTTTGGGACCCGACATCGATCCGACCTAGTCGACCCAAAGTATGGACATGGCTCACATGAAGCCTACTATCCACATGATACTTGTGTCCCATTTATTTGAGTCCCCACATGTTACTTATTTACCCCTGATTATAAATATCCATTTAAATTCAATTATTGCACCATGTCCGATTTTGATCCGACCCGGCTCGACCGAACCCAAACCCAAGCTCCATGTTGTCCTCTCATGACTGCCCAAATATCCCACACAATGTTTCTCTTTTTTCTATTTTAAAATATCTCTTCCTCCCTCTACTTTATTAAATATCTTAAATATCTTATATATATATATATATATATATATATATATATATATATATATATATATATATATATATATATATATATATCACTCTCTCTCCTTACACACCACCTCACCCTCTCCCCTCTCTCTCTACCAGCACACACCCCTCCCCAACCGACCTCTCTCTCCCTCATTCAATAATATCCCTCTCTCTCTCTATTCTAGCACTCTCTCTCACTCTTTCTATATATATAATATATTACACACACACAAATTATTACACTCTTTCTCTCTCTCACTTTATTTCTTCATTCAACACCATCACCAACAACAACAGCAGCCTCATTTTTGGCCGACCCCCCATGGCTGACCTTCTCATCCCTGGCCGAGCACGACACCACCAGCAGGCCGAACTCCTCCCTCTCCTCCTCCTACTCTCCACCACTCCACCACCATCATCAACTATATCAACATCACCACCATCACCATTACAATCACCACTACCACTCTTACCATTATCATTCGTACCACCACCATAGCCTCTGCCACCGCCACCATCCCCGTGTGTTGGCCGGACACCGCCGTCGTGCCAGGCTGTGCCGCCGCCGCAGCAGCAGCTGCAACAGCAAGCAGCAGCAGCATGCAGCAGTGGCCGCACGCGCGCGCTCGCCGGCGATCGTTGGCCGTGCGCCACCACGTGGCCGGCCCACCACCGCGAGGACTCCCCTAGGCCGGGCGAGCACTCCGACGAACCCCCCTGGGCAGCGCCCTCCTCTCCGGCACGATACACGGGCGATTCGTACATTTCGCAGGGAATTCCGCCGTGACGCACGAGTTTTAAACTCGGAAATGACGTCCCGTCGCAGTAACTTTGTGCGTATTTTCTGGTCAATCCGTCTGTTCGATGGGCGAACTATTTGCTCTGTCTCAATCTCGGTATATCCATCTTCACTCCCCTCAAGTTTCGTCCGTTAATTTCGTCGTTTGATATAACAAAACTGGCCACCAAGTTGACACTTTAAATTGTATAATTTTTGGACAGTTTTGTGGAGCCGACTTCGTCGACTCGTAACTCCGTCGTTGCAGCTCCAGTTGGTGCGCTACCAGTTCCTGTGCGCAGCTGGTATAACCCTCTTCCTGCCCCTTAAGTTTCATTTCATTGTGAACACGTTTGGTTTGTCGAATTCGACGCCAAAGTTAGCCGTCCGAATTCTTTAATTTGTACTTGTAAAATTTTATTTTTGAACCCGGGACTTCGGATTCAATTTCTGACACCACCAGTAGACTCGTGGCGTCGTTCTGGCATGTTTTCATACAAAGTTTGCTTGATTTGGAGAACGTGGGCCCTGACACGCATTTCGGTGCAAAGCGGGTCCCACATTCCAAGTCAACGGGTCACTTTGAGATCGGCTCATCGGAATTCAATTTCGGATATACCTTTGAGTTCGTATCGTCATTCTGGACTCGTTGACATATAATTTTCTAAGTTTTGAAGACATTTGCTCTGGTACGTATTTCGGTGCAAACCGGATTCCAAATGTCCGCGTCAACGTGCCATTTTGAGATCGGCTCATCGGAATTCCATTTCGGACATACCGTTGGGTTCGTATCATCCTTCTGGATTCGTGGACGTATAATTTGCTAGATTTTGTAGACTTCTATCCTGACACATTTTTTGGTGCAAAGTGTGTCCAACGGCGGACATCATTTTGACCCAAAATTACCATTTTGCCCCTGTGTCCAAATTGGACTTATCGGTAGGCTATCCTAACTAATTTGACCGTTCTGGACGCGTTGGTGATATTTATTTTATCATCCGACGACATCTGTAGATTTTGCTTATGTATCATCCTTAATTTGTAATTAATTATTTTTCTAGAAATTGTTACTTGCTGTTTTTGAATTTTTATATATATTTTAATTTTTGTAAGAATCTAGAAAAAATTGTATTTAAATACTATGTTAATTTATCTAATTTAATATAATTTTTTTAGTATTTAATAAGTACTTTTGGTATTTTATAAAAATAGGAAAACAGAACTCATTTGCAGGATACATGTGTTTGTTGATTTATAATAAATATCTATGAGGGTTTATAAATTCCAGAAAAATTAGTATAAATTTCTATAATTAACAAGGATCATTTTGGTACTTTATTTTATTTATAATTGAGCCCTTTGTCTATATCAAAAATTGTTGGAACTCAGTGTACAGTCTGATTTATTTATTGAGTAGTTACGACTTACAAAGTTTTGTGTTGATTTGAGTTATTATAGTTTTGGACCTCATCCTACACTAGTGTAAAGGCCCTAGAAAATTAGTTTGGATATAGTGTCACCCCGCATTGGACTTTTATGCTAGATCCCCACTTGGCTAGTATCCAGTTAGGAGTCGTGTCACACCACCAGTGTAATCTTAATCATAACTTAGATACTGAGTTTGTATATCATTATTGACAGGACACCGAACATCTATATCTTCGTACTAGTATCCTTACTTTGCTCGAGGCGAGTACCCCTACAAACTTTATTTACTGCATATGATAATGAATTGCGTATGAACCATGTTAAAATACCGTTTCTTGAACTGCAAGTCTGATCTTCACATGTTTCATACTGCTCCCAGTACCTGCCCTGCTTATACTGCTCCCAGTATCTCTCACATATTTTATATCGTTCTCGTAACTCTTATATGTTTTTACTGTTCTCGTATCTCTCACATATTTTTATTGTTCTCGTATCTCTCACATGTTTTTACTGTTCTCGTATCTCCTACATGTTTTTACTGTTCTCGTATCTCTCACATGTTAGAATATAGGTTATAGGAAAACTGACAGTTGAGTACGTGGTCATGCCTCCCTCTCCGTATGTATTTACCGAGCAAAGTTTTATTTTATATGATTTCTGCGTTCGTACGAACTCTCAAAGCTGTATTTGTGCATATGTACGTCTATCGCCTTTACACACTTTTACGAAAGTACATTTTATTATGTGCACCTGCATATTGTACATCTATTGACGATCACGTACCTGCTCCAGTTTTAAACTCTAGATATACATATGTCATCATGACAAATGTATTCCTGATATGATAGATTTGTGATATGACATAATTGTGATACGACATGAGATAGATGTCATGATTCTTATTTACTACATCTCTTTTCATTCCATGCTCAGTATGTTTAGTTTGTAGAATCAGTACTTGCTCCCGTCCTGACAGGATAACGTTGTAGGCATACTTTTCGAGGAAGATTTGCTCTGTGATCTTTTCCATGGACCCACTACCGAGGACCAGGCTTTTGCTCCCGAGAAAGTCCCCGCATGGAACCTCACTTGGTAGTCTTGCTTAGATTATTTTTGGCTTAGTTATTGAACTGTTTGGACTATATTTTGTAGTTACTGGACTTTGTCTCCAGTTAGATACTTTGGAAGTTTATTATTAAGTCTGTACTTGTTTACTTTCGCTTATAGATGCTGTGTTGTGATGAACCTTTAAATGTGATATTAGAACTGTTAGCAGCTTAGATTCTTTATTGTCTATTCTTAGAACAGCTTACTATGCTTTAACAAGCGTAGGCTGGACATGGCTCGGCCCGGCCCAACAATTTGGGTAACGGATCATGACAAAACGAGTCAAGCTCAAGCTTACAAATACTCGGCTCGTTTGAGCTCGCGAGCTAGCTCGTTTATGAGCTTGCGAGCTGTCTTGTTTAGAAGCTCTTTAGGGGCTTATTTAGAAGTTCGTTTGTTCTTTGTTAAATTTTAATTTTATATATGTTTGTATAACAATATAATTGTGTGCATTATATATTTATATGTCCTTAATAATTGACATTAAGAAACTTTTTAAATTAAAATTTTATAAATAAATTGTTAATGTTATATGTACTTGAATTCAAACCTAACTAGCTTGAAATCAAGCTTGTTAAGCTTGAAATCAAGCTTAATGAGCTTGAAATAAAGTTGATCGAGCTTGAAATCAAGCTTAGCGAGCTTGATTTTGAGCTTATCGAGCTTGTTTAGCAAGCTTGAATCAAGCTTGCTTATCAAGCCAAGCTCGAGCTCAAACTAAGCCAAGATCAAGCTTAATATAAACAAGCTCGAGCCAAGCTCAAGCTCTAAAATAAAAAAATTTATCAAGCTCGAGCTCGAGCTTGAGCTCGATTAATTCTAGTCAAGCCAAGCTCAAGCTTACAAAAGCATGGCTTGGCTTGGCTCGTTTGCAGCCCCAATCTCTTGCCTTCACTGTCTCTCTTCACCTTGTATACCCATTTTAAACCGATGGGTTTGTGCCTAGATGGTAACTCAGTAAGCACCCAAGTCCCATTATTCTCAATGGCTTCCAACTCCTTCTTCATAGCTTCCCACCACTCATGCTCAAGTGCAGTATCTTGAAAGTTTGTCGGGTCTTCAGCCGACAAGAATAGCATCTATGGATCAAGAGAGGTCTCCTCAGTTTTAGCACATACGTCAGCAATTGAGCGGTATCTTCTTGGCTCTCTTGAGTCCGGCGTCGGTGTGGGTGAAGCACTCGAAGTTGAGGCTGCAGCTTGTGGTGTAGTAGGCTCCCTTGACGCCATTGCCGCTCCGTGAGTCATAGGTGTTGTCGCATCTCCCGATCCCTCCAGTGTGTGCACGGCCTCGTCCACCGCTCTCTGTAGAGTGATCACAGTCTCGACAACAGGATCTTCGACTGAGATTTCTACCCAGCCTTGTGGTTCGGCACCGTCACCATTGTTCCAGTCCCATCGCTTTTCTTCCTCGAACACGACATCCCTGCTCACCTGGATCATATTGCGTTGAGGATTATAGAGGCATTATACTTTGCAGCCCTCTTCCATACCAAGGTACACCAATGACGTGCTTCGGTCATCAAGTTTCTTGTGATGAGGACCTGCAGTCTTCATATGTGTGACGCATCCAAAGATCCTTAAGTATTCCTAGTTCGGTTTCTTACTAGTCCAGGCTTCATACGGCGTGAACGCACCAAGAGCTTTAGTTGGCAACCGATTGAGAAGGTACACAGCATGCCTGACCACCGTTTTGTTGTGGCGTATATGGTGCGGTGAGGTACCGTTGTATGCCTTCGCCTTCACAGAAGCTTGTGAATTCCTTAGACAGGAACACACCTCCTCGATCAGTTCTTAGTGCCTTCATCTTGTTGTCACATTCATTCTCTACAAGAGACTTGAATTTCTTGAAGGCATCAAAAGAATCTCTCTTTTATTTGAGCATATACACCCACATCATGCGACTGAAGTCATCAACAAGTAGAAGAAAATACTTGTTACCCGCAAGTGTAGCGGGTGTAATCGGACCACAAATGTCAGCGTGCACAAGTTGCAATGTCTTCTCAGCTCTGAAGCTTGTCTGCAGAGGGAACGGTAGTCGTGCTTGTTTGGCGATGAGGCACCCATCACAGAGCTGGGTTGGGTGAGAAATCTTCGGCAGTCCGGTGGCTATTCCCTTCTATGCCATTATCTTGAGCGCAAAGAAATTCATGTGCCCGAGCCTTGTATGCCACAACCAGGCTGGATCTTGTATTTTGGCCATTAAACATATCGGCCTACAAAATTCAAGAGCTATCTTGTACATGCGGTTAGGTGATCTCCTCACCTTCATCAGCAGAATGTCGTTCCTGTCGAACACCCTCAAGTAGGAGCCGGCAATATCCACCTTGCTTCCATCTTCCGTTAAATGACCAAGGCTCATTATATTTCTTCTTAAACTTAGAATGAAGTATACCTCCGAGAGAAAACGTTGTTCCCCGTTCTTGCATTGGAGCAGGATTGATCCCTTGCCCTCAATCTGTACGGTTGAACCGTCGCCGAACTTGACATGGCCGGTGATGTTCTGATCAAGTTCCTTGAACTTTCCTTGGTGGCCCGTCATGTGGTTTCTAGCGCCGTTGTCAAGGTACCAGACGTCGATATTGGCCTGCGCTTCTCCAGCTCTGTGCAAGCCTCATTCTATCTTCTCTTCATTGAGCATGACGAGGTTAGACGTCTCCTCCTGAGTCTCTTCCAGCAGCAATACGGCCTCCTTGTCTTGCGCTCGTGCAAGGTTCGCCTCCTCAACACGATGCTTGTTGCGACACTCCGACGCATAGTGCCCAAAGTTTTTATAATTAAAGCACTTGAGTAGTTTTGATTTGTCGCGGTTCGAGCCTGACCCGCGAGTCCCCTCACCCTGCTAGTGTTGCGCTATTTGGTCGCCATGGCTACCCCTGTCGCGCCCGTGACCACGGCCACAGGGCTTGCTACGGCCCCGGTCGTCGCTAAAGTGCCCATTTCCGTTCGACGAAGAATCGGCGTCGCCCTTCTTCGACCGTGCCTGCCACTCAGCATGAGTAAGCAGAAGTTTTCCGTTGTTGCTCCCGCCTCGACTGTGTATGCGATCTTCGTACACTTTGAGGCGGTCGATCGCTTCCTCGACCGGCATGGTCTCCACATCCGCAAACTGCTCAATCACTGCAACGACCTGCAGGTACTTATCTGGGATAGAGACGAATAGCTTCATGACGATGACGACGTCCTCCATCTCGTCTCCCAATCCACGAATCTTGTTTGTGAGGATCGTCAATTTCCCCGTAAACTCATCGATGGAGTCCGTCTCCTTTACACGAAGAGCCTCGAACTCACTCTTCAAGGTTTGAATCATTGACTTCTTTACCCGATCAGCACCAAGGTACCTTGTCTTTAGGCTTTCCCAATCTTCCTTAGTTGTTTTGTGCTTGGCCAGCTGGAGTAGGATCTCCTCGGGGACAGCTTGGAAAATGTACGCCAACGCCATCTTGTCTTTCTTATTTTCTACGACCACCCCGGCCGTGGGTTCAATGGCATCCCAAACACCTTGAGCGTCCATGAAGACCTCCATCTTGATCGCCCAAGTGGAGTAATTGCAAGACGTCAGCATCGGGTAGTGCAGGGTTATGCTCCACTCCTTTGTTGTTGGCGCCAACGAGTGCTCGATGATTGACATCTTGTCAAGCCGAAGATACTTTAGCGTACAACCTGGTGCTCTGATACCAAATGTTGGCTAGAGGCAAGAACAGAGAACAAGAATAGGATGGGGAAGATAGAAGGGAGAGGGAATTCTTTCTTGGTTTTATTCTATAAAAACAATCAATTACATTGAATTTTATAACTACACCTTAACTCTAAATTTAGCAGCTAAGATCCTAATGAAATGGATCTAAAAAAGACAAGTTCTACTTCTTACAAGTAAGGATATGCACAAGAATAGGTAGCTCTAAGAGACTTGGTAATAACCACATGATTATTCTCAACAGTCCTAGTCTTTCCTTCCGATGATCGTCGGACTCTTTGTTGATAGCTTGTTCTCTGGTAAAATTTCTTTCGAAAATATGTTAAGCTGTCATAGTTGGAGCTAATTTTAGTTGTCCCTAACATTGGAGATATAAATAAAAGTCTATTATCACAATCTTATATCAAATTCCACAACGAACAAGAAGCAAGAAGAGTATCGAATAGTGATATGCAAGTTGTAAGGCATCGCCGCAAATGCAATGACAATATGTAAGTATGAAACTAGCATATGATAAAGAGAATACTAGAAATGTGTGCCAAACATAACATAGGCATAATCAAGCCACAATCTCGTGTATATGAGCAGACAGTATACCGTCGGTGTACCATACGAAAGTTTCTGAGCCAGTCAACAGTACTGACATGGTTATTCACTTACCCATTGGGCAAGTGTGTTTCTTGTGATGAGTTCTGATTTGGTATGGGTTCCCCCTCTCTCTCTCTCTCTCTCACACACACACACACACACATTTTGCTCTCTTATACCAGAGCTTCTTCTTTCTATTTCTCTTCTTGGATCTAACACTAGAAGGAGCTGGACCTAGATTAGGAGCTAGCCTTGAGGTTAAGATTGTGATCTTTGGATCCATCTAGGTGGTGGCGTAGAAGACTAGATAGAGGATTCTCAAAAACCAAGGCAAAAACTTTTTGTACTAGTGAATAAATGATGATTTTGATGTATTAAAATGAACTATTTTTTTTAATTTTATATATTTTATTTCAGTTTTAGCTCTTGATTTATGAAGAGTATTTTTTGTTGAATGTGGATTTAGCTTGGCTTTTGAACCTAGGTTTGGATTTGGGAAAAGGTCTAGGATACTATTGTGGAAATCATGGATTTTGTGTGATACTTAGGTTTGATCTTACCAATAGGCTCTATGATGTTGTATGTAGGAGACTTTCCTAACTTCCATAGATGTTGAAAGTTCATTTGGGGAAGTTTGGACTTGTTCGGACACCAAAAAAATTGTTGACCCTAGTCTGCTATCTGTGATGAATCAACACGGGTGGTAGACTGACAGTATATCGCTCGTAGTATGTTGAAGAAGTCTTTCTTTCCAGTAAGTCTAGTATCCGTTATGTGATGCAGAATAGTGTATCATCAGTATACCGCTAGCTAGCTTGCTGATTTTCATGATAACTCTTGGTTTTGTGTGTCATTTCATCGTGGAAGAACTTAGCCTTTCCTGAAATATTCTATGGTGCATACCCATTATCCCTTAGTCCCTTGGTAGAGTTCTTCTATAACAACTTTCAGCAAGCATCCAGATGGCTCCATTTGAAACGTTATATTGAAGAAAGTGAATATCTTGTACATGACCCTAGGGGATTACAAATAATACAAAGACAACAATAAATAATACGACATAAAAACCGAGGTCGAGACCTCCATGTAGAGCAAGATGTACTTACGTGTTCATCGAGAAGGAATAAGAAAACAAGCCAATTCTTGAGCTCTGGGCTATCCAAGGCTATCCATGAGCTATCATTCTATAATCAACAATCTCAATCCCATGATTACCTCGCAATATCGAAATCGCACAAAAGTCAAATTAGTTTACTTGTTGATAAAGTAATATAATTTTGACATGTAGGTTACTTACTAGGTAAGTTACATATTAGGTAGGCTAACCAAATCTAAGTTATCATAATCAAATTTAATTCTAAATTATTAGTTTAAAACAAGAATATTAGATTCATATCTCAGATTTTGTGATCAAGAACCATGACAAGCAAATCAAGCAAGAATTGTATACCAAAAGTAAATCATCCCAAGTCTATGATCTATTTCGACAAGATCGAAGATTTCAGCGATTGCTGGATTCGACGGATCATCGTGTTGGTTCACGAATTTCGTGATACGACAATTATAAAATTCTATTGAAAAAACGTATTAACTAGGTATTTATATGTCTAATGATCTCTAAAATTAACCAAAATATTTATTGTGGAGTGAAAATGTACCATAAGTCATGAAAACAGATTCGAATTTCGACGAAAGGGTTTTCCACAATCGCAAAACGATAAAAACAACAACGATGTTAGCATTATCGAAGATCTCACGCAATCATGAACATCAATCTACTGATCTTTTTGCATGAACGAAACAATGAAGATACAAAACTCTTAGTTTTGGTTTTGAGTTGATCGATTGGACGAGGAAGATCAATGATTTTGAAGTTGAACTAGACTGTTGGAAAATTGCGGATGAAAAACCTCAAAAGACACCCTAGCGACTTCTAGTGATGCTCAGCGACGCAAAGAAGGGAGTCGCTAAATGGTATCGGAACGTCGCTTGTCATCGCTATATACATCGTTAGATGTCGCTAAATATTGATACTAGAAACAATACTTTTATTTTCGACGCTGCTATACGTCGTTGATTAAATTGTCACGTCATATTGAAACATAAACATACTATGACGTTGCTATATTGTGTCGTTTATAACACGTCACTATTATTTATGACATGCATCTTATGTTTCTACAATATCTCTATAGGGACGAATTTGCATGGTGAAGTCCTAGCACGACACTCCAGTGACTCTTAGCGACATAGTTTGCACTAACAATCAGCATATTAGCGACTTATAGTTGGCGTCACTAACCCCATATAGCAATATCTTTGACAGAATTAGCAACACATGTCGACAGCATCACTAATTCTATAATGGTAGCGAACCACTTCAAAATCCAAAGGACTTTAAGTGTGTTTTAGTTAAGTAGTAGTATATACTTGTCTCTTGATGGTAGATATTCTTATTAAGATGAGAACGGTTTCAAAATTGTTGTAATTAAATAAGTAAGATTATAGTCAAAGGTTTTTTTGGTCATGCAATAAACGTACGTCTTTAATGTGAAAACATTTTGTATATTTAGATTTTAACAAAAGAATAGAGAAGAAAACTCTGCATCGCTCCAACACTAGATTGTACTAGTTAGAAATTTATTCATTATAACTCAACGAACATTAGATTGTACTTGTTTTGAAATGTTTTGAGATGTAACTCCTAGAAGCACCGCCATGTGGAAAGCATGGTTGAATTTGAAGGAACGAAGTACCCATCTTTTGTTGCTATGCGCAAAGTGTCCAACACATACATCTAGTAGCCGACTCCTAGTCCAAGTAGGACACAAAGACACGTTGCCGCATGCTGACTCAATGATACTGATAGGTCAATACATCCCATTAAACGGTCAACCATTACACACTGGCACGTACCAAATTCCCATTTAGTTGTTTTTAAAAGTCTTATTCCACTACATGGTTTCCAGATGTAGATTTAAAATTGAGCAAATACTTTAGGACCACCGCACTTGTATCAGTAGAGTTTGTTGTCGTCATATTGGCAAAAAGAAATACTACTAGTAGTATGCTGGACCGATTCCGGGAGGTGGATTGTTTTAGTCGCTAATTTTGGTTATTCTCTCTCCGTGATTTCAAAAGAAGTCGTGTTCGGAAGTATATGTCCCCATAATTGACGACCGGGTGGGATGGTCGGCGGTAGTCTCCGGTTCTGACGGAGGCATGGAGTTCGGATTCTAAGTTCCTCTCACGACTTTTGAGCTACTTGAGGACTTTTCAATGTTAACTCAAAATATGGACATAGAAGAATGTCAGTTTAACTGACAAGAAAAGAGTTGGGGTGCGCTGCAAAGGCTCTGTTGGCGGAGAGCTTGAGACTTAGGGACCTGGGGGGTTGACATAACCAGAGGGGTTGTCCAAATTCGATGGCTTGTCTGGCTTACCCCAGGACCGACCCTGGTAATATGCACGTTCATTGCACGTGCAAAAAAATATTTTAAAAATTAATTTTAATTTATTTTAAAAATTGTCATTTTTAGAATTTGAGCTCAAACAACTAAAAAAATACTTCTCACCTTAACCATTTATTAGAACTATTTAGTTATAAATAAGTCATAGGTAAATACTTAGTTAAGTTATAGGTTTTTTAATTTATTTAAATGAATGATGATATACATACGGCTCACGCAGCTCACTTTTGAGTCGTTTCTAAGCCGCATTATATAGTAGAAGATGAATTTGTTATTTATATCATATTTTTTTGTATTTATTATACATACATCACATTTTCTTTTCTCTCGAAAAATATTCTTTTTGTTACAAAAATATTTACTTTGTCACTAAAATATTTTTCGTTACAAAAAATAGAAT
Organism: Iris pallida; assembly: GCA_029216955.1. NCBI lineage: Eukaryota > Viridiplantae > Streptophyta > Magnoliopsida > Asparagales > Iridaceae > Iris > Iris pallida. Next base: position 17,368,948 of record JANAVB010006800.1, read on the forward strand.
GTAAATTCAGCACAAAAAAAAAAGAAAAAAAAAAAAAGAAGAAGAAGAAAAGAGTCGTTGTTTGCTTCATTGCTTGGGCTAAACATGCCTTGATTTATCGCAGGTATCATGTAGTTGTCCGAGTTTCTTTTGGAAGCTACGGACAGTGATCGGAAAGAAAAGAAGGAAAATGATGTCTGCTTAATTGACCGTCAGCAGTGAAAAAAAAAAATCAAAATTTTTTTTAAAGCTAAAATTTTCAAATTTTATTATTTGTTATATTTCCACTCCAAATTTATTGTCTGCAATTTTAAATTAGAAAAAAAATTCATAGAAGCATACTACTGGACACCTTAAATTTATACTTCTAAAGTATGCTAAATTATCTGGAAACAAACACCTAAATTCCTTCTAATTAACTCACAAATTAGAAGCATACTTTGGAATATAATAAATACTAAAAAAAATTCAAACGCTTAGTATTTTTTTATAGAAAGTATGCTTCATAGAAAAAGAGTTGGTTACTAGCTAGTATTACAATTTACAAATGATGTTGTAGTTAAACGCTTTCAAAGTATGAAAACTCGTATAGTACAATTATGAGATATAATACTTTATTGTACGAAAACAGTACTATTTAATATAATATTATATTACTATATCCAAAAAAATAAAAACGTTGTCTCCGAACTCCTTTATGTTTGTGTCCACAGTGAATTGTTATCCTGGATCTGCCACTATTTTGCAGGAATACCATATAATTTAAATTCAAAAAATTTCATACATAGTATTAAAATTGAAGTAAATTATGCAGAGAGCGCGGAGCCACATGGACATTTTTTTAATTTTCAAGAAAAGTAAGATCAAGAATAACGACCAACTATTATACCTTTTTCTTTGTCAAAAAATGTCCAACTATTGAATTTTTTTTTAGGCATTAACATGTGGGCTTATAAATAGGGGATTGAGAAGAAAAAAAAGACCAATAAGATAATTAAAATAATATTAATGTCAAAAAATAGTTCCTCAAACGTTTTTTACACGAAAAATGCCAGACTGTGGCACATTTTTATTCAAAAAAAGGTTTGACGTTTTATTGATCCTCCGTTTTTATTTGTTAATCTCTTGCATCTAAAAATGGATTATTTTTACTGACATTCTCTATATTTTGTGTTTACTAAACGAATTTTTTCTACTTTAAAAATAAATACACTGATATACCTATTATTTATAATACAAGTTTGCCAGTAATCTTATAATTAGCCAAAAATACACAAAATAAATGATAGGAAGCGTGACAAAAACTAAATATTTGTGTAGAAGTGGCTATATATTCTTTGGCATTTTCCAAAGATTTCACATTCTATGTTTCTCTTAGCAACCTCCAACAAAAGTCTAAGTTCACATTTTGAATTGGGGCGTTTTGTTCTACAAAGCCAAAACCATAAAGGCGTACTAGTGCGTTTCTCATGTTTGCCGTTTTTATCGTACAAAATAATTAGATACACGATATGCATCTGGTAGGTACGAGATATGTTTTTTTTGTTCTTAATTTTAGTCGTTGATATGTATTCGCGTAATACATATCATATCGGATACGTGTAGATATGTATTAAAACATATCTTTGAATAAAAGATAGGCAAGACCTGCTACGCTATTCGTTTATACAATTCACCTATTAAACTAACTAGTATATATATGCACGTGCGTTGTGTGTACTTTAATTATCATTTAATTAACTTGTATGTACTTAGAATGAGCAAAAGACACTCAAATTGTCTTTTAGTTAACATTGTACGTACATGGCCGGCTCCAAGGGGAGGCAGGCCAGGCAGCTGCCTAGGGCCTCCTCCCCTAGGAGGGCCTTCAAAAAAAATTTGTATGTATTTTTTTCATAGCCCAGGACCACATTTTGAAGCCGGTCTGAATCCCATGTTGATAACAACAGTTCCTGGATGAGCATGAAAGTTTGGATGAATTGTTAAGATGATTTATCATCCGTCCCTATTTTTACGTTGACATATTTCTAAAATAGGAGTGACAACAGTTCCTATTTTCAAGCCCTAACCTCTTCATCTCCTCAACGGAAATCTCTCCCTCTCCAATGGATCTCTCTATCCAACGGACATCTTCTCCCTAAGGCTCCAACGGACGAAAATCTCTCCTCTTCTCCCAGGTATGTTTTTCCCATTTAATCATTTTTCTAACGTCTATTTTTCACTTTAAGTTTATATAAATATCACTTTTTGCAATGTTAATATTATCTCTCCTCTCACATTATCTCATTCTCTTTCTCTCTTTATCTCTAATCTCTCTTTATTTTTTTTTATTTTTTTTTCCTTCATAGCCTTTATTCCGGCGATCGCTGGCCGGACTTGACAATTCGGCGTGTCCGACACAGTCACACAAGAACATAATCTGATTATTGGAAATTGAAAATTTGAAATTTGCACTATTGTGCTGACTATTGAGGGTGCATGCTCATACGTAAAAAATTATATAGAGGGATGAGGAGAGGGCCTCATATTTATGATACTTGTCTAGGGCCTCCAAAATGATGAAGACGGCCCTGTGTACGTACTTGAAAAGAGCAAATGTTACTCAAAGAATAAGCTAAAGCATTGGAATACCAAAAAAAAAGATCGCATAAGTACCTACCTACCTCTATTAATTAAATAGATTATTTTTGGTATTGGAATTGATATGCAAAGGCATTTTTGAAAAAAAAAAATTCACGTTGAAGCTATCTTTTGGCATTATATAGTAGAATATATTTTTTTAAGTAGGGGTGGTCAGTGTAAATTTTTTTTACATAAATTATAAAACTTAGAGGTGTTTCGATATATTTAACACAAAATATAGGAGGTGTCAGCGTATTTATTTTTAAAGTAAGGAAGATCCGTATAATGAACACAAAATATAGAAGATGTCAGCGTAAATAACCCAAAAAAAATGTCTATCCTTTGGCCATTGTTTAGTGTCGTTTCTTTAGGTCTTTTCTCACTTTATGTAGCATAAGTTTTTCCAAATTTCACTGCTTTGAATGAAATTTTTTTCATTTAAATTTTAATGTAGTGACCGGAGAGAGAAGTTATTGACTAATGCATCTCCAAGAGTTGTTTGGTTCGGCGAAGTGCAGCAAAATAGAAAATGGGAGGGTTGTTGAAGTGAAGTGGAACGAATTGTAAAAAAAAATTTGTTTGGTGCTTTAAAGAAGTGGAGGTTAGAAGTGAGAAATAATAAAGTTTGGTGTTTTGAGGGTTGTTGAAGTAAGTTGGAAAGTGTAACTTTTTGTAGTTATTTGAAAAGTGTTAAAGTAGAGAGGAAGTGGAAAATACAACCAAACACGCAAATTGAGAATGAGGATTTTCCACTTCTGTTCTCCACATCGGTGGGGAAAAAATCAATTTTGAAACTTTGATTTGTGGCAGACAAAATTTACTGTCCATGTCACTTCACAATAGGTCTTGTCTATAAATCCTCCAAGCAAATACTTAAAATAATTCCAAATTCAAATTTGGACCACTTTACATCCCCAAATTCGCGAACCGAGCAGTCTATAGGTAAAATTGTTCTCACTCTACGGGTGAGCAACGGTTCGGTTCAGTTCAAACCAAAATAAATTTATAAAAATCAAAATAACCGTAAACCTTGTTTTTCAAAACTTAACCGTTTTTATGAAAATCGAACAATTGGTTCGGTTTTCGGTCGGTTAGGTTTCATGAGTCAATAGATCGGACCTTCATATTTTAGCAAATGCGCAAATTTAAATAACAAATCTTCAAAAATGATATTTTTGCATTTATGAAAAAATATAATAGTATATATAAATTGAGGGTAGAGAGAGCGTTCAAATTAGCGACGACAAGTGCCAACGGAGAATGGAAGGAGATAGTGCACTTAGATAGGGTTAACGAAAATATTAGTATGTATAATTGAGAATAATTTGATAAATTATTTAATCTTAATCGGTTTTCGGTTTGGTTCGGTTGTTCGGACGAAGAACCGAAAATCGAACATACATTTTGAAATTTCAAATGTCCAAACCGAAAATTGAACCAATAACCGAAAAACCGAACCGATTGACATAGTTCGGTTCGATTTTCGATTTTCAACTGTTATATGCTCACCCCTACCTCACACCGTTTCTTCGTAGCTCTCTACTATTGGAGAAGGGTATTAATGCATTGTTCTTTTTCATTCCTAGAACATTTCTTCAAGAATAAACTTGAGACTTTCTAATTTAATAGAGTTATTCATAAATATTCCAAAGAACAAAACTCAAATTTTAGGCTCGTCTAGTGTTCTGGTTGTATACTTTTTATTAGAGAGCATGAGACAACACCATGACCCATGGAACTATCATGCTCTAATTCCGTAGAATCGATAGTCGTCCCCCGGACGTGAGGCCATGCAAACCTAATTTGCGATCGCACAAGACATAGTCATAAGGTTATCGAAAACACAACAACAAGAGAGTGCGCAGAGTAAATTGAACACATTATATAGAAGAAACTTGAGCTTTATTGATAATGAACATCATACTACAGACTTGATACAAGGTGGCGCACGGGCTACAAACTGACTCCATTACAAAATAAACGTCGATGAGATAGTCGTTCCATACATCGCACCCCTTTATACAACCAAAGTATGCAGACACCTGGGATAGGAAAGAGTCGAGACATCTCAGCTTGGACAGTTGCGGAGTCTTCAAAAAAGATTGAGTCAAGGCTTCGCACGCATGGATGAAGCTTCAAAACACACGAGCGCTGCCTTCAGTCACGTGGCACGCTTCTCCTGATTTATAGCACCTGTGGAGAGCGAGGATCAGTACAATCAACATGTACTAGCGAGTGGCTAATTATTTTCCATGATCTTATTGGTTCAAGAATTTAGATAAAATATGTAACTTATTTTAGTGATCTTTCTAGCCATCCTAGTCAGTTTCATGCAAGCAGTTTGACGAAACATAAATAAGGAGAATTTACGCTAGAACTTATCCACGGCAGAGCGTACCGTGCAACATAAAGCTTACCATATTCTTTCCTGCCATATTGCATAACATAAGTTTGATCTAGTGCATAATTGCGGAGGTCATTGGCATGAAAACCATTCTGGACATAGCTTGGTTAAGACGGTGCACTTTCAACTCGGGTAGCGAGCCCCGTTGAGGGAGCACCGAATACCCGTAGTATAATCCAGCCTAGCTATCGTGTTTCTTCCTAGGCCGGATCAGTCCCGTGGCCTCGGAATACCGTCCGAAGAAATGATCGCCCTTGTGTACAAGTTGTCCATGACCATGCTATGTTAACAAGTGATTTAAGACATGTTTTATGGTGTCGTTGCTACAATTATATAATTAATTTGTTTATTTGGTTTGCAGATCATGAAATAATGTTATCTCTTTTCTAGAACCTTATTTTTTTTCTCTTTTTGAGCGTGAAACTTGTATTTTTCGAGTAAATTGTTTTAATTTGATACAGTTATCCCGAGTTCTTGTTTGAGATAGAGGATCGAGGTGAAGGAGGTCAACCACTCGCCTTATGTTTTGTTCAAGGCGAGAGACTTGTTGGTCGCGCTAGATGTCGCCTACGCGATTATCTGAAATCGCACAAGCAACTGATTATAACACTGTATTATTCAACGAGTTCGATATATAAATACGAGTTCAAAATACAAGCTATAAAAACATTCATGAAAATGCATTCAGAAAATCAAAGCCAAAACCAACGCAAGTGCGACATAAAAAACAAAGCAACGGAAGGTCTCTCCCGAATCAGCCGTAGAGTCTATCCTCGAGGTACAACCCGCTGAATATGGGACTTGATTCCGAAGAAGGATTTCCATAACGAGAAAAGGGTCTTAATTCAATCGTTCCCGTTCGACCGATTCGATCGATCCCGACCTATCGGTCCCGACCGAATCGATAGCGACAGTGTTCCTTTCTCGCGTAACCCATGGACGGAGAACGGGACATGATGTAGGGATGGGACACTACACCATAACCAATAAGAAAAAGTTTTATCCTCGAAACTTAAGAAAAGAACCTACCGCTAGGAAAAATAGAGAATGAAACTTTTTCCTCATCTCCGATCCAGTACCCAGGTCGACTCTTCGACCGCATGGTTCTTCAAGAGCAAGCGAACGAGAGAAATTATACAGTTTCGAAGCTGTTTATCCTTGCGTTCTAAGATTTGCACAGGCTCTTCAACATACGATAAGTCTGCCTGCATATTCAACTGACCAAAATCTACCACATAGCTCGGACCGTACGTGTCACGACCCGAACCCACTGTGAGGGTACGAGATCGTAACAACGCCCAGCCTACGCCGCAATGTCGGCGGTAGAACGATGTCCTAGGTCACAACATCTAACAATATAATGCTAAGCATTTTATACTCCCCGAATGGGGGTGACATAGCAGAATGTAAACTCAATCACATCTAAGGTAGAGCATAATGGAAGATAGATAAAACATGAAATCCACAGAGAGATACATCAGATAGAAGTCTAAGTGTCTAAGATACACAACCCAGAAAACATCTCAAATCTCAAATACAGTAATTCATTAATACAACTCAAGACAACTGAAAATAAGCTATAAGCAAAACCCTAGCTATCTATACAACCTCTACTGTGTCTCCTCTAGGCTAGCAGGCAACCTTCAGGCTATCTGTAAAATTTATCAACAGGTCCAGTCAGGACAGGAGCGAGCACAATACATCTCAACAGTTCATAGCAGGTTAGAAAATATAATCATGTAGTAAAGTAAGATACAGGTACTGAAGAAATACAGTATGTAAACAGAGAGAGAACTGTAATAGAAATATCTACTATAAGTAAAGAACTAACAGTGGCTAGTGAGTAAGAGTATAATATAGACATGTAAATGGCATAGGATGATTCTGATGCTACACTATAGAAAGATTCTGATGCTACACTACTTGGATATTATTCACATGTCTACTTCTACTCCCCCGTACCCCCAATCAATACACAAGAATCCAACCAGGTTATGTTATGATTCCATGCAAAGGCCCCCGAAGGGTGATACATGGATGTCCCATAAATAGGGATTTTAGGAAACCCAATAAATGGGATAAGGATTCAAGGAAGGCTCTGTGAGCATAAAAGTACATGTCACAAGTGATCGATGAACCAATGAAGCATAGTGATACGCCATGTAAGTGAAACGCACAGAACATGAAGTACCCGATGCTCCCTAAAGGGATAACATCTCAGAAGGGATCCATATAGTACTAATCCGTGTGACCAACGTGAAAGTATCAAGTAAAGTAATTTAATGCAGAAAAATAATTCTAAGCAGGATATAAAATGATCAGAGAATATACTCGCCTGATATATGAGTGTCTGGATGAAATATACTGTCCGAGGAGAGGTGTCTGTCTCCTAATCAGAGCAGCACAAGTCACAACAAGTCTAAAATGATAACAAGATGCAATTTAATGCATTCTAAATGAATCTAGGTCAATCTAGGCCAAAGTCAACTCTTGGTCTACTCTGGTCAACCCTAGAAGTCAAACTAGGTCAACTATGGTCAAACTAGGTCAACTATGGTCAAACTAGGTCAACTAGTCCATACTAGTCTAAACAAGGCTAAACTAGCTAACACATACCATTACAAGGCTATGCAAGCCTATCAAGTCTATACTAGCTTATTCTAACCATTACACTACTATATTACAATACAACTATATAGCTACCTACATACATATAGGCATATACATATACTCTATGTACACACATTCATGTTTATATTGCATTCCCATACATGTTGACATATAACCCATATTATATATAACACATCATATACCTTATCTACATTACACACATATACATATATTACATATATATATATATATATATATATATATATATATATATATATATATATATATATATATATATATATATATATATAGGCTCAATTCAAATATACACATATGTGTAGGCCACCTATATTGTATATATATTACTTTACATATATACATAATACATTATATACATATATAGATATACATAGATATACATATTCAATATAATATATATACATACATATGTATTTAGAGAGAGAGGGCATGTGTGTGTAGAGAGTGAGGAACAAATGTGTAGCTGTGTGTTAGAGGAGAAAGTGATGTGGGAGTGCACAAAACATGAAATCAGTGTGTGTAGATGACTGCGTGTGTGTGTTATTGAGTGAGGGTGAGAGATAGGCAATGTGTGAGAGTGTGCAGGAAGGACTGCTACTGCACAGGGAAGAGGAGGAAAGGAAAATCAACTCATTACAAACTCAGATTTCAGGTTTAGAAATAAGGAAAACATACTCAAAATAGTTAAATGAAAACTGAACCCAGTTTTCAGTCCCTACTCCAAAAACTACATTTCGAAATCAAATATTCACCAAACAACCCAAAAATTGAACCACGGTTAGATTACATATAGGAGTACCATATTAGGGACTTAAACCACCAGTTAACAGCATTTAATTAGGCTAATTCAACTGCCAAAACTCGAATTTAAAAACTAGAATTATCAGAATATACTAGGTATCAGTAAAAAATTGGAAAAAGGAAATTAATGGTTTAAATCATCCTAAAATGTAAATCAATTGGTTGGTAATGAAAATATAGGGAGTACACGTGTCATTGTAAGTGTCTCGTGTCCACCATAGCTGGACACGGCGTGTCCACGCAATATAACCAAAATAGTGCACAGGATACTGCACAACAGTGCACTGTCTCGTGCACAGGTGCACGCGTGTCGTACACCCGACACAGGACACTTCGTGTCTCGTGCTCACCAAAATTGGTTTGCCTAGGATAGGTCTTCATGTCCATAGCCCTGATTTGTGTCCTAGTACATCATGTCCAGAGTTATCGACCTGTGTCAGTGGCCGACTGTGCGCGTGTGCGTGTGTGTGTAAACCAATGCACAGGTAATTTCTCCCTCGACACGCCACGTGGTCATCTGAAATTTGACACGTGGCATGTTAGTCAGTGTCCCATGGTGTGTGTCGAGTTTCGTGTCCGCTAGTCGCGTGTCGTGTCCAGTGCAGCCCTCGAACAGTAGGACAATGCAGTCCTTGTACGCGCGGTGTGTCCAAGTGTCAAAACTGACACGACACAAGGCCAAATCCACCTCAGTCCACAAGAAACGTGTAAGCAACATAAAAATAATATTTTCTATTTATTTACTTTCCTAAACACAATTCGAAATGCCCATTGGGGCATTTCATCAAACACTCTAACACTAACACTGATACGTGTCCATTTAGGACACGAAATGGATACAAAACCTAGGTCTAGGCATACCTACAGTTAGGATAGACCTAGGGCTTTCCAAATATGTAAAGAAACTAGAATTTTAATGGTGTTTATAGAGGTTTACCTATTGGTGTCAAAATACAAGAAAAGCTGACAATAGAGGGGTTTCTCCTTGCTAGCAAACTTCTTCAAATTGCTCACAAACTGAGGTTGAACACCACAAACAGCAAGAAAACTAAAATTAGGATCTAATGCAATTGATTTGAGGGAAAAAGGAGATAAAATGGAATTTCTATGGATTTATGAAGATGGAGACTCACATCTTTCCAAAACTTGTAAAATTCTAAGGAGGCTAGCCCTAATTTCTAGGAGACTATTTATAGAGGGGATTCCCAATGATAGGTGGCCGGCCATGGCTGGATTGGGCTAGGGTTTGGCTCATGCCTAATGGGTTGGGCTTAATCATTAATCAATGGTTCAAATCACAAGTCAATGACTTGTGTCTAAAAGCCTTCTATTCTAACTTGGGTTTAAATGACTAAACCATAGGTTAACTCTAGTCTAAATAGGGTTACATGACCTAACCAAGTCCAAACACAACTAGGGTTAGCTTCTAGGTTAGCCTACCAAGTCAAAGCTAGTCAACATAGTCAACCTTCATTCAAACAATTCCAAAATAATTCCTAAAAATTCCCATAAATTCAATAAATTCTAATAAATTCAAATAACCCTAAAAATGAAAAAATACCCTCAAACTAGAAATGATAAACAAAATACCCTAATCACATGGCTAGGCTCTAGGTCAACCAGTCTCCAAGGTTACACTATCAAAACACCAAAAATCATAAGTCATGATTTAAAATAGTTTTAAATGATTAAAAAAATCACCAAAAATTATATCATGATTTAAATATCATTATTAAAAGACTAAATTTACAAAATTTCAAAATTACCCTCTTCTGGAAAACTGGGTGTTATAATCCTACCCACCTTATAAAAATTTTGTCCTCGAAATTAAGATGATCGCACCCCTTCTAGGTTAAGCCCCCAGCAATCATAGTATCAGAAACCTATTTAAATCATACAGTTGGAAAGTGTAACCTATGGGGTCATGGCATGTAATATCAGTATGGGGTCTCATCTAGTTACACCAACCATGCTACAGTACTAGGCAATCACAAGGTATCAAAACATACAAGCAAGGGATGCATCAAATATTCTCAAAAAGGGATACTAAGGTTAGGTGAAAACTCACCTCCAGCTAGGTCTGAGAACTAGAACTCCTTCCGGGAAGCAGGGCCTTGGTTGGGGCAGGTATATCAGGACAGTGCTGCATCCAGTGTGCAGCTGACCCACAGAATAGGCACGATCCTAGTCTCTTTCTACAGAAGTTCCACTTGTGCCCAGACTTCTTACAGTAGGTACAGATAGGCTCTGGCTCAGCTGGCTTCTGCTGGATAGGAGACTGGGCTGGGTATCATGATATAGGCTGCATATATGGGTACTCCTCAAACTCTGGGTAGGACTGGGTACTGCTCCTCGCCCTCTTGGAGTTAGGCTCTCTTCCTGGAAGCACAGAGTCCCGCAGACGTAGCAACCTCTGGTATTGCTCCCTCATGGCCTCATAATGAACTCTATGTGACTCCAACAACCTTTTTTGGAAATACCCAAACACCTGGGCTGCATCAAGTAACAAACCTCCGGGTGGTACAGTATGGAGTACAAGGGGCAAGGAAAGGCTCTCGTTCTCAGGCAAATCTGCAGCTCTCTCCTGAACGACAGGAGATGAAGGAAGACTCTCTGGCGAGGCTACCACCATCTCCTCAATGGCAGGAGGTGCCACCACCCCCTGATCAGATAGAGGGATCACTACCTCCTGAACAGTAGGAGGTGGAAGCACACTCTCAGTAGCTGCAGCTGCTCTCAGGCGATGGGCTCGGGTCATGGGTGCCATACTGGAAAGGATAAAAACAACAATCATCAAGGCTGTAAGGCAGTCTACCATCCTATCTGAAAACTGATAATTATAAATAAAAAAAATTAAAGGGGTACTATTTAAAAATCAAGATCAAAAGTTTAAGGAACGAAAGTCAATAGCATTGAAATCCAATCACGATATATATATATATATATATATATATATATATATATATATATATATATATATATATAGAGTGTGTTAGAGAAGGAAAAGCTAGCATTATGTAAGGGTTATGTGGTTTGTGTGAATTATACATGAAAGTGTATAAGAGGATTTGGGTCTTAACTATAGCTATCAAGTTACACTATTTATGGCATATTGGTTAAGTAGTCTACAAGGCACAAGCTATTTACTCATAACATGCATGGCTAACCATATATATAAGTATATCTATATGTATAGAGAGGTAGAGATTTAATTATGCACCTACATACATTATAACATGTATACAGAACTATATATATATAAGGTACCTGAATAGTAACAACGCCCAGTCATATATATAACCATATAATAACAATTATAACATGTATACAGAACTATATACAGAGCTATTTACCCACTGTGAGGGTACAAAAACGTAACAACGCCCAGCCTACGCCGCAGTATCGGCGGTAGAACGCTGTCCTAGGTCACAACATCTAACAATATAAGGTACCTGAATAGTATATACACTCCGAATGGAGGTGACATAGCAGAACAATCTCAATCACATCTAAGGCAGATACGAATAGTAAAGGTAGATAGAGAGACCAAAACCATAATATAATACAATTAAGAGAGAAAAAAATCTAAGTGTCTAAGATAACAACTCAAGAACATCCAGCTCAATGCAAGTCTCTAATATATACAACATCTCAGAAGAACAACTGAAAGTCAATAACAATGCTGAAAGCAAACTAAAGCCTAATTATCTAGTCTAGACTATGGGAGTAACATCCTGTACTGCAGCTGGGTCCTCCAGAGGAACCAGGTCGCAGGTGTCGTCTAAGCCTGCTCCGTAATAGGTGGTACATAAGGCCTCCTCCTCATCCTCTGTACTATTTTCAACAGGTCCAGTCAGGACAGGAGCGAGTACAGTACATCTCAATAGATCATAGCAGGTTAAAATATAATCATACAGTAAAGTAAGATACATTAACTGAAGAAATACAGTATGTAAACAGAGAGAGAACTGTAATAGAAATATCTACTATACATAGAGAACTAATAGTGACTAGTGAGTCAGAGTAAAATATAACATGTGAATAGAATAGGAGATTCATGACTACAGCTAAGAGAGTGATTCATGACTACAGCTACTTGGATAATATTCACATGTCTATTTCTACTCCCCTATCCCCAATCAATACACAAAGATCTGTTCAAGTTATGTTAAGATTCGAGAAACTTCACATGGCTCATTAAATGAGTGATACGTGAAGGTGATTCATGATGGCTCTGTGAACATGAGAGTACATGTGTCACAAGCGATTCGTGAATCAGAGGAAGCATAGAGATACGTGATGATTCGTGAAACGTACAAAACATGCACTATCCGATGCTCCGAGGAGGATAACATCTCATGAAAAGATCCATATAGTACCAATCCGTGTGACCAACGTGACAGTATCAAGTAAAGTAATTTAAAGCAGGAAAATAATTCTAAACAGGATTTGAAATGATCAGAGAATGTACTCGTCTGGTATCTGAGTGTCCAATATGAAAGTACTGTTCGAGGAGTGGTGTCTGGCTCCTAATCAGAACAGCACAAGTCACAACAAGTCTAAAATAAGGAAATAGACTGCTACAATGCATCTATATGAAGTTTGGGGTCAATCTAGGCTAAAGTCAACCTTTGGTCAACTCTAGTCAACCCTAACAGTCAAACTAGGTCAGTTCTAGTCTAAATAAGTCAAACTAGGTCAAACGAGGTTAAACTTGGTCAAACTAGTCTTGATTGGTCAAACCTAGGCTTAACCAGTCAATTCTAGGTCAACTAACTAGATATACACAAATCCTAGCCTAGTGATACACAAGTGTATCCACCACATGCCATGGCCAACTACCTAGGCCATGGGCCAAATACACATGGCTAATGAGATCCCTGCCTCATAAACCACTACACATTCACTTAGGCTAGTATAACTATTTACCCACAATATATATATAGGTAAATACACATACATGTAGATTAGGAATATATATATATATATATATATATTATATATATATATATATATATATATATATATATATATATATATATATAAGTGTGTGTGTAATACTGATTTGTGTGTGACAATAATTAGGAGATCAAATGTGTGTGTGTTAGAGTATCTTGTGTGTATGTGTGTGTTAGGAATGTGAGAGGGTGAGTAGACTATGTGTGCGTGAGAGTAAACTGTTTTAGGATATATGTGTGTGCCAATGTGTGAGAAAATCCTATTTGTATATATATATATATATATAAAGGGATATATAATGTGTGTGTGTAATACTGATTTGTGTGTGACAATAATTAGGAGATCAAATGTGTGTGTGTTAGAGTATCTTGTGTGTATGTGTGTGTTAGGAATGTGAGAGGGTGAGTAGACTATGTGTGCGTGAGGAGTAAACTGTTTTAGGATATATGTGTGTGCCAATGTGTGAGAAAATCCTATTTGTGTGTGTGTGAGAGTGTGTGTGTGAGTTCATGAGGGTACCTGTGTATAACAGGGAAATAACAGTATGGCATATGACACAGAGGGGTGTGTGGTGTTTAAGAAGAGGCCTGTGTGTGTAATCAGCTCATGTGTGGGTGTGTACTCAGGATTTCATGTGAACCACTGCTAAAATTTTAATAACTGGCATCTCAGTATTTGCAAGGAAGGAATCTCTGATTTCCTCATGTGTGTTACATGTATAGTCTCAGATTTTGCGTGTGAATGTAATCAGTGATTCAACAGTTCAATTCCAACCAATGTAAATTCGAAATACATTCACCTAATTGTCATCAACTAATCAATGAATTAAACAAGGCAACAAATCATTCATAAATCAGTTAAAATCTAGAAAATGACAGTTTAATTAGGGAAAGTCAATTTGTGTGTGTGTAGACTGTAGGCATAGGTGTATGTGTGGATATAGAGTGTGTGTCACAGGATTGTGTTCTCAGTGTACTCAGGATTAATTTCCAGGTTTTGCACAAAGAAATTCTCATATTAAGATCAGTTAATATACATCCATATATATATTCATTCCTACATATTCAGTTTACACAATCAACCAAAACTCAGTAATGTGTGTGAGTGTCTACAGTGTGGTTCTCAGGAAAAAGGTAATGGCAGTTAACTCCTATAGTTAACATATCAACCCAAACCAAATTTGAACCAAAACTTGAAATGTAAGTTTAAAACCAATGCCACTCTCAGTTTTTGCAAAACACTTTACAGTTCAAATAAGAAAATCAGTAGGAAATCAACATGGCAATATGAGCATCGATATTCTGTCAAAAAAATAGAAATTAAATCTCAGGAAATTTGACAGTTAGCCACATTAATTTAACTAAAAAAACAGTTATCTCTTGAATTCGACAGTGTGCAATAGGGCATCCCAAGGCTGTGTGTGTACAACATGTGGGAAGGCAATGTGAGTGAAATAATTTAAGAATTAATCCCAGGTTTCAGACTTCTGAAACCTATGATAGGAAATCCCTCAACCCAATGATAACCCAAATCGATGATTCCCTTTCTCCCACACCAACACAACTACTCATTCACCTATCAATACACATGTATGTGAGCCAAGTAGCCATTCAACATCACAAAAAAAAGGAAAATGAATGATATCAATTTCAGAAAGAAAACCACATACAGCCGTGTATCAGTGTATCAGTGCTCAAAGGGAAAATTTGGGATTTTCGAAATCGAAAACACATCAAAACGATAACCCAAAGGTTGGTACTCGATGAAAAGCATGTGAGGGCGTATGAGAGTGTCCTCGTGTCCAGGAATTGGACACGAATCGTGTCTAGAATACAATACGAACTCAGAACCAAACAGTGCACAAAAAAATCATCGTGCATGCGTGCACGCGCGTATAACACGCGACACACGACACGACACGTGGTTGTGCACCTAGGTTCGCCTAGGGTAGGGCTAGGTCTGTGTCGGCCTGAAACGTGTCCATGTGACACATAGGCACGACATGAACCCCGTTTCAGCAGTGCCTGTGCGCGTGCACAGCCGCCTGCGCACGACAGCGTGCAGCCAGTGCGGGGGCGATTGCGCCACGCACACTCCACGAGGTGCTCCTAAATTTTGGGAGCACGGTCGCAGACGTTGCCCTAAGTTTCACACAAAATTTTAGGACACGACGTGTCCTGTGTCCAGAGAAATGGACCCCGTGATGCAGGATACGGCCTACGGGCCCGTGCTGCGTGTCCACGTGCAAAAATACGACACAAAAGGACACAAAACACTAGGACACCTTCACAAACATTGATACACACATCAAGATCTACAGATCCATCTAATTACATTTCAAAATATGAAAATTTATTCCTATGTGGCATTTCTACAAATACCTAGTATACCATTTCGATACGTGTCCGATACGGACACGAAATGGACACGAATTGTGCCCAAATTTTGGGAACAGCTAGGAAACCCTAAAACCAAACCTCATATGCAAATAAATTAGGAAAAACTTTGAGTTTAGATGATTTACCTATTGAGTATCAAAACTCAAGAAAAGCTTCAAATAGGAGATTCCAAATGGCAACTCCAAATCTCAAATGGCATGCAAACTGAGGTGCCCCTCCAAAATCAGATATAAACATAAATTAGATCCTATTGCAAAAGACTAGGACGAAAAGGAGCTAAAATGAATTAATTAGGAATTTCTAAGGTTGGAGATTTACCTCTTTCTAAACTTGAGATCTATTTCCAAGAGAGGCTAACCCTAAATGAAGGAGGCATTAAATAGGGGTGGAAAACCCTAGGTTGGCTGCCATGGGTGGGTTTAATTTGGTTTTGGGCCTAAGTCATGGGCCTATGGCTTAATCACAAGTCTTAAAATTGATAAATCATAAGTCATTGACTTAAGCCATAAGTCATGAACTAATTTCACTTAAGTAATCCTTCCTACCTTAAGACTAATTTCTAATGACTAAAAGTAGGTTAACTAAAGTTAGACTAGCGTCACCAACTAGGGTTAGTTCTAGGTTAGTCTACAAAGTCCCAACTAGTCAAGACTAACATAAACATAGCAATATTTAATTAATATTAGATTCACACAAATTCTCATAAACCATAATAAATTCAATTAAATCCTAAAATGACCAAAATACCCTCTAGGCTAAGATGTACTAGTTAAACATCCTAATTACATTGCTAGGCTCTAAGGTTACACTAGTCAAACACCAAAATCATAAGTCATGATTATATAGTTTTAAAAATGATTAAAAATTACCAAAAATCATATTATTTAAATATCATAATTAAATAAATTAAAATACAAAATTTCAAAATTACCCTCATTTTAGAACTGGGTGTACAAGTCTACCCACCTTAGAAAAATTTCGTCCTCGAAATTAAAATGGTAGTAGTCTTTCTAGGTCAAACCCCACAATCAAAGTCTCAAACATACCGTCAGATAATCATATGCGTCTGTCCAAAATCATGACACTTAGAATCTTCGTCGTGCTAGTGAGCAAGGCTACGATAATCACAGAGTCCTCGACTAAGGCACATACATCTAGAATTATGATATTTAAAATTTTTGCATTGTCACATGCTTGGCAGCGAAAACCTTAAATTCCCACACCCGAGAAATATGTCCTAAATCTGACTATATGTCCTCACTATGCCAGCTAAACACGACTGCCGAAGATTCTAGATTCCATAACTGGGTGACCTAGCCCATATGATTCATCTCAGAAGAAATCAAACATAACACAAGAACAACAGGACAAAATTGATAGATCAACAAGGAACAGGGAGAATCAAATTTTCAAGGCAGTTATAAGAGGCGATTGCGAAAATGAAATCAAAAGAACGAAACCTGCAACTAGATCTCCAACGAGCATTCTCGACTGTCCTGGCGAAAGCTCGCTCCTGCTGGCCTTCCCTGTGTAGGAACAAAATCGTAAAGCAGAATACTCTAGAGGGGGGTGAATAGAGTTGGCAGCGGAATAATGCTAATTAAAAAAATGTTAGCAGCAAGATCACAGAATAATAATCACAACTAAGTAATGTAAAGGCAGAGCGATAAGAAAGTAAATGCAAAGACAGCGATGTATACTGGTTTTCCTCTGTTGAAGACTAATCCAGTCGGGTAGAACTCTTGCTACCAGTTGAATCCACTATTGGCAAAACCGCAAGTTTTCTTACGAAGTCCTTGCAACTTCTACAATACGAGCTTTGATACGAAGAACTCGTCCAACTTCAATTGTGAAGAGGTATTCTTCAATCAAGTCTCTGATTACAATCTCTCAGAAACTTCTAGACCGCACCGCACTGGCAAATCGACTAGAGGATTGTAATTGGCTTGGGATCTGAAAGTTAAAGCTCAAGAAAACTCTTTGGAAGACTGAAAGCTTTAGATAGAGAGAAGATTGAAAGTGAATGAGTGAGTAGAAATGATCGAAATCCTTCTCTATTTATAGAAATTCCAAAGACAGAATTCTGGCAGAATTCGGGCAGAATTCGGGCAGAACTCGATGAGGAAATCTCGGTCAAATCCGCAACTGCAGGAGGACCAAGTTCCAGAGAATTCAAAAATCAAAACGGCTACTAACCGAACTCTGGCCGAACTCTGGCCGAGTTCTGTCAGGGTTAGGTTATGGTTTTAAAATTAGTTTTTAGGGAATTTTGAAAACCTTTTTGAAAACCTTTTGAAATAAGAATTTTTTCAAAACTAAGGACATTTTAAAAGACATTTTGAAAACATTTTGGAATTGCCTATTTGCCAGTACGACTCGGTGTACAAAGTATTCCTAGACTCAAATAAAATGAAAAATATATTGCTCAAAGAATACAGATCGAACAAGCAAATATTGCTTCGGTCTTGAATTGTGTAGATAGCTGTTCTTGATCATGTCCAAGAGTTCGAGATATCCTGACTAGCTTTATATCCAGACAGAGTTTGATCAATTATTAAAATCAGTTGACCATATGACCAATGGGCCAACATCTCCCCCATTTTGATAATTGACAAACTATGAATGATAACATTTAAGCTTGAAATAAGATCAAAAATTGTTCATGTCCTGCATTTTCTCAAAAGAATTTTAGATCTTTATTTTTCTCCCCCGTTGTCACTTAGCAAAATAATTGCAAAAGAGAAAAACTCTCCCGCAATCAATGCATAAATAAAAACAGTGAAGAAACACAAGAAAATAATCATGATAAATGGTAGAAATATAAAAAATGAGAATGACATCACAGGCATGTATTTGTACTCAGGCAGTTATAATAAACAAAGAATTATTTCACAGGCAGTTATTAAAGCAGAAAAAGATGCTAAGTAAATAAACTGATATGAACCAAAACTACGAATCTCATAAAGATAAAAAGATGTTCAGAAGACATCAATAAAATAAATCCAGTACAAGTCCTCAAAAAGAAAATAATGATAATAAGTCTAAAAAAAAACTGGAATGTCGGAGCATTTTCAAGTATACAGTAGATAATATCTAAGTCTCAAACATCAGATAACATATCATATCCTCATCATATCATCATCATCATCATCATCAGCAGCATGACCGGCATGTCCAGAAGGACCAGCTGCAGAGGTGCCAGCGCCAGAAGGATGAGGAGGGGCGCCAGTGTAAAACTAACCGACATAGTCTCGAGGAGTACGGTCAGAACAGTACCAATCATATGCTTTATCGGGCTGAAAGTAGGCATAAATAGCCTCATCCTCACAGCGGTAACCAGAAAAAGCTGGATCTCTAGGAATGGAACGGCAGAATGTCCAGTCTGGGCGAATCGAAGATCAGCTAAAGAATTTGCAATCGTCTGATAACGAGTGACGTCGCGGAACTCCGTTCGCGAGCCATGTCCGTCATCGAGACGTGCAAATTCGAAAGGTGCTGGTATACGCCCTCAAATGTCATAGCATACTACTGAGTAGGTGGAGGAGATGGAGCAGTAGTAGCAGGAGAGTAGAGGTAGCAGCAGTCATACTGCGACGAGATAACTTTGAAACTTGGGCTCAGGGTCTTGAGTACAAGTTGATAAATCAATATCGAAACGCTGAAAGATGCGTGGGAGAATCATCGCATAAGAGAGATTTCTATCTCTTGCACGACAACGTCCCATCATCTGAATAATGGTCTTAGGGGCAGAAAATGGAATCCCTTTAAGAATGTGATACATAGCAGATAATTCAAGAGACGTGATATCATCTTAGGAGGACCAAGTTCCAGAGAATTCAAAAATCAAAACGTCTACTAACGAACTCTGGCCGAGTTCTGTCAGGGTTAGGTTATGGTTTTAAAATTATTTTTGGGGAATTTGAAAAACCTTTTTGAAAACCTTTTTGTAAATAAGAAATTTTTCAAAACTAAGAACATTTTAAAAGACATTTTGAAAACATTTTGGAATAGCCTATTTGCCAGTACGATCGGTGTATAAAGTATTTCTAGACTCAAATAAATAAAAAATACATTGCTCAAAGAAATACAGACTCGAACAGGCAAACATTGCTTCGGTCTGAACTGTGTAGATAGCTGTTCTTGATCATGTTCAAGAGTCTGAGATATCCTAACTAGCTTCATATATCCAGACAGAGTTTGATCAATTATTAAAATCAGTTTGACTATATGACCAATGGGCCAACACCCTGGCCTGCTGCTGATGCTGCATGTACCTCTGCTGCTGAGTCGGTAAGGGTAATCTCTTCTGTTGGCCTACCGGAGTCTCCGCTCCTGCTCCCTGAGCTGTCCGTCTAGAAAACTTGGGACACTCTCTTAACGGATGATATGATGCTCTGCAAAGTAGGCACTTGCCTATCCTCATTCGGCATTCGCCCTAATCGTGCCCTGGTTCCCTACAGGAAGGGCAACTGGTAATCTGCTGTTGTCTAGGGGTCTGCTGCGTCTGTAACGGTGGTCCCCTCGGCTGCTCTGTCGGAGCCCTAGCTCCTGCTCCTGGTGTGCTCCCTGAACTACTCGTCCCGTGGTCAAGGTACACTCCTTCATCTGATGGTCTGCTAAACCACATACTAGGAACTTGTCAAGTCTCTTCCTGCACTCACCCCATCCATGCCCCGACTTCTTGCAGTAGGGACAACTGATCGCCTTCGGGTCCTGACCCCAATACTGATGCTACATCTGCTGAACTCCTACTGGTGTCTGCGTCTGCTGAATCTGCACATGGAGCCTCTTGACCTGGCCTCCGCTGCTGCTGGTACCATGAGCGTCCCGTCCGCTCTTGAACAACTGTGCCGCTGAGTTTTCACTATCTGCTGGAAGAGGGAGAACAACCGTGCCACGTCCTCTGATCCTGATGGCGACTGCTGCTGAAAAACGTTCGGGACGACAGGAGAAAGTCTGGAGTAGGAAGAGGTGCACTCCATAAGCTGCAGATATCCCAGCCTGAGCTGGCATAACAGGAACTGCAGTCTCGGGGCCTGCTGATCAGGACGAGGAGTGGTAGACCCTTAGTGGTTCTTCCTGATCGAGACGATGAGATCGTGTCTCCAAAACCATCCTGAAGACAGATCAAATAAGGAATCAATACTGAGATAGAAATGATAATTCAAGAGAGGACATATTCAAGGAAGTATCAGGAATTTAGATGGTAGGAATCCAGTTAAGAGTTTTCCTAATGTGATTGAGTACCTCAAAAATAATCCTAATCCTGCAGGCTGTAGTGATACTCTAGTTCGAATACCACTACACAAACTCGACTGCATGGGCCACCACTAAAAACGTGTCACGACCCGCACCTACTGTGAGGGTACGAGAACGTAACAACGCCCAGCCTACGCGCAGTGTCGGCGGTAGAACGCTGTCCTAGGTCACAACATCTAACAATATAAGTACCTGAATAGTATATACACTCCGAATGGAGATGACATAGCAGAACAGTCTCAATCACTTAAGGCAGATACAGAATAGTAAAGGTAGATAGAGAGACCAAAACCATAATGTAATACAATTAAGAGAGAGAAAATCTAAGTGTCTAAGATAACAACTCAAGAACATCCACTCAATATAAGTCTCTAATATACAACATTCAGAAGAACAACTGAAAGTCAAATAACAATGCTGAAAAAAACTAAAGCCTAACTATCTAGTCTAGACTATGGGAGTAACATCCTGTATTGCAGCTGGGTCTCCAGAGGAACCAGGTCGCAGGTGTCGTCTAAGCCTGCTCTGTAATAGGTGGTACATAGGGCCTTCTCCTCATCTCTGTAATATTTTCAACAGGTCCAGTCAGGACAGGAGCGAGTACAGTACATCTCAACAGATTATAGCTGGTTAGAAAATAATCATGAGTAAAGTAAGATATATGAACCTGAAGAAATACAGTATGTAAACAGAGAGAAACTGTAATAGAAATATATCTATACATAGAGAACTAATAGTGACTAGTGAGTCAGAGAAAATATAAACATGTGAATGGCATAGGAGATTCAGACTACAGCTAAGAGAGTGATTCATGACTATAGCTACTTGGATAATATTCACATGTCTATTTTACTCCTCCATCCCAATCAATACACAAAGATCTGTTCAAGTTATGTTAAGATTCGTGAAACTTACATGGCTCATAAAATGAGTGATACGTGAAGGTAATTCATGATGTCTCTGTGAACATGAGAGTACATGTGTCACAAGCGATTCGTGAATCAGAGAAAGCATAGAGATACGTGATGATTCGTGAAACGCACAAAACATGCAGTATCCGATGCTCCCGAAGGGGATAACATCTCATAAAAAGATCCATATAGTACCAATCCGTGTGACCAACGTGACAGTATCAAGTAAAGTAATTTAAAGCAGGAAAATAATTCTAAATAGGATATAAAATGATCAGAGAATGTACTCGCCTGGTATCTGAGTGTCCATAGAAAGTACTTGTCCGAGGAGTGGTGTCTGGCTCCTAATCAGAACAGCAAAGTCACAACAAGTCTAAAATAAGGAATAAACTGCTACATGTATCTATATGAAGTTTGGGGTCAATCTAGGCTAAAGTCAATCTTTGGTCAACTCTAGTCAACCCTAACAGTCAACTAGGGTTCTAGTCTAAATAAGTCAAACTAGGTCAAACGAGGTTAAACTTGGTCAAACTAGTCTAGATTGGTCAAACCTAGGCTTAACTAGTCAATTCTAGGTCAACTAACTAGATACTACACAAATCACCTAGCCTAGTGATACACAAGTGTATCCACCACATGCCATGGCCAACTACCTAGGCCATGGGCCAAATACACATGGCTAATGAGATCCCTGCCTCATAAACCACTACACATTCACTTAGGCTAGTATAACTATTACCCACAATATATATAGGTAAATACACATGTAGATTAGGAAATATATATATATATAATATATATATATATATAAATTATATATATATATATATATATATATAAATATAAATAATATATATATAAAGGGATATATATAATGTGTAAGTGTGTAATGCTGATTTGTGTGTGACAGTAATTAGGAGATCAAATGTGTGTGTGTTAGAGTATCGTGTGTGTTGTGTGTTAGGAATGTGAGAGGGTGAGTAGACTGTGTGTGTGTGAGGAGTAAACTGTTTTAGGATATGTGTGTGTGCCAATGTGTGAGAAAAATCCTATTTGTGTGTGAGAGTGGTGTGTTGAGTTCATGAGGGTACCTGTGTATAACAGGGAAACAACAGTGTGGCATATGACACAGAGGGGGGGTGTGTGTTTAAGGAGAGGCCTGTGTGTGTGTAATCAGCCAATGTGTGGGTGTATACTCAGGATTTCATGTGAACCACTGCTAAAACGTCAATAACTGGCATCTCAGTTATTTGCAAGGAAGGAATCTCTGATTTCCATGTGTGTTTACATGTATAGTCTCAGATTTTGCGTGTGAATGTAATCAGTGATTCAACAGTTCAATTCCAACCAATGTAAATTCGAAATACATTCACCTAATTTTCATCAACTAATAGTGAACTAATCAATGAATTAAACTGGCAACAAATCATTCAAAAATCAGTTAAAATCTAGAATCAAATGACAGTTAATTAGGGAAAGTCAATTTGTGTGTATGTAGACTGTAGGCATGGGTGTATGGTGTAGGATATAGAGTGTGTGCCACATGATTGTGTTCTCAGTGTACTCAGGATTAATTTCCAGGTTTTGCACAAAGAAATTCTCATATTAAATCAGTTAATACATCCATATATATATATATATATATATATATCTATAATATATATATCTATATATAATAATATAATATATTAAAAATATATTATATATATAAAATATATATATATATATATATATTATATATATAATATATATATATAGATATATATATTAATATATTATATATATTCATTCCTACAAATTCAGTTTAAACAATCAACCAAAACTCAGTAATGTGTGAGTGTCTACGGTGTGGTTCTCAGAAAAAGGTAATGGCAGTTAACTCCTATAGTTAACACATCAACCCAAACCAAATTTGAACCAAAACCTGAAATACAAGTTTAAAACCAATGCCAATCTCAGTTTTGCAAAACACTTTACAGTTCAAATAAGAAAATCAGTAGGAAATCAACATGGCAATATGAGCATCGATATTCAGTCAAAAAATAGGAATTAAATCTCAGGAATTTGACAGTTAGCCAAATTAATTTAACTAAAATCAGTTATCTCTTGAATTCGACAGTGTGCAATAGGGCATCCCAAGGCTGTGTGTGTACAACATATGGGGAGGCAATGTGAGTAAAAATTTAAGAATTAATCCCAGGTTTCAGACTTCTGAAACATATGACAGGAAATCCCTCAACCCAATGAAAACCCAATCGATGATTCCCTTTCTCCCACACCAACACAACTACTCAATCACCTATCAATACACATGTATGTGAGCCAAGTAGCCATTCAACATCACAAAAAAAGGAAAAGGAATGATATCAATTTCAGAAAGAAAACCACATACAGCCGTGTATCAGTGTATCAGTGCTCAAAGGGAAAATTTTGGGATTTTCGAAATTGAAAACACATCAAACGATAACCCAAAGGTTGGTACTCGATGACAAGCATGTGAGGGCGTATGAGAGTGTCCTCGTGTCCAAGAATTGGACACGAATCGTGTCTAGAATACAATACGAACTCAGAACCAAACAGTGCACAAAAAAATTATCGTGCACGCGTGCACGCGCGTATAACACGCGACACACGACACGACACGACACGTGGTTGTACACCTAGGTTCGCCTAGGGTAGGGCTAGGTCTGTGTCAGCCTGAAACTGTCCATGTGACACATAGGCACGACACGAACCCCGTGTCAGCAGCGCCTATGCGCGTGCACAGCCGCCTGCGCACGACAGCATGCAGTCAGTGCGGGGGCGATTGCGCCACGCACACTCCACGAGGTGCTCCCAAATTTTGGGAGCACGGTCGCAGATGTTGCCCCAAGGTTCACACAAAAATTTTAGGACACGATGTGTCCTATGTCCAAAGAAATGGACCCCGTGATGCAGGACACGGCCTACGGGCCCATGCTGCGTGTCCACGTGCAAAAACACGACACAAAAGGACACAAAACCTAGGATACCTTCACAACATTGATACCACATCGATCTACAGATCCATCTAATTATATTTCAAAAATATGAAAATTTTTCCTGTGGCATTTCTACAAACACCTAGTATACCATTTCGGTACGTGTCCGATACGGAAACGAAATGGACCGAATTGTGCCCAAATTTTGGGGACAGCTAGGAAACCCTAAAACCTACCTTTTATGCAAAGAAATCAAGAAAAACTATGAGTTTAGATGATTTACCTATTGAGTATCAAAACTCAAGAAAAGCTTCAAAGAGGGGATTCCAAATGGCAACTCCAAATCTCCAAATGGCATGCAAACTGAGGTGCCCCTCCAAAAGTATATAAACATAAATTAGATCCTATTGCAAAAGACTAGGACTAAAAAAGAGCTAAATGAATTAATTAGAATTTCTAAGGTTGGGGATTTACCTCTTTCTAACTTGAGATCTATTTCCAAGAAAGGCTAACCCTAATGAAGG
The DNA here is from genome assembly GCA_029216955.1 of Iris pallida. Taxonomy (NCBI): domain Eukaryota; kingdom Viridiplantae; phylum Streptophyta; class Magnoliopsida; order Asparagales; family Iridaceae; genus Iris; species Iris pallida. Next base: position 17,394,415 of record JANAVB010006800.1, read on the forward strand.
CATTAAATAGGGGTAGGAAACCGTAGGTTGGCTGCCATGGATGTTTTAATTTGGTTTTGGGCCTAATTCCTGGGCCTATGGCTTAATCACAAGTCTTAAAATTGATAAATCATAAGTCATTGACTTAAGCCATAAGTCATAAACTAATTTCACTTAAGTAATCCTTCCTACCTTAAGACTAATTTCTAATGACTAAAAGTAGGTTAACTAGAGTTAGACTAGGGTCACCACTAGGGTTAGTTCTAGTTAGTCTACAAAGTCCCAACTAGTCAAGACTAACATAACACATAGCAATATTTAATTAATATTAAATTCACACAAATTCTCATATACCATAATTCAAATAATCATAAAATGACCAAAATACCTTCTAGGCTAAGATGTACTAGTTAAACATCATAATCACATGGCTAGGCTCTAAGGTTACATTAGTCAAACACCAAAATCATAAGTCATGATTTAAATAGTTTTAAAAATAATTAAAAATTACCAAATATCATAATTATTTAAATATCATAATTAAATAAATAATACAAATTTCAAAATTATCCTCATTTTAGAAACTGGGTGTTACAGATAGAGATGATATGTTTAAAAACCTTCTCAAGATATAATCTGATAATCATGGTCTGTCCAAATCATATTACTCAGAGCCCTCGCCATGCCAGTAAGCAAGGCTGCGATAAATGATAGATTCCTAACTAGGATTGCACCTCTATAATCATGTCGTCTGGAAATCTCGCTATGCCGACTAGTATAGCTGCGAAAAATTCCAAATCTTATAACCAAGATACGTCCATCCGAAGTCAAGTCTCTATGTTTCCGCCACGCCAGCTAATATGGCTACGATAAACTACAAGCTCCATAATCAAGTAGCGTTTTACCATCCATGTTATTCCCGTCAACATACGTTATCAGAAAATATCGTAACTCAGGCCTTAAAATCATCTCGATAGGAAAATCAAAATTAACAACGATCCAACAAATCAAATTCAATAATCAAGGAGTGAGAGCAACAAACAAGGGAAATGATTCAAATTGAAGTTTAAATAAGATTCTCAAGGGTCTTCCCAGGAATCTCAAGGAATCCTAACAGTGATTGAGTCCTTCAAAATATATATCCTCCTACTACAGGCTATAGTGATATTCTAGTTCGAATACCACTACACAAAACTCGACCTGCATGGGCCACCACTAAAGACGTGTCACGATCCGCACCCACTGTGAGGGTACGAGATCGTAACACGTCCAGCCTACGCGTAGTATCGACGGTAGAACGCTGTCCTAGGTCACAACATCTAACAATATAATGCTAAGCAGTTTATACTCCCCGAATGGGGTGATGTAGCTCCCCTCCCTGAAATTTGAAATATTTTATATTAGTTTTTTAAGTGGTAATTTTAGAATTTTGTAAATAAATATTTTACTAATTATTACGGTAGATGATTTTTTTAATCATAATTAAATTTGGAGTACAAGATTAGAAATCATGGCACGAGATAGTGCAGCGGCTACTTTGACTAGTTGTTAGCCATGGTAGGGGAATACCGAGCCTAGGAGTGTCCTAACTAGAAAACCCCAAGTTATAGCATGACCATTATAAATAAGTTATAATTATTATTATATTGATTGACTTTGCAGAACCCGGTTGTACCGAACTAGTCCGGACCGGACCCTGACCAAGTCCTAGCCCTAGTAGTCGGTAGTACATATAGAGACGACCATATTGAGGTACGTTGCATTGGGTGTTTTAGTGATTTAGGACAATTTTGGAATCAGTGGATATATATATATATATATCTATATATATATATATAATACATATAATGTGCTTGCTATTAAAAATAGTATTTTAGTTGTAATATAGTAAATAAGTTCTTAATAATATTTGAATATTATGGAGAGTAACTAGGTATATATTACTTGTACATGTGTCTATGTATAGAAGAGTATTTATAATGTATGAAATTAGGATTTATACATATATGATATATTAATGTAACTGTATTTTATTATGTGAATTTTGGAATTAGGAATTGGACTCCATATTATAATTCAATAATTTATTGCTCGTATTTGTATTTATGGTATATGTGCGTATATCATTATATTTATATAGATATATATATATATATATATATATATATATATATATATTAATATATATATATATATATATAGTATATAGGATTATCTAATTAAATGTATTATGGATAAATGTATATATATCATTAAATATTATTGCATGTATATATGTTATAATATATATAATAATCTATATATATATATATATATATATTATATATATATATATATATATATAATATAATCGGATATAATATATATATATATATATATATATTATCTATTATATATAATATATATGAATAATATATGTGAATTATTTGATAAAAGAGAAGAAAATAAAAATGCAATAAACCCAAACCAAACTAAAGCCCACACCAGCCCAGTTGAGTCCCCACCAGCTCAGCCCTGGGCTCAAAACGAGCCCTGCATCTCCAAATAGGCGGCCAATGCCAAGCCAATCGAGCAGCTCCCAAAGGAACCCAGCCCGAGCCCCCTCTATTCACGCGACTTATAGAGAAAGGAGAGAGTCGAGAGAAGTTTTGTTAACCTAGCAACAGAGAAGTGCCACCGACCCCCCACAGGAGTGCGCGCACCGCAGGTGACCGCCGGCCGTCCGGGTCAACCGCGGTTGAGTGCACAGCGGACTGGACGCAGCATATCACAGTCGCGCGCCGATTTCGAGTTCAAATATCTCCGTCGTCGACAGTGGTTTCACGAACCATTTAAACAGTCTAAACTAACCTGTACCTCTTTAAATCCCTGCAAGTAGACTGATTTGTAGTACAATACATGATGTATAAATCGAACCAAAATCGACGAAAATCTTGTCCGAAACAGGGCCAAGAACAGTTCAAATAACCAACTTGGCGTCGATTTTCCCGCCAAACCATCACCAGTTTCAAAATTTGTGTTTAAAGAGAATTAAAGACGACATATAGGAGATCACAACCTACTTTTTAGATGGAATTTTGTTAATTATCACAGAAAAATCGCTTCCTAAAATCAGAAAAACCTGTTTTCAAAACTTAGAAATTGATCCACACGACGTGGCGTCCGCCAAACCAGACGACGTGGTCGCGAACCAAAAGCATCGAAAGCTGTATCGGCTTCGTGGTCTGTGGGCTTTGGCGAATTCAAATTGGTCGCGTGTGCGCGACGAATTTGATGCGTATCCGTCAAAATTTACCGTATCGTGCACTTTGCAAATTCTCCAATTACGTTGTACACGCTCATCGGATCGAGACGAACTGCGCCAACAAGACCATATCATTTTTCTGGTCCTGTATGCCAAGTTTGGTCCAATTCTGAGACATTGAATCCGACGTCATTTTGCGGGCCCCACGGTCCCTTCAACGGGCGATTTTGTGCACGGCCCGCCGGAATCCAACTTTGGACATACGATTGGGTTCGTATCGGAAAACTGGATCCGTAGACATATAGTTTGACGACTTAGAGATCGTTGCCTCTGGCACGTTTTTCGGTGCAAAATGGGTCCAACGCGATAGTCGTTTTTGTCCGAAATTATCGTTTTGCCCCTGTGTCCAGAATTGGACTTAAGGACAGGCAATCCTAGCTAATTTGACTATTCTAAGAATGTTGGCAATGTGTTTCAGCTTTCGGAGACATTTGTGTTGACTTGGACTTTATGGCTCACCAGTCGACTAGATTTTGTGGGATTTGCGTACAACTTCCAGGCAAGTATACCTTGCCTCCCTCTACAGTTTGTTTACATACAATTTCTATTATTAATACAGTTTTACCAGTTGGTTATTTACTTGTGATTTGTATATCGTGCTTGTTAGTATAGATATAGTCTATGTACATGGTTAGCCTTGTAGTTCATATTGGATTGGTTCTCTCGTGTATCGTGATTGGGTCGTGTCGTGTCTTCACCTGTGTCTTGACTGAGTCGTGTCTGCAAGTATATGTGAGTGAACTACTATTCCTTATTTTTCCCACAACCTGCGAGTCCACACACGGGGCGAGGGTCCTTTGCACCTGCGAGTCCACAATCGGGGCGAGGGTGACTTGTCTTGAAACTGACCTGCGAGTCCCAATCGGGGCGAGGGTTGGTTATCCATTGATCTACCAGCTTTTCATTTATGCATACTTGATCCCGTATCCGAGGTCATAGTTTACCTGTCAGTAGCCACTTTCATCTTCTGTCTAGTTCATGTTTATATCCAGTATATTATGCATGATTAAATTGTTAGATAGGCATGTTTTATGTATCTTGCTAGTCCTCTGAGGAACTGATGATCTCTTCAGGTTTAGCGACTGCATGGAGTTAGTTAGCAGAGCAGGATGGTAGAGGATTGCGATGTTGATACAGGTACTTGGTTAGATATTCTTTATATCTTCGTGCTTTATATTCTGTACCATGATATACTCTGCTTATTTAAGACTCACATCATTCTTGGAGTCTAATCGAACATATGTTAATGGGCTGCAGACCATGACCCATACTTGTTCATTCTTGTTTATATGATTCATGTGGATTGAGATATAGTTTAGATTAGACATTACCCTGATCTTGACAGCTTTACGTACTCGAGTCGGCTGGAGTCCGCTCGATACGTAGCTGGCTTGCTCACGAGCTTGCGTCCGAAAAGCGGGTACGGGTCGTGACAGGTGACATAGCAAATGTAAACTCAATCAATCAAGGTAGCATAATGGAAATAGATAAAATATAAAATCCACAGAGAGATACATCAGATAAAAGTCAAAGGTCTAAGATACACAACCCAGAAAATATCTCAAATCTCAAATACAGTAATCCATAAATACAACTCAGACAACTGAAAATAAGCTATAAGCAAAACCCTAGCTATCTATACAACCTCTACTGTGTCTTCTCTAGGCTAAGGCAACCTCCAAGCTATCTGTAAATTTATCAACAGGTCCAGTCAGGACAGGAGCGAGCACATACATCTCAACAGTTCATAGCAGGTTAGAAATATAATCATGCAGTAAAGTAAGATATAGGTACTGAAGAAATACAGTATGTAAACAGAGATAGAACTGTAATAGAAATATCTACTATAAGTAAAAACTAACAGTGGCTAGTGAGTCCGAGTACAATATAGACATGTAAATGGCATAGATGATTCTGATGCTACACTATGGAAAGATCTGATGCTACACTACTTGGATATTATTCACATGTCTACTTCTACTCCCCCGTACCCCCAATCAATACACAAGGATCCAAGCAAGTTATGTTATGATTCCATGCAAAGGCCCCCGAAGGTGATACATGATGTCCCATAAATGGGGATTCTAGGAACCCAATAAATGGGATAAGATTCAAGGAAGACTCTGTGAGCATGAAAGTACATGTAACAAGTGATCGATGAACCAATGAAGCATAGTGATACGTCATGTAAGTGAAACGCACAGAACATGAAGTACTCGATGCTCCTTGAAGGGATAACATCTCAAGAAGGATCCATATATACTAATCCGGTGACCAGCGTGATAGTATCAAGTAAAGTAATTTAATGCAGGAAAATAATTCTAAGCAGGATATAAAATGATCAGAGAATGTACTCGCCTGGTATCTGAGTGTCCGGATGAAATACTGTCCGAAGAGGTGTCTGGCTCCTAATCAGAGTAGCACATGTCTAAATGATAACAGATGCAATTTAATGTATTCTAAATGAATCTAGGTCATCTAGGCCAAAGTCAACTCTTGGTCAACTCTGGTCAACCCTAGAAGTCAAACTAGGTCAACTATGGTCAAACTAGGTCAACTATGGTCAAACTAGTCAACAAGTCCATACTAGTCTAAAAAGGCTAAACTAGCTAACACATACCATTACAAGGCTATGCAAGCCTATCAAGTCTATACTAGCTTATTCTAACCATACACTACTATATTACATACAACTATATAGCTACCTACATACATATAGGCATATACATATCCTATGTACACACATTCATGTTATATTGCATTCCCATACATGTGACATAACCCATATTATATATAGACATCATACCTTATCTAATTACACACATATACATATATTACATATATATATATATATTATATATATATATAATATATATATATATATAGATATATATAGGCTCAATCAAATATACACATATGTGTAGGCCCCTATATTGTATATACATTACTTTACTATATACATAATACATATACATAATAGATATACATACATATACATATTCATATAATATATCTACATACATGTATTTAGAGAAAGAGGGCATGTGTGTGTGTAGAGAGTGAAGGACAATGTGTAGCTGTGTGTTAGAGAAAAAAGTGATGTGGGAGTGCACAGAACATGAAATCAGTGTTGTAGATGACTGTGTGTGGTGTTGAGTGAGTGTGAGAGATAGGCATGTTTGAGAGTGTGCAGGAAGGACTGCTACTGCGCAGGGAAGAGGATGAAAGGAAATCAACTCATTACAAACTCAGATTTTAGGTTTAGAAATAAGGAAACATACTCAAATAGTTAAATGAAAACTGAACCCAGTTTTCAGTCCCTACTCCAAAAACCATATTTCGAAATCAAATATTCACCAAACAACCCAAAATTGAACCACAGTTAGATTACATATGAGTACCATATTAGGGACTTAAACCACTAGTTAACAGCATTTAATTAGGTTTAATTCAACTGCCAAAACTCGAGTTTAAAAACTGGAATTATCAGAATATACTAGGTATCAGTAAAAAATGGAAAAAAGAAATTAATGGTTTAAATCATCCTAAAATGTAAATCAATTGGTTGGTAATGAAAATTAGGGTGTACACGTGTCATTGTAAGTGTCTCATGTCCACCATAGCCGGACACGGCGTGTCCACATAATAAAACCAAAACAGTACACAGGACACTGTACAGCAGTGCACTGTCTCGTGCACTGGTGCACGCGTGTCGTGCACCCGACACATGACACTTCGAGTCTCGTACTCACCATCCTAGGTTTGCCTAGGATAGGTCTTCGTGTCCATAGCCCGGATTTGTGTCCTAGTGCGTCGTGTCCAGAGTTATCGACCCTGTTAGTGGCCGACTGTGCGCGTGTGCGTGTGTGTGTAATACTAATGCACAGGTGATTTCTCCCTCGATACCACGTGGTCATCTGAAACTTGACACGTGGAGTGTCAGTCAGTGCCCAGTGGTGTGTGTCGAGTTTCGTGTCCGCTAGTCGCGTGTCGTGTCCAGGGCAACCCCCGACACAGACAATGCAGTCCTTGCGTGCGCGCGGTCCAAGTGTCAAAACCGATACGACACAAGGCCAAATCCACCTCAGTCCACCAGAAACGTGTAAGCAACATAAAAACAATATTTTCTATTTATTTACTTTCCTAAAAACAATTCGAAATGCCCATTGGGGCATTTCATCAAACACTCTAACACTAACCTGATACGTGTCCATTTATGACACGAAACACGAAACCTAGGTCTAGGCATACCTATAGTTAGGGTAGACCTAGGGCTTTCCAATATATAAAGAAACTAGAATTTAATGGTGTTTATAGAGGTTTACCTATTGGTGTCAAATACAAAAAAGCTTCCAATAGAGGGGTTTCTCCTTGCTAGCAAACTTCTTCAAATGCTCACAAACTGAGGTTGAACACCACAAACAGCAAGAAAACTAAAATTAGGATCTAATGCAATTGATTTGAGGGAAAAAGGAGGTAAAATGGAATTTTTATGGATTTATGAAGATGGAGACTCACCTCTTTCCAAAACTTGTGAAATTCTAAGGAGGCTAGCCCTAATTTCTAAGAGACTATTTATAGGGAGGATTCCCAATGATAGGTGGCCGGCCATGGCTGGATTAGGCTAGGGTTTGGCTCATGCCTAATGGGTTGGGCTTAGTCATTAATCAATGGTTCAAATCACAAGTCAATGACTTGTGTCTAAAAGCCTTCTATTCTAACTTGGGTTTAAATGACTAAACCATAGGTTAACTCTAGTCTAACTAGGGTTACATGACCTAACCAAGTCCAAACACAACTAGGATTAGCTTCTAGGTTAGCCTACCAAGTCAAAGCTAGTCAATGTCAACCTAGTCAACCTTCATTCAAACAATTCCAAATAATTCCTAAAAATTTCCATAAATTCAAATAAATTCTAATAATTCAAACCCCAAAAATGACAAAATACCCTCAAACTAGAAATAAACAAAATACCCTAATCACATGGTTAGGCTCTAGGTCAACCAGTTTCTAAGGTTATACTATCAAAACACCAAAAATCATAAGTCATGATTTAAAATAGTTTTAAATGAATATAAAATCACCAAAAATCATATCATGATTTAAATATCATTATTAAAGACTAAATTTACAAAATTTCAAAATTACCCTCTTCTGGAAAACTGGGTGTTACAGTGCATATACTTCCGCAACTGAGAGACGGGAAGACGTTGTGCACATCCGATAGTGTTGGCGGTAATGCAATCTGGTGACTTGTGCTATCTTCAATCTCTCTCGTATCACTTAACTTTTTGTATGGTTTGCTCCTCCATTTTTGGGCTGAGTATCTGATATTTCCTGATTTTATCCCAGCAAATGGGCGATTTGCACTTTCGGCCATACAAAGCTTCATACAGCACCATTTGGATGCTATACTGATAGCTATTATTATATACAAATTTGACCAACGGTAGATGAACGTCCCAGCTTGACTTCAAGTCGATTGCACAGAGGCGTAACATGTCTTCGAGAATCTGATTCACCTGCTCTGTTTGGCCATCGATCTGGATATGATGAGCTAAACTTCAACTTGGTCCCCATTGCTGACTGAAGACTGCCCCAGAAGCGTGACATAAATTGCCCATCTCGATCTAAGACAATTGATACTGGAATTCCATACAGCCGAACTATTTCATCATAGATCTGAGCAGGCGATCGACGCTCCAAGTGACTTTAATATGGTAATGAAGTACATTGACTTAGTTAATCGATCGACGATGACCCAGACGGCATCGTTCCCCTGGCGTCTTCGGTAGGCCAACAACAAAGTCCATAGTGATGTGATCCAATTTCCATTCTAGAATGGCAAGGTTTTGCATCTCTCCGCCCGGTCGCTGGTGCTCAGTTTTTACCTGCTGACAGACCATACATTGTGACACGAAGTGCAACATCTATCTTCATGTAGTGCCACCAAAAGATAATGCGGAGGTCCTTATACATCTTGGTGCTACTAGGATGCAAGGAATACTTTGCATAATGTACTTTTGATATTATCTTCTTTTTGAGTTCTAGGTTATCCGGTACACATAGCCTGCCCTTCACTCGCAATGTTCCCGACTCTCCTCTGCAAAGTTAGATGCCTTCCCTGTTAATATTACCTTCCGCATCTTCTACAGGTATGGATTATCCTTCTTAGCAGACTTGATCTTTTCCAATAGGCTTGGTTCTAGCCGCATTGCGCGCGTACAAATCGAACTCGGAGTTCTAAGCCCATTCCTTCCAAGTCACGTATGTTGACCCAAACTGGATCGCAGTCAACCTAATCTTGATAATTAACAGATCGATATTTGACATGATCCAACTCAACACATAAATCGTCATCAAATACAAATCAGACGACTATCAAATATCAAGTCAGCAATGATCATCGACGACTACTCGACAAATACTGCTGGAACTTGTCTTCAGAAGTCTGTATTTTTATACTTTTATTGAGTCTAGGCTATTGTATGTTGAGTCACACTGAGTACCTTAACCATAGACTAGATAACCAACAAGCTCCACAAACAAAAATCCAATCTGCCAAAGCCTAACAAAGCCCATGAGCATTCTGTCTCCAAGGAGGTTCGGGCCGAACTCTGCCCCCACACAGTTCGGGCCGAACTTTGTCTCCTAATTTCCAGGAGATAATTTTTAGGGATTGCTCATTGCAAGTTGTCCAGCGGCCAAAATTTTGAATTTTAGGACAGAGTTCTGGCCGAACTCTGCTTCCCCAGAACTAGTATATATATCACCCTTTTCTCTTATTTCAATTCATCCAATCTTCTCTTCTCTTCTACTCTTATAGCCTATACATCCTAAAGAGCCATATTCTTCTCATCTACTAGCCACAAAACTTTCTAAGCCTACAAGGTGCTCAGTGCGAGTCAGTTAGAAGTTTTTGTGCAAGAGTCTTAAAGAAGTCACTTGGAAAATTCTAAATTTTACCTCAGCGATCTTTTCAAGAAGTTGGCGTGCTCTTTTGAGTAAAGGCACGTGATTGTAAAGCTATTTCACAAATAGTGGATTTCAATCCTGAGCTAGAGTTCTCAGGCCTGGACTAGTCCTCCACGAGGAAAACCAGGTTAAAAATTGTCGTGTCTGCGTATGCTTTCTGTTCTTCTTTAATTTCTACAATTATACTCTGATTAATTACTTAGATAGTTAGGATTGAATAGAGTTGAATTTTTAATTGATCATTATTGTCACAAGTACTCTATTCATCCCTCCTCTAGAGTTGCCTACATGTACTTCAATTGGTATTAGAGTCATGTTATCTTGATACAGGATTTACATCCTAGAGTTGATCCATGGCAACCATACAACCCATCTCTACCAACTATGATGAGGGTCAATCCATAAATAGGTCACCCCTATTTGATGGGACCAACTACACATATTGGAGACTAGAATGAGTTTTTATCTTAAGTCTCTAGACTTTGACCTGTGGACTATAGTCACTGATGGCTACAAGAAATCTTCCAGAAAAACTGTCGAGGGGAGTCTCGTCGAGAAACCCCACGACAAGTATCTGATCAGGAGAAGAAACAGACAAGTCTAGATGCTAGGGCTATTAATGCTCTTTTCTGTGCCACAGACAGGACTGAATTCAACAGGGTCTCCACATGCACCACCCCGCACGAAGTATGAAAGCTTTTGGAGGTGACTCATGAAGGGAACACTCAAGTCAAAGAATCAAAATTCAGTCGTCTGACACAGGAGTACGAGGCTTTCAAGATGAAGCCAATGAGACGATCACTCAAATCACTACAACAAAAAATCCTTTTAATGACGGCTAAAAAGCGTCATTAATGACGAACCATGACGTTTTTTTTCCACAGCAACCGTTATGAAAACGGGTATTATAAATGTTTTTTAAAAGCGTCATAAAATAACCGTCATGAATAGTTTCTATAAAAGCGTTATGAATAGTTAATATATAGTGCACAATTCAGAACAATTTTAAAACGTCATGAATAGATAATGTATAGGCTCAATGCATCACATTTAAACACTTTATACTATTCAAATTAGCATATTTATAATGCTCTATACTGCACAGTATATATATTACATTCCAAAAAAAACATTATATATCACCATCTTTATTATATTTCTCAAAATAGAGTACATATCAACATCTTCATTACATTGAATCCAAATACAGAATGTACCCAAAAAATAGAAATAAATCTCTCTATCCAAATACAGAATGTACCCTAGTTGCAGCTTGAAATGCATCCAATTCCTGAAAGTTCTACCCATCTTCAAACTCAGCTTTGCTTGATCTGTTATAAGGAATGGTAGCAAAAAGTGAGTCAGTTCCGTACTCCATCGGAAGTTGCTACATACTTTTTTACTTTGGCGTCGATATGGCCTACGGGTAAGGAAGCCTGTCAGTTAAGAAACAAGTTCGACCAGCAAAGAAAAAAAACTAAATAAAAGAACTCAAGAAGAGAGGAAGAAAATAACTGGAAAATACAACCCTTCAAGAAAGAGACACTAGATAATATGATCCTGCAACTATAAAATAATTACGAATATCAAGGTCCATAAGCTAATGAGAAACCAAAGCTCCATAATATTAATGACAATAAACTTCAAACATCTGGCCTGAAGTAGAGAGGGAAAAATATACAAAATCAATCTCGCTCATTGGACTTTTCTTGCAAAGTAAATTACCTCTAGCAGTCTAATGTCCAACCCATGTTCATAATCTACTTTTTAAGTACCATATGTCCACCTATTATTAATAAAAGAAAAACTAGAAAGATAAAATACTTCAAAGAAATGAAAGACTTGAATGCTCAAAAATAGTAACTGCTTATCAACTACATGATGCCTTAATTTTTTGGAGGCAGCATTGAAAATAAGAAGCAGGCTGTCACAGAGACTTGAATATTTAACCAATGCAATGAGATACATTATCATGGGTCTAGACAAGATAAGTATCACTCTTGTCTAAGAAAGAAGGGATATGAAGGATTCTTGATCAATGGTATATAAAAAGAAAGCAACCAGAAAGTTGATCTAATGCTTGCTACTAGAACAAAATTGTATCCAATTTGAGTAAATAGTTCATCACTAAGACTTATAGAATGAAGATGAGTACCTGAATACAAAACGAACAGTATAAATCCCCTCGTCATTGTACTTTGGTGTGATTATTACTTCTGATATTCGAGAAACATCTGTTAGGACAGCAACAGCACTCAAAAAATGGGTAGCTGTACAAACTCAATTTCGTTCACCAACCGCATAGGTCATACTTGGAAACATGGGGTAAGATGCTCATCGTTGGATAAAGGCTCAGTGCTTTCTCACTATATTATCAACCTGCATAATTGGACCAAACCACCATTAGTTATACATAATCAATACTGTAGAAGATGTATTTATTGAAGTAGCAACCCGTTTTATATAGAATGTAGCTTACAAAGTACTCTTGCAGAATTCCAAGCAACAAGCATGCGGCATTTTCTTTATTTCATGCTTTACAATGACGTGTGTTCGTGTGTTCGAGTCTGAGTCGAAAATGAAAAGTGGTCCCTCATTTGGGAACTAAGTTCAAAAGATGGTGCTATAACTTGGATATATTAAAAACTTTAGGTCCGGGCACAAGACTAACTAAATATTCACTTGAGCATTCAATATGGCAGTGCAGTTCGATATCCCTATCTAAAAAAAATACTTAATTGCAAATCAAACATCAGGTTGATTTTTCACATAGGACATTTGAAAGATAGCCAAGAGATAATAGTGCAAGTTCTCTGTTAGTTCATGATATCAGCTAGCACAATTGTTGAGTTTATGTTAAAACGGTGAAATGAAAAATGAACATGAAGACCATTTCTCTAGTTTACTGATCGTCTTAACCATATAAATTGCAGCAGGTGAAGTTTTGTAATATTGCATTCAACATGCTAAGTTTGGATGCATTTTGATATAGATCAAAACATAATCGTTCTCATTCATATCTCTATTTCTTACGACCTTTCCAATCTAAATATCAACCCAGTTTCAACCACTTACTAATCTTTCATACAATCAATTAATCAAACACTTGAAACGCACCATCGCCGCAGCAGTACGCCAACAAACACAAACCCAAAATGAAGTGGACTGACCATGGGGCAGAGGATCACTCACAGGTTGCAGCCGCAGAAGAGAAAGAGCAGCAGCATGGAAACCAAGGCTACGGACTCGAGAGCGGTGACCGCGGCCCACAGCACGGTGTCCACCGCGGAGGAGAAGCCAAGGTCGAGGGGGGCCAGTAGAGAGACGACGGGAGGATCCATCTCGGCAACGTAAGCCTCGCGAAGGAGAAGTCGAGCTCCGTGCCTCGCGACGGGAGGGCCCATCTTGGCGGCATGGACGCGGCGGTCGCACCGGAAGCAGAGGAAGGCGGAGTCGGCGTCGCAGTAGAGGGAGGCTTCTTCTCCGCAGAGCTCATAGAGGGAGGCTTCTTCTCTGTAGAGCTCGCAGTAATTTCTGCTCGGACACGATTTCTTATCTTTCTCTTCTCAAAACCCTAACCCTAATTTTTTTTTGGATGGAGAAAGGAAGAAAGAGAGTTGAAGTCTGTTGAGGAGAGAGGCGACGAATGGTATGAACATATTAATAAGTTTGCAAAATATTACAAATTTGCCACCGCTCTAAAATATTAATGACGCTTTGTTTTATAAACGTTATAAAAAGCCCAGAATTAGCCCAAACCGTCATAGAAAAAAAGGTATTTTTCAACTTAATAACGCTTATGTATCAGCCGTCATTAAAACTCCTTATCGAGCGTCATTAAAAGGGTTTTTTGTTGTAGTGAATATTCACCAGATTCCTCGACATCGTCAACCCGCTGTCTTCTCTTGAAAAAGATTATTCCAACCATAAAAAGATACGCAAAGTACTACGAGGATTGTCGAAGGTCTGGAACGCCAAAGTCCCGGTGATCTTCGAAGGCAATGATCTCATGACAATATCACTAGAAACGTTGATGGGCAAGTTGATGATGTATGAGCTCGATTTAAAAGACTTCGAAGAAATAGCTCCAAAAGAGAAGAAAATTGCATTGAGAGCTCATCGTCGAAGAACCAGCTCAGAAGACACTGATGACGACTACTCCGAAGGTGATGATCAAGCTCACTTATTTGAAACTTTAAAAAGTTTCTATGCTTCAACAAAAAGAAGAGAGAACAAAGAGACGATGAGGAAGAACCCACCTGCTTCGGATGCAAAAAGATGGGATATGTCAAGAAAGATTGTCCCTTAGCAAAGAAGGGAAGAAGATAGGAAAAACCGTACAAGAAGCCAACTACAAGGAAATACGCCAACCTAACATCTGGCATGAAAGCGAGGCTAGTGATTCAGACGAGGAAGAAGACTCTCCACAAACACGGCTAACGTCTGTCTAATGGCGACTTCAAAAAAGGTAAAAGATTCTTTCGATAATTTCTCATTTGATGAACTTGGTGATGCTTTTAGTGATCTACTTGAAGATCACAAAAAGGTAATCAATAAAATAAACATGCAAAGGATAAGATCAAGGACTACGAAACTGAGATCCATAGACTTTCATGTTTACTAGAAGATGTTAGAAATACTACACCCACGAAAAACTGAAGAGGTATCCAAGCTTAAATTAAGCTTACACGATGCCGAATCAATCATTGAGAAACAAATACTTGACATCACGGCTTTAAACAAAGAACTTGCTAAAGACAAACAAGTTCAAAATTGCTACAGGTAGAATACACGGTCTTACTGCTAAATGTGATGAGTTGAATGCTGTCTCTAAGAAATTAGAGATTAAACTGGACAAGCAGGTTATTCAACCGCAAGTTCAATCTCATAGTCACAACACTTACAAACACGTGCCTACTCAACACAAAAAGGCACGTCACCACAAGAACACTCATCCATATGCTACACAAAATTATGCTTTCATGTACACCTATTCACATGCAGCACGTAAGACACATACACGTAATTATTATCATCATCATGCTGCTGCACACAGTCACTATAATCATTATAATTACCATGCTGCTGCACACAGTCACCATACTCACTCTACTGCTACACGTAGCTATCATCACCCTTATAGACATCACTATCAACATGCTCCAAGCATAAACATGCATGCTAGATGTACATATTATAACCTACATGGACACATTTCTCTACAATGTAGAAGATTAGTTGATAGAAATATATATGCATGGGTACCAAAGTCTAACCTCTCAGGACCCAAAGAATCTGGGTACCAAAAGTCACATCTACTCGTGGTGTAGGTAGACCTTCTCCCTTCAACTAGAAGCAAGTAGATTTTCGATAGTGGGTAATCGCAACATATGACTGGAAATGCAAAATTATTCGCAACACTATCGATGAAAAAGGAAGGATACGTTTCCTTCGACAATAACCTTAAAGGATACATCATAGGTAACGGTACAATTGGTTATCCTCCATCTCCTGTCATTAACGATGTTTGTTTAGTAACCGAGTTAAAGCATAACTTGCTCAGCATTAGTCATTTTGCTGATCATGGCTATGATATTAACTTCAAAAAAACTAAATGTTTTATCTATGATAGATCAACTGGAGACATCACCTTTGAGGGAATAAGGGAAGATAATATTTACATTTTCTATCTATCTAGTGATACTAACAGTGCAGGAAGATGCCTTTACGCTCATAAAGACGAAAAGCTCCTATGGCATCAGCGTCATGGTCATGCCAACATGGATACTATATCCAGACTATCCTCCAAGAAGCTAGTCAGAGGACTGCCGGATATCACATTCAAGAAAGACACGGTATGTGTCGAATGTGAAAAGAATAAGGCTACCAAATCTTCCTTTAAATCCATAAACCTGTAAGTACTACCCGACCATTGCAATTACTTCATATGGACTTATTTGGTCCTAGTAGAGTAACCAATCTTGGTGGAAAACTCTACTCTTTTGTTATGTAGTGATTTTTCAAGATTTACTTGGGTTTTCTTTCTTACAAACAAAAGTGATTCAATTTCTGTTTTCAAAGTATTTGCCAAAAAGATCCAAAAGAAAAAGGCTACATAATTACTCGTATCCGAAGTGATCATGGTGGCGAATTCAAAAATTCTGATTTTGAAAAGTTTTGTGATTCAAATGGTTTTAGTCATGAATTTTTTGTCCAAGAACTCAACAAAATGTTGTTGTGGAGCGGAAGAATAGAACTCTTGACGATATGGCAAGAGTTATGCTAAATCAATTCTCTCTTCTGAAATATTTTTGGGCGGAAGCTGTCAGCACAACGTGCCATATTTTGAATAGGGTGTTGATTCGACCTATTTCGAAGAAGACGCCCTATGAGATTTAGTTTGGTAGGACTCCTAATTTTTCTTATTTTAGAGTGTTCGATTGTCGCTGCTTTATCCTGAACACCAAAGACAACTTAGGCAAATTTGATGCTAAAGCTGACAAAGGTATTCTTCTTGGCTATACGACCAAGAGTAAGGGATATAGAGTGTTCAACAAGCGCTCCATGATTGTTGAAGAGTCTACTAATGTAACTTTTGATGAGGATAATAGTACAGCTGTCATTCCCAATGACGATAATGAACCATCAACTTCTACACTTGTAAATATAACGTCTGAAACTAGCTCTCCGAAGGAATTACCAAAGAAGTTCCAATTCACTCCCTCTCATCCAAAGGACTTGGTAATAGGTGAAATATCAAAAGGGATAACTACTCGATCCTCTGTAAGAGACACTATAGCTATCATTGCATTCATTTCTCAAATAGAACCTGAAAACATTTTAGAAGCTTTTAATGATGAGTTTTGGATTTTCGCAATACAAGAAGAACTCAACCAATTTAAAAGAAGCCAAGTTTGGGAACTTTTTTCTAAACCAACTGGCCACTCAATAATTGGCACTAAATAGGTTTTTCGTAACAAAGTAAACAAGGATGGTTTAGTCACTCACAACAAAGCTCGTATCGTAGCCCAATGATACAACCAAGAGGAGGGCATCAATTATGATGAGACGTATGCTCATGTTGCCCGACTTGAATCCATTCGGATGCTTTGCACATTTGTAAATTTTTAGAACTTTAAACTTTTTCAAATGGATGTAAAAAGTACTTTTCTAAACGGTTTTATCAAAGAAGAGGTTTTTATCAAACAACCACCTGGTTTCAAAAATCACAAATTTCCTGACCATGTTTTTAAACTTAGGAAAGCTCTCTATGGCTTCAAACAAGCTCCTCGAGCTTGGTATGATCGTCTTAGTACTTTCTTACTAGATAAAGGTTTTTCAAAAGGAAAAGTCGACACTACACTGTTTATAAAATCTCTTGATGACACAATTCTTTTAGTACAAATATATGTTAATGATATTATTTTTGGGTCTACTAATGAGGGTCTATGCAAGGAATTTGTCAAGTGTATACAGAATGAGTTCGAGATGAGCATGATGGGGGAGCTCAACTACTTCCTTGGATTGCAAATCAAACAACTCTCACAAGGCGTCTTCATCAGTCAGTCTAAATATGTAAAGGACATGCTGAAAAAGTTTGAGCTTGACAGCATCAAACCGATTAGCACCCCTATGGCTACTACCACAAAGTTGGAACCTGATGAATGTGGCAAATCGGTCGATCAACGTAAGTATCGAGGTATGATTGGTAGTTTATTATATTTAACTGCTAGTCGCCCCGACATTATGTTTAGTGTTTGCTTATGTACTAGATACCAAGCCAATCCTAAGGAATCACACATGACCGCAGTTATGCGTATCTTTAGATACCTTAAAGGAACTATTACGGTAGGCTTGTGGTAACCCAAAACCACTTCCTTTGACTTAATCGGATATTTCGATGCTGATTTTGTAGGATGCAAAGTCGACCGTAAGAGTACCAGCGGTACGTGTCATTTTCTAGGAAAGGCGTTAGTCTTATGCTTTAGCAAGAAGCAAAAATCTGTCGCACTATCCACAACAGAAGCTGAATACATCACAGCTGGTTGTTGCTGTGCACAGATTCTGTGGACGAAGCAAATCTTTGAAGACTACAACTTATGTTTCAAGCACATACCTATTTTCTGCGATAACACTAGTGCCATTAATCTGACCAAGAACCCAGTTTGTCACTCACACACTAAATACATAGAAATTAGACATCACTTTTTGCGTGATCATCAATAACCAGGCACGATTAATTTAGAATTCATGGACACTGAACATCAGCTAGCAGATTTCTTTACCAAACCACTGGCCGAAGAGCGCTTCAACTTTCTTTGTCGTGAGTTAGGAATTTTGGATGAAACGAACATTAAATAAATTAGCCTGCGTAAATAACGATTATGACATATATCTTTATGGTGACATTGCTATCGCTAGCTGGGATCCGGCACCTACAGCTACCCCATGGCAGTTTTATCGTAGTGGTCGTTGTCTTAAATTCTTATTTATTATATGGTTTAATTACGTTTATGACTTAGTTTATTCAAACTTTATTCATGTTTCATCAAAACTTAGCCATTTTTTAAACTTTCCTATGTTTGGTGAACATGGAGGCAGAGTTCGGGCCAAACTCTGCCCCACACAGAGTTTGGGCCGAACTCTGTGTCCTTGGTCACATAACCTTCTCTGCTTCTCCAGCCACCCATTGTTTTGATCTGACGGTCCAGAGTTAACCCGACTTGCTGCTCCCAAACTCCTTAAACCCGAGAGAAAACCCTCTTTCTTCACTTTTTTCTTCTTCCACCTTCCTCCAAACACAATTCTCTCAAACCCTAACCCTAAAAACTCCACTTTTAGGGCTCTTTTTCTTCCCAAACTCAAGATCTAAAGCTTTTGGGGGATCTTTCCATCCTTTCTCATTTGTCTGAGATATAATTTCATATTCTTCTCTATTTCCTTTTAAATTTTCTTAAAATTCTCCATGGCTCCAAGACTCTTTAGAAGAGGCAAGAGAAGAAGGAGTGAAGGTGCATCATCTTCCAATCCTCCTCCTCCTCTTGCTCCTCCAATCCATCCTCTTTTTAATCTACCACCATCACAAGATCCCAACACATTCAATGAACAAATTTTTGTATCATTGGAGGCTTCCAATGAATGGTTTGCCGACTTTCATTCACGGAGTATGTATGCGGGTCACCCGATTAATTTTACTATATTTTTGGCTTACGATTCATTGTTCCATGATCTTTGTTTAGATGAGTTAGTTTCTACCTCATCTATAGTCTATTTGAATGATATCCAAATGTTTTATTGTAACCTAAACTTTGATGACACACGGATCTACTCTCGTGTCGTCGTTATCGATATTACTTTTGATGATTTTGAGCTTGCGGAATATCTTGAGATCCTGGAACCCAATTCTTGGGAAAAACTTGTCGATGCCCGAAAGTTTCAATTTCTCGATGGATCGTCACTTGATAGCTTCAAGGATGACTTGTGTAATCCCAAAACTCGTCCCCGCAAGCTACGGGCAAAATATCTTAACCCGTATTTTTTATGAACTTTATCGTATTATTTTCTCCATGATCTTGCCCAAAGCGGAATCGACCGATGAAGTATCTTATCTTGAGATCTCTGCTCTTTACCATCTCTACTTCTATGTCCCTTTTAACTTTCCACGCACTATAATGGACTGGATGATTAGTGCATGGAAGAGACCCTGATCATTGGTCTACGCCCTTTATTTGTCGATGATTTTTTGTGCGTTCCATATTCCCCTTGATGAGTGTCAGTTCCTTCCTGCTCCTGCCTATCTGTCTAAGGCACGGCGGCTTCTAACAGCTGTTGAGTCCTCTGCTGAGTCTGAGCAGTCCGAGTCTGATGCTCATGTTGATCCTCCTGCTCTTGGCCAACCTGCGCCCGAGCCTCCTACTACCCTTGAGTCCATTTAGACTATGTTGCATAATCGTTTTCGCTTGGAGGACGATCGCTGGACTCAGATGAATTAACGCCCACCTTACAGATGACGGCCATCAGCAACACCCTGTGTGACATCCAGTACACCCTGGCTACTCATCCTACGGTGTCCTACCCTATGGTAAGGGACCTTTCTCGCGAAGGTTACCGTAACGACGACACCTGGGTCAGGAGGTATTTGGATCCGGATGCAGCGTTTGCTGATCCTCGTCGCTCTGCCAGCGGCCCATCTGACTCTGATGGACCTTCCCGTGTTCCGTGATGGCCGTGGTCCCTTTTTTTTATTCTGATGTTGCTTAGGATTTCTTTTGTTTATGCACTTTGTCATTTTCAATCCGTGGTTATGTAGTTGAACTCTTTGATGTGTACTACTTTATGCTTATATGGCTTCTATTTGGATTATTGATAGTTATCTCTTACTTTGGGTTTGAGCGTTGGTTGTGTGATTGCATATTTTTTCCATGGTTATTTTTATGGGGGAGCCTCTATTTTATTTTGTTAAATGCCAAAGGAGGAAAAATATGTGATATTTGCTTACCATTTTGGATAAATACTTGTGCTATATTGTGCTACACTTGTGCCATATTTTTTGGACTAGTACTTGTATCAGGACTTCTCTATTTACGGGGGAGCCGAAATGTCCATCTACGGGAGAGCTATATATGTGTCCAGGTATAAATGTTGCGACATGCAAATATCGTAATTTTGTCAATTATCAAAATGGGGAGATTGTTGACCCAAACTGGATCGTAGTCAACCTAATCTTGATAGTTAACAAATCGATATTTGACATGATCCAACTCAACACATAAATCGTCATCAAGCTACAAATCAGACGACTATCAAATATCAAGTCAGACAATCATCATCGACGACTACTCGACGAATACTACTGGAACTTGTCTTCAGAAGTTTGTATTTTTACACTTTTATTGAGTCTATGATATTGTACGTTGAGTCGCACTGAGTACCTCAACCATAGACTAGATAACCAACAATCTCCACAAACAAAAAGCCAATCTGCCAAAGCCCAACAAAGCTCATGAACATTCTGTCTCCAAGGAGGCAGAGTTCGGGCAGAACTCTGTCTCCTAATTTCCAGGAGCTAATTTTTAGGGATTGCTCATTGCAAGTTGTCCAACGGCCAAATTTTGAATTTTGGGACAGAGTTCTGGCCGAACTCTGCCTCCCAGAACTAGTATATATAGCACCCTTTTCTCTCATTTCAATTCATCCAATCTTCTCTTCTCTTCTACTCTTATAACCTATACATCCTAAAGAGCCATACTCTTCTCATCTACTAGCCACAAAACTTTCCAAGCCTACAAGTGCTCGGTGCGAGTCAATTAGAAGTTTTTGTGCAAGAGCCTTGAAGAAGTCACTTGAAAAATTCCAAGTTTTGCCTTAGCGAACTTTTCAAGAAGTTGGCGTGCTCTTCTGAGTAAAGGCACGTGGTTGTAAAGCTATTTCACAAATAGTGGATTTTAATTCTGACCTAGAGTTCTCAGGCCTGGACTAGTTCTCCACGAGGGAAACCAGGTTAAAAATTGCTGTGTCTGCGTATGCTTTCTGATCTTCTTTTAATTTCCATAATTACTCTGATTAATTACTTGCTAGTTGGGATTGAATAGAGTTGAATTTTTAATTGATCATTATTGTCACAAGTACTCTATTCACCCTCCCTCTAGAGTTGCCTACACATACTTCAATGTAGCAGTTGACTGTTGATGGATAGTGAATATCAGCTTCCACATCTTCTCCAGGTATGGATCATCCTTCTAAGCATACTTGATCTTTTCCAATAGGCTTGGTTCTAGCCGCAGTTGTGCCAGCTGTGCGTCTACAAATCGTACTCGGAGTTCTATGCCCATTCCTTCCAAGCTATGAAGCAGTTGGCTGTTGATGGATAGTGAAGCTATGTACTTTCGACTCAGTGCATCTGCCATAACATTCCTCTTGCCGGGCATATAGTCGATCGACAAGTCGTAGTCTTTAATTAGTTCTAGCCATCGCCTCTGCTGCAAATTCGGTTCTTTCTGGGTGAACAGATACTTGAGGCTCTTGTGGTCCATATAAATCCTGTATGCCATGCATAAAGATAGTGACGCCACAGCTTCAACACAAACACAATTGCCATTAATTCTAGGTCATGAGTGAGTTCTTCTCATTCGACTTGAGCTGTCTGGAAGCAAAAGATATCACATTGTCCTACTGTATGCACACACCCTAAATCTTAGCCAGAAGCATCGCTGAAGATTTAAAATCCCTCGGTCCCTTCAGGAAGAGCGAGTATCGGGGCCGAAATGAGCCGCTATTTTAGCTCCTGGAATGAAGCTTCACAGTCGTCTGACCACACGATCGTGACTCCCTTTTGGGTGAGGCGAGTCAAGGGCGATGCAATCTTCGTAAAGTCCTTTACGAAGCGTCTATAGTATCCCGCCAAATCGAGGAAGCTTCGAATTTCACTGACAGACGCGGACCGTTTTCAATCAACAACTGCCTCAACTTTCTTCGGATCAACTAAAATGCCTTTAGCGAAGATGATGTGTCCTAGAAATAGTTGTTCAGCCAGAACTTACATTTGCTCCTCTTTGCAAACAACTGATTATCTCGGAGGGTCTAGAGTACGATCCGCAGATGTTCTGCGTGTTGCGTTCGATCCTTCGAGTAGATGAGGATATCGTCTATGAAGACTAATACGAATTTATCGAGGAACGAATGGAACACTCGATTCATTAGATCCATGCAGGCGACAAGATTTGTTAGGCCGAATGGCATCACTAAAAACTTGTAGTGGCCGAAACGAGTGTAGAATGCAGACTTCGGCACGTCCTCTAGCTTGACCTTGAGATGGTGATAACCCGGCCGAAGATCAATATTCGAAAACACCGTGGCACCTTGGAGCTGATCAAACAAATCATCAATATGGAATATAAGGTATTTGTTTCGGATGGTGGCTTTATTCAATTCCTTGTAGTCGATGCAGAGCTGCACCGATCCATCTTTCTTTTTGGCAAAGGACAGGCGCACCCCATGGTGAGATGCTAGTACGAATGAACCCTTTGTCGAGTAATTCATGTAATTGTACCTTAAGTTCTTTTAATTCTGCTGGGGCCATTCTGTACGGGGCCTTGAAAATCGTCGAGTGTTGGGGAAGGTGTCAATAGTGAACTCAATTTCTCGATCGGGTGGTATGCTGGGTAGCTCGTCTGGGAATACGTCTGGAAATTCTGCCACAATGTCGGTTTGATCCATGTTTGCCCCATACTGTCGCGTGTCTCGAACAGACGCCAAGTAGCCTTCGCATCCAGAATGTAGCATCCGCCGAACAGAGATTGTCGAGATCACCATGCTGGTTATCGACGCTTCGTTACACGAATATCAGAATTTAGACTCCCCCGTAGACGGGAGGTGACCTTCTTTCCGGCACAGTCAATAGTAGCCGAACAAGCACCGAGCCAATCTATCTATAGAATGATGTCGTAGTCCTTAAGGTCCAGAACTATCGCATCTAGAGTCAACTTTCTCCCACCTATACATATGCAGTCGTCTCTATAGATAGTGTTTATAGGGATTTGTGTGCCCGACGGGGTGCTAACGCTAAGGTTAAGGCCTAACAGTGCCATAGAGAATTTGTTTTCATCAATAAATCTGTCGTTATAAAATTATTGGTAGCACCTGAATCAAACAGTACACGAGTAGGTTTATTATTGAAAAGTAGTGTACCTGTCACGACTGTATCAGAGGCAAACGCCTCATCTCGAGTGGCATAGACGTCGCCCTGGGCGTTGGGGCGACGACCCTAACCATTTTACGGCGCGGGTTGTTAGGCTCGAGGTGCTGGTCCCTGGTTCCCTGGACATTGATGCTGCTGAGGCACCCGTTGGGTTCGTTCTCTTGGTCGGGCAATTTGAACTGAAGTGTCCCCTTTCTCCACAGTTCCAGTATCCTCCTTCAAGAACTTCGCGATCGATAGCTAGGTGTTCGAAGCAGCGACATTTGTTACAGCGAGGTCCCATATTCTGCCCTTGTATCCGCCTTCGTGTCCATTGTTCGGACGCTTGATCACATTATTTCTGCCTGCATGGCTAGGGTGCTTATGATTATATGTATGCATAGTGTCGACAGCAGCTGGGGGATATTAGCACTCAAGGTGGAGAGCATGATTCAGGGACTCGTCCATTGTCTTGTATTTCGAAACTGACACATGAGCAAAGATAGAGGACCGTAGACCCACTTCGAACCATCGAGCATGACTCTCTATTGTAGGCAAAAATGATCCAGCAAATTTGGCCATTTTATTGAATTCTTCTGCGTACTGCCGTACCGTCATATTCCCTTGTTTCAGCTGCTTAAATTCATTCTCATTTTCTTATCGAACGGCTATAGGAGGTACTCAATTTTGAACGCCTGTCGGAAGGTGGCCCAAGAGATTGCCACTGTCTCGTCATCATACTAGATCGCTCACTTTTGTACGGCCCACTAGTCATACGCGTTCAATCGGCTAAGCACACGCAACTTTCTTGGACTCATCAACGCCTAGAAGCTCGAACCGGTCTTCCAACTCCTCTAACCAATCGATCGCCAAAGAAGGGCCTTCAGTACCACAGAAGGACGTGCGACAATTTTTCATAAATTTTGACACATCAAAGTTGGAACTCCTTGGTGTTACAGGTAGTCGCTCGGGTACCTCTGGCTCGATTGTGATCGGTCGGACCGTAGGCTTTACGGCATAAGTCATTGCATAGTTGCTGTTGGACACAACTATCTGGACGATTTGCTGAGGAGTATTCAGGTGCTTCTGCTGCAACTTGAATTGTGTATCGAATCGGGCCTCAAACTGAGTCTGTCGTGCCTCAGCTTGTCTTCGCTGGTCTTCAACGTGCTGTCAATGTTGTTCGTTCAGGCATTGATTGGCCTCGACCAGACGTTGTTGCGCTTCCAGCATGCGCATCATCCGTTCCATGGGTTCCATGGGGCGTTTGAGGGTCCCGTCCCCGAGCTGCTCGAGCCGCTCGAACACTTTCTTCGATCCCGCCCGTAACTTCTCGGACTTCTTGGATTATGAGGCAACTCATATTAGTCTCAAGAAATATTACAGACTCACTGTATGGAACAACTCATTTTATCGACACGAGGTCAAAGGTTCGAGACTCAAACAAAGGCCAAAGATTGTAAAACCGTGCTCTGATACCATTATGTCACGTCCCGATTTCGTAGAATCGCAGTCGTCTTTCGGACGTGATGTCGTACGAATCTAAGTTACGATTGCACAAGGCATAGTCATAAGGTTATCCGAAACACAACACACAAGAGAGTGCACAGAGTAAATTGAACATATTATATAGAAAAAAACTTGAGCTTTATTGATAATGAACATCATTATAGACTCGATACAAGGTGTCGTGCGGGCTACAAACTGACTCTATTATAAAATGAACGTCGATGAGATAGACGTTCCATACATCGCACCCCTTTATACAACTAAAGTATGCAGACACCTGGGATTGGGAAGAGTCGAGACATCTCAGCTTGGACAGTTGTAGAGTCTTCAAAAGAGATTGAGTCAAGGCTTCGCACGCACGCACAAAGCTTCAAAACACATGAGCGTTGCCTTCAGTTACGCGGCATGCTCCTCCTGATTTATAGCACCTATGGAGAGCGAGGATCAGTACAATCAACGTGTACTGGCGAGTGACTAATTATTTTTCATGCGCTCATTTGATTCAATAATATAGATAAAATATGTAACTTATTTTAGTGATCTTTCTAGCCAGCCTAGTCAGTTTCATGCAAGCAGTTTGACAAAACATAAATAAGAGAATTTACGCTAGAATTTATCCACGGCAGAGCGTGCCGTACGACATAAAGCTTACTATATTCTTTCATGTCATATTGCATAACATAAGTTTGATCTAGTGCATAATTGTGGAGGTCATTGGCATGAAAACCATTCTGGATATAGCTTATTTTATACGGTGCACGTTCAACACGGGTAGCGATCCTCGTTAAGGAGCACCGGATACCCGCGGTACAATCCAGCATAGCTATCGTGTATCTTCCTAGGCCGAATAGGTCCCGTGGCCCCGGAATACCGTCCGAAGAAACAATCGTCCTTGTATACAAGTTGTCCATGACTGTGCTATGTTAACAAATTATTTAAGGCACATTTTATGGTGTCGTTGGGACAATTATATAATCTATTCGATTCTTTGGTTTTACAGATCATGAAATAATGTTATCTCTTTTCTAGAACCTTATATTTTCTCTTTTTGAGCGTGAAACTTGTATTTTCTGAGTAAATCATTCTAATTTGATACAGTTATCCCGAGTTCTTGTTTTTGAGATAGAGGGTCGAGGTGAAGGAGGTCAGCCACTCACCTTAATTTTGTTCGAGGTGAGAGATTTGTTGGTCGTGCTAAACGTCGCCTATGTGATTACCTGAAATCGCACGAGCAACTGATTATAGCACTGAATTATTCAAGGAGTTCGATATGTAAATGCGAGTTCGAAATGCAAGCCATGAAAATTTCACGAAAATGCATTCAAAAAACCAACGAAAGTGCGGCAAGAAAAACGGAGCAAGGGAAGGTCTCTCCCGACTCAGCCGCAGAGCTATCCTCGAGGCGCAATACGCTGAATATGGGACTTGATTCCGAAGAAGCCTTTCCATAACGAGAAAGGACCTTAATTCAATCGTTTCCGTTCGACCGATTCGATCGATCCCGACCGAATCGATAGTGATAGTGTTCGTTTCTCGCGCACCCTGTGGATAAAGAATGGGACACGATATAGGAACGGACACTACAGGAACTAACATACCTGAGTCGCACAAGACTACCAAGACTAGACTTCAACAAATTGAGAAGTAGAAGGGGAAAAAACAATTGAGTGGCACTTATGGTTACCGAACTCGAGTGGCTCTTGTAGTTACCAAACAGAGGTATAAGATCCTAACTGGATGGTGAAAGATCAGTGGATCAAGTCAGGAGGCGTAGTATTCCTTCTATTTATTTGGTGGAAGTTTGGGGACAGTGGGCCCAACAACAATTACAAACTGTATTATAATTATCACTTTTATGATTGTAAAAAAATCTGACCTTATAGAAGATTTGTCAACTGTATTGTAATTATCACCTATATAATTGTTAAAAGTCTATAATTATATAAGATCTGTCAACTATATTGTAGTTAATTATCACCTATATAATTACAGAAAATCTACAATTATAGACTGTCAACTATTATTTTATATACAGGAAAAATACTCACAACTCTCAAAGAAGAGAGATAAAATCTTACATTTTAAATCTTTTGGTTGTCATCTTTATGGATCTAACATAACTAAGATACATAATGCCATACACAGAAAAAAAATTATTTCAAATTTATTTAATAAATAAATTAAACAACTTTGCAATTAAAATTTCATAATTCTAAGTTCAATGAAGACTAATGCTATTAAATTTTAATTTCGTTGAACCTTCAAACTATTCCTCCTTATATGACATCTGACATGATAGTGGATGGTAAATTTTAAAATTAAAGTTAACATTAAAATATAACATTAACATTAAATTAACCCCCAAAAGTTAATATTATTAACATTAATGTTAATATTATTTTATAAATTATAATGTTAATTTTATTTTAATTTTAATTTATTATGTCAGTTTCATGTCAGATGTCACGTCAGCTGTCACATAAGAAAATAATTTGAAATGACATTTTGGAGATATTAATAGATCTTAGTTCAATGAATCATATTAATATTTATTAAATTCGAACATATATTTGACTAAAACTAAAGAGGAATCCCAGTTTCCTAATTCTCAATTCAAGGAATCCTACTAAATCATTAAATTCAAATTCATGTTGATTAATTCACCATAATATTCCTTTGACCAAAATTATATTAATTTGCATCAAAAAGCCGAACTTCGAGTGCTTGTGGTTACTAAGAGACATAAGACCTTGGTTCGCTGGCGGAAGTTCGGTGGTTCGAGCCACATGGTAAAAAGTGGTGGGAGTTGGGAGCAGTAGACCCAAAAAGACATGCACTGTGAAACGTGTATAAAGTCTCATGCGTAAAATCGGACATATTAATTTTTATTTTTCATCAATAAGAATATTCAAAAAAAAAAAGTATCATACTAGTAGTATGGGAATTAGGTTTGACATATATTTTTAGCCGTCATCAACTTTTGACATATACTTTTAGCCGTCAATCAACTTTTAAAATTTTGAATTTTTATACGAAAATTTTTTTTTGGGAGGGTCATGCCCCTGTCACATAAGGAGAAATAGTTTGAAAGGACACTTTAAAGATATTAATAGATCTTAGTTCAATGAATCATATTAATATTTATTAAATTCGAACATATATTTGACTAAAACTAAACAGGAATCCCATTTTCCTAATTCTCAATTCAAGGAATCCTACTAAATCATTAAATTCAATTCATGATTAATTCACCCTATTATTCCTTTGACCAAATTGAATATTAACTTGCATCAAAAAGCCAAACTATAAGTGCTTGTGGTTACTGAGAGACAAGACCTTGGTTCGCTGGGCGAAAGTTCGGTGAATCGAGCCTATTATAAAAAGTAGTGGGAGTTGGGAGCGGTAGATCCAAAAGACATACACTATGAAACATGTATAAAGTCTCGTGCGTAGAATCAGACATCTTAATTTTTATTTTTTATCAAATAAGAATATTCAAAAAAATATCATACTAGTAGTATGGGAATTAGGTTTGACATATATTTTTAGCTGTCAAACAACATTTAAAATATTGAAGCCCCATATGCGTGTATGTCTAATCATTCTCCTAATAATCAATGCCGAATTTATAGTACTAATTAAATAAAAAAGACAAATGTTAAAAGTACTATAAAAATTACTAGAAGGTAATACATTTTAGAAGATAACACATTTTTCGTAGTCCTAGAATTATTAAAATTTTAGCAGTCCTGAAAAATAAAATTGTTAAAATTTTGACAATCTTGTATATATCCAAACTGTCAAAATTTTGACGGACCAAAATTTTGACAGTTTTAAAATAACAAAGACTAATATTTTTTTGGCAGTTCCAAATAATATGGATGGTAAATTTATTTTTTGACAGTTCAAGAAACATACATGACTTCTAAAAACATTTCTTCTAATCATTTTTATAATGCCCCTTGAAAAAACATTGAAATATTGATGGCAGCCGCGGTATTTGATAGTTGCATGGCTCGTGGTCTTTATTTTGTTGTTGCATGTCTCTTTCAAATTCCGCCACCGAACTCTCTTCTCCTTTTTTTTTTTTTCCTCTCTTTCGGCAGCCACCTAGCTATCATTCTTATCATAACCGAATTTTTCTACCGGAAACTCCTTTTGTCCGGAGGAGGGGTGACCGTGATTATGCTTTATCTAGAGGTAAGTATTCCGTAAATTCGGTTCAAATTGAAACGAATAACCGAAAATCAAATAAGAAAAACCAAAACTGAATCGAGATAGACCATAACCGAATCAAATCGGACCGAATTAATTCGGTTCAATTTTCGATTTATTCAGTTTATTTAATTTTTCAGTTTATTTGCAAACTGATTCGGTTTTGGATTAAAATCGAATAAGAAAATTTAGTATTTTAAAAACCGAAATCGAACCAATTTTTTTAAAATCGAATTGAAATTTTTATTCGGTTCGGTTCGGTTCAATTTCGATCCAAAATCGAATAATGTTGGTCTCTACCGGTGCCGACCGACGTATCCCTCTCTCATTTGTCCTACATCCTTCGAGACCCCCTCCCAAAATTTCGGTTCCTTCAATGAGGGCCGACACATAGCTTATGGGCCAGGACCGTGGTCGATGTAGTACTGCCCTTTTTCTACACCTATAAGTAGTCATTTGTCACCAACTTTTTTTTTCCTCAGTCACACCCCTTTCTCAAATTCAACGTTCGGTATGAGCAAGGGCAACAGCAGCAGGTTGAGCAGGTGCATGAGAGCTCCGGTGCGGCTCCTGTGCAGCATCCGGGACATGTACGTCAGGGGCATGACCGCCTGCGCCGGGAAGGTCGGGCAGTACCGCGGCGCGGGCATCACGTGCCCCGCCTTCTCGGACTTCTCCTACGACCACCACAGCTTCTCTCCTCGTCGAGGCGGTCCGGTGACCTCGACGACGACGACGACCTCCGGGAGCTCATCCGTGCCGCGTCGAGGGCGCGGCGCACGGATATTCACGGCAGGGCCGACGTGAGGCGGAGCCAGAGCGTGGTGGTAGGGAGGATCGACGAGGACCGGCCGTGTGAGTTCGAGGAGGAGGTGAAGGTCGGGTCGAGCTTGATCTTTCCGAGGAGCAGCAGCCATGGAGTCGGGATCAAGAAGAGGGGACACAAAGCCAATGTGTTTGCATAGAACATATTGTTTTTGGTAGGGTGTTGTTGCACTACATTTGCGGTACTGTTAAAGATTATTGCATGAGACTTATGTCCGCTTGAATATGTTTTATGAAATTTTGGTCTGAATATAGTTTTTTAAAAGTAAGTTAAAATTATTTTTTTGAGTAGAGAAATTCTGAATTTATGTTTGGTAACTTTCATCTCGAAAATAATTTAAAAAATAAAAAATGAGATTTTGTTTGATAAAATATTTTTAGAAATATTTTTTTAAAACTATGTCAACATTGTTTGTGTCCAACCGGTCTCTCCCAAAAGTATTCCGGTCATCACTGTTCTCGTTGAGAACATCACCCATGCCGTCGTCGACAACCCCATCATCGTCCTCGTGCTCGAGAAGGGACCTCTGCCTCCGGCCAGGTCGTGGACCTTTGTGTTCCGGTCATCGACGTAGACCACCGCGCCGGATCAAGTGGTGTGGAGGCAGTCCAACAGATCCGGGTGGCGGGTCGAGGAAGGGGCGAGTGCTGTAACGTCCCAGTCCCAAAATACGTAGGACCGAGTACGTGAACATGCCAGCTGTACACATACGAAAAATACTCCAATATATAGAATACTCGTATATGCACATAAGCTGTAAATAAAATAACCACAGGCCAGATAACATATCTAATCTCATCACAGCAATACAGAAGATAATAAAGTCCAAATGAATAAAGCAGAGTATCAAAGATAGCTGGGTGAACATACTCACTCCAAACAGCTATGAAAATAGTCTCACAAGATCGGAGTCCAACCTCCGCAAAAATAGAAATAAAAGGGATGTAAATAATGTCCACTAATGTCTCAAATAAGTATAGACTAGAAATCAGTAGTGACTGCCTCGTCATCGATGTAAGATAGCTCCAATGCCGCTCCGTACTCCTGTGGAAAATCGTTTAAACCTGGAGAGATAACCAGGTCCTCAGGGGAATAGCAAGATACAAGAAAACACCATGCCATATAAACTGTGATAATATAATAAGAGAAAAGGTATGCATGCAATCGGGTTCCTGACCATTCTACTGTGAATATGTAGTTGAGATACAATCCTTCGACGCATGAGCCCTGGCTGTAAATGGATCGGCATAGTTCCCATAGAGGGTACCAGGGCCTACGTCCATAACGCTCTGGAAGCGTCAGAGGGCACCATGTGCAAGGGGCTACGTCCATAACGCTCTGGGAAACGTCAGAGGGCGCCTGGAGCCTGTGTCTCCGGAGGAGCGCACAGGTAATCAGGGAAGTGCAAAGAAGCCCATACGTCAGGTGTTGTTCTCCCCATCCAATGCCTAGTATCATCATCTCCATGATAATATGAACCTCTAGTAACCGCCAAGTCTTCTAATATGCAATACTATTGGCAGTTACTCCTATCCGTCGCACACTCCATACGTATCGGTGGCCAGCCGACTACGCGGATATGTCCTACATGTGACTCACATAACGTGATACAACAAGTGTCAAGGCCGTATGAGATATACTAATACCTCAACATCAATGGGTGGTCACTAGGCTAAGTCAATGTAAGAGAAATAAATATACGAGATAAACGACCGATAGAGTCGCTTGCACCCAAGTGTGACTTGGACGCACAGTTTAAATATCAAGGAACAAATGCTGAAATAACAACTGAAAATAAGAAGTATAATAATCACAGAGTAAGGTGGCAAGGTATCTTGCCTGATGGTGCAAAGTGGCAAGTCCAAGTAATCACAATGTCAGCCATGAAATGTCACAATCTCCAAACAACTCCGGACGCTGAAAAAACATCAAAAATGTACTCGGTGTAAAAGATATACCTAGGAAATGCCTGTCCAAAATTCAAATTCTGGAACAGGGGCAAAATCGTAATTTTGGGTCAAAACGATGTCCGCCGTTGGACCCGCTTTGCACCGAAACGCGTGCCAAAGTCTATGGTCTCTAAAGTCATCAAACTACATGATACGGTTTCAGTTTGGGGAGGAACTCAACGGTACGTCCAGTTTTGGATTCCGATGAGCCGTGTACAAAATCGTCCGTTTGAGTGGGGTCGGGGCCCGCCAAAAATGGGTTTCGAATCGACCTTCTCAGAATCGAACCAAACTTGGCACACAGGACCAAAATTTCGATCCAGACTGTTGGCGCAAGTTTCGTCTCGAATCGACGACTGTACACGAAGTTATGGGCAAGTTACAAAACGCCGATACGGGAGTATCTCGACGGATACGCGTTGGTTTCGTCGCGCACACGCGACGAAACTGAGTTCCGTCAGTTCCCACACGTCCGCAACGTCCATACGCGCCTTTCGATGCGTATAGCGCGTGACCACGTCGTCCGGTTTTATCGGGGCACCACGTCGTATCAGGAAGAATTTTTAAAAATATATTTCGAAACAGTTTTTCACACAGTTTATCATGGATTACTTCTTGCACAGAAATCTAATACCAATCTACCAGTTGCATTTTAGTCGTGGTATGTTGCTTTACACGTGTTCAACTAGTTTATCCAAAGCCCTAATATACAGATCGAGACTCGGCTTCCAAGTTGGGTTCCTAGGTTATTCAATACTCTGTTTTCGAGACAGAGTTTTACTCGACTTTACATCTAGTTACTTGTCAAACCAGGGTTATAGCTGATTCCCTTTGAAGGGACTCAAAGAGGGTTACATTGCCTACACGTAGCAACTTTCGGATCGCAAAACGATCAAGCGTGCGAAAAGTAATCAAGGCCGAAAAAGGGTACCTTGTCGTCGAGTTCCTAAACATGGGGTCGGTTTTGTCGGTTGGGGGCAGCGCTCCGGCGATACTGGCGGTGGCGCAATGGTTGTCCGACGACGGCGACTAGTCGGAGGCGTGCGCAAGAGGCGAGAAAGGTCCAGGCGAAGTTGGCGGCCGATTGGTGTGATGTTAGGGTTCGGTTGATGTCGAGCAGTTAAATACTGCTGCCGTTGTCTATTACTATTAGTATTAGGATCCCTGGGCTCGGGTTGCTCACGGGTGGGCTCGGGTTGCTCAAGTTAACAGCAGCACAGCTGCTGTTAGCCAAAATATTGTGGGGGGTCCCCCCCCCCCCCCCCCCCCCCAAGCTAGCTGTTTGTTTGTGGGGGGGTCGGCCACCACATGTTTATTTTTTTTTAAACTAACTATTATAATATATATATATATATATATATATATATATTTTTTAACTATATACACTATATATATATATTTATATATATAATATATATATATATATATAGATATATATATATATATTATATATATATATATATATATTAGGCTAACTAAAAATTCCTAAAAATTTTCAAATAACTTCCTAAAAATCCTAGGATTTATATTATTCCTTATTAAATAGGAATACTAACATGCACACATATAGTATATACACCCATGCATTTATTTATACTAATAAGCTAGTAGCAATAATTTCATAATTAGTAAAATTCATAAGAAAATTTAATTAAATTATAAAAAAATATTCAATTAAAATATGGGGGTTTACATCCTACCAACTTAAAGAAAATTTCGTCCTCGAAATTAAACTAGGTCGGGGGATCAAATGCAATGCAAGAAATATATAGCACTTAAAATTCAAGACATACCTCCATTTTCGAACAAATGCGGTAGCGATTTCGGATGTCGTCCTCGCGCTCCCAAGTAGACTCCCCTGGTGAGTGATGCTTCCATGCCACGCGAACCAATGGAATTGATTGATTCTACAACACCTTCACTCGCCGATCGAGGATACTACTGGTTGCTCTTCGTACGACAGACTCGGTCCAACTGTGATCTCGGAGTGATTAAGCACATGATTGCTGTCCGCCACGTACCTCCTCAGCTGAGACACATGGAATACATCATGCACTCCCTCTAGCGACGGTGGCAAAGCCAATCTATAGGCAACCTCTCCAACACGTTCCAAGACATCGAAAGGGCCGATGTACCTTGGACTCAACTTGCCACGTCCTCCGAATCGAATCGTGCCCCTAGTGGGGATATCTTCAAGAACACATGGTCACCCTCTTTGAACTCCAAGGGTCGACGACGATTATCTGCCCACTGCTTCTGACGATCCTGCGGCTCGCAGGTGGTCCAATTTTCTTCACTGTCTCCACTGTGCTCAAGACCAACTCGGGACCCAATAGCTGTCGCTTTCCTATGTCGCTCCAACAAATAGGAGACCGACATTTTCTACCATACAACGCTTCAAACGGAGCCATCTGAATGGTACGCTTCGACTGGCCGTTGTCGTGGATGGTATGATGTGCTAAACTTCAATCGAGTGCCCAAACTCTCTTGCATGCTCCTCCAAAAGTGCGAGGTGAATCTCGAGTCACGGTCCGACACAATACTAACAGGCACACCGTGTAATCTCACAATCTGCTCCATATACATCTCTGCAATACCTCTCTCGACTGGCCCACTCTAAAAGGTAAGAAATATGCTGACTTGGTAAGTCTATCAACAATCACCCGCACTGCGTCACGTCCCTAGGACCGAGGAAAACCCGTGACGAAATCCATAGTAATGTGCTCCACTTCAACTCGGGATTGGATAGCGGCTGCAGTAATCCGGCCGTCCTCTGGTGCTCCGCCTTAACTTGTTGACATACCAAGCACTTGGCAACGAAACGAGCTATCTCCCGCTTCATTCCATGCCACCAATAATACTGTCGTAAGTCACGATACATCTTGGTCCCTCCGGGATGAATGGAGTATGCCGAACTGTGAGCCTTGGCCATCAGCTCCTGCTGTAGATTCTATTGGGTACATAAATGCGATCACCACATAGCAGTGTTCCATCTGAGTGGATCCTCAAACCTGTCTGCTCTCCTGCTTCAGTCCTCTCTTTCAGCCGTCGAAATCTAGCATCATTAGGTAATGCTGCCTTGATGCGCTCTACCAATGATGATTGTACTTGGAGGTTGGCTAATGTGCCGTCTGCTCCAGGCAATACTACCTCAATACCAAGCTGCTCCAAGTCTCTAATCAATTCCTTCTGTGTAGTCAAAAGTATGCCATGGGCTTACGGCTTAATGCGTCTGCCACGACATTAGCCTTGTCCGGATGATAATGTAGCTCAATCTCATAATCCTTCATCAACTCCAACCAACGTCGCTGTCGCATATTCAAATCCTTCTGTGTGAACACGTACTTGAGGCTCTTATGATCAGTGTAGATATCACCTTTTCACCGTACAAGTAGTGTCTCCATAGCTTCAAAGCAAAGATAACCGCTACGAGCTCTAGATCGTGGGTCAGATAATTCTTCTCATGCACTCTCAACTGTCGTGATGCATATGCTACTACCCAACCGTGCTGCATCAATACACATCCTAATCCTTTCCCGGATGCATCGCTGTAGATCACAAATCCTTCTGGACCCGATGGTAGTGTCAAGATCGGTGTTGTGGTCAATCGCTTCTTTAACTCATCAAATGCGGCTTGACACGCGTCTGTCCATACAAACTCCTGATCCTTGCAAGTCAATCGAGTCATAGGCCCCGCTATTCGAGAGAAATCTTCCACGAACCGTCGGTAGTAACCGCAAGTCCGAAAAAACTTCTCACCTCAGAAGCTGATGGGAGAGGGCCATGATTCGACTGCTGTGATTTTCTCTGGGTCTACCGATATACCATCACCCGTAACAATATGACCAAGGAATGATACCTCCTTGAGAAGAATCACACTTGCTAAGCTTCGCAAAAAGTCGTTCATTCCTCAATGTTCCCAAAACTATCCGTAGATGCTGCTCATGCTCCTCTTGGCTCTTGGAGTAAATCAAGATATCATCTAAAGACTACTACAAATTGTCTAAGTATTGGTGAAAGATCTTGTTCATTAAATTCATGAAAACTGTGGGAGCATTGGTCAAACCGAAAGGCATGAAGACAACTCGTAGTGTCCATACCTCGATCGAAAGGCCGTCTTTGCAATGTTCCTTCCGAACCTTCAATTGGTGATAGCCTGATCGTAAGTCAATCTTGGAGATACTTTTGCTCCACTCAGTTGATCGAATAGATCGTCTATACGTGGCAAGGAATACTTGTTCTTCACAGTCACTGCATTCAATGCTGTAGTCGATGCACATGCGTACTGTCTCGTCTTTCTTAGACACAAAAAGAATGGGCGCTCCCCATGTGACGCACTGGCACGAATAAATCCCTTCTCCAATAAGTCATCAATCTGCGTCTTTATCTCTACCAACTCCTTGGGTGCCAGACGATATACTCAAGATAAAATAGGCTCGGCTCCGGAATAAGCTCAATGGAAAACTCGATATCTCGGTCAGGTGGTAGTCCTGGCAATTCCTCGGGAATACATCCTCGAACTCGGTGATAATAGGGTACTGTGGGGTGTCATACATCATCATATGAGTTCCCGATGTGTGTGCATCACACCTCTCTCTGTCTTCTTTGGTGAACTCAAACTCTGCCGCATTCGGTGGTCTAAAGATAATACTGCTCCTATGGCAGTCTATGATAGCGAAATGCTGGCTCAACCAGTCCATTCCAAGAACCACATCAAATGTCGGCATAGGGAATACAAGAAGTCGTGCCATCATCTCTCTGCCATTTATTGTGACACAAAGTCACAGTCAACCAAATATTGATAACATTGACTAAATAATATTTGTAATAATTCAATACGACACACGACGTCTACATCAAGCTCAAGTCAGACGACAGCTCAGTCTTTACAATTCAGTTGTATATGAGTCTGTATTTATACTTTTATTGAGTCTAGACTGTTGTAAACTGTGTCATGCTGAGCTCTTGAGACTTGACCTATAGCCTACCCAAAGATCCATAAACTCCACCATCCAGAATAAGCCCATTGGTCCATTAGAACCATTCTGTGCTCTGGAGACAGAGTTCGGGCCGAACTCTGCCTCTACACAGAGTTCGGGCCGAACTCTGTCCCCTAAAAATCAGCAACCTAAATTTTAGGGTTAGCTGGTTGCAAGTTGTCCAACGGCCAAATTTTAAAATTTTCTACTCGAATTCTGGCCGAATTCTGCCTACAAAAGCCCTATAAATAGGCATAGAATTCTCTCATTTCAAACCATCCAATCTTCTCTTCTCTCTTAAGCTCAAATAAGACATACCCTTCCCATCTACTAGCCACAAGCTTCCTAAGTCTCGAGTGCTCAGCATCTCTCAGTTAGGAGTCTTGTGCAAGAGTTGAAGAAGTCGCTTTGAAAATTCCGAGCAAATCGCCACTGCGATCCTCTGTAAGAAGTTGACGTGCTCTTCTGAAGAAAAGGCACGGGTTGTAAACTACTATTTCACAAATAGTAGATTTAATCCTGAGCTAGAGTTCTCAGGCCTGGACTAGTCCTCCACGAGGGAAACCAGGTTAAAATCGGCTATGTTTGCGTATGCTCTCTTGCTTCTCACTTTAAATTCCGCATTTACTCTGATTAGTTTTGTTTGTGATAGAGTTGAATTTTTAATTGGATATTTTCTCTATAAACTCTATTCACCCCCCTCTAGAGTTGCCATCTGTTCTTCAATTGGTATCAGAGCTCTGTTCTCTTTACAAGGATTTACATCCTAGAGCTGATCCATGGCAACCACACAATCCTTGATTTCCAATCACGGTGAAGGACAGTCCACTCATAGGCCTCTCCTACTTGATGGAACTAACTACACGTATTGGAAAACAGGATGAGCTTTTATCTCAAGTCGCTAGATTTTGACCTGTGGACTGTCGTCACTGACGGTTACAAAAAGCCCGCCAGAATAGTTGTCAACGGTGATCTTGTTGAGAAATCACATGACAAGTATTCTGACGAGGAGAAGAACCAGGCATGTCTAGATGCGAGAGCTATTAATGCTTTATTCTATGCTATATACGGATAAGTTCAACAGGGTATCTACATGCACCACATCTCACGAGGTGTAGAAACTCCTAGAAGTGACGCATGAAGGAACCACCCAAGTCAAGGAATCCAAGATAAGCCGTCTCACTCAAGAATACGAAGCTTTCAAGATGAAGCTAAACGAGACGATCACGCAAATG
This sequence comes from Iris pallida, assembly GCA_029216955.1. Classification (NCBI taxonomy): domain Eukaryota; kingdom Viridiplantae; phylum Streptophyta; class Magnoliopsida; order Asparagales; family Iridaceae; genus Iris; species Iris pallida. Next base: position 17,433,061 of record JANAVB010006800.1, read on the forward strand.
TTCACAAGATTCCTCGACATCATCAACCCCCTGTCTTCACTCGGCAAGCAATATTCAAATCACGAGAAGATTCGCAAGCTACTTAGGGGCTACCAAAAATTTGGAACCCTAAGGTGACAGCCATCATTGAAGGAAATGATCTCAAACCATGTCTATGGAGACCTTGATGGGAAAGCTAATGACTCATGAGCTTGACCTCAAGAACTTCGAAGAGCCTGCTCCTAAGGCTAAGGAGATCGCACTCAAAGCTCACCGACGGAGGGCTGAACCCGAAGAGACGGATGATGACAACTCAGAAGACGATAATCAAGCTCTTATGGTCCGCAACTTCAAGAAATTCCTTCGCTTCAATCGAAGAAAGAAGGAACCACAAGAAGATGGCAAAGAAGAGCCAACCTGCTATGGTTGCAAGAAGACTGGACACGTCCGAAAGACTGTCCATTCTTAAAGAAAGGCAAACGCTATGAGAAGCCATACAAGAAGACCTCCTCAAAGAAATATGCCAACACAAACATTTGGCATGAAAGCGAAGCTAGTGACTCTGAGGAAGAAAAGGACTCTCCTCAAGATACGGCTAATGTGTGCCTAATGGCGACGTCCGACAAGGTATCAAACGAAACTCTTGAGACTTCTTTTGATGAACTTGGCGATTCTTTCACCGATTTACTCGATGATCACAAAAAGATCATTGGTAAATACAAATATGCCAAGGACAAAATCAAAGTCATGAAGTCAAATTCAAAGACTTTCTTTATTGCTTGATAATATTAGATACTTCACCCATGGAAGTCACAGATGAGGTATCTAAGCTTAAACTAAGCCTTCATGATGCCGAAGCACGTATTGAGCAACAAATACAAGAAATCACAACACTCAACACGATGCTTGCTGAAGAAAAGAGTAGACACAAGATTTCTATGACTAAGATATATGGTTTAAATGCTAAGGTTACTGAACTGCAGGCTGTCTCTAAGAGATTAGAGACTAAATTGGGAAAACAGGTTGTTCAACCTCAAACCCAATTACATGAGACACACACAAATCATAACATTTCTCATACTAGTCTTCCACGTCATTCATCTACAACACGTAACCATGCTTTTATGTACACACACTTCCATAAACACACAAACCATACACGTAGAAAAACTCTCAATGATACACAATCATCATGCTACACATAGATACAATCATCACAGTGTGCACAAGACCAATCAACATCATTCTACATATAGGCATCATCACCGTGCTCCATATAGACATTATCACCCCGCTACTCCATTTACTCTGATGTTCCACATAGACAATATTACCATGCTCCACATCACTCTATGCATAGTCATCATCACCATACTAATCATCATACTTCTCCTCATTATAGACATCATCATGCTCCTAATGTAAATAGGAATGCTATATGTACTTATTGTGGTTTACATGGACACATATCACCACAATGTAGAATTAGAAGATTAGTAGATAGAAAGATATATGCATGGTTTCCAAAAACTAACTTTTCAGGACCCTCAAGAACTTGGGTACCAAAGGTCACATCTACTCTTGATGTAGGTGGACCTTCCCTCCTCAACTAAGAGTAAGTGGATTCTCGATAGTGGATGCTCGCGGCATATGACGGAAGACGCACATCTTTTCGTATCACTATCGATGAAGAGAGAAGGATATGTATCCTTCGGTAATAACCTAAAAGGTTATATTATAGGTAATGGTATTATTGGCTATCCTCCCTCTCCCGTGATAAAGGATGTCTGCCTAGTGACCGAGTTAAAGCATAACTTGCTCAGCATCAGTCATCTTGCTGACCATGGTTATGACATTAACTTTGGACAAAATAAATGCCTTATTTATGATAGGTCAACGGAAGACATTGCTTTTGAAGGGGTAAGAGAGGATAATATTTATATTTTCTATTTGTCTAGAAATATAACAATGCAGGTAGATGCTTATTTGCTCATAAAGAACGACTACTATGGCACCAGCGTCTTGGTCATGCTAATATGGATACCATATCCAGGCTATCGACCAAGAAGCTAGTTAGAGGCTTGCCCGACATCACATTCAAAAAGGACACCGTATGTGCCGAATGTGAGTTGAATAAGGCAACCAAGTCATTTTTCACTCCATAAACTCTGTAAGTACTACTAGACCCTTGCAACTACTCCATATGGATTTATTTGGCCCTAGTAGAGTAGCTAGTCTTGGTGGAAAACTCTATACCTTTGTTATTGTTGATGACTTTTCAAGATTTACTTGGGTTTTTTCTTACTTATAAAGTGATGCAATTTCAGTTTTCAAAATTTTTGTAAAGAAAGTTCAAAACGAAAAAGGCTACATGATTACTCGAATCCGAAGTGATCATGGAGGCGAGTTCGAAAATTCTGATTTTGAAAGTTTTGTGATTCCAATGGATTTGATCATGAGTTTTCTTGTCCAAGAACTCCCCAACAAAATGGTGTTGTGGAGCGGAAGAATAGGACTCTTGGCGATATGGCTAGAGTCATATTGAACAAGTTTTCACTTCCGAAATACTTTTGGGCTGAAGCTGTCAGTACAGCATGCCATATTTTAAATAGGGTGCTTATTCGTCCTATTACGAAGAAAACACCCTATGAGCTTTGGTTTGGAAGAACCCCAAATGTTTCTTATTTTAGAGTTTTTGGATGTAGATGTTTTATCCTTAACACCAAAGACAACTTAGGAAAATTTGATGCCAAAGCTGACGATGGTATTTTCCTTGGCTATACTGCCAAGAGTAAAGGATATAGAGTTTTTAACAAACGCTCTTTAATTATGGAAGAGTCTACAAATGTGACTTTTGATGAAGATAACAGTGCAGCAGCTACTCTTGATGATGATGTTGAGCCATCAACGTCTACTCCAATGAACACCACAACCGAAACAAATTCTCTGGAAAGCTTGCCTAAGAAATTCTCTTTCAAGCCATCACATCCAAAAATTTAGTAATCGGTGAGGTTTCACGAGGAGTAACTACTAGATCATCATTAAGAGACTCTATTGCTAGCACTGCCTTTATTTCACAAATTGAGCCTAAAAATATTTCTGAAGCTTTCAATGATGAATTTTGGATTTCTGCTATGCAAGAAGAACTCAACCAATTCGGAGCCAAGTATGGGAACTCGTTCCTAGACCGGCTAATCACTCGATTATTGGTACTAAATGAGTTTTTAGAAACAAAGTAAATGAAGATGGCTCAGTCCACACAACAAAGCTCGTCTAGTAGCCCAAGGATACAACCAAGAGAAAGGTATCGACTATGATGAGACGTATGCTCCTGTTGCTAGATTAGAATCCATTCGGATGCTCTGTGCATTTGCAAATTTCAAAATTTCAAATTATTTCAAATGGATGTTAAAAGTGCTTTCTTGAATGGTTTTATTAAGGAGGAAGTTTATGTAAAACAACCCCCTGGTTTCGAAAATCACAAATTTCTCGACCACGTGTTCAAGCTAAAGAAAGTGTTGTACGGTCTCAAACAAGCCCTAGAGCTTGGTATGAACGGCTAAGCAACTTCTTACTTGAGAAAGGTTTTTCAAAAGGAAAAATTGACACTACACTTTTCATAAAGTCTTTGAAGGACACTATTCTTTTAGTCCAGATATATGTAGATGATTATTTTTGGTTCTACTGATGAAACCTCTGTCAAGATTTTGCTAAGTGTATGCAGACCGAGTTTGAGATGATCATGATGGGGGAGCTCAACTACTTTCTTGGGCTGCAAGTCAAACAAATGTCAAATGGAACCTTCATCTGTCCGTCGAAGTATACAAAGGACATGCTGAAGAAATTCGAACTTGATAATGTCAAACCAATCAGCACTCCTATGGCTACTTCAACCAAACTTGAACCAGATAAAAGCGGCAAACCCGTAGATCAACATAAGTATCGAGGTATGATAGGCAGTCTACTCTATCTTACTGCTAGTCGCCCTGATATAATGTTTAGCGTTTGCCTGTGTGCTAGATATCAAGCAAATCCTAAGGAATCGCACATGACCGCAGTTAAGCGTATCTTTAGATACCTTAAGGGTACGGTTACAGTAGGCCTATGGTATCCCAAGTCAACATCATTTGACCTCATTGGTTTCTCTGATGCTGATTTTGCTGGATGCAAGGTCGACCATAAAAGTACATGTGGTACATGCCATTTATTAAGAAAGGCTTTAGTCTTTTGGTTTAGCAAGAAGCAGAATTCTGTCGCACTATCCACAACAGAAGCTGAATACATAGCAACTGGGCGTTGTTATGCACAAATTCTGTGGATGAAGCAAACCCTTGAAGACTATAATTTATCTTTCATGCATATTCCAATCTTTTGTGACAACACTAGTGTAATAAATCTTACTAAGAACCCCATTTGTCGCTCACGCACGAAGCACATTGAGATACGACACCACTTTTTGCGTGATCATCAGCAAAATGGCACGATTAACTTAGAATTTATTGACACTGATCATCAGTTAGCAGACTTCTTCACCAAACCATTATCCGAAGAGCGCTTCAATTTCCTTTGTCGTGAACTTGGAATTTTAGATGAAGCTGTCATAAATTAAAATACACCTGCATAAATATCGATTATATTGTGTTCTCTTATAATGAACTTGCTATGGGTACAAGCCGAAAGGGCCCTTCTGACAACAAGGCATAAAAGCCTAAGCACACGGTGCACTAGTCCTCAGGACTACCGCTAGCTGGGATCCGGCCCCTGCAGCTAACCCATGGCAACTTCAAAATATTGAATTATGATATAACTCCTTTTTTATTATACGGTACATTTTGATGTATGACCTACTGAAATGCTATTTTTTAATTTCATATTGCTATCCCTCTACTTCCACTATCTGGTTTATTGAATCTTTTAAACATTTATCTTTATATCTTATATTGGTTTCCCATACTTAACTAATATTTCATCCTTTTAGCCTGATTTCAGTTCTGGGACAAGGACCCAGAATTCGGGCCGAACTCTGCCCTTACCAGAGTTCGGGCCGAGTTCGGCCTTCCTGTTCCAGAATCGGGGACTGTTCCAGCCGTGGATCTCATTGTTGATCCAATGGTCAAAATTGAACCCGACCAAGAGAAACCCTCACCTTTATTTCGGTTTCTCTTCCCTCTCCTTCATTCTTACCACCTCCTCCACTTCCCCTCCACTATTTTCTTAAAACCCTAACCCTAATCTCTTCTCTATTGTGCTCCGAGATCGTTTTACTTTGGAGGACGATCGTTGGACTCAGCTGGATTATCGGACCACATTGCAGATGAGTGCTATCAGCAACTCGCTGCATGACATCCGGTATTCCATGTCTCGCCATCCTACCATGCCCATTCCTATGGAGCGAGATCCCGATCGTGAGGGCTTTCGTATTGATGATCCTTGGGTCCGTCGCTACATGGATCCAGATGCGGCATTTGTGGACCCACGTCGCTCCTTTACTGATCCATCGGACGACGCCGGGCCCTCTCGTGCTCGTTGATGGTTTTGGACTGCTATTTGAGGTTGCTATTGGAGATCGTAGATTCTGTGTTCTGCTTTTTACTTTAGTTGCTTTTATGTACTTGCTTTGTAGTAGACTCATTATGGTTTATGCTTTTGAGACTTGGTCGTTCTTTTATCAGTTTCTATGTTACTATGACTCTTGGGCATTATCTTAGTTTATATGCAGTTTCTTCTCTTTTGGTGTGATTGCCAGTTATTGTTTCTATATCTCATATTGCTATATGCCAAAAGGGGGAAAGATATGTATATTCTGTTTATATTTTTTGGTATATGTGCTTTTTGTGCTTTTGGGAGATATTCCTTATCAGGCCAACAGGTTCAACGCATTGTTTACGGGGGAGCTATCTTGTTTATCTCGGCACCGATTATGGGGGAGCTATGCTTTTGTCATTGACTGTGTCCAGGTATGAATATTGAATATACATTTATTATTTTGTCAATTATCAATATGGGGGAGATTGTTGACACAAAGTCACAGTCAACCAAATATTGATAACATTGACTAAATAATATTTGTAATAATTCAATACGACACACGACGTCTACATCAAGCTCAAGTCAGACGACAGCTCAGTCTTTACAATTCAGTTGTATATGAGTCTGTATTTTATACTTTTATTGAGTCTAGACTGTTGTAAACTGTGTCATGCTGAGCTCTTGAGACTTGACCTATAGCCTACCCAAAGATCCATAAACTCCACCATCCAGAAATAAGCCCATTGGTCCATTAGAACCATTCTGTGCTCTGGAGACAGAGTTCGGGCCGAACTCTGCCTCCACACAGAGTTCGGGCCGAATTCTGTCCCCTAAAAATCAGTAACCTAAATTTTAGGGTTAGCTGGTTGCAAGTTGTCCAACGGCCAAATATTTAAAATTTTCTACCCGAATTCTGGCCGAATTCTGCCTACAAAAACCCTATAAATAGGCATAGAATTCTCTCATTTCAAACCATCTAATCTTCTCTTCTCTTCTCTCTTAAGCTCAAATAAGCCATATCCTTTCCATCTACTAGCCACAAGCTTCCTAAGTCTCGAGTGCTCAGCATCTCTCAGTTAGGAGTCTTGTGCAAGAGTTGAAGAAGTCGCTTGAAAAATTCCGAGCAAATCGCCACTGCGATCCTCTGTAAGAAGTTGACGTGCTCTTCTGAAGAAAAGGCACGGGTTGTAAACTACTATTTCACAAATAGTGGATTTAATCCTGAGCTAGAGTTCTCAGGCCTGGACTAGTCCTCCACGAGGGAAACCAGGTTAAAATCGGCTGTGTTTGCGTATGCTCTCTTGCTTCTCACTTTAAATTCTGTATTTACTCTGATTAGTTTTGTTTGTGATAGAGTTGAATTTTTAATTGTATATTTTCTCTATAAACTCTATTCACCCCCCTCTAGAGTTGCCATTTGTTCTTCATTTATCACTATAGGACAAAGTCCATAAACACCACTAATAGGTACAACTCCTCCTCCAGTAAGGATTTTAACATTCTTAGCTAAAGGTGTGATGGGAATGCTGTGTCTAGTGGCAAAACTAGTGGCTATAAATGAATGTGTGGCTCCAGTATCAAATAATGTAATAGCAGGAAAAGATGCAACTAAAACCATACCTGCTATAACCTCTGCCTATGTCTCTATATCCTCAACAGCAAGTGAGAATACCAGCCCATAATTCTGTCCCGGGCCCTGAGCTCTGGCCTTGTTGTACTGTACGCCTTGGGGAGACAATGGTGGCGGGCCGTGGTGCTGGAAGAGCTGGGGCTGTGGGCCTCGGGTTCTGCCGAGCTTGTATTATCGTATGTTGCTCCGGATAGTCCTTGAGCATGTGCTGATTGGATCCACATCTCAAGCATAATCTGAGGCGAGTCCTGCAGTCGTTCTAGAGATGTCCTTGTTTTTCGCAGTAATGGCAAACGGGCTTCTGATAAGGTGAGGGCCTCTGCTGGAACTGTCCTGTGGCCCTCCTAAAAGGTCCACTCTGAGTGGCTCGAGCTGGTGTAACTGCTGGGGTATGGCGCCTCGATGTCTGCTGCTGTTCCTTGCGAAGAATCTCCTGAGCACGAGCTTCTTCCAATACAGCTGAATGGGAGACTCGAGACTGGGTAGTCGTATAAGCCTTGAGCTCTGGTGCAAGCCCCTGGTGAAATCTCCTCGCCTTCTCTAACTCTGTCGAAATCAATCCCACACCAAATCGACTCAGGCGATTGAACTCCGAGTCATACACATCAACTATCATATTCCCTTGCTTCAGATGAAGGAACTGGTTATAGAGACCATCTCGAACATGAATAGGGAAGAATCTCTAATAAAATGCATCATAGAACTGCTTCCAGGTGATCCCAGTGCCTAATCATCTCTCTTCCGCCTTCCACCAGTGGTGAGCATTGTCTTCTAATAGTAGGTCCACTGCTGTCATCCAATCTCGAGCTGGCAACTGGGATGCCTTCAGTAGCTTCTCGGTACTAACAAGCCACTATGACACCTCTAATGGCTTTTCCGTCCCTCTAAAGGCCTTGGGGTTCATATCTATGAAATTCTTTATAGAGCCTTCATAGGGATGCAGAGCCGGTGCTGGTACTAGTACTGGAGGTGGTGGTGGAGGTCTAGCCATAGCTGCCATCATCGTCTGTCTCACCAGCTCAGTCTGCTGCCACTGAGCCTGCATCATGGCATACATAAACTGAGTAGTAGGGCTCCCATCAGTCGGTGGTGGAGGCATCTGAGGTCCCGACTGTGGGAGAAACTGCTGAGGGAATGATGGTGGAGGAGGCAGTGGTACATTCCCTCCCGGTGGCATGGTAGTAGTCTGTCCAGCCTGGCTGCCTGGGGGTCCTGCGATCTCTGGGTACTCCGTCGTCGGTGTCGTAGTAGGCTACGACAGTCCTGGCTGGTAGGGTGTCGCTGGAGTCATGAGAGGATTCTGCCCCTCCGAAGTAGTCTCCTCACCAGATGTGAGAGCCAAGGCAGAAGTGCGTCCGCTTCGTAGATTCATACTGTTGGCACGAGGAAGATAAGTTGATATTAGGAAAGATTAGATATGAAGTAAATTGAATAATCAAGGAAGTTTCGAAAAGATTGGAAGTCAAGAGATAGTAGTAGTTCTGGATGAGATATTCCTATTCCTATATGCAGGCTTGTTGGGCACAGTCATGTAACCCAACAATATTAACATTGACCTGCATGGGCCACCACAAAAATATGTAACGCCCCAGTCCCAAAATACGTAGGACCGAGTATGTGAACATGCCAGCTGTACATATACGAAGAATACTCCAATATATAGAATCCTCGTATATGCACATAAGCTGTAAATAAAATAACCACAGGCCAGAATAACATATCTAACCTCATCACAGCTCAACACAGAAGATAATAAAGTCCAAATGAATAAAGCAGAGTATCAAAAGATAGCCGGGTGAACATACTCACTCCAAACAACTATAAAAAATAGTCTCACAAGATCGGAGTCCAACCTCCGCAAAAATAGAAATAAAAGGGATGTAAAATAATGTCCACTAATGTCTCAAATATAGAATAGACTAGAAATCAGTAGTGACTGCCTCGTCATCGATGTAAGATAGCTCCAATGCCGCTCCGTACTCTTGTGGAAAATCGTCTAAACCTGGAGAGATAACCAGGTCCTTAGGGGACATAGCAAGATACAAGAAAACACCATGCCATATAAACTGTGATAATATAATAAGAGAAAAAGGTATGCATGCAATCGGGTTCCTGACCATTCTACTGTGAATATGCAGTTGAGATACAATCCTTCGACGTATGAGCCCTGGCTGTAAATAGGATCGGCATAGTTTCCATAGAGGGTACCAGGGGCCTACGTCCATAACGATCTGGAAGCGTCAGAGGGCACCATGTGAAAGGGGCTACGTCCATAACGCTCTGGGAAACGTCAGAGGGTGCCTGGAGCCTGCGTCTCCGGAGGAGCGCACAGGTAATCAGGAAAGTACAAAGAAGCCCATACGTCAGGTATTGTTCTTCCCACCCAATGTCTAGTATCATCATCTCCATGACTGATATGAACCTCTAGTAACCGCCAAGTCTTCTAATATGCAATACTATTGGCAGTTACTCCTATCCGTCGCACGCTCCATACGTATCGGTGGCCAGCCAACTACGCGGATACGTGTCCTACATGTGACTCACATCACATGATACAACAAGTGTCAAGGCCGTATGAGATATACCAATACCTCAACATCAATGGGTGGTCACTAGGCTAAGTCAATGTAAGAGAAATAAATAAGACGAGATAAACGACCGATAGAGTCGCTTGCACCCAAGTGTGACTTCGACGCACAGTTTAAATATCAAGGAACAAAATGCTAAAATAACAACTGAAAATAAGAAGTATAATAATCACAGAGTAAGGTGGCAAGGTATCTTGCCTGATGGTGCAAAGTGGCAAGTCCAAGTAATCACAATGTCAGCAAAGAAACGTCACAATCTCCAAACAACTTCGAACGCTGAAACAAACATAAAAAATGCACTCGATGTAAAAGATATACCTAGGAAACGCCTGTCCAAAAGTCAAATTCTGGAACAGGAGCAAAATCGTAATTTCGGGTCAAAATGAGGTCCGCCGTTGAACCCGCTTTGCACCGAAACGCGTGCCAAAGTCTATGGTCTCTAAAGTCGTCAAACTATATGTCTATGGTTTCAGTTTGAGGAGAGGAACTCAACGGTACATCCAGTTTTGGATTCCGATGAGCCGTGTACAAAATCGTCCGTTTTAGTGGGTCGCGGGCCCGCCAAAAATAGGTTCCGATTCGACCTTCTCAGAATCTAACCAAACTTGGCACACAGGACCAAAATTTCGATCCGGACCTGTTGGCGCAAGTTTCGTCTCGAATCGACGACTGTACACGAAGTTATTGGCAAGTTTGCAAAATGCCGATACAGGGGTATCTCGACGGATACGCTTTGGTTTCGTCGCGCACACGCGACGAAACTGAGTTCGGTCAGTTCCCACACGTCAGCAACGTCCATACGCGCCTTTCGATGCGTTTAGCGCGCGACCACGTCGCCCGGTTTCTCGGGGCGCACGTCGTATCAGGGAGAATTTTCTGAAAATTACTATTTCGAAAACAGTTTTTCACACAAGTTTATCATGGATTTACTTCTTGCACAGAAATCTAAATACCAATCTACCAGTTGCATTTTAGTCGTGGTTATGTTGTCTTCACACGTGTTCAACTAGTTTATCCAAAACCCTAATATACAGATCGAGACTCGGCTTCGAAGTTGGGATCCTAGGTTATTCAATACTCTGTTTTCGAGACAGAGTTTTACTCGACTTTGCATCGAGTTACTTGTCAAAGCAGAGGGTTATAGCTGATTCCCTTTGAAGGGACTCAATGAGGGTTATATTGCCTACACGTAGCAACTTTCGGATCGCAAAACGATCAAGCGTGCGAAAAGTAATCAAGGCCGAAAAAGGGTACCTTGTCGTCGAGTTCCTGAACAGGGGTCGGTCGTTGTCGGTTGGGGGCATCGCTCTGGCGATCCTGGCGGTGGCGCGAAGGTTGTCCGGCAATGACGACTAGTCGGAGGCGTGCGCAAGAGGACGAGAAAGGTCCAGGCGAAGTTGGCGGCCGATTTGGTGTGATGTTAGGGTTCGGTTGATGTCGAGCAGTTAAATACTGCTGCCGTTGTCTATTACTATTAGTATTAGGATCCCTGGGCTCGGGTTGCTCACGGGTGGGCTCGGGTTGCTCAAGTTCACAGCAGCACAGCTGCTGTTAGCCAAAATATTGTGGGGGTCGCCCCTCCCCCCCCGCCCCCGCAGCTAGCTGCTGTTGTTTGTGGGGGGTTCGGCCACCACATGTTTTACTTTTTTGTTTTTGTTTTTAACTAACTATTATATATATATATATATATATATATATATATATATATATGTATATATATATATATATATATATATATTCGAATATATATATATATATATATATATATATATATATATATATATATATATATATATATATATATATATATATATATATATAAATTCCTAAAAAATTTCTATAATATATATATATTATAGAAATTTTTTAGGAATTTATATATATATATATATATATATATATATATATATATATATATATATATATATATATAAATTCCTAAAAAAATTCTATAATATATATATATATATATATATTATATATATATATATATATATATATATATATATATATATATATATATATAAATTCCTAAAAATTTCAAATAACTTCCTAAAAATCCTAGGATTTATATTATTCCTTATTAAATATGAATACTAACATGCACACATATAGTATATACACCCATGCATTTATTTATACTAATAAGCTAGTAGCAGAAATTTCATAATTAGTAAAATGCATAACAAAATTTAATTAAATTATAAAAAAATATTCAATTAAAAATATGGGGGTTTACAAGTGCGTTGGAAAATGAGCAGGAGGCGGAGGATTGTCCATCTCTGTCGCTCGATTGTGGCTCTCCAAGTTATGGATAGGGTAGTGGGCGTAGAGCTATGCAGTCGCTGGTACTCCGAGGTGTGGGGAACCGCGATCTCGCCGGAGCCTCCTTCTCCACCCTCAGCTAGCTCCATCATGGAGGTTGTCGTCATCCCCATTGTGGAGTTCGTCGTCCCCATCGCTCCGGCATGGGACGTCGTCCTCGTCGGCTCCATAAGGTGGCAGGAGCGAGAAGGATCTTGCGAGAAGGAAGAAGAAGGATGGGATGATGATGAAGAGGAAGAGGGTTTGGCGGGGAGGAGGATCACTTCTGAGGATCATTTTCTCTCCACGGAAGAAAAAGATGGAGAAGAGCGAGAGAGAGAGAGAGAGAAAGAGAAACAGTGAAAAAAAAGATTAGGGGAAGAGATGGGCTCGGGCTCAAACATAGGAAAAAAGAGAAAGTGCTTTCCCAAAAACTCTTTCAAAAGTGATTTAAAACATCGGTTTTGGGAACTCTTTCAAAAGATTTTTTATAAGGGCACATCAAAACTTGATCTGGGCTAGCCAAGATTGGGGCTAGCCCATGTTTGAGGGAAAATTACTGGGGCTATCCTATTTTTGTTACTCATGGGGCTGTCCCAACCCCACACCCCCAAATCCCAAATTTCACTCTCATTTGCAAATTTCACTCTCTCTCTTCCAAAACCCTTTCTTCCTCCTCCTCCTCCTCCTCCTCCTCCTCTTTTTCTTCTTCTTCTTCTTCACCATTTTCCACTCCCCAAACTATATATCTTCTTATCCACAATTTTTTTATTCAAAACTCTAGTTTTCTTCTCCATCATTTCCATCAAAATCCTAGTTTTCCTCTCCACAATTTGTATTCTCATCATTTTGATTCCTCACAAATAATGCATGAAAATAAATCCTAACATGTTTATTTCATTCTTTCTCACAAAAATGCATGAAAATAAACCCTAAAATGTATATTTCACTATATTATCAAGATGGAAATAAATCCTAACATATGTTTTTCATTCGGCCATTTCAATTTTAGGACTGCCAGGAATTGTGGCAGTCCTAAAATGTACTTACTGTACAACAAGTCCCTTTTAGGACTGCCACAATTCCTGACAGTCCTCAATACTTCTTGGACTGCCAGAAATTGTGGCAGTCCTAGTAGAAGCATGAAAATTTTAGCATCTCAAGTCAGGAAGTATCCATGCGCCCAAATCAAGAAGCATCTATGCACCCAAGCAAGAAATAAGCTATGCGCCCAAGTCAGAGATTGTTATGCGCCCAAGCTAGAGAGTGGCTGACACTCACAGAGCAATGCCTCTGCGCCCATCCCTATGTGCCAACAGCAAAGCCTATGTGCCCACATGGTTCCTCCAGAGGGGGGCGCATAGCCCTATTCCAACCTATGCGCCCAAGTCAGGACAGCTCCACGACTCGGTCAACATCCACAACCAATCGTGTATCGAAGCATGCGGCCACGTCAGTCTCCACGAGCAGTCGTGCACCGAAGCATGCGGCCACGTCAACCCCACGATCATGCAGCCTTCATGCGCCTACATCTTATGCACCCAAAGGAAGTCTATGCGCCCATATGGAAAATCGGTGTATTTTTCTCTGTGGGCGCATAATAGCCGTTTCAGTGCAAAACGACTATAAATAGGGGTCTCATACCTTTTCAAAAATACAGAACGGAGAGTATTTCAAGAGCCAAATTGCTGCACTTTTTGCCAGTGAGTCGAGAGTTAGCAATTTTCTTAGGTTTTCTCCCACTTTTGTAAATCAGAGTGTCAACGGAGTAAAGGAGCAACTGCCGCTCGATCTCCATCGTTCTATTTCCCAGAATTTTTTTGTACTCGGGGATCCTCAGTGCAGGATCTCTCAGGCGTACTCAATTTGTGGTGTCTTACGCAAATAAAAGACACATTTCTTCTTCTTTTTTGTGTATGTCCACAAAAATGGCGACTCTGCTGGGGACTACCTTTTCCTCTGACGAGAAGGTGGTGACGTAATCCGATACCGATAAAGTGGAGAGCACTCAGAAGATGTTGATCGTGAAGTTCGATCAGCAAGCGTTCGAAGAGATGCTCTCGAGGGAGGGCTCTACTTCCTCGAAATTAGTGAAGCAAAATAAGTCTCGCAAGACTTGGCTTCCGAAGGCTCGTGCTGCATATCCTGCCAGTGTCGTAGAAGATATACAACCGAAGGGGAACTCCGTCATGGGGGCGCATAATCCTTCCACAGGAGCTTCCAATGCGAAGAGGGCACATACCGTTTCGGGCTCTACTAGCCCAGCGACTTCCCTCGTGTGCAATCAATAATAGAGTGTTCAACGCTCGATACTTGGCAAAGGAAAACACTACAATGCCAAGAATCAAAGTGTTCGACGCTCTGGACAAACTCAGCGAGGCACGAAAACGAAGAAGGCAAAACTGGAAGAAAATAACACTGTTTTCCAAAGCATGCGCCCAGAGCTATGCGCCCATAGGGCTGCAAATGATCCAAGCCGTTCGCGAGCTGCTCGAAGCTCGGCTCGATAAAAGCTCGTTTGAGCTCGGTTCATTTAGTAAACAAGCTGAGCTTAAGCTTCATTTTCGAGCTCGTATAATAAATGAGCCAAGCTGAAGCTTAGAAGTACTCGGCTCGTTTGAGCTCACGAGCTGGCTCGTTTATAAGCTTGCGAGCTAGCTCGTTTAGAAGCTCGTTTAGGAGCTCGTTTGTTCTTTGTTTAATTCTAATTATATATAATTTGTGTGCGTTATATATTTATGTCTTTAATAATTGATATTAAGGAACTTTTTTAATTAAATTTTTATAAATAAATTGTTAATATTATAGGTACTTGAATTCAAACCTAATTAAATTGAAATTGAGCTCGTTAAGCTTGAAATCAAGTTTAATGAGCTTGAAATAAAGTTGAGCGAACTTGAAATCAAGCTTAACGAGCTTGATTTTGAGCTTATCAAGTTTTTTTTATCAAGCTTGTTTATCAAGTTTGAATCAAGCTTGCTTATCAAGCCAAGCTCGAGCTCAAACCAAGCCAAGCTCAAGCTTAATATAAACAAGTTCGAGCCAAGCTCAAGCTCTAAAATAAAAATTTTATCACGCTCGAGCTCGAGCTTGAGCTCGATTAATTCTAGTCAAGCCAAGCTCAAGCTTACAAAAGCTTGGCTCAGCTTGGCTCGTTTACAGCCCTATGCGCCCAAGGCAGTATGTGGGCAAATAACTCCGACCAGAGGACTTCTGTCTTCGACAGGTTATGCGCCCAGGCCATGCGCCTAGAGCTATGCGCCCAGGCTCTGATGACCCAGAGCTATGCGTCCAGGGCCATGCGCCTAGAGCTATGCGCCCAGGCTCTGATAACCCGTTCTATGCGCCCACATCAAGGAGGGCTAGATATGTTGCCAGGACTTCAGAAAAGCATGCGCCCAAGGACATGTTCCAGGGTCTATGCACCCACAGTAAAAAGACAGGCCCCAACGCGTATAGCACGGGACTGTATTCAAAGTCATCACGAAACTTAGGTGTGGGGGTTGCCCCTGCACATGAACGAAGTTCGGATATGCCAACTTCCCTTACAAATCCATATGCAAAGCTCGGTGATGCATATGACATGGGTTTTAAGGCAAAACTCCCTACCTTCGATTTACGCAACATGATAAATCATAAGCGTAAAGCGAGGGAGGATACTGCAATTCATGGTATACATCCGTGCACCAGTATTGTTATCAACTGTTGCTGCTCCAAAGCAACGAAGGTGCCTCCGAGGCAGTCCATGTTTCGACGACTGCAGCACTCTGATGATGAAAAGCCGCTATGTGTTTCATCCAACATGGCTTCATGGGGTCCTCCTTACGGGAGCCCCAATGAAAGAAGGTCGACTGCCAACCCAACCTTTTCTCTCAGTTTCGCGAACAGAAGAAGAAAAAGTCTGCCAGCAAACAGCCAGCAAGCTGTTACATCTGAAGGAGTCTATATGGGTGCTCGATCAAAGATGAGATTCCTTATGGATGGCGAGGATTTTCAAGCTGGGGGGGATGTTCCCTCAGCTGGGGGTAGTAATCCCTCAGAATCTGAAGCAGACGACCTTCATACCGGGGGTAGCCTTCCAGATGACGATGATCTCTTCGAGTCCGATGGTGACTATCTACCTCCCCTGCCTGAAGACGAGGGCCTTTACAACTCAGAGATAGACATTATCAACACTAGTTGTACCGTCACCTCTCGCATGCTATCTGCGTACATGAAGGATGGAAAGAGACCTGAAGAAGCCAGTGATCAGAGCAACAAGCGGCTTGAGAGTCTTGAAATGACATTTGCCAAGATCACTGATATGTTTACCAGTATCATGGCAGTCTAAACTATTGGGGCTGTTCCTCCACCTCAACCGAACGTCTTAGCACACGTTAGTCCGGCTCACAGCAACAACCCTCCTTCACTACAAAAGGAGTATCATTCCGTTGTGCCTTATCTAAATCCCGTAAATACTCGTGGTGGTCCTTTGCCAACGACGCTTGACAACCGTACAGCAGCCGTTTCTCAACATCTACTCAATCAGCAAGATGCAATTGATTCTCTTGTTGCCCGTCTCGATACCATCTCACACAAAGACGAGCTTCAAAAGATGGGAATGTCTCAACCTTATCCTCCTGAATGGGAGAATGCTACTTGCCCTCCTAACTACAAGCCATTGACGCTAAATTCATTTGACGGGATGACTTTTCCTCGCCAACACATGACATACTTCAACACGCAGACTCTGCACTTACCAAGGAACGATCCGTTCTTGTCAAAGCTATTTATCAGCACCTTGCAGGGGGTAGCTTTTGAATGGTTCTGCAGTCTGCCTGACGGTTGCATTAATTCCTTTAAAGATTTGGAGAGTGTATGTCCTAAAAATCAAGTTGCATTTATCAAATAGGCAGAGAAGTCTCAATTGTGCACCCTTTAAATGGACTGCGCAGGAAACAGATTACGCTACAAATCGAACGTGCGAGCTGAACTGCGCTACCACCCGAGCGTGCTATGCTGACATGGCAATGCCATTATTACCTGACAAAGATCAGATCTTCTGACAGCCTGACAGCCCGAAAAACGAGGAGTCCGTTCGTTTCTTGTGTAGCACAGCGCTCAAGAACAGCTGTACAACTTCAGCGCAGTCTGCCGGTCCAACCTCTGCGCAGTTTGGTCAAGCCTGAATCCCAGCGCTTTCCAGTGACTAGAAGGAAGCGCAGTCTGATGCTAGCGCTATTCGGTTAGCACAATTCATTAAATTTATTACGTGGCTTACATGCCATCAATTGCTCGCCACGTAGCAACCGCCTGTACACGACCAAGCATATTTCAATCAAACAATGCCACACGTCTGAATACAGTTAGCCCACGATCGAGCAACTGCCCAATAGGCCAGCGCAGTTTGCAGTCTGCGCAGTCTGTTGCCAGTGCAGTTCATCATGCATAATCCAGGATAACTATAAATTAGTTATTTCTAGAACTCTATAAATAGAGTTTCAAGTCCTTCATTGGGGGGATTGAAGATCATTATTATCATCAGAGATCAGGAGTTCTTGTCCAAGTGTTGCTGCATTCTTCAGAGGCTATCGTCTTCAAAGTTCACATCGTCCAAGGGATAAAGCGATCATCTTCAGATCGGATTTCTATAGTTATACTTTCCCAGAATTCAATTATAATCTTCTTACAAATTTTGTGAAATAAAGACTTTTATTTTTGCAAACAAAATGGCGACTCTGCTGGGGATGACTTTCTCCTCCGACGAGGAAGTGACAACTCAATGTGACGTTGCATCTATCGGAAAGACGCAGAAGATGCTGGTTGTGAAGGTCAACCAGACTGCCTACGAAGCGATGATCAACTCTGGGGCTACTTGTCGCACTGTGGCCTCTGCCAAGAACAGGGTCCGTTCAGTGTGGACTCCGAAGTCCTCTGCGCAATCCTCTGTGCAGTCATCTGCGCAACCTGCTGTCTCTGCTGCCAAGGAACCAGTAGCCTCTCCTGTCCTTGCGCAAAACACCACATGCGCTGCCAAAGCGCAAGCCAGAGCTCCTACTGTCCATGCGCAGTGCACTGTTCCTCTTGTCACAGCACAATCCACAACCTATGCTGCTTTGGCAAAATCCAAAACCCCTCTGCCTCTGGCACAATTGGCGAAGTCTTTCCCTCCTGCGCAATCCACTGATCCTTCAAACAGAGCGCAACTCAAGCCCTCTGTTGCCAAAACTTCACTTGTTGCTTCTTCTAAAACACAAGTTGCACCTCCTGCTTGTTCTATGGCCAAGAAGCCCTCTGTCATCATCTCCAGAGGGCAAGTTGCTGCTTCGTCTGTTCCTGCGCAACCCACAGGGGGGTAGTCTTTTGATTGTTCCTCCTCCATCTCAGCATAAAAAGAAAGGCCCTTTGGTCTTTTCTCGATCTTCCGCAGTCCAGAACTCGAAAAACAACAGAGGGAAACACTCTTTAGCCAACCCTTCTTCACAAAATAAAGGAAAAGGCCCTTTGGTCTTTTCTCAGTCTTCTCCGGTTTTTACCGTAGAAGATCCATCTGAATGTGCCTCGGCACTAAACAGTACAAAAACTTTCCCTGCTAAAGGAAAGAATATTGATCAAAGAGGCATCTTGTCTACACCGGTTGCACATTTCTAAGATCTTCCAACTCTTCGGATGTCCCGCTCAAAGGAGGAGAAATTGCTGGTGTCTCAGACAGAAGTCCCTGGGGATGAGTTTGCCGATTTACGAACTTATCTCAACTGACCAGTTTCTATGAAATGCAAGCAACCAATGCCGAAGGCGAATCTGTATCAAAAACAAACCTCCAGGAGAAAAAATCCTGATACTTATGCCAATGAGTTGAGTACTTCTCTGTATACTCATGGGACAAGGCATCTGAAGAATCGGAATCATGTTCCGAATGTCGTCAAAGAGCCCATCCCTGACCTTCGGGAACACCTCAAACAGAAGCAGAATAATACCTCAACACCTCCAATCCAACCATTGGAACATCGTTGTAATCACAAGGTGGTTATTAAGTGTTGTTGCCAGACAACAAAACGATCTGTCTTCGATCGTCTGAACCTTGCAACTTATGAACCAATGTCCGAAGATGAAGACGAGGTGCTCTATGTCTCTATAAACATGGCTTCTCGAGACACCGGGGGTAGGAGGTGTTCAAAGCATGGCAAGCACCATAAGCCCAGTCAAAGATATCTGGATTTACTCCATGAATCTTCTGAAGGGGTATTCCAACACACCCGATCCCAAAGCCGAGACACAATCGGTCAAAGGAATCTTCTCCAAGATCCTTCTGGTCACCTCTCTGTTTCTCATTCAGGGGACGACTCTTTCTCTAATTATGATGCATACAGTGAAAGCACTGAATAGACAGTGTCTTCTACTGTGCCCAGAGAAGTGTCAGCCTATGTTGTCACTGAAGATCCAGATGCTTCTAGTTCGGCCAGTCAAGAACAACGAATCGCTGCACTGGAAGATAAATTGAAGACCATGGCAGACATGATCGCAAGTATGCATACTATTATCATAGCTCAACATACAGTATCACCAATTGTACTTGTTGTCAATCCTGAGATTATAGCATCTTCGGTACCTGTCAATGCAAGTCTGGGAGTACCATCTCCTCCTGTAGCCTCAATACCTATTCAAGTTACACCTAGTCATTCAGGGGCTGGGGGTAGTGCTTACCATGTTGTTTCTCCTCCTAATACGGTAAGCCAGCCCATTACTCTTCCATCCTCGGGAGATGCTAATGAGGCTATAAAAATCCTACGAACTCAGTTCGAGGCCTTCAAAGAGAAAGATGGTCTGCAAAGGCGGGGAATCAAACAACCTTATCCGGTTGATTGGAAGGAAGTCCCATTCCCTCCAAAGTACAAGATTCCTACGATCACGATGTTTGACGGCAGTACTTCTCCGAGTCAGTTCATTAACCATTTCGAGGTAATGACTGTCCAACTCCAGCTAAGTGATGCTCTTCTTACCAGAGTCTTTGTCGGCTGATTGGCCGGTACAGCATATGATTGGTACCGCAGCCTGTCTGACGGCTCTATCACTTCCTTTGCCAGACTCAAGCAGATGTTCCTGGAACGATTCTACGAGGGTATCAATGATATGACTATATCCGCCCTCAACAAGATCAAGCAAAGACATAATGAAACTACTGAGAGTTTCATTGAACGATTCCGCCGAGAAGCACTCAAAATGCCTCCTTGAACCCCATCTGTTGTAACGATAGACACTTGTAAATCAAACTTATTGTCTATCATTAGCATGTGGATGGGGTCAACACAGTTCCAGGACTGGCCGTCATTCATTGTCAAGGCTAAAGCAGCTGAGGTGAGTGCCGAAAAGTTCAAGCAGTTGGGGGTACATATGTCTAACCCTGATCGAGATGAACCTTCTGCATCCGGTGGCGGTAATCGCCAGAACAACCACAAGAACAAAGAAACCTTGAATATCAATCTCAAGAATAAGGAATCCTTGGCTGTTAACGTGGCTCAACCCACGTCTACCTCTACTCCTTCTGCACCTCCACCAAAGGAACCTCGCCCAAAAGTAGAGTATTCCTTTGATGAAAATGATACAGCAAGCATCTTCGACTGTCTGCTGAAGAGCAATAAATTACAACTTTCTGATCCGAAGAAGCCTGATGAAGTCAGTAAGACTGACCACCCTAAGTACTGTGTTTATCACAGGTTCATAGGGCATCCTACTCGGGCATGCTATGTGCTCAAAGACAAGATTCAAGAGCTAGTCAACGCCGGTGTCATCACTCTCCAGCAGGATGAAAAGACTATTACAGCCAACATGATTTCTGTACAGTTTGGTGACTTTCCGTCACAAATGGTGCAGAGTGGCGTCATCCCCATCCCCAGAACCACTCTTGAGATTGAGAATCTTCCTCCTCCACAAAGTGAAGGTCTTGTCCCCTTATCCCTTGATAATGGCGAGATTATGTGGATCCATCCTGATCTTGTTAAAGATTTTGAAGTTCCTTCTTCCTTCAAGCAAAAAGAACGCTTCAAAGGCAAAACAAAGAACTGCAATATGGTGTCTTTTGACCCCATAATTGAAGAAGAAATCCTGTTAGGCACCAGGTCAGGGAAAACCTATCAACGGGAGCATCCCGAAACTCAGGAGGATCCTGCTTCATCCTCCGAGGCTGTTCCAGTGCAGCATGTCTCTACAGAAGTCATCCCTTCTACATCATTACCGGTTGCGGAATCAACTCTTCCTAAATCAGAAGCAGTTGACAAAGGCAAACAACAAGTCTGCTTCGACAAAGTTTTGAAGAAGTCATCCCCCTCTGGACTTAAAAAGCCATATAACTTTGATATATTGGCTCAACTGGCTAACACACCGGCTAGGCTATCTATCTTCGAGCTCTTACGCCTCTCTAAAGAGACTCGAGAAATACTGAGTGAGGTTTTGATGCAGGCAGACACTTGCTTAACTCTTCTCAAGAAACCTGAATCAGAACCTGTCTCTTGTCTCCACTGTCACAGTGTGTTGGAATTAATTCCAAAAATTACCTTCACACAAGATGACATGTTGATGGAAGACAATCGACATGACCGTCCTCTCTACTTTATAGGATATGTCGACTCCATGAAGGTCGATCATATTCTGATAGATCCAGGGTCAGCACTCAGTATCATGCCTAAGACTATGTTCGATGCTCTGAAGATTCCAGTGCATAGCCTCTCAGGCACTATTACCACCATTCTGGGATTCAACCAGGGAAGAAGTGAACCTTTAGGCAAGATATGCCTAAAACTCCAAATTGGCAATCTTCGCACGAAGGTGACCTTCTACATTATAGACAACCATGGTTGTTCTTACAATGCTCTTCTGGGGAGACCATTCCTTCATGAACACAATATAGTTCCTTCTACTCTCCATCAATGCTTCAAATACATTGATGATAAAGGGGAAGTCCAAAAAGAAGTTACGGTTCTCTACCCTTTCAAGGGCGTCGAAGCATATTGCAACGACGCTCGCATGTACAAAGAAGAGTTTATGAAGGTAGTTTTGGCTATGGATGGTGAAGAAGAACAAGAAGCAGTGCCCAGTGACACTCTCATCATACCTGTCAAAGGACGTGTCTCTCATCCTCAATCCTCCAAACCACTAGCTATTCATCTGCCACCCCAGAAGCAATCGACTGGTGATAATCAAGATCAAAGGGAGCTCATCTCTTCTAAGCCACTGGTCATCGACTTACGTCGTAACAAAGATAAAAGGGAGCTCACCTCTTCTGAGCCACTGGTTATCGACTTACGTCGTAATAAAGATCAAAGGGAGCTCACCTCTTCTGAGCCGCTTGTTATCGACCTTTGTCGCAACAAGCCTAAAACTCTTTCCTCTTCTGATCCTCCTCTTGTAATCGATCTGACCAAGCTGGCTAAGGCTAAAGGTCCTGTTGTAAATATGGATGTACAAATCAATGAAAAGGCATCTACTTTCCAATATACTGATGTCATTTATCATTTTAAATGCTATTTGGATATGCTAGACTGCTTTCAGTTATTTACAATAGGGGTCGTACAATTCTTTCAGACGGAAGTATTATTTGAACATCCAAATGACTCATATTTTGTTGTCCCTTCTCGAAAGAGAGGTGAGAGTCCAATACTTTTTAGTAAAGGGCCATAACAAAAATTTAGCTATACGGATGATAGCAAAAATAACGATATGGGACATCTCCAACTTCGTCGTTATAGTCAACAATCAAAAGATATCATCCAAAAGATGGGTTATGACTTCAAGAATGGCCTCAATTACGGTAAAGGCAGACGAACTCCTATCCATACGGTTGTTCCGAAAGGAAAATCAGAGATGTATTACAGCAGGACGAAAAGAGGTCTCGGATATACTTTACCTCCGGTTTTATCTCCAGCAGCTTTCGAGTCTGATAGTGAGGAGCGCCCTAACTCCTCTGATTTCATATCTTAGGATTCTGATACCAGTAGCGGCCAAGTTCATCGATTGATTGTATCTTCTAACATGGTCTTCGCTGAACTTCCAGAAGGTTATGACGAAGATATCGAAGAAAATCCCGAAACAGATCCTTGGGCTTGACGAATGGATACCCAATGGGAACTCCGATTCGAGCAACGAGAACCTCCTACCGAAGATCAATTGGTCCAAATTGACGTAGGAGAAAACGGGTCACCTCGTCCAATATTCATCAACAAGAATCTTCCAGAGGCAGATAAGCAAGAATTAATTCTTCTTATTCGAGAATACATTGATGTCTTCGCCTGGAGTTATGAAGACATGCCAGGTTTAGATCCCAAAATTGCCACTCATAAGCTGAATATTTTACCTAATACAAAGCCAATTAAACAGCAGCAGAGGCGGTTCAAGCCAGAAATGATGGACGCAATTGATGATGAAGTCAAAAAGCTCATAGCTTGTGGCTTTATTAGAGAAGAACAACATCCTGATTGGGTAGCTAACGTTGTTCCAGTCTTGAAGAAAACTGGCAAAGTTCGAGTTTGTATCAACTTTCGGGATCTTAATGAAGCCTATCCAAAAGATGAGTTTCCTCTCCCTATTACAGACGTCATGATCGATAACACTTGTGGGTTCGAAAGGATATCCTTCATGGATGGATTCTCCGGATACAATCAGATTCTGATGAATCCGGAAGATGAAAAACACACTTCTTTTCGTACTCCTCGCGGAGTCTACTGCTATACAGTGATGCCATTTGGTCTCAAGAACGCTGGTGCCACTTACCAACGAGCTATGAGTACTATCTTTCGAGATCATCTGCACAAGACTGTCGAATGCTATATTGACGATATTGCTGTCAAGAGTCGTCTAAAGGAAGATCACATCCAAGATTTAAGAACTATCTTTAATCTAATGCGCCAACATCAACTTAAAATGAATCCCACCAAGTCATTCTTGGGTGACTCTAGTGGTAAATTTCTCGGCTTCGTCATTACCTCTAAGGGTATACACGTAGATCCCGAGAAGATCAAAGCCATTCAAGAGATGCGTCCTCCATGCAACCTAAAAGAGCTACGAGGATTCCAAGGTCGACTTGCGTACATCAGGAGATTCATCTCAAATCTGTCTGGACGCTGCAGACCGTTTACCCAGTTAATGAAGAAGGGTGTATCTTTCATTTGGACTGAAGAATGTCAACGAGCATTTGATGATATAAAGCAATATCTCATGAACTGTCACGCCCCAGAACCAGAATACTGGAGAGCGGGGGCGTACATAGCCAGCTACGTATATTAAAATGGAATCCACCCCGCTATACGGTCACGGCTGTCTAGATATGAGGGTTTACTACAAGCCAACGGTCTCTTAAGGTCAAGCCTATTGTCTCAATCTCCAGCAAGTAATATAGTTACAAGAGGTTAGACCACCAAATATACAATAAAAGACGTCCCAAATATTACATATTCAGCTGATCATGAAGCTAGTCATACAATGCGAGGACTAACAAGAGTTAAGTCATACATGATCAACCCTAGAATTTGTTAATCATGTTACAGCCCGTAGGCAGATAGTAAGTAAAGATGCATCGAGCTAACAGGTGCTCGTCGGCTAAACGCCTCAAAAGAATAATTTTACAATTAAGTGAGCGAAACAAAATGGAAAACCCACTTATAGCCCGGGTTCCTTCTAGTCGCCACCATTGGATTAGAAGTTCGGTAGATCCTCGGGTGCTGCTCCGAAATCTGGCCACACAAAATCAGCTGGATCAAACCCCAGAAAGAGCAAGTGCCACAAAGGAGGCCACGAAATAAGAACAAAAGCCAGCATATCAGAACATAAGAAAATGGAAGAAAAGTACAAGTAATAAAGAGTACAGCAGGACAATAAACGACTAGAGACATGGAACCATTCCGGAAGCCAGGTTACAAACCGTAAACCAAACAAGGACCGGGATTATAACCCTTCACCTGAATAGCACATTGTCTCTACCCATTTATTGTTAAAGATAAGTAAAACAATCATACTCAAGTGTACCAGGTACAGGGACTAGACGAGACTTAGACCAGGCTGGACACCTTCCATTCACAAGTGGCCAAGCAAATACTACGGCTTACTACTTAACTAACTAGGGTTATCACAAGCCTAATTACTAACAAGATGCAAATAAGAATTTTCCAGTCCCAAGCCCTGCAGACTATCCAGTTATCCTTCTGCGGGTTGAGAGTATGGTTGGGTATATCGTCCAGGAGACGATATACCCTTAGGTGACTTAGAGGGTGCAACACATGACAGTGTGCTGGAAATGTGCCCTACTCGTCCGCAGGCTACAAGTCCATTTTAAGCGCCCAAATAACGAGATTGCCTGTGACTGGAATTTCTCTATGAACTATGGTTTGATCTAGTAATTAACCTAATCCATATTCAGAGTGAATCCCTGACCGTGGTAACCAGGGAGTCACGTCCTAGACATGATGCAAGACAAGACAAGACAAGTGGATTGCACGAAGCAGCAAGAATGAACAACCACGGAGTCAGAGTTGATTATACGAGTCGAGCTAGCCATCGCAACGGCATCAGTCAAATCAAGTTACAAGTTACAGGTTACGAGTTACAAGTCCGGAGTGCGCCGCCACGGGCCACTATCAAGTTATCCAGTACCAAGATTAATTATGAATCACAAGCCACAAGCTAAGAGCGCACCCCATCGGGTCACTATCAAGAAGATCAGAAAGCACTGGATCATAAATCACAGATTTACTAAAATCGTACTAGGCATAAGCAAAATACCGAAAACCGTGCCAGTTCGTGTTGGGTAGAGACAGTCGTGTTGTGTGGAACAAGATCTCAAAACTCCAATCCACAAAAGAGAAGCCAAGCCTAAGAACATAAAACCAAACCATCATGGGCAAGTGGGTTGCGCAGGGGATCAGATTGTGCTAGGGGAATGGACTGCACAGGGGAATGAACTGCGCTGAGGTTGGGTTGTGCTAGGGTCGTCTTGCCCTGGGTCGGGTCGCGCTGGGAGCCAGCTGCGCAGGGGATTAGATGCACTAGGATTGAGTTGCGCTGGAGCCGAGCCGAGCTGAGAGTGAGCTGCGCAGCAATCAAGTGCGCTGGGGTCGGCTTGCATAGCGGTCAATTACGCTAGGGGATGGAAGGTGCTGGAGTTAAAGAGCGCCAGCGTAAGTCAGCTCAACGTAATGCGCTGGCTGAGGAGTTACGCAGTTCGGCCATGCGCTAAAGAGCGTTGGCCGAGGATCATCTTCTCCAATCAGACCGAGAGGAAAATCCCCAAGAACACCAAATTTCAAATCTTCATAACTTAGCCAAAACAAAACCAAATTTGGATTTTCAAATTCTAACTTGTGTAAAATTGAAATCTCTTCCACATGGAAGCCTCAAAACAAGGAAAAATCTAGTTTGATAGATTAAAACCAAAAAAATTCAAAAATGGTTAAAACTTAGATCTAGAAAAATGGAAGCTCCAAATCATAAAATGCCAAGTTCTAATGTTGTTCACCATAGCCTAATCTAGCTAATGGACAAATAAAATAGGGTGCTTATTTGGTGGCAAGGTGCACTTGCCTATGGTGTTTGTGGAGGAAAGAAGAAGAAGAAGATGAAGAAATTAATAGAAGTTATGAGGAGAGAGAAAGTTAGGTGGGGTTTTAATGAGGGAGGGTGTGTTGTGTTGAGGGTGGAGATTAACTAGGGTGGTCCAATGTAAACCAAACCAAACCAAAACCTTCTCCACAAAATAAACCATGCCATGTCCAAAACCCATTTTACGAGAAAACCAAAATTCGCAAGTTAAGCCAAAACACAATTACAGGCCAGAATCTAAGAAAATAAAATACAGGTCCGAAATACGTATAAGCCTAATTAAAATACGTATTCCGAAATATGAGCATTACAACTCTATCCACCTTAAAAGAATTCCGTCCTCGGAATTTAAATCAAGATGCTTAGAGATGTAAGAGCCAGCTATGCTATCCACAATTAAGCTACACTAAGTCAAACAATCAAACAATCATACATGCAAGCAAGGGATGGAAGGCATAAGGCATAAGGAAGACATTATACCTTACGAGTCAAACAAGTCGGGATATCGCGATCGGATGTCGTCCTCACGCTCCCACGTTGACTCACCTAGAGAGTGATGACCCCAAGCAACACAGACTAAGCTAATAGTCTTGTTCTTGAGTATATTTTCTCTCTGGTCCAATATAGACACGGGCCTCTTCTCATACGAAAGGTTGGTACCAACAACCAATTCCGAATGGTCCAGGATATGACTCGGGTCCGGGATGTACCATCGTAATTGGAACACATGGAATACATCATGTACCTCTCTTAGCGACGACGGAAGAGCGAGACGATAGGATACATCTGCTACTCACTCCAAGATATCGAACGGCCCTATATACCTAGGACTAAGCTTTTCCCGTACGCCAAAGCGAATGACGCCGCGGTTAGGCGAGATCCTAAGGAATACATGGTCGCCGATAGCAAATTCTAAGGGACATCGATGAGCATCGACCCAATGGCGCTGACAATCTTGGGCCACTCGAAGACGATCTCTGATCCTTCTGATCACTTCAACTGTCTGGGCAATCATTTTTGGACCAAGCATCTGCCTCTCTCCAACATCATCCCAGGCTAACGGAGATCTGCACTTCCTACCATACAGTGCCTCGAACGGAGCCATCTGAATACTGGCCTGGAAACTATTGTTGTAGGAGAATTCTACCAGGTACAGGTGATCCTCCCATGAACCACCAAAGTCAAGGGTACAAGATCTCAACATATCTTCAAGAGTCTGGATTGTGCGTTCCGATTGGCCATCCCTCTGCGGGTGATAAGCTGAGCTAAACTGAAGGTGAGTTCCCAAACTCTCTTGCAGGCTACGCCAAAAGTGTGATGTGAATCTTGAATCCCTGTCCGAGGTGATACTGACCGGCACCCCAAGAAGCCTGACAATCTGCCTGAGGTACATTTCTGCTAGCTGAGCTGTCGACTGACCAACTCTAAATGGAAGAAAGTGAGCTACCTTCGTGAGCCTGTCAACTATAACCCAAATAGCATCTCGACCAGCTGGAAATCTAGGCAATCCAGTCACAAAATCTATGGTCACATGCTCCCACTTCCATTCTGGAATCGGCAAGGGCTGAAGAAGTCCAGTGGGCCTCTGATGTTCAGCTTTAACCTGCTGGCAAACCAAACACCGAGAGACAAACCGGGCTATCTCCCTCTTCATGCCATTCCACCAGAAATACTGACGAATATCTCTATACATCTTCGTACCACCGAGATAAATAGAATACTGTGAGCTTTTGCCATGACCTTTTGTCTGATATCTCTGCTGGGTACACAAAGACGAGTGCCATGTCGGAGTGTACCATCTTTATGAATGCACAACTCTGGCTTTCTTCCTATCTCACACTCTGCTCTAAGTCGCTGAATCTTGGAATCTGTAGACTGCACCATCCGGATCCTCTCAACTATGCTGGACTGAACCTGTAGACTGGCCATCAACGCCACATTGGTTGGAAGAACCACTTCAATTCCCATCTTCTGAAGATCTGCCAATAACTCTGGTTGCGCTGTTAGGCAGTAAACTCCGGCTCTCCTGCTCAACGCATCTGCTACAACGTTGGCCTTCCCTGGGTGGTACTGTACGTCCACATCGTAGTCCACCAGTAGCTCGAGCTATCTTCTCTGCTGCATGTTAAGGTCCTTTTGGGTAAAAACATACTTCAGGCTCTTGTGATCAGTAAATATCTCTACTCTGTCTCCGTACAAGTAGTGCCTCCACAACTTAAGTGCAAACACTACTGCTGCCAGTTCTAAGTTGTGGGTCGGGTAATTTCTCTCATGATCACGAAGTTGTCATGACGCATAAGCTATTACCTTCCCATGCTGCATCAAGACACATCCCAATCCTCTGCCTGAAGTGTCGCAATAAACTGAGAATCCTCCGATCCCATCAGAAAGTGTGAGAATGGGAGCCGTTATCAAACCTCGCTTCAACTTCTCAAATGATTCCTGACACTCTGCTGTCCAAGCAAACTGTACATTCTTGCGGGTCAACTGGGTCATTGGCGCCGAAATCCTGGCAAAATCTGAAACAAATCGCCGGTAGTAGCCGGCCAATCCAAGGAAGCTGCGAACCTCTGCCACTGAACTAGGTACTGGCCATGACTCGATAGCCATAATCTTCTGGGGATCTACTTCCACTCCTCATCGGGTAATGATGTGACCCAAGTACGAAATGCGATCGAGCCAGAACTCGTATTTATTGAACTTGGCGTACAACTGATGCTCCCTAAGCGTCTGAAGGACGATTCTGAGATGCTGCTCATGCTCTGTTTTGCTCTTGTTGTAGACCAGGATATCATCTAGGAACACGATCACAAACTGATCCAAGTAAGGCATGAAAATGCGATTCATGAGGTCCATGAATACAGTTGGCGTATTGGTTGCTCCGAATGGCATAACAAGAAACTCCCAATGCCCATACCTAGATCGGAAAGCTGTCTTCGGGATATCCTACTCTCTGACTCTGATCTGGTGGTATCCTGACCGCAAGTCTATCTTCGAGAACACTGAAGCCCCTTTGAGTTGATCAAACAAGTCATCTATCCTCGGAAGAGGGTATCTGTTCTTGATTGTCACTGAGTTCAAGGTACGATAATCTACACATAACCTGGACGTACCATCCTTTTTTTTACAAGAAGCATCGGGGCTCTCCAAGGCGATCCACTTGCACGAATGAATCCCTTGGTCCTGAGTTCTTCAATCATCTTGTACAAAATCTCCAACTCTGAAGGCGTCATCCTGTAGACTCGCTCTGATATTGGTGCTATCCCAGGGATCAAGTCTATAGCAAACTCGATCTCCCTCTCTGGCGGCATCCCTGGAAGTTCCTCTGGGAAGACATCTGGAAACTCTTCAACTATCCAGGGTAATTGTATCGCTGCTACTGCCATCCGTAATACTGGGGAAGATGGCTCCACTGTGCCTCTAGAAAATAAAAACTCTGGCTCGCCTAGAATACTAAAGACAACCCTGCCAATATGGCAGTCTATCCTAGCATACTGGTTCCTCAACCAATCCATGCCTAAGACTACATCATAGTCTGCCATAGGGAACTCTATAAATCTAGCGGGGAACTCTCTACCGTTAACTACGATCCGACACGAGAAAAACACTCGATCTACTCCCACAAGACCATTACCAGTAAGTATATTGAGCCTCACTGATAATGACTCAGGCTCCAATCCTATCCGTGTCGTGAATCGTGCAGACATGAATGAATACGATGCACCAGAATCAAATAATACCGATGCTGGAGACGAGTTGACGAGAATAGTACCTGCCACTACCTCACCTGGTGCAACTTTTTCTTCCATAGTCATCATCATTGCCTGACCTTGTCCTCTAGCTGCGGGTCCCCTCTGCTGGAAACCTCTCTGTCTGCTCTGCACTTGGGCTTGGGTATATTGCTGCTGGTTCTGCTGCTGAAATGCCTGGGACTGAGGCAACAATGGCCTTGGGTACTGCTGTTGCTGCATAGGTGCTGGTCCTCTAACTGATGGACTGGTTAGGTTGGAAGAGGACGAACTACCCCTATTCGAGCAGGCTTCTATCTTGTGATCTGCCGCTCCACAAGCCAGGCACAATCCCTGCGCCCTGCGACAATCTGCCACCACGTGCCCTGGCTTCCCACAATAAGAACGTACCATCACGGAAGTCTGCTTCTGCTTCTGCTGCTGCGGGTACGTCGGGGTTGAATGCTGAACCGACGTCACTGAGGTCGCCCACCTCGGAGTTCCAATGGTCAAACCCCTTGCTGCCGGGATTGGAGCTGATGATTGGTGCATCTGATTGTAGGACCGCTTCCTACCTCCGGTCCTATCCACGATCCTCTGGGAGGTGTACTCATGCCTCCTAGTTGCCCTTATTACTGCATCGAACGTCTGGTGCTCGAACTGCTCAACTGCCAACAAGATTTCCAAATGCAGCCCCTGCTGGAACCGCTGGGCCCTATCAAACTCGGTTGCCACCAAAGTGGAGGCAAACCTACTGAGTCTAGAAAACTCAGATGCATACCCGTCGACCGTTCTGCCTCCTTGCTTCAAGTTGGTAAACCTCGTCTGCAGGTCGTACCGAGCCACAGCATCGAAATACTTCATCTGGAATCTTTTTCTAAACACCGCCCAAGCAACTGGCACCGCTAATCCTACGGCCTGTGCCGCCCACCAACTGCGAGCTAAGTCTAGCAACTGTAGGCGTACCACCGCCACCTTCTCGTTCTCAGGTGTCCTAGCTGCTTCCAGAACCACCTCGATATCATGAAGCCAAGCGTCCGCGGCAATCGCATCCTCGCTGCCGTCGAAGAATGGAGGGTTCACGCACTTGAAGCTGTTGGCCGCGCTGTTCCCTGGATGACCGCCTCTGGTCAAAGCATCTGCTACTGCCTGGTGCAAGGCATCTCCGCGACGATCCTGGAAAGCTATCAAGGTCCTGACGAGACCTACCAAGGTGCCATCATCAGGCTCTGCAGGCTGGACAGGCTGAACTGGTGGCTCTCCTCTAGTAGGTACAACTATAGAGGCTACTCCAGAATGCTGGGCTTGATCTCCAGGTTGCTGGTCCACGGGAGTTGCTCCGCCTTGCTGATCGGCAGGTCCAGGAACAATGCCGCTGAAGAAGATGACATAGGAAACAATAAGGAAGGACCAGGATAGATCAACGATACAAGCATGTGGTCAGGTCAAGATTCTCAGGGATTTGAAGATATGAGCAGAGATCAAGGGCAAATACTGATTGAGACATCTATTAGGTAAACCCTCACATTCTTGAATGCTAAGACCTGCATGGGCCACCACTTAAACCATGTCACGCCCCAGAACCAGAATACTGGAGAACGGGGGCGTACATAGCCAGCTACGTATATTGAAATGGAATCCATCTCGCTATACGGTCACGGCTGTCTAGATATGAGGGTTTACTACAAGCCAACGGTCTCTTAAGGTCAAGCCTATTATCTCAATCTCCAGCAAGTAATATAGTTACAAGATGTTAGACCACCAAATATACAATAAAGGGCATCCCAAATATTACATATTCAGCTGATCATGAAGCTAGTCATACAAAATATGAGGACTACCAAGAGTTAAGCTATACATGATCAACCGTAGGATTTGTTAATCATGTTACAGCCCGTAGGCAGACAGTAAGTAAAGATGCATCGAACTAACAGGTGCTCGTCGGCTAAACGCCTCAAAAGAATAATTTTACAATGAAGTGAGCGAAACAAAATGGAAAACCCACTCGTAGCTCGGGTTCCTTCTAGTCGCCACCATTGGGCTGGAAGTTCGGTAGATCCTCGGGTGCTGCTCCGAAATCTGACCACACAAAACCAGCTGGGTCAAACCCCAGAAAGAGCAAGTGCCACAAAGGAGGTCGCGAAATAAGAACAAAAGCCAGCATATCAGAACATAAGAAAATGGAAGAAAAGTACAAGTAATAAAGAGTACAGTAGGACAATAAACGACTAGAGACGTGGAACCATTCCGGAAGCCAGGTTACAACCCGTAAACCGAACAAGGACCGGGGTTATAACCCTTCGCCTGAATAGCACTTTATCTCTACCCATTTATTGTTAAAAATAAGTAAAACAATTATGCTCAAGTGTACCAGGTACAGGGACTAGACGAGACTTAGACCAGGCTGGACACCATCCATTCACAAGCGGCCAAGCAAATACTACGGCTTACTACTTAACTAACTAGGGTTATCACAAGCCTAATTACTAACAAGATGCAAATAAGAATTTCCCAGTCCCAAGCCCTGCAGACTATCCAGTTATCCTTCCGCGGGTTGAGAGTATGGTTGGGTACATCGCCCAGGAGACGATATACCCTTAGGTGACTTAGAGGGTGCAACACATGACAGTGTACTGGAAATGTGCCGTACTCGTCGACAGGCTACAAGTCCATTTTAAGTGCCCAGATAACGAGATTGCCTGTGACTGGAATTTCTCCATGAACTATGGTTTGATTTAGTAATTAATCTAATCCATATTCAGAGTGAATCCCTGACCGTGGTAACCAGGGAGTCACGTTCTAGACATGATGCAAGACGAGACAAGACAAGACAAGTGGATTGCACGAAGCAGCAAGAATAAACAACCACGGAGTCAGAGTTGATTATACGAGTCGAGCTAGCCATCGCAACGGCATCAGTCAAGTCAAGTTATAAGTTACATGTTACGAGTTACAAGTCCGGAGTGCGCCGCCATGGGCCACTATCAAGTTATCCTGTACCAAGATTAATTATGAATCACATGCCACAAGTTAAGAGCGCACCCCATCGGGTCACTATCAAGAAGATCAGAAAGCACTGGATCATAAATCACAGATTCACGAAAATCGTACTAGGCATAAGCAAAACACCGAAAACCGTGCCAGTTCGTATTGGGTCGAGACAGTCGTGTTGTGTGGAATAAGATCTCAAAACTCCAATCCACAAAAGAGAAGCTAAGCCTAAGAACATAAAACCAAACCATCATGGGCAAGTGGGTTACGCAGGGGATCAGATTGTGCTAGGGGAATGGACTGCGCAGGAGAATGAACTGCGCTGAGGTTGGGTTGCGCTAGGGTCGTCTTGTGCTGGATCGGGTTGCACTGGAAGCCAGCTGCGCAGAGGATGAGCCATGCTAGGATTGAGTTGCGCTGGAGCCGAGCCGAGCTGAGAGCGAGCTGCGCAGCAGTCAAGTGCGCTGGGGTCGACTTGCGCAGCGGTCAATTGCGCTAGGGGATAGAAGGCGCTGGAGCTAAAGAGCGCTAGCGCAAGTCAGCTCAGCACAATGTGCTGGCCGAGGAGTTGCACAGTTCGGCCATGCGCTAATGAGCGCTGGCCGAGGATCATCTTCTCCAATCAGACCGAGACGAAAATCCCCAAGAACACCAAATTTCAAATCTTCATAACTTAGCCAAAACAAAACCAAATTTAAATTTTCAAAGTTCTAACTTGTGTAAAATTGAATTCTCTTCCACATGGAAGCCTCAAAACAAGGAAAAATCTAAGTTTGATACATCAAAACCAAGAAAATCCAAAAATGGTTAAAACTTAGATCTAGAAAAATGGAAGCTCCAAATCACAAAATGCCAAGTTCTAATGTTGTTCACCATGGCCTAATCTAGCTAATGGACAAATAAAATAGGGTGCTTATTTGGTGACAAGGTGCACTTGCCTATGGTGTTGGTGGAGGAAGGAAGAAGAAGAAGATGAAGAAATTAATGGAAGTTATAA
Source organism: Iris pallida (assembly GCA_029216955.1). Classification (NCBI taxonomy): domain Eukaryota; kingdom Viridiplantae; phylum Streptophyta; class Magnoliopsida; order Asparagales; family Iridaceae; genus Iris; species Iris pallida. Next base: position 17,467,369 of record JANAVB010006800.1, read on the forward strand.
GGAGAGAGAAAGTTAGGTGGGGTTTTAATGAGGGTGGGTGTGTTGTGTTGAGGGTGGAGATTAACTAGGGTGGTCCAATGTAAACCAAACTAAACCAAAACCTTCTCTACAAAATAAACCATGCCATGTCCAAAAACCCATTTTACGAGAAAACTAAAATTCGCAAGTTAAGCCAAAATACAATTACAGGCCAGAATCTGAGAAAATAAAATACAAGTCCAAAATACGTATAAGCCTAATTAAAATACGTATTCCGAAATACGGGCATTACATGAACCCACCAGTCTTGGTGCCACCAATTTCAGGCATACTATTCTTAATGTATGTCCGTGCTATGGATCATTCATTGGGTGCTTTACTTGCCCAGAAGAACAAAGAAGGCCATGAACAAGCCATCTACTATCTTAGTCGTACTATGATTGGTGCTGAACACGGTTATAGTCCGGTTGAGAAAGAATGCTTAGCTCTTATGTTCGCTGTTCAAAAGACTCGACATTATATCATCGGCCAAACCATTCACGTTATTTCCCGAGTTAACCCTCTTCGGGTATTGATGAAGAAGCCTAGCACACTCAATTCTCGACTGGCTACATGGGCCATTTTGCTAGTCCAATATGACATGGTTTATGTTCCGCAAAAGTCTGTTAAAGGTCAAGCACTGGCTGACTTTTTAGCAGCTCATCTTGTTCCGGAAACATCTATACTTTATGATAAAATTCCAGACGAAACATTGGAATCAAACATGATCTCTGAAGAATTTCCTACCTGGCGTCTGTTCTTCGACGGAGCATCCCGGATCGGGCCAAAAGGGACCATTGTCGCAGGAGTTGGGATTGTACTGGTCTCTCCAGAAGGATTAGCTATCCAAAGAGCCTATTTCTTAGATCAGCCATGCTCTAACAATGTGGCTGAATACAATGCCTTGCTTATCGGACTCCAGTTAGCTAAACAATTGGAGGTCGAATATCTTGAAGTCTATGGCGATTCTAAACTGGTTGTCAATCAGGTTAGAGGAACATACGAAGTTTGCCATCAAGATCTAGTACCCTATCATGAAGCTGTGATTTACATGGCTACATCATTCAAGGCTTTCTTCATTGAATATGTTCGACGAGCTTGTAACAATGAGACGGATGCTTTAGCTAATCTCGCTGCAGTTTTAGCAATTCCTGTCAAAAGATAACAAGTGGTTGTTGTTTCCAACAGAGAGTTGTTCTGCGTGGAAAACAATTGTAACATCGAGTTCAGTAACTTCGCTGAAATCAATGTTATCAATGAAGATTGGAGAGCTTCTTTCATCGATTTTGTGGTTCATGATATACTCCCTGAAGATCTTAAAGAGGCCACGAGTATTCGTCGACGATCTCTTCGATTCTACTACAACCAGACCACTAAGACTCTTTATCAACGGACCTACGACGGTTTACTCTTGCGTTGTCTTGCTGGCGATGAAGCAAAGCAGGTATTGTGCGAAGCTCATGATGGTATGTGTGGAGCACATCAACCAGGCCCCAAGCTACAAGATCGTATCCGACGAATGGGTTACTATTGGCCTTCTATGGTGTCTGATGCTATCGAATATGCAAGGAAATGTCGAGCCTGTCAAATCCATGCAGATTTCATCCATCAATCGTCAGAATTTATTCATCCGACTGCTGCCTCCTGGCCTTTTGAAGCTTGGGGTATGGATATTATAGGACCCATCAATCCTCCTTCTTCTAAAGGACATCGGTTCATACTGGCAATAACTGATTATTTCTCGAAGTGGGCCGAAGCTATACCTTTAGCTGAAGTCAAAACTAGCAGCGTCATCAATTTCGTCAAACATCATGTTATCTATTGGTTTGGTGTGCCTCGACGAATCATTCATGATAATGGACCTCAGTTCATCAGTCAAAAGTTCACAAGATTCTGTGATGATCATCGGATTGACAATGTCGCCTCTACGGCTTACAACCCTGCTGCTAATGGCTTGGCTGAAGCCTTTAACAAGACTATCATCAAGCTCCTTAAGAAGTTTGTGTCTACTAATAAACGAAATTGGAGTGAAAAGGTTGGAGAATGTCTATAGGCCTACCGTACTATGGTCCGTAACCCCACAGGCTGTACACCTTTCTCTCTGGTGTACGATTGTGAAGCAGTTCTGCCTTTGGAACTTCAAATTCCTTCCTTGAGGATTGCCATCGCTAACGAACTTACTACGGAGAATAATGATCTTCTTCGACTTCAAGAACTAGAGGCGCTCGACGAGAAGCGACTATTAGCTCAACAAATATTGAATTGTATCAAGCCCGCATCTCAAAGACTTTTAACCGCAAAGTTAAAGTCAGAGCCTTTCAAAAAGGAGAACTCGTTCTTACAGTCAGACGTCCCATGACTATGACTCTCATGAGCAAAGGCAAGTTCGATACAAAATGGGAAGGGCCTTATATCGTGAGCAAAGTTTTTTCCAATGGAGCCTATCAACTCACAGAGCTGGATGGTCGAGTTGCAATGATGCCCATCAATGGCAAGTTCCTCAAAAAGTACTATGTATGAATATAAAAGGGCTTTCTTATAAATATAATCAGACAGTTCATAAATAAAGTTTGATTTTATTTCATCATAAACGATGTTACACAATATCAAGGACGAGAATCACTATCGTCCTTCTTGAAGACAGGACGAGGACCACTACCGTCCTTTTTAAAAATGTAGTCGACAAAAGAGCCGAGAACATCCTTGCTCGATTTTACTAGAAACGCGCAAGCGGCCATCCTCATGGCCTCTTCTTCTTCGGTCTCCCCTGGGTCAACCAGGAAGTCCAAGATGTCCCTTGGTGGCTTGGGTGCAGATGAACCTTTGCCCGCTTCCGTCTGCTTTGGCTGGTTTGGTTCGGCTGGACATTCCTCCGTAATTTCTTTAACCTTCGGGACAATCTCCGCCTTCTTAGATGCATCTTCTGACGACATTTTTGTGTTGAAAAGTGAAAGTGATCATTCCATCTAAATGTATGTTTTATTTATAGGCAGAGATTCTTGAAACATCGAAGCGACGCGTTCTTCGCAACGTTCATTCATTCATCTGACGGTTCATCCGTTCATTTCATTCATCCGATGGTTCACCCGTTCATTCTATTCATCCGACGGTTCATCCGTTCATTTCATTCATCCGACGGTTCATCCATTTATTTCATTCATCCGACGGTTCGCCCGTTCATTCATTCGACGGTTCAACCGTTCATTCCATCCATTCGACGGTTCACCCGTTTATTCCATTCATCTGACGGTTCATCCGTTCATCCCGACGATTCATTTTCGTTCATACATTTTGACGATTCATCCGTTCATCCATATCAGCAACTTGTCACGTATTTATTATCTCTGATTAAGTTGTCTACCGAAATAATGATATTCAACAAATTTTATTCTGCCATGTCCACATTACCTCTGAGCAGATATAATGAATATAATTATTTTCTAAATCAAGAAATATATCATGTCCTGAACCTCTGAATATATTTTCTATCGCTATTATTTATATCCATAATGGGATATGTAATAAATAATAGAGCCACAAAGAATAACGTCTTTTCATTGATCAAAATAAAAGGCATTACAAAAAGACATATCATAAAAAGAGAAAATACAAAAAGTTTTCTTATTCAGCTGAAGGTGTCATCAGATGAGCTATCTGCTGCTTCAAGGATTGGAGCCGTTCTTCACGCGAATCCAGCACCCGCTTTCTAGCTTCCGCCATTCCAGATTTATTGTCAAATGATGGCAAGGTCACTAGGCGGTGAGCGATTTCATCTTGGTGAATTCTGACAAACTTATTCTTCTCGTGGGCCAGAATGTCTAGTTGCTGAACTGCAGCTTGATGTTGTGTAGTCTCTTCCTCAAGAGCAAGTTGAACGATTCTCAACTCTTCCTAAAGTCGAGCAAACTCTGCATTCAGTTCAGCAACCTTCTTTTCTTTCTCCCCAGCAGCAGACGCTAATATCTCCATCTGGGAATCATACTCTGAAGACTTTGTAGCGAAGGTGTCCAAGAAAGTCTTGAAATTAGCTTTCGTGACTTCAGCTTCTCGAGTCATCATTTCAAATTCAGCATTCACCAGGGGCTCTACCTCTCCCCGATTAAGATCTTTGTAAATCTTAATTGATTCCTCCAGCTCATCCAGTATATGTTCAAGATAGGCAGCTTGAGCTTCATCACCCTGACTTTGGATAGCGCCGATCAGATAAGTAGTTGGACTTCTGACAGTGATGAAACCAACATTCTCTTTATCCATTATCCTTTCTACTAAAGGGCCTAATGAAGTGAAGAAGAGGTTGGTGAAGGAACCAACTATAAATCTGTTGGTAGCCGCTACACTGGGTGTAGCGGCTATTCCTATAGAAGTTGCAGCGGCAGATGCCTGTGAGGGCGGAAGTTCGGCATCTTGAGCATGGACTGCAGTCTCTTTGGATAGGGGGGCCATAGTGGAGCTAGTTGCTCCTCCCAGATGTTCTTCTGCGGGATCAAATAAATGTTATTAGTTTGCTGTCACTGAGAACTGTTAAAAGGGACCAAAATGAATGCAAGCTTACCAATGCTGGGTTAATGACAAGATTGTCATCTGTTGAAATAGGCTGCAGCCTCGCAGAAGTAGCTTCAGACATCACTGCTTGACTGCTTTCCGCTTCAGAGCCGCCTGATAAATGACGGCTGCTGCTGGCTATCGCCTTTGCCTGTACTATATCAGTGCATACCGGAGGAATTGGAGAAGGTTGAATTTTTGCAGGAATAAATGTTAAGATGTCAGTCATTTAATGATCTATAAAAGAAGATTATCAATATCAGTCAATACCTCTTTGATTGGTGACAGTAGGTTCCTCCGGTGCTACGTCATTAACAGCGTTCTTCTCTTAGGATGCATGGGCATCGGCATTCTCTTCCAGATTCAGATTGTCATCCTCTGCAGATGTTTCTTTATCATCTGCACCCTTTTTTTGTGCTTTCTCGCTATCACTTGCGTCGACTGGATCTATATCATCATTGAAGCCGAAGTCACAGTCTTCTAGGGCCTCGATCATCAGTCGATCTTCTTCGGCCCGACACGATATTGGTGTAGCTGGAAGAGGGGCAGTTTTTATTGCAAGCGTAGGAGATTGTACTACTTCGACAGATGATCCCGACTCATTGATTGGGGTTGGAGTTGCAGTTGCTTCTCTTGCTTCTGCAGCCTCATCCTTTATCTCTGTGGTCTCCTCTCTTGTCTGTGCAACCTGGTCTCCTTTCTTTACACTGGAAGCTTCCTGCCTGGGCTCAGGAGCAGGTGTAGGAGAAGGCATCATAACTCCGGCAACAGCACTTATCAGCGCCGATGTATGGACAGATCTTGGGGGAGTAGTTACTTTCTTTCTGAAAGCTAATTTTATCCTGCGTAGAGGTTATTCCGGAATCTCTACGTCTGCTGCGTGTGTTTTTCTTTGGATAGAAGTAGGGGTTGTTGCCTCTTCTCTATGAACCGACTCGACCGTTTGCCGAAACTGCGAGCGAGTAGTGACCCTTTCTGAAGAGTCCACGGCGGTCTTCTTCTTTAAGACAGGAGAAGATGCTTCTTCTGCCTTCCTCTTCTTCTCCTTGGTCGGAGATCTTACAACTTTCAGAGAGACACGCAGCGGTTCGTAGACTTCTTCGGGGAAGTTGGCTTCCCTCGAAGCTTTTAGAGGCGCATCAGCTGGCTCGTGCTCTTCATCATTACCAGGAAGCACCATAACAGGTGCTTCTTTTTTAAATCGAGTTAATGTCGCAAAGCTGTCTGCTAGATTAAAGTTCTCAGCAAAAGTATTTGCTGATGTGTAGAAGATCGAATAAGTATACAGCATACGAAGGCCACGATCGTTTCTTGTCGGCATCGAGAATGTCGTCCTTGTGTCACGGGCATTGTAATATGCCCAAGTCCGGGCCCCATCAATTAAAAAACTTTTTTCCTGTAGGTATGTTATAGCATTACCTACATGAAATTGGTCATAACCGAATTGGCGTGCAAATCGGCTGGGGAGATAAGGCTCGAGATAATATTCATCTTCGAACCGGTACACCAAGTGTGATGGCCGAATTGTCCTCAGCCAGTCGAAAGCTGTATGACCCAACGGTTGTATCCTCATAGAGTCGACGAGGTTTGTTGACATATGCTCATAACCAACTGGAGGGGGAACACAATAAAAGTTCCATCCCTTGCCGAGATTCAGAATTCGCCGGCAGTCTCTCAAAGTGGTGTAGATTCACTTACATCCAGAAAATCTTCTTAAAAAGTTGTCGCCCACTGCCCCCATGTTAGGATTCATCAAAGAAGGATGGTGTAAAAGAAGCCATCCAAACAGATATGTGTATGGCAGTTCCAGCCGAGGAAAACTTTTCTTCTCGCCTTTTCCTCGAATCATCGAATCAACGAAGAGACGGAGGCCAGCGTTCTCCCTGCATGTCATTGCTGAAAGCAAATCCATCCGGTAGTCGAAAACCAGACGGACAGTAGCAAATAGTACACCACGATGGAAGCGGTCAACTACTCTGGCCCCAGGAACGACATATCGTCGAAGCCAGTAAGTGAAGAAACCCGCCAGCTGGGCTTCCTTTGATATGGGCCTGTAGCCTATCCTCATGTAGCTTTCAATGATGTCGTCTTTCTTAAAAGGAGGATATTGAAGATCATCCTCAATTTTGATATCCATATCATCATGCGTCTCCATCAGCTCTATCACTTCGCTATTGCTAAGTGGTCTGAAGAAGTTGGGATTGCAGTTTTCATGCTCTTTGGTCTTCTTCTCAATAATATGGTTAAGGAAAAAATACAGCAACCATTTGGTGGAATAGCAGGTGCCGGCTGTGCTACTCTTGTAATATAGAGAGCAAATCTTGTAGTGGCAGAGGAGTTCTTCAAAGACAGCTACCATATCGACATTCTCCTGGCGCAGTCTGTCCAACTCATCATTTGTCGGGACAAACTCTTCATAGGGGATATCCCCCATTGGCAGGTGAGAGATATACTTCATCTCGTGCAATGCTAATCCAATCTCTCCGCATGGTGTCATGAAAGTCCCAGTCCTGTAGTTGTATCTCTCCGCCAACGCAAAGAATAGATGCGGATTAGGGGGGAAGCCATAAACAGTGGTGTACACTTCATGGTACAGATTAATCTCCTTGAGCCGAGCTTCAAATTGGACCAATATCCAATTCGTTATACAGATCCATCTCTTATTATCCGGGTTCACAAGACCTGTCAATCGTAGATCTTGGTCCGGATACCTTCCCTCCACCTTCGCAAACTCATTTGCGAATATTGGAGTTTTCACTGGAAGCAGCAGGGAAGAATCTTCCGACGGGATGCAACTGGGTTTTAGTCCTCTGAGTAAAGAGCTATGACGCTCAGAGGAACTGTAGAACATATCTTTGTGGTCTGGTCCCTTTTTAACACAGATATTTCCTGCTCGGGCTTGCTGAAGCGGAGTTATGTCCCATTTCATTCTTCTGGGATAGCCCGTAAAAGCATATCGGGACAAAGGAAGGCATCTGGACATCTCTGGAAGAAGTATCGTCTTCTCGCCCCTCTGGAAGATTCTCTGCTCCATGCGAGGCTTCGACTGAGAATTTTTGTCAAAAGCCTCACCAAACAAGAATAGAGGTTTCTTATGGGTGACAGCGTCAGTAGTCTGAAGAGGCTGTCCGTTCATCAGACACAGTAAAGTGTCATTATCTTGTGCGGTCAGGATAGCCTACCGAGATGACGGTAGGGCATACTGAGGAAATGACTCGTGCGAGAGATCTTCCTTAAATTCAGATTCAGCCAGAGATCCTGCAAGAACCTCATAGTTGTGATCTTCCCTGAGGTTAACTGCATCAATAAGGAAGACAAAGATCAGTATATGCAAAATCAAAAAGTTTCTTCAAAAGTTTATCAAATTCCGCTGTATGAAATAAGCCATCAGATTGCGCCAGTACAGCCAACATGCGCAATCTATCCGATTGCGCCAGCACCGCCAACATGCGAAATCTATCAGATTGTGCCAGCACATTCAATGTGCGCAAGGTATCAGATTGCGCCAGCACAGCCAATGTGCGCAAGACATCAGGTTACGCTGACATACTTGCTCAAAATATCAGTTTGCGCTGGCACAACCGACTGCGCAAATCGATGGATTGTGCCGAACATTTTATTAGCGCATTCCAGTCGATTACGCAAGAATACAGTTTTCATAAAAATGAAAACTGTTGTACATACAGCCGAAATCCTAAAGAGGGAGGCACAAATACCATCAAACTCTAAAAAGAGAGAGGTATGAAGGTCTGAAAACATCAAAAACCCTAAAAAGGGTTTCGATCATAGTTCGTCATTTACCTTGAAGCGCTGGATGACCCGTCTCGTGACGAGATACTCGTGGTGCAACACGAGTCGAGGGTTCGGCGGGGGCCTTTTCCTTTTCGACAGCTGATCGCTTGGGTGCCATTTTTGTCGTCGATGAGAGGAAGAAGAAGAAGTCGGAGTAGGGGAGGAGCTTCTGTCTCTGGAGAATTCGAAAGCAAGTAAAGGTTGAAAGAATGAAAAATAAAACTATTTATAGTTTCAGAAGTGTAACAGTCACCTCCAATTGCGCCACAAAAGACGGAGCTAATTCCTCCAAACGCGCAATCAAAGCGCAACTTGCGCAACTTGATTTTTTAATTTTAAAATTCAAAGTATTTTGAAACTTTGAATATTTTCAAATTTTGAAAACTTTGAAGGGGGTCTTGTATGTCCTAAAAATCAAGTTACATTTATCAAATAGGCAGAAAAGTCTCAATTGCGCACCCTTTAAATGGACTGCACAGGAAACAGATTGCGCTACAAATCGAACGCGCGAGCTGAACTGTGCTACCACCCGAGTGCGCTACGCTGACGTGGCAATGCCATCATTACCTGACAAAGATCAGATCTTCTGCCAGGCTGACAGCCCGAAAAATGAGGAGTCTATTCGTTTCTTGTGCAGCACAGCGCTCAAGAATAGCTGTACAACTTCAGCGCAATCTGTCGGTCCAACCTCAGCGCAGTTTGATCAAGCCTGAATCCCAGCGCTTTCCAGTGACTAGAAGGAAGCGCAGTCTGATGCTAGCGCTATTCGGTTAGCGCGATTCATTAAATTTATTACGTGGCTTACATGCCATCAATTGCTCGCCACGTGGCAACCGCCTGTACACGACCAAGCGTATTTCAATCAAACAATGCCACGCGTCTGAATACAGTTAGCCTACGATCGAGCAACTGCCCAATAGGCCAGCGCAGTTTACAATCTGAGCAGTCTGTTGCCAGCGTAGTTCATCATGCGCAATCCAAAATAACTATAAATTAGTTATTTCTAGAACTCTATAAATAGAGTTTCAAGTCCTTCGTTGGGGGGATTGAAGATCAATATTATCATCAGAGATCAGGAGTTCTTATCCAAGTGCTGCTGCATTCTTCAAAGACTATCGTCTTCAAAGTTCACATCGTCCAAGGGATAAAGCGATCGTCTTCAGATCAGATTCCTATAGTTGTACTTTCCCATAATTCAATTGTAATCTTCTTACAAAATTTGTGAAATAAAGACTTTTGTTTTTGTAAACAGAGAGGTTATTGTCAATAACCCCCACTTTTCTGAATAGAACTAATATAGTCATTTATATTATTTTATTATTTTAATATTATTTAAATTATTAATGTTAGTGTTTTTATGTTATTAGTTAAATATGTATTTTGTGGATATAGATATATATATGTTCAATAAGTTTTATTATCAAACTTTTAATATATTGCATAACTATAGATACAAAATATATTTTTTTAATTTTAGAAATAATTTTAGAATTTTTAGGCATTTATTTCATTTTATGATATATATATATATATATATATATATATATATATATATATATATATATATATATATATATATATATATATATATATATATATATATATATATATATATGTGTGTGTGTAAATAAATTATTTCATTTATTTCATTTATTTCATTTATTTCATTTATTTCATTTATTTCATTTATTTCATTTATTTCATTTCATTTATTTCATTTTATATAGTAAATAAATTATAATAAATATTAATATGTGTGTGTATGTATGTATGTATGTATGTATGTATGTATGTATGTATGTATGTATGTATGTATATAAAGTAAAGAAAGAAAGGAATAAAGAAAGAAAGAAAGAAAAAAAGTCAAAATAGAATAGAAAGTCAAAATCAAACACAAACTCACCCCACCAACAGTAGCAAGCAAGCAAACACACACACACACACACACAAACACACAAGCCCATGGGTTTTCAACCCAAGCCGAGCGCCCCCCCTCCCCCCCCTCCCCCCTCCCCCTTTTATACATATATTCGTTAGAGAGAGAGAGGGATTTTTTTACAAAACCCTAACCCAAACCTAGCCGCACACCTCCCCCTCGACGTCGACTACCTGCGCGCCACCTCGGACACGTCTGAGGCCGGCCAGGACGTGCACAACGGCGATAGGATGCGAAGACAGGACAACAGCGCACAGCAGCCGCGAACCCGACTTCACCTTGATCTTGCGCGACGCTCGCTCGATCGTTTCATGATCCGTTTCTTCTGGTATCTTCACAACATATACGTCTTCGTATTCCTTCAAATAGTTCATGCCGATTCGCATCATGTGCGACGAAAAACGAGTTCTTAAATCGAGAAAAACTTGATTTATTGGACGTTAGAAACTGTCTCGAAACCCCAACTTTGTGGCCGATTTACGACCATCGTGTTGCTATTTTTCAAAATCGGTCTAAAGAGACTTGTAGACAACATATAGGAGATCAAAATCCTTCTTGTAGATTTAATTTTTATGTATTATACAGAAAGTTATTGGTTTGTGAAGATTGAAAAAAACTGGTTTTCAAAACTGAATTTTTAGAAAAATTGTCCCGATACGACGTCCGTCTCGTCAATCTGGACGACGTGTCACGAATTGAAAGTATCGAAAGGTGCGTATCGACTTCGTGGACGAGTGGGCTTTGACAGAATTCAAATTGGTCGCGTGTGCGCGAAGAATTTGATGCGTATCCGTCAAAAATTCACCGTATCGACATTTTACAAATTTGTCAATTACTTTATGCACGCTCGTCATATCGAGACGAAACTTTGGCCAACAGGACCATATCATTTTTCTGGTCCTGTATGCCAAGTTTGGTTCGAATCTGAGAAGGTCGACTAGAACGCTATTTTGGCGGGCCCGCGACTCGATCCAACGGGCAAATTTGTGCACGGTCTACCGGAATCCAACTTTGGACATACGGTTGGATTTGCCTCGTCAAATCAGACCTGTAGACATGTAGTTTGATGACTTTAGAGACCGTAAGTTCTGACACATTTTTTGGTCCAAAGTGAGTCCAACGGCGGACACTATTTTGACCCAAAATTACCGTTTTGCCCCTGTGTCCAGAATTGGACTTATAGGTAGACATTTCTAGCTAATTTGACCATTCTAAGAACGTTGGTAATGTCTGTTTCAGTATTAGGAGACTGTTGTACGAGTTGACCGTTCGTGGCTCATTGAGTGGGTTATAGTTTCAATTTTTTCAGCTCAGGACAGCAGGCAAGTACATTCTCTGATAGTTTTTATTGCTTTGATATCTACTATATCTGATTCAATTATAGTATTATACTTGATTCTCGACACAAGGATACACGGACTAGTATACGTGAATCTCGTCATGAGATGTCATTCCTGGTTTACCTTGTATATGAGTACATTGTTCGATATTGTTTCCTATACTTGTATAGACAACGATTTGGGAGTGGGCTGGCCCCCTGCTCTTCAAATCCCGTGTCATGACCTGTCATGTCTGGAATCATTATACTACTCGGGGATGGGGAGTTATTAGAGGTTATGTGATTATTACCCCTACTTGTTTCTTACTTGTGCATAGCTCCTCCCTCACCACACGTAGGGTGTAGCCTGACCTTATACTACTTATGCATAGCTTTCCATTTTAGTCGGCCTGATCCCTATACTATATTACTACCTGTGCATAGCCGGTCAAATAGAACAGCCTGATCTTGACCCAAGCCGATCACATAACGCTCTAATAACTCATGGCACTTTTTTTATATTTACATCATACCTCAGATTACTTTTCACTGTTTATATTCCAGTTTTATCTTATATCTCACACATGACATGATATCCAATTCTCTGGTACTGTTTTACTTTCAGTCTTGATATTTCATCTTATATTTCATTATAATTGTCTCTTATAGTATTTATCAATTCACATGGAACTGCTGTTGGTGTTTGTACTTGCTCATATTCTGACAGAATAACTCCCATTGTTTTTCAGAGGATTTAGATGCAGATTTTTCGACCTACTACGGGTTTGGCATATATGGGGTCTACGACCAGGACCTGCCTGTGGACCCGGTGCTCGTAGAGGACGCACCGCCAGTAGTGACCTAGTTTACCTAGATTTTGTCTGGATTATATTCCAGTTTGATACTTTGAGACTTGTAGTATTTATTTGGGATATTGTTTTATGTCTTGGATTCTGAACTTGTGATTGTGGCTCGACACTATTTCAGACTATTTTTTTATCTTTATCATCGTGCTTATCTTTCTTAGATTATGTGATTGAGTGGTGATTATATTCCTCCGTACGGAGATGACAGGTTATATTATTGTGTCTTAGATTCTATATATTCTAGATGACATTTACATCGTTCTACCGTCGATACTGCGGCGTAGGCTGGACGTACCCACGTAGTCGTGCCCCTAAATAGGGTGCAGGTTGTGACACATTTTTATGGTGGCCCATGCAGGTCAGTGTTGTAACTAGTGCAATTTTGTAATGGTACTCGACTTAGAGTGCTAATTACGAGCCTGCTCTTAGGATATAGATTTTAGGTTATGATAGGAGTTACTCAATCACATATTAGGAAAATTCTAATCTTTTGATTATCAAGACAACTCTCCTTGCATTTCGAAATAAATTGTCCTTTCTTGGCGATATCTTATCATGTGCCATATTGATCTCTTTGCTTAGGACTTTTGAGAGATTCCTGTGACGACCCTTAAGAATCTTGGTTGAACGTCAATTTAAAATCCTTTCCTTTTGTTTATGTTCGCCCTTGTTCCTTATTATTGAATTTGATTTTTGTTAGATCATCGCTGATTTTGATTTTTCATATAGAGATGAATTCTATGGCCTGAATTACGGTATCTTCTGATAACATATGTTGACGGGAATAATAGGGAAGGTAAACGTCTACTTGGTTATGGAACCTGGAGTTTATCGCAGCTATATTAGCCGGTGTGGCGGAAACGTAGTGACCTGACTTCAGATCTACATATCTTGGTCATGAGATTTGAGATTTCTCACAGCTATACTAGTCGGCGTGGCGAGGATTCCAGACGATATGATTATAGAGGTGCATACCTAGTTATGGAATCTACCGTTTATCGCAGCCTTGCTTACTAGCGTGGCGAGGATTCTGAGTATCATGATTTAGGACAGACGTGTATGATTATCAGATTGTATCTTGAGAAGGGTCGTAACATATCATCTCTATCATTTCACTTCTGTTATTATAGATTCTATTCCATCATCAATTAGCTTAGGAGTAAGGATAGTTTCAGTTATTTAGTCCAGGTCCTTGTAGAGTCTCATTTTATTATAGGTTCTTCGTAGTATAATGGCTTGGTGACTTGCAACTAGTTTGTGTCCTTGAGTAATTGTGTTAATAGTTTAAAGTATGGTTAGGAAGTCACTACCAAAAAATTTCGATTTAGCGACGGCCCGATCCGTCGCCCGTCCGACGGAAATTTCTATTAGCGACCGATCACTGACGGATCTTGGCCAAAAAAATTAGTCGGTAATCAGCTCGTCGCTAATCATGGTCCGTCGCTACGTAGTCGTCAAGCGACGAAATAGCGACGGCATTTCGACTTCACAATACGAAGCATTAGCGACTACTTTTCGACGGAATTTCGTCCATTTCAAGTATTAAATACTGAACTGTGTAGACAATAGCGACGTAATGGTCCGTCGGTAAACCGTCGTAATAGCGTACCAGAGTGTATCATTACGTCGCTATTCCGTCGATCGCCGTCGATAACAAAGGACGGATTAGCGACGGTAAGCTGACGGATAATCCGTCGATCAAGTTCTGGAAATGGTAGGCATTTCCAGCACCATGGCGACGGATGAGTCGTGCTATTCCATCGATAACTGTCGCTAACATAAGACGGTTTAGCGACGGAATACGAACGGATTATCCGTCGACCATGTTCTGGAAATTCTTGGTATTTCCAGAACCATGGCGACGGAAAGGTCGTCGCTATTCCGTCGAACTATATACCATCAGAACTTTGTCGACGAATATTCCGTCGACCACCCGTCGCTACCTGGAAACATTTTCAAATCTCTAGTTAGCGACGGATTTGCCGTCGAACAGTAGTCGAAAACTGGAAATATTCGTCACTCACCGGTCACTAGTCCGTCACTAACTGAGAATTTTTTGAAAAAAAATTACAGCGCTTTTCCTGTTCGCAAAAATATGCATAAACCAAACCAATATATAATGCACACCAATTATCCAACAATCACATAGACCAAATCTATAATGCACACCAATTATCCAAGAATCACATAGACCAAATATGCACATACGAATTTAATGCACACCAATTATCCAAGAATCATATAGACCAAAATTTGTTAATATAAAATAGACATCAATTATCCTGAAGAGTAACCTAATATCCGTCGTTATAATCCGATCATAGCACAAATATTCCAAAATTCCCACAAATATTCCAAAATTCCCACAAATATTCCAAAATTTTCACAAATATTCCAAAACACATAGAAAAATTGACTTTGGCCTCAGCAAAGACCGCAAGTCAGACGATGAATCCTCACAGCCAGGGATCATAGTTGCGTTGAGGCATGTACTATTCTATCAGCCACTTTGCATACGAAGGCTCAATCTAGTTGAGGTCTTCTGTAGGGACAGGAGGGTCGGTCCCGATGCTACTACTCTCTGACGGTGGCTCCTCCTTAACTTCAAGCTTGGGAGAAATCTCTTCCCTGATGGTCATCGGTTCTTCCTTGACCTCGACCTTTGGTAACACCTCCTCCTTAACAGTCACCGGCTCTTGTTTGACGACGGAGACTTCCTCCGTATCGACCTCCAAGGGTTTCTTGCCTCGGCCTCTTCCTCGACTAGCAGCACCACCTCGGCGAGTCCTAGGAGCCATCTCTCTGACAACAGAAATTTTCATATAGGGAAAAGAAATTTACTCAAATTATAAAAGTTGTGACGTTGGTTTTTTGCGTTCATCATCATTAGAGGGAGCAGCACTGGAAAAGTTGTGACGTTGGTAGCATGAGAGAGTAAAAATCTGTATCACAAGACTAACAGAATTACTATGTAATCATGTACTCACCAATAACCGGATGTAACTGGAGTCGTTGGGCCTATCGTGCAGTAATTGGTGGATCTGCTGGTATAGGCCGGATATACTTAGTATCTAGTGTATCAGATTAGTATCGGTCTATCGGTTTGGTATAGGACGTATCAGATTGGTATTGGCCTTAACAAATTGGTATCGTCCTATATCCGATATGTACATGTATCGGCCGTATAGCTAGGATTCATATTGGCCTTATCGATTTGGTATCGATCATATCCGATAGGTATCGGCTGTGTTGGATTAGTATAGACCATTTCGGATTAGTATCGTGGAAGGTTTAGTAACAACTATACTTGGATTTCTCTCTTCTCAAGCTAGAATACCATTGCAAGAGAGTCACCAGATCGTGATTGGCCAGTTACAGTAACATACATGCTTCCTTTTCCATCAGGAAAAGCGAGATTGAAAAGGAAGTATGTATGTTCTGTAACTGGCCAGCTACGCTCTCGTGACTCTCTTGCAATGGTAATCTAGCTCTAGAAGAAAGAAATCCAAGTACAGTTGTTACTAAACCTTCTACGATACTAATCCAAAATGGTATATAATAATCCAACACGGCCGATACCTATCGGATATGACCGATACCAAATCGATAAGGCCAATATGAATCCTAGCTATACGGCTGATACATATCGGATAGGACGATACCAATTCGCTAAGGCCAATACCAACTGATACGGCCCATACCAAAACGATAGATCGATACTAATCCGATACGGTCAATACTTATAAGTACCTACGGTCAAGGAGGTTGATCCGCTAGTACATCCATGTACGATCAACGAAAGTAACGATCCATTTCAATTTGGATGTAAAAATCTGTATCGTAAGACAAACTAAACATAATCAGTTCTATTTCACATGCTTAATTACCAAGTATGGGAACGAATGGCTCAGAACACAATCCAAAATTCATTCTAGCATACATTAGTGTGAATCATCTATGTTCTGTACATATGGTGTAGTATATGTTCTTATCATATCTAGTATCTAAAGAATGTAACAGAATCAAGATGAACTCACATAATGTAATACTAAGACATCATCTACTGCTATATAAGATATAGTGATAGGTTGTCATATCATCATTGCCGAGGGATGAGGGTCGGAGGACAAATACCGCTCGAGTGAGCCAAAGGCATGCAGCCACTTCCCTCCCTCCATTCACCCTCTCCCTCTCTCACGCCATCAACGTCACAACTTTTCCACCTCAAGTTCTGATCAAGCATCTTCCTTCTCCTCTCCTCCACCATAGCTCTGAACCCATCTGCTCCTCCCTACTTCCCTTCTTCTTATTTGACTCTCTCAGCCACATATGATATCCACCTCAAGTGTAGAGTCGGGGAAGAAGAAGTGGGCAGGAAGAGGAGGGGGAAGCAGTACAGCCGGCGGCATGACCCGGAGGAAGTACGGAAGTTTTTTTCAACATCCGTAGAAGAACTATACGGATATATCTTTTTACAACATATCACCTTGTCAAAGACCCTTAATGTGACAACCATGTTACCGCGGTGTCGGAAGACTAACATGTCATGATTTTCTAAGCCGTGTGTTTTGACATAATCCTCCAAACTCTTTTCTGCTATGTAGTAATGCAAGATTACTACATAGGAGGAAAGAGTTGGGAGGATTATGTCAAAACACACGGCTTAAAAAATTATGACATGTTAGTCTTCCGACACCGCGGGTAATATGATATTCACATTAAGGGTCTTTGACAAGGTGACATGTTGTGAAAAGATATATCCTTATAGTTCTCCTATGGATGTTGAAGAAAACATCTGTACTTCCTCTGGGTCATACCGCCGGCTGTGCTGCTTCCCCCTCCTCTTTCTTCCCACTTCTTCTCCCCTGACTCTACACTTGAGGTGGATATCATATGTGGCTGAGAGAGTCAAATAAGAAGAAGGGAAGTAGGGAGGAGAGATGGGTCCAGAGCCATGGTGGAGGAGAGGAGAAGGAAGATGATTGATCAGAACGGATGGCTCAGGACACAACCCAAAATTTATTCTAGCATACATTAGTGTGAATCATCTATGTTCTGTACATATGGTGTAGTATATATTCTTATCGTATCTAGTATCTGAAGGATATAACAGAATCAAGATGAACTCACATAATGTAACACAAAAACATCATCTACTACTATATAAGATATAGTGATAGGTTGTCGTATCATCATTGCCGAGGGATAAGGGTCGGAGGACAGTCAACTTTATCTACGGCTACATAGTTTCTGCCTCGCCAGTCGAATGGCTGCAGGGACTATGTCCTGATCACAATGTCGTACCGTAGATTAATGCAAATGGAGCTGGAAATATCCGTTGCTAACCCGTCACTAGTCCGTCGCTAACTGAGATTTTTTGGGAAAAAAAATTGCAGCACTTTCCCAGTTCACAAAAATATGCATAAACCAAACCAATATATACTATCCAACAATCACATAGACCAAATATATAATGCACACCAATTATCCAAGAATCACATAGACCAAATATCCACATACAAATTTAATGCACACCAATTATCCAAGAATCATATAGACCAAACCAAATTAATATAAAATAGACATCAATTATCCTGAAGAGTAACCTAATATCCGTCGTTATAATTCGATGTATCTCCAAGTGTGAGAACGGATGGCTCAGAACACAACCCAAGATTCGTTCTAGCATACATTAGTGTGAATCATCTATGTTCTGTACATATGGTGTAGTATATGTTCTTATTGTATCTAGTATCTGAAGAATGTAACAGAATCAAGATGAACTCACATAATGTAATACTAAGACATCATCTACTACTATATAAGATATTGTGATAGGTTGTCGTATCATCATTGCCGAGGGATGAGGGTCGGAGGACAGTTAACTTTATCTACGGCTACATAGTTTCTGCCTCACCAGTCGAATGGCTGCAGGGACTATGTCCTGATCACCATGTCATACCATAGATTAATGCAAATGGAGCTGGAGCCAAAATACAGAAAAAATACAAAATACAGAATCAAATCCCTGGGTTCGTCGAAAATACAAAACACAGTTCCAATTCATATGTATTTTAAGTGTGAGAACGGATGGCTCAGAACACAACCCAACCGGAGAGGATACTCTGAGAGATCCATCTGAGTAGGACGTATACTCTGAGAGATCACATTTACAAGAATGATATC
The DNA here is from genome assembly GCA_029216955.1 of Iris pallida. NCBI lineage: Eukaryota > Viridiplantae > Streptophyta > Magnoliopsida > Asparagales > Iridaceae > Iris > Iris pallida. Next base: position 17,486,027 of record JANAVB010006800.1, read on the forward strand.
AGTAGTGGGATTGAGTGTTGGAGGAGATATTATCAGAGTATACGTCCTACTCAGATGGGTCTCTCATCGTTACTATTTTTTTCTGACAGCATGGTGGATGTGCTCCGTCAACAGATTCTTGCTCCGAGCCAAAATTTTGCCCCGGAGCTCAAGTGGACATCCTTCGTGTAGAGCTCGAGTGAGAGGTTCCTGACAGCATGGTGGTCTCCTTTGTTAAAGTATCCGTACTCGTCCCACAACCAATGTCAGGTCAGGTTATTATGTCAGGAGTGCACCACTACGGGTCACTATCGTGTCATGCTCAGGTATCATTTCCAAACATATTAAACAAATCCATGATTATCAAATTCATGACAAAAGGCGTAAGGATATAAAATGGACGTAAAATATCTAATAAAATATCAATATACAGGGCTATAGAAGATCCAGGATAAGGAAAATAAAACAAACTGACAAGCTAATATAAGATCAAGTCTGCCCAAGGCCATACGCTCAGGTAAGCATACGCTCCCAAAAGGCAGCGTATGGGGGGGTCACAAAGCTCTCGGGTTGAACCAGGGTGACAAGATAGGCAAGCGTACGCTTAAGCTGGCATACCAAAGGGTCCATACACTTCCAATGGGAAGCGTACGCAAGGGTCAGCGTACACAAAGGCACGCTCGAACTACAGGTCAGCGTACGCTCAAGCTAGCTTATGCTCAATACTGCGTACGCTCGAGCTAGCGTACGAAAGGAGCCAGCGTACGCCTTGCTCGCTTAAGCTAGCGTACCAAGGCTAGCGTACGCTCGCTAAAGAGCAGCGTACGAAGGCTAGCGTACGCTCGCTAAAGAGCAGCGTACGAAGGCTTGCGTACGCTCGCTAAAGAGCAGCGTACGAAGGCTAGCGTACGCTCGCTAAAGTGCAGCGTACAGCTCAGCGGCGTAAGCTAAAGAGCTAGCTCACTGTTCACTGTCTTCTCCAAAGGGCAAGAACAGCAAGAACTCCGAGGATGGAACCCAAAACTCCAAATGCTCATAACTTGGTCAAAACAAGTCCGAATCCAACTTTTCAAAGGTCAAAATTGGGTAGAATGAAATTATCTACAACATGGAACCATAAAAGCTAGAAAACAAAGGAGTTTGATAGATCAGAACCACCAAAATCCAAAAATACTAAATAGTAGATCTACAAGAATCAAAGCCTCAAAATGGAAAATGACAAGTTCTAATGTGGTTTAGAATCATGAGGAGAAGCTAATAAAATCATCAAAAGGAGTTCTCTTGTGGAAGCAAGTTGCACTTGCCTAAGGGTTGGGGAGTTGTGGAGAGGAAGGAAGAAGAAGAAGAAGAAATAAATGAGAGTTATGGAGGAGAGAGAAGGTTGGTGGGGAAATAAATATCATGGGTTGGTGGTAGGTAGGGGGTTCACCTTGGTCCATGATGGACCAAGCAACCAGCCGGCCAAACCAAACCAACCCAAACCGAGAGTTAAACCAAGCCAAGAAAACTAAACAAGGAACAATACAAGAAAATACGTACACGTATTTCCAAAATACGTAATACGACCCACAGGTATTACAACTCTACCCACCTTAAAAGAATTCTGTCCTCGGAATTTAATCAAGGGACTAGAGGGGCAAGAACAAGTATACTATTCATAGGCAATTATACTAGGCAATCAATCAATCATGCAAGCAAGAATTTGATGGCATGAGGCATAAGAAAGACATTATACCTCACGAGTCAAACAAATCGGGATATCGTGATCGAATATCATCCTCACGCTCCCACGTTGACTCCCCCAAAGAGTGATGACCCCAAGCAACTCGGACTAAATTGATAGTCTTGTTCTTGAGGATCTTCTCTCTCTGGTCCAATATAGACACGGGCCTCTCCTCATACGAAAGGTTGGTACCAACAACCAATTCCGAATGATCCAGGATGTGGCTCGGGTCCGGGATGTATCGTCGTAATTGGGATACATGGAACACGTCATGCACCTCGCTTAGCGACGGCGGAAGAACGAGACGATAGGATACATCTCCTACTCGCTCCAGAATGTCGAACGGTCCTATATACCTAGGACTAAGCTTTCCCCGTACGCCGAAACGAATGACGCCACGGTTAGGCGAAATTCTCAGGAATACATGATCGCCGACCGAGAACTCGAGAGGGCGCCGATGAGAATCGGCCCAATGGCGCTGGCGATCTTGGGCAACTCGAAGGTGATCTCGGACTCTCCTGACTACTTCAACGGTCTGAGCAATCATTTCTGGACCAAGCATCTGCCTCTCTCCAACATCATCCCAGGCTAACGGGGATCTGCACTTCCTGCCATACAGTGCCTCGAACGGTGCCATCTGGATACTGGCCTGGAAACTGTTGTTGTACGAGAATTCCACCAGGTGCAAATGATCTTCCCATGAACCACCGAAGTCAAGTGTGCAAGACCGTAACATGTCTTCAAGAGTCTGGATCGTGCGCTCCGACTGGCCATCTGTCTGCGGGTGATATGCTGAACTGAACTGGAGATGAGTTCCTAAACTCTCTTGCAAGCTACGCCAAAAGTGTGACGTAAATCTTGAATCTCGGTCCGAGGTGATACTGACTGGCACTCCGTGCAATCTGACAATCTGCCTGAGGTACATCTCTGCTAACTGAGCCGTCGACTGACCAACTCTGAACGGGAGAAAGTGAGCTACCTTGGTAAGCCTATCCACAATGACCCAAATAGCATCTCTACTAGCTGGGGATCTAGGTAATCCAGTCACGAAATCCATGGTCACATGCTCCCACTTCCATTCTGGAATCGGTAAGGGCTGAAGAAGTCCAGCCGGTCTCTGATGTTCGGCTTTGACTTGTTGGCAAACCAAACACCGAGAGACAAACCGAGCTATCTCCCGCTTCATGACATTCCATCAGAAGTGCTGACGGATATCACGGTACATCTTCGTACTGCCATGATGGATGGAATACTGAGAACTGTGCGCCTCTGACATGATCTCCTGTCTGATATCTCTACTGAGTACACAAAGACGCTTACCATGCCTAAGTGTACCATCCTCATGAATATATAGTTCTGGTCTTCGTCCCGTCTCACACTCTGCTCTAAGTCGCTGAAGCTTGGAATCTGCCGACTGCGCCATCCGGATCCTCTCGACTATACTGGACTGAACTTGCATACTGGCCATCAACGCCATACTGGAAGGGAGAACAACTTCTATGTCCATCTTCTGAAGATCTGCTAACAGCTCTGGTTGTGTTGTTAGAAAATAAGCTCCGGCTCTCCTGCTCAATGCATCCGCAACAACATTGGCCTTCCCAGGATGATACTGTAGGTTGACATCATAATCCACAAGAAGCTCCAGCCACCTCCTCTGACGCATGTTAAGATCCTTCTGGGTGAAAACATACTTCAGGCTCTTGTGGTCGGTGAAAATCTCCACCCTATCTTCGTACAAGTAGTGCCTCCACAACTTAAGTGCAAACACTACTGCTGCCAGCTCCAAGTCATGGGTTGGGTAATTTCTCTCATGATCACGAAGTTGTCGTGACGCATAAGTTATTACCTTCCCATGCTGCATCAGAACACATCCTAAACCTCTGCCTGAAGCATCACAATACACTGAGAATCCTCCGGTCCCATCTGGAAGCGTGAGAATAGGAGCTGTTATCAATCCTCGCTTCAACTGCTCAAAAGAACTCTGACACTCTGCTGTCCAAGCAAACTGCGCATCCTTGCGGGTCAACTGCGTCAATGGTGCTGAAATTCGAGCAAAATTCGAAACAAACTGCCGGTAGTAGCCGGCCAATCCAAGGAAACTGCGAACCTCTACAACTGTGCTGGGCACTGGCCATGACTCAATAGCCACAATCTTCTGGGGATCCACTTCTACTCCTCCTCTGGTGATGATATGACCCAAGTACGAAATACGATCGAGCCAGAACTCGCATTTACTAAACTTGGCATATAACTGGTGCTCTCTGAGGATCTGAAGAACTATACGGAGATGCTGCTCATGCTCCGTCTCACTTTTGCTGTAGACCAGGATGTCATCCAAGAACACGATCACAAACTGATCCAAGTAAGGCATGAAGATACGATTCATGAGGTCCATGAATACTGCCGGCGCATTGGTTGCTCCAAAAGGCATAACAAGAAACTCCCAATGCCCATATCTCGATCTAAAAGCTGTCTTCGGGATGTCCTGCTCTCTGACTCTGATCTGATGATAACCTGAGCGCAAATTAATCTTCGAGAATACTGAAGCCCCCTTGAGTTGATCAAACAAGTCATCTATCCTCGGAAGAGGGTATCTGTTCTTGATTGTCACTGAGTTCAAGGTACGATAATCAACACATAACCTGGACGTACCATCCTTCTTTTTCACAAGAAGCATCGGGGCTCCCCAAGGCGATCCACTAGCACGAATGAATCCCTTGGTTCTGAGTTCTTCAATCATCTTGTACAATATCTCCAACTCTGATGGCGCCATCTTGTAGACTCTCTCTGATACTGGGGCTGTCCCGGGAATCAAGTCTATAGTGAACTCGATCTCCCGCTCCGGAGGCATACCTGGAAGCTCTTCTGGAAAAACATCTGGGAACTCACCCACTATCCTGGGCAACTGAACTGCTGCTACTGCCATCCGCAATATCGGAGGAGAAGGCTCAACTTCGCCTCGGGAGAAAGAAAACTCTGGCTCTCCTGGAATGCTAAAAACAACCCTACCAATATGGCAGTCTATTCTAGCATACTGGTTCCTCAACCAATCCATCCCTAAGACCACATCATAATCGGCCATCGGGAACTCTATCAATCTAGCGGAGAACTCTCTACCGCTAACTACGATCCGACACGAGGAAAACACTCTATCTACTCCCACAAGTCCGTTACCAGTAAGTATATTGAGCCTTACTGATAATGACTCGGACTCCAATTCTACCCGTGTCGCGAATCGTGCAGACATAAAAGAATGCGATGCACCAGAATCAAATAAAGCTGAAGCTGGAAAGGAGTTGACGAGAATAGTACCTGCCACTACCTCTCCTGGTGCCAATCCTTCCTCCACGGTCATCACCATAGCCTGACCGTGCCCTCGGGGTGCTGGTCCCCTCTGCTGAAATCCTCGCTTCCTATTCTGACTCAAGGCCTGGGCTTGAGTATACTGCTAGGGGTTCTGCTGCTGGAACACTTGGGTCTGAGGCGGCAAGGGCCTCGGCAATGGATACTGCTGCTGTTGCTGCTGGACCGGTGCGGGTCCTCTCACCGAAGAGCTAGAAAGGTTGGACGAGGATGAACCACCCCTGTTCGGACAGGATCCAACCCTATGGTCTGGTGCTCCACAAACCAGACACAATCCCTGTGCCCTGCGACATTCTGCCACCATATGGCCTGGCTTCCCACAATGAGAACAACCCACTGCGGAAGACTGCTTCTGCTTCTGCTGCTGCTGAGGGTGCGTCAAAGTAGAATGCTGAACCGACGTAACTGAGGCTGCTCGCCTCGGAACTCCAATAGTCAAGGCCCTGGCTGCCGGGGCTGGTGCTGAAGACTGATTCATCTGGCCGTGAGATCTCTTCCGACCTCCGGTCCTATCCACAATCCTCTGGGAGGTATACTCATGCCTCCGGGCTGCTCTCAAGACTGCATCAAAAGTTTGATGCTCAAACTGTTCAACTGCCAACAAAATCTCCAGGTGAAGCCCCTGCTGGAATCGCTGGGCCCTATCATACTCGGTTGCCACCAAGGTGGGAGCAAACCGACTGAGTCTCGAAAACTCGGTCGCATATCCATCGATCGTCCTGCCTCCTTGCTTCAGATTGGTGAACCTCGTCTGTAGATCGTACCGAGCCACGGCATCGAAATACTTGGTCTGGAATCTCTTCCGAAATACTGTCCAAGCAATAGGGGCTGCTAATCCAACGGCCTGCGCTGCCCACCAGCTGCAGGCAAGATCTAACAACTGCAGGCGCACAACGGCCACCTTCTCGTTCTCTGGGGTCCTGGTTGCTTCTAGAACCACCTCTGTGTCCTGAAGCCATGTATCTGCCGCGATAGCATCTTCACTACCGTCGAAGAATGGAGGGTTCAAGCACTTGAAACTGTTGGCAGCACTGTTACCCTGATGACCACCCCGGGTCAAAGCATCCGTTACTGCCTGTTGTAATGCATCTCCACGACGATCTTGAGAAGCTATCAAGGTCCTGACGAGCCCTACTAATGTGCCATCATCAGGCTCGATAGGCTGAACTGGCTGAACTGGTGGCTCTTCTTCAATAGGCTCGACTCTGGAGGCTACTCCGGAATGCTGGGCTTGATCTCCGGGTTGCTGCTGGTCCGCGGGAGGTGCTCCGCCTTGCTGATCGGTCGGGTCAGGTACTATGCCGCTGAAGAAGACGACATAGGAAACAATAAGGAAGGACCAGGACAGAGCAACGATACAAGTATATGATCAGGACAAGAATCCAGGGATTCAGAAGATACGAACAGAGATCAAGGACGAATACTGATTGAGACATCTATTCGGTAAACCCTCACATATCTTGATTTACAAGACCTACATGGGCCACCACTTAAACCATGTCACACCCCAGAACCAGAATACTGGAGAGCGGGGGCAGACATAGCCAGCTACGTATATTGAAATGGACTCCATCTCGCTATACGGTCACTGCTGTCTAGGATACATGAGGGTTTATCTACAAGCCAGCAGTCTCTTAAGGTCAAGAACAAGCCTATTGTCTCAATCACAAGCAAGTAAATAGATGTTACAAGATGTATGATCATTAAATATACAATAATAAGGCATCCCAAATATTACATATTCAGCTGATCATAAAGCTAGTCGTTACAAAATGTGAGGACTAGCAAGAGTTTAGTCATACATGATCAACCCTAGGATCTGTTAATCATGTTACAGCCCGTAGGCAGATAGTAAGTAAAGTGCAATCGAGCTAAACAGGTGCTCGTCGGCTAAACGCCTTAAAAGAATATTTTTACAATAGAGTAGGAAGAGCCAAAAATAACCCACTCGTTGCCAGGGTTCCGTCTAGTGGTCACCATCTGGCTGGAAGGCCGGTAGATCCTCTGGAGCTGCTCCGAAATCTGGCCACACAAAACCAGCTGGGTCAGACCCCAGAAAGAGCAAGTGCCACAAAGGAGCTTCACTTAAGAACTAAAACCAGCAATCAGTACAGGAATATAAATAATATAATAAAAGACAGGAAATATAAATAACTGGTAAAACTGGAAATAAGAAAAACATGCCAGGATGATATACGATGAAATAACCATGGAACTATTCAGATAGCTAGGTTACAACCCGTAAAACCAAACAAGGACCGGGGTTGTAACCCTTCGTCTGAACGGAGCTTGGTTTCTCACCATTTATCGAGAAAATAAATACAAGCATGCTGGTCATGTAACAGTCTGGAACAAGATCAGGGCAAGACTAGACTTGTTAGACTCCATCTAATCATTTCACGGCCAAGCAAGACCTACGGTTTGATACTTTAACTAACTAGGGTTATCACAGGCCTAATTACTAGCAAGATGCAACGAGATTATTCCACAGCCACAAGCCCTGCAGACCATCCAGGCTACCCAGGTCGAGAGATTAGGGTTGAATTCAGGTGGGTACATCGTCCAGGAAACGCATGTACCCTTAAGTAGCTTGAAGGGTGCAACACATGACAGTGTGCTGGAAATGTGCCCTACTCGACGGCAGGCTACAGATCCCAAGCGTGCCCAGGTAACGGGATTGCCTGTAGCTGGAAAATCTCTTCATGACTAATGTATTAATCTAGTTGTTAACCTTAGTCCATTTTAGTAGGTACTCCTGACCGTGGTACTCAGGAGTCCCCTCCTAGAGATGATGCAAGACAGGACTGGATTATTTGTACAAGCACAATCGCCCACGGTGTCCAGGACTAATTATACAGGTCATGTCATGTCAGGTAGCCGTCGCAACAGCTTATCAAGGCATAACATGTCAGGTTTATCATGTCAAGTGTACTTGTCAGGAGCGCGCCACGACGGGCCACTATCAAGTCATGTCAGGTTATTATGTCAGGAGTGCACCACTACGGGTCACTATCGTGTCATGCTCAGGTATCATTTCCAAACATATTAAACAAATCCATGATTATCAAATTCATGACAAAAGGCGTAAGGATATAAAATGGACGTAAAATATCTAATAAAATATCAATATACAGGGCTATAGAAGATCCAGGATAAGGAAAATAGAACAAACTGACAAGCTAATATAAGATCAAGTCTGCCCAAGGCCATACGCTCAGGTAAGCATACGCTCCCAAAAGACAGCATATGGGGGGGGTCACAAAGCTCTCGGGTTGAACCAGGGTGACAAGATAGGCAAGCGTACGCTCAAGCTGGCATACCAAAGGGTCCATACACTTCCAATGGGAAGCGTACGCAAGGGTCAGCGTACACAAAGGCACGCTCGAACTACAGGTCAGCGTACGCTCAAGCTAGCGTATGCTCAATACTGCGTACGCTCGAGCTAGCGTGTGAAAGGAGCCAGCGTACGCCTTGCTCGCTTAAGCTAGCGTACCAAGGCTAGCGTACGCTCGCTAAAGAGCAGCGTACGAAGGCTAGCGTACGCTCGCTAAAGAGCAGCGTACGAAGGCTAGCGTACGCTCGCTAAAGAGCAGCGTACGAAGGCTAGCGTACGCTCGCTAAAGAGCAGCGTACAGCTCAGCGGCGTAAGCTAAAGAGCTAGCTCACTGTTCACTGTCTTCTCCAAAGGGCAAGAACAGCAAGAACTCCGAGGATGGAACCCAAAACTCCAAATGCTCATAACTTGGTCAAAACAAGTCCGAATCCAACTTTCCAAAGGTCAAAATTGGGTAGAATGAAATTATCTACAACATGGAACCATAAAAGCTAGAAAACAAAGGAGTTTGATAGATCAGAACCACCAAAATCCAAAAATACTAAATTGTAGATCTACAAGAATCAAAGCCTCAAAATGGAAAATGATAAGTTCTAATGTGGTTTAGAATCATGAAGAGAAGCTAATAAAATCATCAAAAGGAGTTCTCTTGTGGAAGCAAGTTGCACTTGCCTAAAGGTTGGGGAGTTGTGGAGAGGAAGGAAGAAGAAGAAGAAGAAAAAATAAATGAAAGTTATGGAGGAGAGAGAAGGTTGGTGGGGAAATAAATATCATGGGTTGGTGGTAGGTAGGGGGTTCACCTTGGTCCATGATGGACCAAGCAACCAGCCGGCCAAACCAAACCAACCCAAACCGAGAGTTAAACCAAGCCAAGAAAACTAAACAAGGAACAATACAAGAAAATACGTATACGTATTTCCAAAATACGTAATACGACCCACATGTATTACAACTCTACCCACCTTAAAAGAATTCCGTCCTCGAAATTTAATCAAGGGACTAGAGGGGCAAGAACAAGCTATACTATTCACAGGCAATTATACTAGGCAATCAATCAATCATGCAAGCAAGGATTTGATGGCATGAGGCATAAGAAAGACATTATACCTCACGAGTCAAACAAATCGGGATATCGTGATCGAATATCATCCTCATGCTCCCACGTTGACTCCCCCAAAGAGTGACGACCCCAAGCAACTCGGACTAACTTGATAGTCTTGTTCTTGAGGATCTTCTCTCTCCGGTCCAATATAGACACGGGCCTCTCCTCATACGAAAGGTTGGTACCAACAACCAATTCCGAATAATCCAGGATGTGGCTCGGGTCTGGGATATTCCGTCGTAATTGGGATACATGGAACACATCATGCACCTCGCTTAGCGACGACGGAAGAGCGAGACGATAGGATACATCTCCTACTCGCTCCAGAATGTCGAACGGTCCTATATACCTAGGACTAAGCTTTCCCCGTACGCCGAAACGAATGATGCCACGGTTAGGCAAAATCCTCAGGAATACATGATCGCCGACCGAGAACTCGAGAGGGCGCCGATGAGAATCGGCCCAATGGCGCTGGCGATCTTGGGCAACTCGAAGGTGATCTCGGACTCTCCTGACTACTTCAACGGTCTGAGCAATCATTTCTGGACCAAGCATCTGCCTCTCTCCAACATCATCCCAGGCTAACGGGGATCTGCACTTCCTGCCATACAGTGCCTCGAACGGTGCCATCTGGATACTGGCCTGGAAACTGTTGTTGTATGAGAATTCCACCAGGTGCAAATGATCTTCCCATGAACCACCGAAGTCAAGTGTACAAGACCGCAACATGTCTTCAAGAGTCTGGATCGTGCGCTCCGACTGGCCATCTGTCTGCGGGTGATATGCTGAACTGAACTGGAGATGAGTTCCCAAACTCTCTTGCAAGCTACGCCAAAAGTGCGACGTAAATCTTGAATCTCGGTCCGAGGTGATACTGACTGGCACTCCGTACAATCTGACAATCTGCCTGAGGTACATCTCTGCTAACTGAGCCGTCGACTGACTAACTCTGAACGGGAGAAAGTGAGCTACCTTGGTAAGCCTATCCACAATGACCCAAATAGCATCTCTACTAGCTGGGGATCTAGGTAATCCAGTCACGAAATCCATGGTCACATGCTCCCACTTCCATTCTGGAATCGGTAAGGGCTGAAGAAGTCCAGCCGGTCTTTGATGTTCGGCTTTGACTTGTTGGCAAACCAAACATCGAGAGACAAACTGAGCTATCTTCCGCTTCATGCCATTCCACCAGAAGTGCTGACGGATATCACGGTACATCTTCGTACTGGTAGGATAGATGGAATACTGAGAACTGTGCGCCTCTGACATGATCTCCTGTCTGATATCTCTACTGGGTACACAAAGACGCTTACCATGCCTAAGTGTTCCATCCTCATGAATACATAGCTCTGGTCTTCGTCCCGCCTCACACTCTGCTCTAAGTCGCTGAAGCTTGGAATCTGCCGACTGCGCCATCCGGATCCTCTCGACTATAGTGGACTGAACTTGCATACTGGCTATCAACGTCATACTGGAAGGGAGAACAACTTCTATGTCCATCTTCTGAAGATCTGCTAACAGCTCTGGTTGTGCTGTTAGGAAATAAGCTCCGGCTCTCCTGCTCAATGCATCCACAACAACATTGGCCTTCCCAGGATGATACTGTAGGTTGACATCATAATCCACAAGAAGCTCCAGCCACCTCCTCTGACGCATGTTAAGATCCTTCTGGGTGAAAACATACTTCAGGCTCTTGTGGTCGGTGAAAATCTCTACCCTATCTCCGTACAAGTAGTGCAAAAATACTAAACAAGAAACAATACAAGAAAATACGTACACGTATTTCCAAAATACGTAATACGACCCACAGGTATTACACAAAATATGGACACGACTCACATTAAGCCTACTACCCACATAACACTTGTGTTCCATTCAACTGAGCCCCGCATGCTACTTATTTACCCGTATTTATTTGAGGAAGACAATATAAGGTAGTATCCCATAGAAGGAATTAAATATGAGGCAGAGGCGCTGGCTTGAACTGATGAAGGACTTCGATATCTAGTTGTAGTACCATCCAGGAAAGGCCAACGTAGTTGCAGATGCCTTGAGCAGGTATCCAGTCGCTATGTATTTGGCGGCAGATCATCATCTATTGGCTGATCTGGAAAGGTTGGGTATCGAGATGATCGTTCTGAGTATGGAGATTCAGATGTAGGGTTTACAAATTCAGTCTACGTTGATGGACAGGGTCAGATCAACACAGTTTGAGGACGTGGCCCTGAGGAGCATCAGGGAGCAGGTGCAAGCAGGATTGCTAGACGATTTCTCTATAGCCGAAGATGGGTCGTTGAGGCACGGTACTAGATTGTGCGTTCCGAGTGGAGAGCTTTGGGAGGAGGTTATTCAGAAAGCGCATCATTCTCAGTACTCTATGCATCCTAGAGCCAACAAGATGTACAGAGACTTGAGAGAGCACGTATGGTGGTATGGCATGAAGCGAGAGGTAACTCAGTTTGTATCTCGATACTTAGTGTGCCAGCAGGTGAAAACCGAGAGACAGAGGCCAGGTGGTCTGTTTCATCCACCACCCATTTTAGAGTGGAAGTGGGAGCACATCACTATGGACTTTGTATCAGGACTTCCACGATCTACAGGAGAAAAAGACACGATTTAGGTTATCGTTGATAGATTGACCAAATCGGCCCACTTTTGCCTTTTAAGGTGGGACTGTCTATGGAGAAGCTGGCAGAGAGGTATGTACGACAGATAGTCAGATTAAACGGAGTTTCGGTGAGCATAGTCTCGGATCAGGATAGTCATTTTACTTTCTACTTCTGGTGGAGTTTGCATACTAGCTTGGGCACCCAGCTCAAGTTCAGTACCGCGTATCACCCCCAGACGGATGGACAGTCAGAGAGGACCATCCAGACACTCGAGGATATGCTTCGCACTTGTGTGTTAGATTTCAGGGGAGCTTGGGAGGACCATCTTCACCTGGTAGAGTTTTCTTACAACAACAGCTATCAGGCCAGTATAGAGATATCGCCATTCGAGGCTCTATACGGACGGAGATGTCGTACTCTTTGTCATGGGACGATATCGGTGAAAGATTTTTGCTTGGCCCAGAGATGGTGATGGATGCAGCAGAGAAGGTTAAGTTGATCAGGGATAGACTTCGGGTGGCTCAGGATAGACAGCGGCATTGGGCCGATAGCCACCGGAGACCGTTAGAGTTCGAGGTTAGTATCAGTTTTTCTGTTTGTGCTTGCTCGTGATTGTTTGCTTTAGGGTCTTGTATTGAGTCTTGTCTTGTATCTAGGTTAGCGATATGGTGTTCCTGAGGATTTCTCCGACATGGGTCACGATTCGTTTTGGCCGAGGCGGCAAGCTTAGTCCGCGCTTCATCGGACCTTTCACTATTCTTGGAAGGGTCGGTGCAGTGGCCTATCGACTAGACTTGCCGCCTACGCTCGAGGGAGTTCATAACGTGTTCCATGTGTCGCAGTTGTCGCGGTACGTGGCAGACCCTAGCCACGTATTAGATCACTCCGAGTTAGAGGTGGGGCCTACTCTCCGCTATCCAGAGCAACCTGTGGAGATTCTGGATCGTCGGGAGAAAGTGCTCCGAAACTAAGTTATTCCTTTGGTTCGTGTCGCATGGAGGCATCACTCTCTAGGTGAGTCTACCTGGGAGTGAGAGAGAGGACGAGATACGGGAGCGTTACCCTTATCTCTTCGAGCCTTGAGGTATTTTTTCTTCTTGTTCTTGCTAGTGTTATTGTGCTAGTTTGCTCTAATTTCGAGGATAAATTTTTTTTAGGAGGGTAGATTTGTCACCCCCACTTTCCTGAATAGGGCTAATATAGTCATTTATATTATTTTATTATTTTAATATTATTTAAATTATTAATGTTAGTATTTTTATGTTATTAGTTAAATATGTATTTTGTGAATATATATATATATATATATATATATATATATATATATATATATATATATATATATATATATATATATATATATATATATATATATATATATATATATATATGTTCAATAAGTTTTATTATCAAACCTTTAATATATTGCATAAATATAGATACAAAATATAATTTTAGAATTTTTAGGCATTTATTTCATTTTATGATATATATATATATATATATATATATATATATATATATATATATATATATATATATATATATAATATTTATTCATAATATTTATTCATAAAGAAGAAAAAAAGAATTTATTTTAAATAAAATAATATGTGGTTGGTTTTTATATAATAAATAAATTATAATAAATATTAATATGTGTATGTATGTATGTATGTATGTATGTATGTATGTATGTATGTATGTGTGTGTGTATATATATATAAAGTAAAGAAAGAAAGGAATAAAGAAAGAAAGAAAAAAAAAAGTCAAAATAGAATAGAAAGTCAAAACCAAACACAAACTCACCCCACCAACAGCAGCAAGCAAGCAAACACACACACACACACACACACACACGAACACACAAGCCCATGGGTTTTCAACCCGAGCCGAGCGGTCGGTCTTCTAGACTTGCCTGCAGCAGTTGGCTTGTAGCGATCAGCACCACAGAATCCGCACTCTTCTGCATCCTTGTGATCTTTGTAGTAAAGCATGCATCCGTTCTAGCAGCAATCGATCTTGTCGTATCCCATCCAGTGGGATCTCACCATCCTCTTAGAGCGGTAGTAGTCTTTCGGTAACTTGGCACCCTCCGACAAGATATCTGTAATCAACTCGAGCACTCTATTGTTGTAATGCCTGTGGTTCGTTTTACGTATTTCTGGAATACGTGTACGTATTTATTCTTGTATTGCATGATTTCCTTGCTTAATTTCCTCCCTGGGCTTGATTTATTCTTGGTTTGGGTTGGCTTGGTTCGGTTGGGATTTGCTATTGGTTCATGATGAACCCATGGATGAACCCCCTACCTACCACCACCATTCATATTTATTACCCCCTTCTCCTTTTTCTCTCTCTTCATTTATCATCTTCTTCTTCCTCATTTACTTCCTTACCTACCAGAGAGAGAAGAGAGAGGTCTAGGCAAGTGCAACTTGCTTCATGGAGGAACTCCAATTTTATTACTTCATTCTCTTCCTTACTACATTCTAAAGCACTTTAGTACTTGGCATTTTCACTTTCCATGGCTAGATTCTTGTAGATCTAAGTTTATTTTATTTTCGAATTTCTTGGGTTTTGATCTACTTAATCTTGTTATTTCGATATTTTGATGGTTCCATGTTGTAGAGAATTTCGTTCTACCCCATTTTGACCTATGGAAGTTCGGATTTGGGCTCCGGATGATGGAGTTGTGGAGCTTGAGAACTTGGCTCTCATGGTGTTCTTCCTCTCAGAAATTTAGAGAAGATGAACTGTGCTTAGACTTGACTTGACCGCATGACAATTCATGCGACAAGTGATTCGGTCGCATGAGACTCTCAGCCGCATAGGCTGGATCTCACTTCCTGAGCCGCATGGGCTCATTCCCCATCGGCCGCATATGTGTCCATCTCCTTGAGCCGCATGAACTCTACCACTTGCGGACCGCATAGGCCCTGATCTTCGAGCCGCATGAGAACCCCCAGACCCAGCCGCATGGACTTCTTAATCCAGGCCGCATAACCCTGATTAATCCCAGCCGCATATGCATCCTTTATTTTCTGAGCCGCATGGGCTTCTACTGAACCGCATGCGCCCTCGTCCCCCTGAGCCGCATGCGCCCCACTTGTCTTGGCCGTATGGGTTCCAGTGACCCGGGCCGGTGCGCTCACCTAATTGAGCCGCATGTGTCTTGCCCTTCTCTTGGCCGCATGAGGTTGAGTCCCTTATCAGCCGCATATGTACCCTTCACTCTCTGCCGCATAAGCAGCCATGTTGACCTAGCCGCATGGGCTTCTATAAGCTGCATGCGCCTCCTTCTATACCCAGCCGTATGATACTACACTTTCCAGCCGTATGGACCTGAACTCCTTCTTAGCCGCATGGCTCTTCTATAGCCCTGTATATTAATATTTTATTAGATATTTAACGTCCATTTTATATCCTTACGCCTTTTGTCCTGAACTTGAAAATCATGAATTCATTTGATATGTTTGGAATTGATAATTGAGCATGACGTGATAGTGACCCGTAGTGGTGAACTCCTGACATAATAACCTGACATGACCTGATAGTGGCCCGTCGTGGCGCACTCCTGACTAGTACACTTGATATGATAAACCTGACATGATATATCTTGATAAGCTGTTGCGACGGCTACCTGACATGACATGACCTGTATAATTAACCTGGACACCATGGGCGATTGTGCTTGTACAAATAATCCAGTCCTGTCTTGCATTATGTCTAGGAGGGGACTCCGGAGTACCACGGTCAGGAGTACCTACTGAAATGGACTAAGGCTAATAACTAGATTAATACATTAGTCATGACTAGATTTCCCAACTACAAGCAATCCTGTTATCTGGGCACGCCTTGGGATCTGTAGCCTGCCGTCGAGTAGGGCACATTTCCAGCACACTATCATGTGTTGCACCCTTCAAGCTACCTAAGGGTACATTCGTTTCCTGGACGATGTACCCACCTGAATTCAACTCTAATCTTTTAATCCGGGTAACCTGGATGGTCTGCAGGGCCTGTGGCTGTGGAATAATCTCACTGCATCTTGTTAGTAATTAGGCTTGTGACAACCCTAGTTAGTTAAAGTATCAAGCCGTAGTTCTTGCTTGGCCGTGAAATGATTGGATGGAGTCTAACCCGTCTAGCCTTGTCCTGATCCTGTTCCAGACTACTGCATGACCAGAATGCTTGTATTTATTTTACCGATAAATGGCGAGAATTCCAAGTTCTGTTCAGACGAAAGGTTACAATCCCGGTCCTTGTTTGGTTTACGGGTTGTAACCTGGTTATCTGAATAGTTACATGGTTATCTCGTCGTATATCATCCTGATGTATTTTCTTTATTTCCAGTTCATACTTTTATTTATATCTTGTGCTGATTGCTGGTTTTAGTTCCTAAGTGAAGCTTCCTTTGTGGCACTTGCTCTTTCTGGGATCTGACCCAGCTGGTTTTGTGTGGCCAGATTTTGGAGCAGCGCCAGAGGATCTACCGACCTTCCAGCCAGATGGTGGCCACTAGACGGAACCCTGGCAACGAGTGGGTTATTTTTGGCTCTCCCACTCTATTGTAAAAATATTCTTTTGAGGCGTTTAGCCGACGAGCACCTGTTTAGCTCGATTGCACTTTACTTACTGTCTGCCTACGGGCTGTAACATGATTGACAAATCCTAGGGTTGATCATGTATGACTAAACTCTTGCTAGTCCTAATATTTTGTAACGACTAGCTTCATGATCAGCTGAATATGTAATGTTTGGGACGCCTTACTATTGTATATTTAATGATCATACTTCTTGTAACCTTTTACTTACTTGCTTGTGATTGAGACACTAGGCTTGTTCATGACCTTAAGAGACTGCTGGCTTGTAGTTAAACCCTCATGTATCCTAGACAGGCGTGACCGTATAGCGAGGTGGGTTGCACTTCAATATACGTAGCTGGCTATGTCTGCCCCCGCTCTCCAGTATTCTGGTTCTGGGGCGTGACATGGTTTAAGTACTCGGGGATGGAGAGTTATTAGAGGTTATGTGATCATTACCCCTACTTGTTTCTTACTTGTGTACAGCTCCACCCTCACCACACGTAGGGTATAGCCTGACCTTATACTACTTGTGCATAGCTTTCCATTTTGGCCGGCCTGATCCCTATACTATATTACTACCTGTGCATAGCCGGTCAAATGGAACAGCCTGATCTTGACCCAAGCCTATCACATAACGCTCTAATAACTCATGGCACTTTTTTTTTATCTTTACATCATACCTCAGATTACTTTCCACTGTTTATATTCCAGTTTTATCTTATATCTCACACATGACATGATATCCAGTTCTCTTGTACTGTTTTACTTTCAGTCTTAATATTTCATTATAATTGTCTCTTATATTATTTATCAATTCAAATGGAACTGTTGTTGGTGTTTGAACTTGCTCATATCCTGACAGGATAACCCCCGTTGTTTTTCAGAGGATTTAGATGCAGATTTCCTGACCTACTATGGGTTTGGCATAGATGGGGTCTACGACCAGGACCTGCCTGTGGACCCGGTGCTCGTAGAGGACGCACCGCCAATAGTTACCTAGTTTACCTAAATTTTGTCTGGATTACATTCCAGTTTGATACTTTGAGACTTGTAGTATTTATTTGGGATATTATTTTATGTCTTGGATTCTGAACTTGTGATTGTGGCTCGGCACTATTTCAGACTATTTTCTTCATCATTATCTTTATCTTTATCATCGTGCTTATCTTCCTTATATTATGTGATTGAGTGGTGATTATATTCCTCCGTACGGAGATGACAAGTTATATTATTGTGTCTTAGATTCTATATATTCTAGATGACCTTTACAGCATTCTACCGCCGATACTGCGACGTAGGCTGGACGTACCCACATGCTCGTGCCCCTAAACAGGGTTCGGATCATGACAGTTATTCCTCAATAGGTTTCATGAGAGTGGCATGCATGTTAGTATGTCCACCCTCATCGAGACCAAGCAAAGGAGGAGTGCCTGTTATTGCTTTCATCGAACGCTTCAGGCGACTAGCATTGAAGATGCCCTTTGGTATACCAGACTCAGAGCTCATGGATACTTATCGACGTAACTTCTTTCCTACAGTGAAGTTTTGTCTGGGTATACATAAGTATGATACATGGTCCGCTTTCATTGGGGCTGCTGATGCTGCTGAGAATGATGTCCCTAATCTAGAATTATTGGGGTTGAAGATATCCAAATCTGAAGACAAAAGCAAGCACCCCCAAACTATCCCTGTCCGTGGGGGTAAAGGGAAAGAAGTCTTGAAGGTCGACACTTCCAAGGGAGCTTCCAATTCTCAGGGCGCTCCTGACAAATCCAAGGAGACATTCTCCTTTGAAGAAGATGATGTTAATACCATTTTTTACATATTGATAAAGGGTAATAAACTGACATTGCCTCCACCACGGCGTCCTACGAAGGCGAACCAACTCAACGATCCCAAGTACTATCTTTATCATCAGTACGTACACCATCCTACCAAGGATTGCATCATCCTGAAGAAGAAGATACAACAGATTATCGACAGCCAAGTTATCAACCTCGAAGCTGAAGACAAGATCTCTCTTCAATTTGGTGACTTTCCACCCACAAAAGTCCCAGACGGCGTAGTCCCAATCCCCAAGGTAGTAATAGAAGTCGTCAACCTGCCGCCAGCTCGTGACTCAACATCAACGTTGGTGCCACTCACGACAAAACGTGGTGAGATCATGTGGGTCCATCCAGACCTTGTGTAAAAAATAACGTAGGAGGTGGTGTCTTCCAAAGCAAAGAAAGGCAAAAAATACAAATCATGCCATATGGTGTCTTCTTCTATTTACGAAGTTCTATCTGGCGAGACGCGATCTGGAAAGACATACCTACGGACTTTTGCACTGAACAACCTCAAGATCCACGAAGAACAAAATAACAATAGTAATCAGATTACAATACAGAAATAGAGAAAAAAGTATATCTCTTGTTCTTCCTTACAAACGTGTTGCAATAGGGACATAACGAGTTACAATAATCTAACGAAAGATGAAATAGAGAGAAGTTGTTGGAGTGTAAAAATACCGTTGCTCAAAGCAAGATTCGTCCCACACGATCTGCTTCCAGGAACCAGCAAGTTCAAAGAACTTCTGGAACGCTCGAAGTCACCTATGTTCTGACTCATCGGATTTTTTGGACTTGCAATGGCGGTAGCAGCTGTCTCTCTATGATTTCTATTTTTTGGATCCCCCTCCAAAGAAGGCCAGAAGAGAGTATTAATAGAGAGAGGGTGGAAGCCCTGGCCGCCCAATCAGTTCTGGAAAGATATTAATTAAAAGATCCATATCCCACAAAGATAGCCACAAATTAATTTCAAATCCCACAAAGAGTGGATCTGAATTAATTCAAATCATATTTGAATCAATCTTACCAATAACTGACTCAAGGCCATAACTGTCTGCGCGATCAGCGGAGCCAATCAGGCAGCAACACCATGGCCACACAACCGCATGGACTTATGGCCGCATGGACCTCATGAGCCGCATGGATCGTATGGCTCTCATGGACCGCATAGCCCGTATGAGCCGCATGGACCGCAGGAGCCGTATGGACTGCATGAGCCGTATGGACCGCATGAGCCGCATGGCCCGTATGAGCCGCATGGACCGCATAGACCGTATGAACCGCATGGCCCGCATGGCATGCATGAGCCGATACTGACGTGCTAAGTACAAAGTGCACTAATAAAATGCCATATTATGCCTCATGAGCCCGAGCCCGAGTCCAAGCCCGAGTCCGAGTCTGAGTCGCTAAGCCACTTTGGGGCTTAGCTCCAAAGGGAATAAATCCAAGAGAATGACAAAAGCATTAATGCTTTCTTCATGAAGTCTTATCCTTACCTCCTAGTAAAATATCCTACGTGGTTCCCTCCTTAGGGTCACCACCCCATGTGCATCTCTCAACACCTCACTTGGTATTATATTTAGATACTCACTTGGATGCTTTTCTAATGTGGAACTATCTTTCTAGGCTTGAAAGAGAGCAAGCTCTTCTCAAGTCAAGAAAAAGCTCCGACAATTCCCCATATATCTAAATATATGGGATTGAGTGTTCCCCACAATAACTGTCCATTATGCATTAGGATAGATGTCGCTGAAGACTTGAATCTTCTCGTATGGGTTAAACAACAGTATGATACAAGAATTGACTAAGCCTTGAATTTTGCACCAGAGCTGCAATTCTTTCCACTCACACAATGTAGTTATCTGTGCTTCTGGATGCACAATAAAGGTCCTGTGCCAGCCTGGTTTTAGTGTATGTATTTTGGGTGTCTACAAGTTTACCCTCAAGAGACGGCCTGTATATCTATCCATACACTCTAGGTGAGTTCTTTTAAAGAGTCCTTGGCATGAAGCCTTGCGCTTCCGTGTGGTGCTACGCTGCTATGACATGCTTAAAGTCGAGGTTTTATCCCTAACTGGGTACCTCATCGTAGAGTCATACTACTGTAGCATGAGGTCATAAGCCTCTTTGTAGTGCCAAACAACCCAGCGTGAAGCCTTGCGCTTTCGTGCGGTGTTACGCCGCTATGAGATGGCTCACGAAGCCGCGGCTTTACCCTACCTGGTACCTCTTTGTAGTGTCATACTACTGTAACATGAGGACACTGGTCTCTTTGAAGTGCTGTCTACCACTCTTCACTTATACTATACAGTATTAGGCTACCTGCCAATAAGCGGTGCTACATCGCAGTGACATGGCTTGCTAAGCCGAGGTATTACCCCTACCTGGGAACCTCATTGTGGTGTCACCCCACTGTAGCATGGAGTCCATGAGCTCCTTTGTAGTGTTGTGCTATCATGCTTCATGTAAAGCACAACAGACATTCACTATGTCTGAGAACTCATTAAGGCGTCGAAGCCATCATCTCCACATGACTTGTTCTCCGCATAGAATAATAGTAGACAACAGTGGTTGTGGCCGGTCCGTATCCCTTCTATGTCCCTCGGGACTATGTACCCACTGTTACCTGATATTTTTCCAATCAGTGGTCCTCCCTCGAACCAAAAGCTAGATGCCTAGTAGATTTCTCTTTGAACTAATAGCATAAAACTTTATGGTAGGATTACATAGATACAATATCAGAATGCCTTCAAGCCCCTTTTTTTTGCTGAGTCATAGACCAGCTGGAGATTGAGGCCCTTTGTGAACGGATCCGCCAGGTTCTCCTGACCCCGAACGTCAATTACAACAATAGTACCCCTCTTGATGAGATAGTTTACTGCTCTGCGCTTCAGCTGTACAGTTCTTTTCTTCATGTTGAAGAGGTCATTCGATGCCACTACTGCAGTCGATGTAGTGCCTCGTCCCATTCAGTCAATCGGAGGAATCGAAACGCCAACGGCGTTCGGACTTAGCCATGCAACGGCGACACGAAGGCCCGCTCGGTCGAGGCGACTCCTCGAACCAAGTGGGATAGTTTCAGTAAACTTGTCTCATCTTAGCCTTCACATAATAAATCGCATATTTTCAACTTGCACAAGTAGGCTTGATAATAAAAGAGACGAATCCACATAGCTAAGGAAATAATCCCGACGGGTCGAATTGAGTTAGAATATAGAAAGGCCCAACGGTCGGCTTAGAGTTGGTGCACAGCGTGCTATGAAAATGACACTCGGTCCTTCGTCCCGTGGCTTGGGAGAAGGGAAAGTTGGTATTCGACACAAACTATGAATTAGCCTAAGTCATAGGCGTTGCCCGCGTAAATGCTCGATAAAGCATGTACGCTTCCATGATGCAAGGCTTGACGCAGTCTTTGCTCGTCAAGTTGTTGCACGATTAAGTTAGGCAAGTTATGTTAGGCTATCGGAGTAGTGGCAAGCACGGTCCTATGAGTTCTACGACTGGATATAACCACATAGTCTTACGGTCTCAAGGCCCGTCATATAAAGTATGTCTTGGACGGTAGTGTCGCATAGAGTTCAAGTTGGTTTACGTCATGATGTCACGGACTTAGTGTTTTAAGGCACGGGCCACGGTTGATTTAAATTGAGTTGGAAAGAGGGATTTCAAATAGCCGTTCCTGAGTTAATGAAAGGATAGGACAAGAAAGAAGAATGCTCGCGACCATGGGTCGTCGAGGCGAGGTCTCAGATGTGAGAAGTATTGAACATGGCCCTGAAAGAGATGGTAACACTAGAGGTAAAATGACTGTATGAGACGTCAATTTAAGTCGAGTCTAGCATGGTCATGGACAACTTGTCGACAAGGTAGAGTTTCCTCGAATGGTGACCCAGGCGGACGGGATTGGTTCTTGAGAAACATGATTAGCCGTGCTGGATGACCGCACAGGTTAGCGCAGGGTCTTACAGCGGAGCTCGCTACTCGCGCTGGCAAGGGCGGCCGCCTAACAAGCTAAAGGGAGTCCAAGATGGCTTTGGAAGTCAGTGACCAATTCATATAGATAAGTCGGCATGGCGGCAACCCGCATGTGTACCTTTGGATTGAGTTGAGTTGAATGTGTGTGTATAGTTAGAACATAATATTGGGCCTAAGATTTGGTTTCAACGTAGGCGACGTGCTTTAGCACGCGATATAGCGTCAAGTCTTAAGTTGTCGGCATATAAGTTGCATAAGTTGGATTTGAGTCATCTTGAGTTTAAGTCAGAAAATACCGTAAGGCAAATTCGGTCGAGTGACACTTAGCCCACAAGTCTTGATTGGGTCAGTTCGTGATCAAGTAGCAAGGGCTGCAAGGCGGCGATATGGTTAAGTCATACTGAGTTGCGAGGCACGACACGATAGATTTGAAGCACGGTCACAAGGAAGTTGGGTATTATCACGTAGTCGCGTCTCTAATTTTGGGCCGTAAGACAAACACGATTTGATAGGTTAATGTTGTTGTTGCAAGCACGGGATGGTCTAGAGACACAAAATAGGCCAAGGTGTCTGTCATAACGCTGATTCTAAGACAAGACTGGAAAGATAATACAAAGGGACTAAGTTGCACAAAGTAAATCAAACGTGTCAATTTTGTATGGGTGGGCGAGGAGCTCATTCCACCAGTACAGTTGAGTACTGACACCCACATAGTTTTCATGTGCAGGCACAGGTAGAAGCTCGTGGTGCGGAGCTCGCTTGGATGCGTCGAGGCACGGAGTTCCTTGGCGATTCGTAGTGTGCGGCCGCGTGGAGTCAAGACTTATACGGGACATAATGTATGGACGTTGCCTTCCGAAGCATCCGATAGTTCAAGACATGTATTGAGAGATGAGAGAGAGCTGAAGGAACTTGTAAAATGTGAAAAGAGTGAGCTTGAGTGATTGTAATCTTGGCCTTGCGCCTCCTTTGTAATCTTTGTTCCAATATCAATAAAATGCATCTTTTCAATGACTTGTGTTTTATTCTAAATTTTCGATGCTATTATTCAATATCTCTGCTTGAGACTTCTATGCGACGACCCCGTCGCAGTCGCTAAAATCGGCCGTTATGGAACCGGCCTTGCACGAGCGCAATCTAGGCTCGTGCGGTATCATGCCTTAGCGAGGACGATCGCTCCTACGGGAGCGGGGCGTGACAGTCGCCTGGTTGTCACAGTATATCAATACCGCCGGTATCTGAGCCCCAACCACTGAAAGATCATACATGAGCTTCCGAAGCCACTCTGCTTCATCTGTTGCAGTTTCTAGTGCATAGAACTCAGATTCCATGTAGGAGCAAGAGAGTATAGTCTGCTTCTTCGACTTCCACGATATAGCAACTCCATCCAAGGAAAAGACGTATCCACCTGTGGATCTCTCACTCTCTACCTCTGAGCACCAGCTAGTATCACTGAAGCCTTCCACTACTGTCGAATATCCGCTGTAGTACAGTGCATATGTCTGAGTCTTCTTGAGATATCTCATTACCCGCTTCACAGCTTTCCAGTGCTCAATGCCTGGGTTGCTCGTGAACCGACTCATCATTCCCATGGCGAAAGCTATGTCAGGCCTTGTGGCAGTAGTAGCGTACATCAAGCTCCTAATAATGCTAGAATACTCCAGCCGTCTGAGGCTTTCTTTCGAGTGTGGCTTCAGCTTCTGGTCACACATGTAAGGCGTATCCATCCCTGGAAGATTCTGATACCCGTAGCGTGTGAGCATCTTCTCAATGTAGTGAGATTGTGACAACGCCAATCCAGTGTCTGTTCGAATAATCTTTATGCCCAAGATCACATCAGCATCCCCTAAGTCCTTCATACTGAACTTGGTCGAGAGGAACTTCTTTGTTTCTTTGACACATCCTACATCCGAGCCTAGGATTAGCATGTCGTCCATATATAGACAAACGATAACTCCTCTTCCATCAGAGAACTTTGTATAAACACATTTGTCTGTTTTGCTGACCCCGTAGCCATTTGCTCTAATGACCTTGTCAAACTTTTCATGCCACATTTTGGGAGCATGTTTCAAACCGTACATGGATTTCACCAACTTGCAGACTTTGCCTTCAAGACCTTTGACGACAAATCCATCTGGCTATTGCATGTAAATCTCTTTGGTCAGCTCACCATTAAGGAATGTTGTTTTTATATCCATTTGATGTATCACCAACTTATGTATAGCTGCTGGAGCGATTAACATTCTAATGGTGGTCATTTGTACTACTGGAGCGTACGTGTCAAAGTAGTCTATCCCCTGTTTCTGAGAAAATCCCTTGGCTACCAGCCTGGCCTTGAACTTGTCAATAGTTCCATCTGCTTTCATCTTCTTCTTGAAGATCCATTTACATCCGATAGGTTTTGCTCCTTCAGGTAGATCTACTAACACCCATGTGTTATTGGAGGTGATAGAGTCAAACTCGTCATTCACCGCCTCCTTCCAGAAGATAGCATCTCTGGTCTTCATCGCCTCATCATAGGTAAGCAGATCTGCTTTCACATGATAGGTGACAAAGTCATCTCTGAAGTCTTTCGGCCTCCTCACTCGCTTAGCTGACGGCTCTGCGAGTTCTGGTTCAAACTTTGTTTCATCAACAACAGCTTTTTCTTGGACTACTACATCGTTGGAAACCTTGGCTTCCTTTGCTCCATCATTATTCTCCGGAATATCTGCAAGAATAATGTTTTTGTGCCTTCCAAATTTGTCTTCAAAGTACTCTGCGTCACGAGATTCGATGACGTGGTTAGACTCCAAGTCAAAGAACCTTCGAGCATCACTCTTCTCGGCATACCCCAAGAAGATCGTCTTTTTAGTCCTTGTTCCGAGCTTCTGAATCTTCAGATCCAGGAGCTTCACATATGCAAGACACCCCCACACTCGAATGATATTCAAGTTGGGTTTAACTTTGAACCAGAGTTCATGAGGAGTAATATCAGAAGTTGCATACGACACTCTGTTCAGAATGAATGTGGCCGTCAATGCAGCTTCTCCCCAAAAATACTTTGGAAGACCCGCAGTCAACAGCATTGAGTTTATTATTTCTGTCATTGTTCTGTTCTTCCTTTCTGCTACTCCGTTGGATTGAGGAGAATACGGAGCAGTAGTCTCATTGATGATTCAATGTTCTTTGTAGTACGATGCGAAATCATAAGACCGATATTCTCTTCCTCGATCACTCCTCAACCTCTTGAGTTGTTGTCCAGTTTGCCTTTCAGCTTCGACCCTGCACACCTTGAACTTCTCGAATGCTTTGTCTTTAGTCTTGAGCAAGTAGACGAATGCGTACTTTGAAAAGTCATCGATGAAGGTTATGAAGTACTTCATCCCGGCCTTCGTAGAGAATTGTTTGAAGTCACAAATATCGGAGTGCACCAACTCCAGAAGATCTGTGCTTCGATTGACCCGATAAAAGGGTTTTCTTGTGATCTTTGTCTGAGCACACACTTCACACTTCTCCACCTTACCCCCACATTTGGAGATAAGTCCTAGACTAGACATTTTGTTAATCCTTTTACAATGGACATGTCCTAGTCTATTATGCCACAACTCAAGAGTATAATCCGAATTAGAGATAGGATTAATATTCTCTGATTGGGTTACAAGCTGAAGCTTAAACATTCCTTCGGTATAGAAAGCTTTTTCGAAGTACATTCCTTTAAGAGACATCACCATCTGGCCAGCATTGATGTCCATCCTCAGGCCTGCGTTACAGAGCAGGTCTCCAGAGATCAAGTTCTTTGCAATCACAGGAACATGCTTCACTCCTTGAAGCGTCAGAGTTTTCTCGGAGGTCAGTTTCAGCTCCACCATCCCGATCCCTTGAACTTCAGTTTGTGCCTGATTCGCCACCATAACCTTTTTAGAGGTTTGCTGGTATGTGGTGAACCATTCCTTTCTCGAGCAGACATGGCAGGTGGCACCAGTGTCGACCCACCAGTCAGAGTCAACCCCCATCGAAGTGACCTGAGCAATCATAGCAATACCGTCATTAATCATTAAAACCTTGTTAGGCTCACCTTGCTGTTGTAGAAGCATGGAAAATATCAGAATAATGCTCTATGCGGCTCGGAACAAGAGAACCCCATGCGGCTCATACAGGAGCAGTCCCATGCGGTTCAGAGAGACTCTCAGTCTCATGCGGCTTGGAACAAGAGAACCCCATGCGGCTTATACAGGAGCAGTCCCATGCAGTTCAGAGAAACCCTCAGTCTCATGCGGCTCGGGACAGGAGAGTCCATGCGGCTTACATAGGGACAGTCCCATGCGGTTCAAAGAGTCCCCCAGCCGCATGCGGCTCAGAAGTACATGTGGCTCACATACGACCAACAGAGATATGCGGCTCAATCAACACCACGTGTCCCCGGGGGATCCCTTCACACAGCTGGCCATCAAGTAATGGCCTTATTTAATGCTCTGATTTGACAGCTGACGGCTCTGACATGAAGTGTCATGATGGTCCTGTCATAATGACAGACTCTTCGGGAACAGAAGAAAATCTCTGATACAATCCAAGATTGCCACGTGGCTATTCCCATGCGGCTCAATTGAAGAAGAGCTTCATGCGGCTGGCAGGAATCATCTTCCTACGGCTCACCAAGAAGCCATTCCATGCGGCTCGCAAGTACTATACCTATGCGGCTCACCAAGAAGCCATCCCATGCGGCTCGCAAGTACTATACCTATGCGGCCCACTAAGAAGCCATCCCATGCGGCTCGCAAGTGCTATACCTATGCGGCTCACTGAGATGCTGTCTCATGCGGTTCATGGATATCATGCGGCTCTGGCAGAGTCCACCATTAAGACACGTGGCAGAGATTCAATTGCCCCAATGACTTGACAGCTTATAGCAGGATGATTATGGGATACGTGGTTTTAAATCAATCAGAGATTTACCAGATCCTAATAACCATATTTAACGTTATCCTCACAATTAATAAGATCAGGGCATATCACTCGTGATTAAGCCAATGGGACACGTGGCGAGAGATCCGAGCTTGACACAACCAATCATGAAGATTTAAAGCAACCAGCATTAATCATTCACAGGATTCGATACTATCCCCATTTATGGCCCAGATCCTTCACGCTTAAAGTTAATGGTCCAGATTGATTAAGCATCAGGCCGCCGCCACTTTGAGAATGGGTAGTCATCCAAACCCTAATGATGCCCCCACTATTTTAAATAGCAAGGTACCATTCCCTTATAAAGATATACGGTCAGAGAGAGATACGCCCATACAGAGAGACTCTCCCAATAATCAGAGAGAAAATACACAGAGAGAGAGAAGCCAGAAGAGTAATAGAGGGAGAGCAAGAAGAGCATTTCTTCATCAACGCCAACCATCTCTTCACAGGAGCCAAGGCTGCATACCGATCGTCCAAGGAGTAAGGCAGGGCTGCCGTCGCCTTCCCGATCCTCTATCGTCACCCTCCAGAATCTAAAATAAACAATTGTACTTAGACTGCTGTACCTAGGTTTTCGTCCCTAGGCTTTCTTTGTACAAGCGAGTTTGTAACGTGAAGTAAAAGTCCGGTCCTCCGATAATTGTTCTGTTCTTTTATATTTCATGGCAAACACGATGGCGACTCTGCTGGGGACAAACTTCTCCATGGCTGAGGAGTTGGTGACGCAGTCGGATGCAGCCAAACTTGGCTCCACGCAACAAAAGATGGTCGTCCGCTTCGACCAACAGGCGTTTGAAGAGATGCTCTTCGAAGGAAGCGTCGGTCCCGTCCAGAAGCGCACCCGCGGGACGAAGGGTCGCAAAGAGTGGAGGCCAAAAACATTTGCTCCTCCCCAAGCCCTCGATGGGATGCCTTCGGTTGCTCAAGACGGCGAGAAAGACTCTCCTGCGGCCCCACTTCAGACCGTAGACAACTCTGATGTCCCCAAGTCTGGCAGAAGAAAACACTATGATGCTGGACTTGCAGGGGCAAAGAGGAACTCTATGCGATCCGAGCCGCATAAGGGTATTACCCGCAGGGAGAAAGCTCATACGGCTACATCCGCCAGCCGCATGAAGAAAACTCATGCGGCCACATCTGTCAGTCGCATAGCTTATGCGGCTACAGTGGCCAACCACATGGATGAAACTCATTCGGCTATGGAAGTCAATCGCTCGCAGAAAACCCATGCGGCCATAGTTGCCAACCGCATGCGGCCAGCCTGTACGGTCGTGGCTCCCAGTCGCACAAGAACAACTCATCCGACAGCAGAAGATAACCGCATGCAGACAGCCTGCATGGTTTCCAATCCTAGCCGCATAGCGTCTGTTCCACGCTCTTCTCGATCAGTCTTCGACCGTCTCTCATACGGTCCTGACTCTGATGGTTCTCTGGATGATAAGCCAGACTCTGTGGTATTCAACTTAGACTCTTCCTATTACGTACCCGCAAGTGCTAAAAAGAAGAAGTCTAGGGCAGCACGGGCTCATCAAGCCCAGTCAGCTGCCCCAACCTCTGACTGTCGGGGCGTCCCGCTGATTATCACGCGGGCCTCTGATGGGAAGTTGTATCGAACTACTTGAACCCAGCCCCCGACGGCGAACGGACAGAGTGGTTCCTCTGACCTGCGTGAGGCTATCCTCTACAAACGCAAAGAAAGAAAAGGGGCCGTGGCGTACAAAGAGTCCTCACACGGACGTCACTGCACCCAGATCATCGTCAACTACTGTTGCAACAACGCGACAGTGACGGAAGACCGGCCGTCAGTCTTCCAAATACTACAGCATCCGAGCTCAGAGGACGAGGCACCTCCTGTTGTCTCCTGTAATTCTACTCAGAAAGTCCCCGTCGAGGGGAGAGGGAAGAAGACAAGCATCTCCAGCCCCAAGATATCAACCACTACAGCTAAGAAACTGTCATCTAAACGGTTGTCCTCCACCGGAGTATTCCAACACACCCGTTCAAAGACGAAATCTGCTGTAATGGGAGATTCATCATCCACATCGCTGGGGGTCGTAGGAACTGGGGGTAGCACTCCTCCGAACATCCACAACAATCCAATATTTCAAGAAGACGAGCCCGGGGAAACAACTCTTCCATCAGATACAACAGGCGTCGATGTCTCCGAGGACATCCATGACTCTCAAGACGAAGCAAGCTCTGAGGCTGGGGGTACTGTACCCTCCGAGTCCGAACCAGAAGAGAATATTCCTACATATCCCGATGACTTCTCGGTACATGGGTATGACTCGGAGGATACATCCTCCACCGTCCCTTCCTTTTCTCATCATACAAGGACGATGTTCATGACAGACAGCAATCAAAGTGGTTCCAGTGATCGCCAGCGCATCGACAATCTCGAAGCCATATTACTTGCTTTGGTCAAGTCTGTAGACGAGATTAAAGCAGCCCTTCCAACTCTGCAAGGAGGGACGCCTGGCCAAACAAGTGTGGGTCCCGCGGTCAATACGGACTCGAATTTGGCGGCAACCCGGGCACCAATCCTCCCGAAATAACAGCCCCTACCGCGACAGATGAGGCCCGAGAAGTAAGAAGAGAGGTTCAGGAGCTCCGAGCCATGTTCCATGCCCGAGAAAACGCTCAAGGCCTCAGAATTCGCCAACCATACCCTGCGGAATGGAGGGATGTTCCATTCCCACCAAGATATAAGCCGTTCAATATCAACCCGTATGATGGCAAGACCTCAGCAAGTCGGTACATCACTTACTTCGAGATCACCATCGACCATCTGCCCCATGATGATGCTATCCTCGCACGATTATTCATTGGGGCATTGGAAGGAGTCGCCTTCGACTGGTATCACAATCTGCCGGACAACTGCATCCACTCCTTCGCCGGCTTCAAGCGCATGTTCTTGGAGAGATTCTACGAGGTAGGACAGGACGTCACCATGTCCACCCTCATGGACGTCGTCCAAGGGAAGAAGGAGCTGACAAGGAACTACATTGAGCGGTTCCGCCAAACCGCCATGAAGCTGCCCTCCGGAAATCCAGATTCCTCTTTAATTGAAATTTGTCAAAAGAGACTGCTTCCAACGATCAGTCTCTGGATGGGCGAAAGTCAATTCAAAGATTGGAAGACATTCATCATCAGCGCCACAAGCGCCGAAGAACGACTGAAGAAGGCTCGCCAACTGGGATTACACATCTCGGAAGGAGAAAACAAGGGCAAGCGTCCCAACAACGATAATGGGGGTAGCCCCTCCAACAATCGGGACAGCAAGGGAAAATAGGCTATGGTGGCCGATACAGCACAAAAACCTGAGCCGAAGCCAGCAGACAAACAATGGCCGCAAATCACGTACTCCTTCGAAGACGGTCACGTCAGGCCCATCTTGGACATGCTCATACAAGGGGATAGGATTCAGCTTCCTCCACGAAGACGGGAACCGCGGCTGGCAGAGATGAAGAATCCAAAGTACTGCCATTATCATCGATATGTCCATCATGCTACACACGATTGCTACCAGCTGAAACGGTACATACAAAACCTCATCGATTTGAACGCTCTGGCCATCGATTTCGAAGAGGTAACCGTGGCGACCAATATGGTGTCCGTACAATTCGGCAGCTTCCCTCCGACGGAGACTCAAGACGGGATGGTACCCGTCCCTCTAGCGACAATGGAGATTACCAATCTTCTACCTCCCCGAGATCAGGCTGCCAGTCTAGTACCCCTCACCACATCACGAAGGGAGGTCATGTGGATCCATCCAGACTTGGTGTCTGAAGTGACTCGGCCTACACCATCTTCCACCGACAAGAAGAAAAGTGGAAAAGTCAGGACCTGCCACACAATCTCGACAGACAACAAGGAAGCTACAGCCGTCGTCACACGGTCCGGAGCGCAATCCCAACCTGTGGTTGGCAATCCAGCTGAAAATCATCAACCTACTACAACTGATGCTCCGGGACCGGCTCAGCCTTCGACGACCGACAAGCCTAGGCCGAGGGAGACTCGCTTCGACAAATCCCTCCGAAAAGAGGCAGCCCAAGGGTTAGAGAGGCCCTACAACTTTGACATCTTAGCACAATTGGCTAACACACCGGCCAAGTTGTCACTGTACGAACTCCTAAGGCTCTCCAAGGACGTTCGTATTGCATTAAGCGAAGCACTCCAAAATGTCGATGTCTATCTAGCTCAATCCAACCTCACCGGGGAGGACTCACCTGTGGATCTCTAAGACAGTGCCTGCACCGGAGCAATGCCCAACATCGTCTTCACTCCGCAGGACATGCTCATTAAAACCAATCTGCACGATCGCCCACTATACTACACCGGCTACATCGGCGATGTAAAGGTGGATCGGATGCACATAGATCCTGGCTCCTCCATAAGCATCATTCCGAAGGGTCTGCTACATCATCTCCGCATCCCAATGCATCGCCTGATACCTACAAGCACTGCCATCAGCGGTTTCAATTCGGGCAGGAGCTACCCTATTGGGAAGATTCGTCTGAAGTGTCAAATTGGCGACCTCCAATCCGAAGTCACCTGCTACGTCATAGATACAGACACTTCTTACAACATCCTCTTGGGGCACCCATGGATACACGATTACATGATCGTGCCTTCCATGCTACACCAATGCTTCAAATATGTCGACAAACACGGCTTCGTGAAGACGGAATTTGCTGACATCGATCCCTTCAAAGGGGTCGAATCCTACTACTCGGACTCCTGCCTATACGAAAAGTCGAAGAGGCACCTTGATGAAGGAAATGAACAAGCTAGTACCGAGATGGCCACAGGATCGGAAGGACCTCTGACGATCCACCTCCAAGCTCGCAAACGGGCAAGTCCGTACCCCTTACTACCACTCTGCGGAAGGACGCGATCAGCCTCTCGACGCAGGAGGAGCAGATGATAATCCGACTGCCAAGGTCCGGACAAGTGCCAAGGCCCACAACGGGGCCATTAACAATCAGACTGCCGAGAGTCGGTCAACCCCAAACAGAGAAGCTCAATCCCTCCGACAAGCCGCTGACGATACGCCTTCCCAAGAAGGGTCGTCACCCTGATTCGAGGTCTGACACTGCTAGCGAACCAGCCACTCCTCGCTCCACATCAAGTGCCAAACTGGGGGTCGCTAGTCTGCCAACAACTCTACGTTCTGCTCCATCAGCTGAACCTCTGACGATCAAGCTACCTAGGTCGTCCTCTCAGTCTTCATTTACACAGGGGATAGCCGAAGAGGAACCGGAGCTAGCCAAGTATGTGGCTGCCCACACTGATGTTCCCTCCGCTGATGATGTAATCCCCTTAGAAAAGATACCTTACTTCATCAATAAAGGGTTATCTTTGAACTACACCGAGCTCAATAAGCTATGTACAATGTATGCTATGGAACACGGTATAGGCACTCACCTACACACACAGGTGACAAATGTGTACACCGCGATCCAGCTTACTCCAATAGAAGACGCTTACCGAATAATCGAAGGAGGGGACCATCCAATCATCTTCGGCCGGACGAACAAACCAAATCCCTTCACCATAGAAGAAGTCGACCTTGGATCAGATGCCGGGAGACTACCTCTGTATCTTTATAGCCCTCAATCCAAATATCTCATGCAGAAACAGGGGTATGATCTGGAGACGACGCCAGGTTTGAACTATGGCACTGGGCGACGATTACCTTTGAAGCCGCCAGTCCCGGCGGGCAAATCACGGGACTACTATAACAAAACTCGATGCGGGTTAGGGTATGTAACGCCTACCACGACCCCTGAGAGTTCAGATGAAGAATACAACTGGCAGTCACATTCAACCGGGTCACCAACTTCTGACTCGGATACCAGCATCGGAGATGTATTCAGACAAGTAATGACAGTCAACATGACATTTGCCGACGCTTATGAAGAAGACGAAGACATCCCCGAAATCCTCGAGCTAGAGCCGTGGGCCCAGCAGTTGGATGCGCAATGGGAAAAGCGGTTCGAACTGAGGGAACCTCCTACTGAAGATGAGGTTATACAGGTCGACCTCGGCAGCGAATCTTCTCCAAAACCAATCTTCGTCAGTAAAAGCTTAACAGACGAAGAGCGAGAGTCGCTGCTAGAACTTGTCAGAGAATACCTTGATGTGTTCGCCTGGAGCTATGAAGACATGCCAGGGTTAAATCCCGATATTGCTCTTCACAAACTCAACATTCGGCCGGACGCAAAACCAGTCAAGCAACAACAGCGACGCTTCCGCCCAGGCATCATGGATGCGATTGAAACCGAAGTCAACAAACTGATAGCCAGCAGCTTTATTCGTGAGGAGCAACATCCCGACTGGGTCGCCAATATAGTACCCATCCTCAAAAAGAATGGGAAGGTTCGAATCTGCATCGACTTCCGCAATCTGAACGAGGCATGTCCCAAAGATGAATTCCCCCTCCCTATCACAGACATCATGATCGACAACACATGCGGCTTCGAACGTATGTCGTTCATGGATGGATTCTCGGGGTACAACCAAATCAAGATGTCTTCTGACGATGAAAAGCACACATTATTCCGAACACTGATTGGCACATACTATTACACAGTCATGCCTTTCGGTTTAAAGAATGCCGGCGCCACATATCAAAGAGCCATGAGTATCATCTTCAAAGACCACTTACGCAAGACGGTAGAGTGTTATGTTGATGACATCGCCGTCAAGAGTCGCTGTAAGGGAGACCATCTGCAGGATCTGAGGATGGTATTCGACCTGATGCGAGCGCACAATTTGAAAATGAACCCTACGAAGTCCTTCCTGGGTGTATCCAACGGGAAGTTCTTGGGTTTCATCATCACCGCCCAGGGTATCCATGTAGACCCTAAGAAGATAAAGGCAATCATGGAGATGGGTCCCCCGAAAAATCTCTGCGAACTCAGAGGCCTTCAAGGGAGGCTAGCTTACATCAGGAGGGGCGATGTCGACCATTTACCTACCTCATGAAGAAAGGTGTCTCGTTCGTATGGGACAAAGAATGCCAGCGTGCCTTCGACAGCATCAAAGAATATTTGTCAAATCCTCCAGTCTTGGTGGCCCCGGTTCCTGGAAAACCATTTCTGCTCTATGTACGAGCAATGGAACACTCCTTCGGGGCTCTGCTGGCTCAAAACAATGACGCAGGCCATGAGCAAGCCATATATTACCTCAGTCGAATGATGATTGGGCCAGAGCACCGATACACCGCTGTGGAGAAGGAATGCCTCGCCCTGGTGTTCGCCATTCAGAAAATGCGACACTATATCACGGGACAAACCATACATATGATCTCACGAGTCAAACCTCTCAGAGTCCTCATGACTAAGCCCGGGGCACTCAGCTCTTGCCTCGCTACATGGGCAATATTGTTGTCCCCTTATCATATGATCTTCGTCCCACAAAAGGCAGTCAAAGGTCAAGCCCTGGCAGACTTCTTAGCAGCCCACCCAGGCTCGGAGTCCTCCAGAATATATGAAGAAATTCCAGATGAGGTCGTCGACTCGCATGCAACCTCTCACAATAATATATGGCGAATGTTCTTCGACGGTGCTTCGAGGACCGGACCTAAAGGCAATATAGTCGTCGGAGTCGGGGTAGTGCTAGTCTTCCCTACCGGATTGGTGATCAACCGCGCTTATTCCCTCATAGAACCCTGCTCTAACAATGTGGCCGAGTACAACGCTCTGGTTATTGGCCTCCAACTTGCAAGAGAGCTGGGGGTAGAATACCTTGAAGCATACGGCAATTCCCAACTAATCGGCAATCAGATCCGGGGCTCATACGAGGTCCGCTACGAAGACATGATCCCTTATCACCAAATAGCGATTGACATCATCTCGTCATTCGAGGGGTTCTTCATCGAACATGTCCTCAGACTCCGAAATATCGAAGCTGATGCCTTAGCTGGTCTTGCCGCTTCCCTAGCAGTTCCGAACTATGATCGCCAATCAGTGGATGTGATAGGCCACGAACTGGTCTGTCCCAAGAATAATGTGCAATTTGTGGCGAGTTATTCTGCCCAGACGATCGATGATGCCCCAGATTGGAGACAACCATTCATCGACTTCGTCGTCTACGACATCCTGCCCGAGAACCCAAAGGAAGCCACGTCCATCAGACGGCGTTCTCTCAGATTCTTCTACGATACAGAGACGAAAATGTTGTATCGCTGCTCCTACGACGGATTACTGCTTCGGTGTCTGTCGAATACAGAAGCCAAAGAAGCCGTACGAGAAGCTCATGACGGTGTCTGCGGAGCCCACCAGCCCGGTCCTAAATTGCAAGACCGCCTTCGACGAATGGGCTACTATTGGCCCACGATGGTGGCAGATGCGATAGATTATGCTAGAAAATACAAAGCCTGCCAAGTCCACGCGGACTTTATTCACTAACCATCCGAGTTTCTACATCCGACAGTGGCGTCCTGGCCATTCGAAGCATGGGGAATAGATATCATTGGTCCAATCACCCCACCTTCCTCCCGAGGACATCGCTTCATACTTGCGATCACTGATTACTTCTTTAAATGGGCGAAAGTTGTCCCACTCGCAGAAGATAAGACTTCAAACGTGATCAGCTTTCTTAAGCATCACGTCATCTACCGCTTCGGACTGCCCCGAAGGATCATCCATGATAATGGTCCGCAGTTTGTAAGCCACGCATTCTATCAGTTTTGCAATAAGCACCATATTCAGAATGTCGCCTCGACACCGTACAACCCGACAGCGAACGGATTAGCAGAGGCATTCAACAAAACAATCATCAAACTCCTCAAAACGTTTGTCTTCTCCAACAAACGCGACTGGAACGAGAAGCTCGGCGAATGCTTATGGGCTTATCGCACCACAGTTCGAACAGCCACCAAGAATACACCATTCTCCCTGGTGTACGGGAGTGAGGCAGTCCTCCCATTGGAGACTCAGATCCCCTCACTACGCATCGCCCTCACACATCAATTGACGACAGACGAAAACCACCATCGCCGGCTACAGGAATTGGAGGCATTAGATGAAAAGCGCCTCTTGGCTCAGCAGCGAATTGAGCTATACCAAGCACGCATATCTGGAGCCTTCAACAAGAAGGTCAAAATCAGAACATTCCAGGTGGACGATCTCGTTCTGGCAGTCCGGAGGCCGATGGTCATGACTCACAAGACCGCCAGCAAATTCCAGCCAAAGTGGAAAGGCCCATTTATCATCGAGACAGTATTCTCCAATGGTGCTTACCGCCTCACAAAACAAAATGGAGACTTGCTCATGTTGTCTGTCAACGGCAAGTTCTTAAAAAAATATTATGTCTAAACGACATTCTCTCCAGATCATCGAGTCATGTACCCGCTGGTACCGCTGAACTCACATCCACAATATTTCAGATTATCGAGTCATGTACCGACTGGTACCGCTGAACTCACCTCCACATTCCCTTCAGATTATCGAGTCATGTACCCGCTGGTGCCGCTGAACTCACACTTTCTCAAATATTCTAAATTATCGAGTTATGTACCCGCTGGTGCCTCTGAACTCACATTCCGGTCACTCTTTCAGATAGTAAGTCATGTATGATTATACCTCTGAACTTTCTTCCTGGAAGAGATCCTCCCTCATGATCCACTACCCGCGCTCCCAGTGCACAAAAAGGGTAATCGATCCACAAATTTCCGAAACGGCCATGTCCTCATTACCTCTGAGTCGTTTTCACTTCCACCAAAAACAAACCGCCCCCTCGTATAGAACTTCCACGTTCTCCTACCTCTGAGTTGTTCTATGTACCCCCTCTTCATTGAGCCCACTCCTGCCATGTCCTCATTACCTCTGAGTGGGAAGGCTCCGTCGAAGAAACCTTTATGCTTGCCATGTCCCTATTACCTCTGAGTAAGTATGTCGGTTCCCTTTCAACCTATTATCTGTACCCACAACCGGAGTACGACAAGGATAATAGGTCCACAAATGTCCTCTGTTGACCATAAATGTCCTCTGTTGACCACAAATGTCCTCTGTTGACCACAAATGTCCTCTGTTGACCACAAACGTCCTCTGTTGACCACAAATGTCCTCTGTTGACCGTAAATGACTGCTGTTGACCACGAATATCTTCTGTGAAGTCTCCCCTGCCATGTCCTCATTACCTCTGAGCAGGAAGATGCCACGGTAAAACCCTCATGCTTGCCATGTCCTCATAACCTCTGAGCAAATATGTTGGTTTCCTTTCATCCTATTATCCGTATCCTGGACCAGGGTACGCCAAGGATAATAGGTCCACAAATATCCCTTGCTAAGCTCCTTAGCATAAATCTACCATCTCACCATGCCCCGGGAGCCCAGCTGCTCTATGACATTCTTTTTCCCAATACTGAGAGCACCCATGACCATTTTGCCATGGCTGTTTCAGACATCCTGACCAAACTTGTTATCCGTACCTAAAACCAAGGTACGCCTAGGGTAACAGGTCCACAAATAATCCCCCAGCAAGTCCAGTTCCACAAATACCGCAAGTACAAGAAAGAGAAGATGAGTAGAAATATGCTCATTCATTCAAAATTCAAAGTGCTACATCATTTAGGATCACATCCTTCACAAAATCAAAACAAAAAGACGAAAAAGAAAACAACAGCAAAAGAAAAAAACAGAAAGCTGATCACTGCTCCGGGGCATATAACGCCCTGAGACGGTCCGTCAGCAAGGTAACCGACAGCTCAAACCTCTGGGTAGCTCGACGCTCCGCCTCTTGGGTCAGCACCGCCTCGTCCTCCAGTTGAGCATGAGCTTGCCAGTTATTCTCGAATCTCTTAAAGGCCCACTCCATATTGATAGAAGATCGGGAAACCCTCTCGGCCTCCCGAGCAATCGACTTCTGTTCCGCACGAGCAGCCTCCAGCTCTGACTCTAAGAAGGTCAACTCCCTCTGAAGTGCGAGAATCCGCTCCTTCGTGTCAGCGATTCCACGAGAAGCAGACTCTTTCCGAGTCCGACAAGCCTGACTTCGACGACCCAGCCTGTCATACGAAGCGGAGAACTTATCAAGGTCCCCCTGCACAACTGGCCCGGCAATATCTCGAGCGAGCTTGATCCTATCCCGAGCAGCAATGAGGAAGCCCCGCTCCCGTTCAGTCGCAGCAGGCAAGCCCGCCTGCCGTATTGCCAACAATTGGGTCACAAGCTGATCAGCCTCTGCCAACTTAGGCTCCAGGAGTGCAGCCAACCCTACTCCGCCAGGAAGAGACTTCAAAGTTGCAACCAGACCCCGAGCGCACCGCAGAGACAGAGTAAAAGGGGTCCCCCGTTCTACAGCAGCATCTACGCCCCTCTTTAAATGGCGATAGAAGCTGTCGACCACATCCTGCGTCACCTCGTCAAGAGCCTCCGAGGAAGCCGATGTCAACGGGAGTGTAGCCGACAACGCTGAAGAAGATGCAACAGAATCTGCCGCTCCTGCCATAAGAGAAACAAACTCCGCACGGAAGGACGCATGAATAGCGGCCAACTCCTCTTCAGCGGCCCGCAGAACTTGAATGCTTGGCAGGGTCGAGAGGTCAATCTCCGGAGCCGTATAATTAGCAGAGGATGAGGTGGAGACAATCGCCAGCTCTATTCCCATCTGCCCGGGGCTGGCGGGAGGCCCCTCGACATGAGATGGCGAAAGAGAGGAAACGCTCCTTTCTCCCAGATCGTGGCAGGCCGAGCCTTCCCCAAGAACATCCGCGGTGGGAAGTAAAGGGTCAGGACCTGTAGGACCAAGGCAACCATGAATCGATTTGACCCGGAGGATATGTTGATAGAGCAAATAAGCCCCCTCACTAGTCAATATTTGGCTTATCTTACCAGTGGAAGAGTGTGGAGGCTGAGGTTTGCCTACAGCCACCGCAGCCTCTTCACCAGCAGTCCCCGAGTCAGGTATAATAGATTCCTCCGCCCCTGCACCCTCGGGAGGGGATGCAACGAGATCAGTGTCGCCTTGCGGAAATTCAGTAACCTCGGAGACAGGCCCGAGGGAACCTTCGTCACCCCGGGCCGAGGCCTCAGCAACCTGGGAGCTCCCAGCCGCCGCTGAGAGAGCCCCCGCAGAAAGAACCGCGGCACACATGTCGCTAATCAGAGCAGCAAGGGCCGGATCAACTCCAGAAGCGGCAGACGGTTCAGGAGAGCCCGGTTCGTCAGAGCCTACAAAAAAATAGTCAGGTCATATCTCCAAGAGAAAAGAAAGCCACAACAAGGAGATAGCTCCAACATAGTCGTACCTCCAGAGCAGCGTCAGCATTTTTACCCCTCTCGGTAATAAGCAATCCACGAGACCTAACGGCGGCTCTTTTCACAGAAAAGGTCGCTCTGCCGTCAGAAGATTCACGTCTGGCTCGTTTGCGTGAGGGATCAGGCACAGCGGGAGGCTGTCCTTCCCTCACTACTTTCTCTTGTGTAGCAAGTAACGGGTCCTCCGCCAGTGCGTCTGATGTGGTAAGCGGTTGATCCGCTACTTCTTCACCCCCACCAGAAAGGGAGTCTTCGCTATCAAGATCATTATCTTCCTCAGCCGATTCGGAACATTCCGATTCAGGGAGGGGAGTCTGGAGCGCTAGTTGCTTTCTAGCCTTAGCCCCCTTGGGCTTCTCCTTTAAACCGGTACCCACGATGAAACTGGTACTCGGATCGAAATTAACAGGAGGCTTGTTCGCCATAACATGATACAAAGCAGCCACGTACAAAATTTCCCTCGACGCCTTAGCATCGGGGACCGAGAAGCTGGCCCGAGTATGATAAGCGTCATAATAATTCCACGCCCTGACACCATCAAGAACGCTACCTTCAAAGCCCAAACAAGGGTTGGGACAGTCAAGGAATAACTGGCTATAGCCAAATTGGCGGGAAAATCTACTAGGCAGGTAGGGCTCCAAGTACACATTATCGCGGTTACGATAAACTAGATGCGCGGGGCAGATGTTGCGCAACCAGGTAAGCATATTCGGAGACAGAAAATAAGAAGGTCCGGTACCATCAAGGTATACATTCCCCACTTCCTCATCAGAAAAGTGAGGAACAGACACAAAAAAGTCACACCCATCCACCCTCGCCAGCGCCCTTCGACAAGCTGGCATAGTATTGTATTCCCAAGACCGGCGATGGCATTTGAAAAGGAAAGCGTCTTCATCTGCAGCATCTTCCGCTATTCTAGGTCCCATCAAAGATTTGTAGTGCATCAACAACCACCCCATCAAATAGTGGAACGGTAGCTCTATACGCTCAAAATCCAGCGCCTTCGGGCGGGCAATGACCTTGGACGAGAATGTTCGGAGACCATGGTGTATGCTACATACCATAGCCGGAAGAAGAGCTAGTCTAACTCCAAATACCAGCTTAACGGCAGGGAGAATGAAGTAGCGACTGATCCTCTCAATAGAACCTGCCCCTCCCGAGACTACGCAGTTCCGTAGCCATATCATTAAAAATCCAGCCAGGAGCGCCTTCTCTGACATCTGCGTGGTGCCATAGTAAAAATAGCTAAGAGAGTCAGTTTGACTCCCGAATATGTCACTCTTGGACCGCGACTTCTTGACGCTCGACATCAGGTCCTTTATCTCTCCCTGGGTTCGAGGGGTTCGAGGAGTAACTTCGCCAGAAGGGTCAACTTTAAAAAGATAATTGACCCAGGATGTGGTGTGGGGAGCGGTCCCTTCTGAGCTATCCGCCTTTTTTATAGCCATCTGATGACAAGCACTATGATGGCACAGCAACTCCTGATACACCGTAATAAAACCTGGGAGTCGTCGGTTCAAGTCTTCGAACTCCTCATTCGACGGGGTATACACCTCGAAAGGCTCGTTCCCCCACGGAAGTTTGGAGACAGTATACACAAGCCCCAACTCTCCTCCGGGTGCAAAGAACGTCCCCGTTCGCCGGTTATACATCTCCAAGAGCGCCATGAACAATGGTTTATTGATATAAAGCCCGTAACAAGTGCTCCGAATGGCCTGATAAAGTCCTACCTCCCGCAGGAATGTTCCGTAGGTTTGCAGAACCCAAGTGGTCAACTGGGCCCACGTAGAAGTGGGGTTTATCCAGTTCAGCAATGCCAGTCTGCCAACGGGATAAGATTTCTTGTGAGCGAGCCGATTCAGGAATGTATCAGCTTGAGTGAGTGTAAAGTTGAGACCGTATACATTCATGAAAGAGCCTGGGGCTAGACCCATCATGTACTGGAGGACGGAATCCTTACCCGCGTACGCTGATCGTATGTTCGGGTTATAATGGATGTTGCCCATCAACATCCCTAATTGGGTAGGGGTTATGTTACATACCATCTTCCTGTCCAACAGTACCATATTGAACTACGACAGAGGATAATGACGTTCCATGAGAGGAATATGGATCGCTATCCCATCCAAAGAAAAATCCCAGTTCTCAAAAATCTCTAATACTCGGGGATTCTTTATGATTAAAGCGTCTCCAAAGAGGAATGAAGGCTTCAGGTATAATCCATCCAACTTTTCAGTATTCATCATGGCACGGAGATAATGGAGGGTCTGATTCTCGATAGCGTTCAACCTCTCCGAAGGCTCATTAGCAGGAAATTGGTTCAGCACATGCTTAATTAAGTCATCAAGACGCACGCCCAAGGCGAACTGATTTGAGCCTACTATAAGTTCCCCCGCAGGATTTACTGGCAGATTCACTGAAGAAAGACAAAAGAAACAAGGTCAAAAAGATAGCCAAAACGCAAACTACGTGATGCTTATGCGGCTTAGCTCAGCATAACCTCATGCGGCTCAGTTTGAAAAAGTTCATGCGGATCAGTTCGGATGAGCTCATACGGTCCAGTTAGAATAAGCTTATGTGGTTCGACTCGAAACAGGCTTATGCGGTTCAGTGCGGATGAGCTTATGCGGTCTAGTTCAAATGATCTTATGCGGACCAGTTCGAAATAGGCTTATGCGGCTCAGTTTGAAAGAGCTCATGCGGTCCAAAGTCAAGATGAGCTTATGCAGCCCTGACGATGAAGTAGTTATGCGGCTGCAAACAACCACTTTCATGCGGCTCAGGCCTGGGTCATATCCCATGCGGCTCGAACATGAGTCGGACACGCAGCATACTTAGAAATATAGGCTCGCGCATAAGATATGCGACATAGCCATGACAGTTCATGTTTATGGTCCTACCAGCAATAGGCGGGTGAACGTCGGGGTGAAAAACAGGTATGTCAGCCGTCGGAGGAGCCACCACGTTCGCCGCCGTAGTCGATGAAGATGCAGCCTTCTTGCCCGTAGCAGCGGTAGCCTTCTTGGGAGCCATTGTCGATCGTTGATGGGAGAAGACGAAGAGGAGGGCAGCAACAAGGAGTTCGAGCAAAGAGAGAAGGTAAAGAAACCCTCAAAGAATAAAATTACTCCTATTTATAGGCGAAAGAGGCTCGAAAATCAACAAACGCCTCGATTCGCATGCCGCCTAAAAGAATAAAAGGCAAAACGCTTCGGTCAAAACAAAACCGACTCTTGGGATCCTCCCCCAAAAGGCGGCATTAATTCAAAAAATGAATCAAGGGCATTTAATGTAGAAGATTTGCACACGAGGTTGGGACACGTGGCAAAAAGTCTATGCGGCCTAACAGCTCATGCGGCCAGATGAAACCATGCGGTCAATAAAATCCATGCTTCTTATTCAAAGTATTTCAATTTTGCAAATTGAAAACTTTGAAGGGGGTCCTGTAGAAGTATAGAAAATATCAGAATAATGCTCTATGCGGCTCGGAACAAGAGAAACCCATGCGGCTCATACAGGAGCAGTCCCATGCGGTTCAGAGAGACTCTAAGTCTCATGCGGCTTGGAACAAGAGAACCCCGTGCGGCTCATACAGGAGCAGTCCCATGCGGTTCAGAGAGACCCTCAGTCTCATACGGCTTGGGGCAGGAGAGTCTATGCGGCTTACATAGGGACAGTCCCATGCGGTTCAAAGAGTCCCCCAGCCGCATGCGGCTCAGAAGTACATACGGCTCATATACGACCAACAGAGATATGCGGCTCAATCAACACCACGTATCCCCGGGGGATCCCTTCACACAGCTGGCCATCAAGTAATGGCCTTATTTAATGCTCTGATTTGACAGCTGACGGCTCTGACATGAAGTGTCATGATGGTCCTGTCATAATGACAGACTCTTCGGAAACAGAAAAAAATCTCTGATACAATCCAAGATTGCCACGTGGCTATTCCCATGCGGCTCAATTGAAGAACAGCTTCATGCGGCTGGCAGGAATCATCTTCCTGCGGCTTACCAAGAAGCCATCCCATGCGGCTCGCAAGTACTATACCTATGCGGCTCACCAAGAAGCCATCCCATGCGG
This sequence comes from Iris pallida, assembly GCA_029216955.1. Classification (NCBI taxonomy): domain Eukaryota; kingdom Viridiplantae; phylum Streptophyta; class Magnoliopsida; order Asparagales; family Iridaceae; genus Iris; species Iris pallida. The sequence goes on from JANAVB010006800.1 coordinate 17,529,822, forward strand.
CTCGCAAGTACTATACCTATGCGGCTCACCAAGAAGCCATCCCATGCGGCTCGCAAGTACTATACCTATGCGGCCCACTAAGAAGCTATCCCATGCGGCTCACAAGTGCTATACCTATGCGGCTCACTGAGATGCTGTCTCATGAAGTTCATGGATATCATGCGGCTCTGGCAGAGTCCACCATTAAGACACGTGGCAGAGATTCAATTGCCCCCATGACTTGACAACTGGTAGCAGGGTGATTATGTGACGCGTGGTTTTAAATCAATCAGAGATTTACCAGATCCTAATAACCATATTTAACGTTATCCTCACAATTAATAAGATTAGGGCATATCACTCGTGATCAAGCCAATGGGACACGTGGCGAGAGATCCGAGCTTGACACAACCAATCATGAAGATTTAAAGCAATCAGCATTAATCATTCACAGGATTCGATACTATCCCCATTTATGGCCCAGATCCTTCACGCTTAAAGTTAATGGTCCAGATTGATTAAGCATCAGGCCGACGCCACTTTGAGAATAGGTAGTCATCTAAACCCTAATGATGCCCCCACTATTATAAATAGCAAGGTGCCATTCCCTTGTAAAGATATACGGTCAGAGAGAGATACGCCCATACAGAGGGACTCCCCCAATAATCAGAGAGAAAATACACAGAGAGAGAGAAGCCAGAAGAGTAATAGAGGGAGAGCAAGAAGAGCATTTCTTCATCAACGCCAACCATCTCTTCACAGGAGCCAAGGCTGCATACCGATCGTCCAAGGAGTAAGGCAGGGCTGCCGTCGCCTTCCCGAGCCTCTATCGTCACCTCCCAGAATCTAAAATAAATAATTATACTTAGACTGTTGTACCTAGGTTTTCGTCCCTAGGCTTTCTTTGTACAAGCGAGTTTGTAACGTGAAGTAAAAGTCCGGTCCTCCGATAATTGTTCTGTTCTTTTATATTTCATGGCAAACAGCTGTGACTGCTTGGGCTTGGATCTGCATTCACTCTTGTAGTGGCCCTTCTTGCCACAGTTAAAGCAAGTCACATTTGACTTGGGCTTCTACTTTTTAAAAGAAGGTCCCTTCACTTTCTGATTAGTGAAGTCCTTCTTGTGGTGAGAAGCCGCCTGCTTCCCCTTGGACTCCCTTGTCAGCACTAAGTTGGCCTTGGCCAACTGCTTGGACAGAGCATCCACCTTCTGTTGAGCCCTTATCTGGTCTTCAACATGGATTTCTTGCAGGAGATCTTACAGACTGATCTCGAGTTTCTTCTTGAGCAAGGTCGCATAGAACTTGCTCCATCCAGGAGGGAGTTTGGAGACTATTCTTCCAACGACGAACTTGTCCTCGAGGGGCGTCTTTTTGTCGTCCAATTTCTGACGAAGTTTTAGAAACTCCTTCACCTGAGGAAGCATCGCCTTCTCGTCTTCAAAGAGCCACTTGTGATATTTTTCGACGATAAATATCTTATTTCTACTCTCATCGTCTTCATACAATTTCTCCACAGACTCTTAGATTTCTCTGGCCATCACTTTCTTGGAGTAGGATTCTGCCAGAGAATCTTTCATGGAGTTGAGAATAGGAAACCTGCAGAGGTTGTTTTCTCTCCTCCACTTCATCTGCTTGGTAGTTGCAGCGACAATTCTGGTTACGTTGCCATCCTCTGGAATGATCGGTTTGTCCTCTGTCAACACGTGATCAACATCTACGAGTTGAAGATTGAGGCTAACCTTCCTCTTCCAGATCTGGTAGTGCTCTCCATCGAACTTCTCTAACTTGTTAAAGCTAGTATCGAGAAGAGAAGCACGGGAGTTTTCCATTTGTCTAATCTTGCTTTGAGATTGTTAGTCCCGAGACGAGAAATTAGATGGAAAACAAGTGCGAACGAAATCAGAGGATGTGAGCAAAAAAAACTTTTACACTGAACAACCTCAAGATCCACGAAGAACAAAATAACAATAATAATCAGATTACAATGCAGAAATAGAAAGAAAAGTAGATCCCTCGTTCTTCCTTGCAAACGTGTTGCAATAGGGACAGAACGAGTTACAATAATCTAACGAAAGATGAAATAGAGAGAAGTTGCTGGGGTGTAAAAACATCGTTGCTCAAAGCAAGATTCACCCCACACGATCTGCTTCCAGGAACTAGCAAGTTTGAAGAACTTCTGGAACGCTCGAAGTCACCTCTGTTCTGACTCCTCAAATTTTTTGGACTTGCAATGGCGGTAGCAGCTCTCTCTCTCTCTCTCTCTGATTTTTATTTTTCGGATCCCCCTCCAAAGGAGGACAAAAGAGAGTCTTAATAGAGAGAGGGTGGAAGCCCTGGCCGCCCAATCAGTTCTAGAAAGATATTATTTAAAAGATTCAAATCCCACAAAGATAGCCACGAATTAATTTCAAATCTCACAAAGAGTGGATCTGAATTAATTCAAATCATATTTGAATCAATCTTTCTAATAACCGACTCAAGGCCATAACATTACGCCTCATGAGCCCGAGCCCGAGTCGCTTTGGGGCTTAGCTCCAAAGGGAATAAATCCAAGAGAGTGACAAAAATGTTAATGCTTTCTTCATGAAGTCTTAACCTTACCTCCTAGTAAAATATCCCATATGGTTCCCTCCTTAGGGTCACCACCCCATGTGCATCTCTCAACACCTCACTTGGTATTATATTGAGATACTCACTTGGATGCTTTTCCAATGTGGGACTATCTTTCTAGTCTTGAAAAAGAGCAAGCTCTTCTCAAGTCAAAGAAAAGCTCCAACAAGAGCTCCGGTGCGGCTCATGTGCAGCATCCGGGACATGTACGTCAGGGGCATGACCGCCTACGCCGGGAAGGTCGGGCAGTACGTCGGTGCGGGCATCGCGTGCCCCACCTTCTCTGACTTCTTCTACGACCACCACAGCTTCTCCTCCTCATCGAGGCGGTCCTCCAATGACCTCGACGACGACGACCTCCGGGAGCTCATCCGTGCCGCGTCGAGGGCACGACGCGTGGATATTCACGACAGGGCGGACGTGAGGCGGAGCCAGAGCATGGTGGTAGGGAGGATCGACGAGGACCGACCGTACGAGTTCGAGGAGGAGGTGAAGGTCGGGTATAGCTTGATCTTTCCGAGGAGCAGCAGCCATGGAGTTGGGATCAAGAAGAGGGGGTCCAAAGCCAATGTGTTTGCATAGACTATTTTGTTTTTCTGGTAGGTGTGGTTGTTGCACAAAATTTGTGCTACTGTTAAGATTATTGCGTGAGACATATTTTTTCCATACTTGCTTCTCTCTCTTTCTAATATATATATATATATATATATATATATATATATATATATATATATATATATATATATATATATATTATACAAAACACAAAGGTTTTTGAATCCTAGGGCTGACTGTGCCAAGATAAAGAGTGGTTGGGATTTAATCTTGGTGAATCAATGGTTGTGGGATTTTATGGGGAAGAGCATTATTGGGAGTGGGGTTTTATGGGGAAGAGCATTATTGAGAGTGGGGTTTTATGGGGAATCCAAAGATGGGGATTTAATATTTTGATGGTTGGAATTTAATATTTTGATGGGGGCCTCATAATGGTTGTGGATGAGCATTATTGAGAGTGGGGTTTTATGGGGAATCCAAAAAAAATTCACATCCAGCAGTGGTTGGGATTTAATATTTTGATGGGGGCCTCAAAATTATTATTGTTCGTTTAAAATTGGGGGTCCAAGATTTTGAGGAGGAATACCTTAAATGAACCATGCCCTATGGGCACGGGTTATGACTAGTATCTTATACAAAACACAAAGGTTTTTGAATTCTAGGGCTGACTGTGCCAAGATAAAGAGTGGTTGGGATTTAATCTTGGTGAATCAACGGTTGTGGGGTTTTATGGGGAAGAGCATTATTGGGAGTGGGGTTTTATGGGGAAGAGCATTATTGGGAGTAGGGTTTTATGGGGAATCCAAAGATGGGGATTTAATATTTTGATGGTTGGAATTTAATATTTTGATGGGGGCTTCATAATGGTTGTGGATGAGCATTATTGAGAGTGGGGTTTTATGGAAAATCCAAAGAAAATTCACATCCAGCAGTGGTTGGGATTTAATATTTTGATGGGGGCCTCAAAATTATTATTGTTCGTTTAAAATTGGGGGTCCAAGATTTTGAGGGAAAATACCTTAAATGAACCATGCCCTATGGGCACGGATTATGACTAGTATATATATATATATATATATATATATATATATATATATATTGTTGAAGCAATGGATAATTGTGACGAACTCGTCTCTGCTGAGGGTCGAACTCCGACCACTTGAGCCGCATGCATCTCTCTTAACCACTAGGCTAGAGGTCATTTATATATATATATATATATATATATATATATATATATATATATATATATATATATATATATACACACACACACACACACACAATTTTTTTCTGAAATAGTAGTATTGATTTTAGTTATCTTAGAGAATACATCATTGTGATTATGTATGTTGGTTGAGGATAGTGATATAGTTTTAGAATTTATGGATCGTGGAAGGTCTTGGGGCCGTTGGGTTGCCAAGGTAAATCAGATTGGGATGACCAATACAAGTGATGGCTCGAGGAATGTGCTACACAAATGAGATGTGTTGTGCTTTTGAGTATAGATCGATGTGTCTGATTATTTCAGTTTTGTACCATGTATTCCTGTGTAGTCTATCCGTTCACGTATGTACATGGTCATGGACAACTTGTGTACATGATTTTAGTTTCTCGAATGAATTATCGAGACACCGGAATCAGATCGGCCTAGGAGGAATATGGATAGCTCTGCTGACATACTAGCAGGGTGATTCGAAAACTTTCGTTGGGGCTCGCTACTCGCGCTGAAAGTATTACCGTCTAACCCAGCTATATATATTAAAGATGGCTTGTGGTGCCAGTGAATTTCATGTAGTTAGGCTGCTTGCTAACGTTATCTGCGTGCAGTCCTAGTACTGGACACAGAATGATCACTTAGCATGTACGATTATATTTTTATAATAGCTAACGAGTATCTTATGCAATGACACATATTATGATACATTCTTTTATATACGAGTTGATATCATTGTAATAATTTCTATACTTTATGAAATAACATTTATTTGTATTGAGCATGGAAGGATGGCAAGTAATGGTTATGTTCAACTCTGTTGTGTGACACATTTATGCTATTTGACACAAATATGTTATGTCATGCAGCTGATCCTAAGACAAAATTAGAAATATCACATAATATTGCTTGCACTAACTAATTGAACGTGTTAGTTTGATGGTGTCGACAAGAGGCAATTCACCAGTACTCTTGTACTGACACCCCACCAGATCTTCGTAGGTGCAGATTTTGCTTGGACGTACTGAGACGTGGGAGCTCGGTTGGTAGTTTGTAGTAGATTTGTGGTTAGATGATTTTCTTTGTATATAGAGGAAATAATGTACGGAACATCATTGCTTGTATAGTTCTCGAGTTCTAAGCACATGCAAGTGACATGTTTTATTGTATCGAGAGAGATATATTGAGAGAGAGTGCTTGTAATCAATTTGTTCTTTGGCTTCGAGCTGTTGCAAAATTCGATAAAATTATCAATAAAAAAGATTCATTTTGTATATCTTGTGTTGATTCAACCTTTTGCTTAGTATTTCTGCTGCAATGACCTTGTATCTTAGATCGCTCTATCGGTTGTTTTGAATTTTGCCTTATACAAGTGCAATTAAGACTTGTACGACATCACTCCTAGTGACATCTTTCGATTGCACGTGATCGGGACATGATAGAAGCAATATCTATGTTAGTACGTCAGCACATCTATCCCTATTCCCCCTAGGCCAAATTGATCTCTGTGTCTGGGACCCTGTTCGAGAAACTGAATATTGTGCACAAGTTGTTCATGACCATGCATCCATATACAACTTGGCTATAAAAACATAACATGTATAATAACATAAACTTGAAATAACTATGCAATACATCACTTATACATTTTTACATTTTTTAGCCATCGCTCATGCTTCCATTCTTTTCAATCCAGAAATTTTGCATAGGCGACTCAACGATCCCAATTTTTTTACATTTCCATTTCCCATAAACAACATTTGTTCCACAAGATAACATAACAACAGTACAATATTTCACATGATAACATAACAATAGTAAAATATTCCATATTTTTATAACAACAGTACAACATTTCATGTTAATATAAATTTTTTATTTAAGACCTGTTTCATTTATCAAAAGCTTATCACAATTTGTTTGAAAAGCCAGCTCAAATTAGAAGCAACTTTTAAAAACTGTTCTAAAAACTAATATTATTGTCACTTTTTGAAACAAAAAAGGGCTTAATTGCAACTTGATACCCTCAATTATTCCATATTTTAAATTGATACCCTAAACTTTGGTATGCATCAATTTGATACCTTAAAATAAAACAAGACAAAATTATCCTTACCCATCCCACCACCCCCTCCTCCCTCCAACTGCCCCCCACCCCCACCCCGTCGGCTGCACCCCTTGACGGACTACAACCCCCACGCCCCACCCCCTCTGTCTGCTGCACCACCCGCCCCCACTCTCTTTGCGTGAGCCACTTCCATCGTCGTAACAGCCGTCGCAATCGCTATCGATGTAGTTGCGTTGTCGCTGCTTCTTCCGCATGCAAAGGAGAAAGGGTGGCGTGACCGGTGCAGCCGACAGGGGAAACGGGGGGAGAGGTGTTGCGGGGAAGGTGCAGCCGGCGGAGGGAGGGGGCGGGGTGATGCAGCCGGTGAAGGGGGGTGGGGTTGGGAAGGGAGGAAAAGTTTCGTCTTTTTTTAATTTTGGATAAGATATTGAACATATTAACAGTTGATGGTATCAAATTGTCGAATAAAAAAAATAATATTACGTTAAAAAAATATATTTTTTTATCACGTGCGGACAAAAATAGTTAGGATATCAAAGTTTAAAATTAAGAGAGAAAAAAAAATTATTTTATTTTATTTTCATTGCAACCAAACTCTACCCAACCAATCCCCTCCCCGTCTTCCTAACCCTAACCCTAATCCTGACCCTCTTTTTCTTTCCTGGTCTCACCTCACCTCCTCCCCATCCCATCTGGCTCGCTCGCTCGCTTGCCATGGCGACCCCGACCCCGACCCCAACCCACACCCAATCCTCTGCTCGCAAGCTCCCCATCAAACGCAAGACCCCACCCCAACCCCCGAATCCCATCAACAACCCTAACCCTAACTTCCCCGTCGTCCCCTCCAACAATGGCTCCGCCGACCCCTCCGAAGAAGACTACGAGTTCGAAGACGACGACTACGACGAGCTCGACCTCAACCCCAACCCGAGCCCGAACCCCCCTCCCCCTCCCCCCTTCAAGTTCCACCGGATCTGGTCGGAGCCCGACGAGCTCCGGTTCCTCCAGGGCCTCCTCGGCTGCCGCCCCCAGGGCCTCGTCTTCCCGCGCGACCTCAACCTCTTCTACGACCGCTTTTCCGACTCCATGCCCCAGCCCTACACTCGCTCCCAGCTCTCCGAGAAGCTCCGCCGCCTCCGCAAGAAGTACCGCGTCATCTCCGCCCGCATCGCCCGCGGCACCCAGGACCCCTCCCGCCTCGCCCCGCACGACCGGGACCTCCTCCACCTCTGCACCCGCCTCTGGCACCCCGACCACGCCTCCGCCTCCCCCTTCTCCGCTCCGGACCCCGCCACGGGCCCCTCCTCCAGGGGGAACAGGCGGCGCCGCGCCAACCCCCGCGCCCCCGCCCCGCCGGGCCTCCCTTCCGGCGGTAGTGTAGGGGAATCGGAGACGGAGGACGACGTACTGGGAACAGCTCCAGCTCTGCCTGCTGCTGCTGCAGCTGCTGCTGTGGCGGCGGCGGGGCCGGGGGAGGGAGAAACGAAAATTGAGTACTTGGCGGCGAAGATGGTGCTGGACGTGTTCGACAGGTCGCTGGTCGAGACGAGGACGGGCCTGGAACGGGGAGACGGGGACGGGGCGGGGGACGAGCTGGCAAGGAGGTGGCGGGAGCAGAGGGTCGCGGAGCTGGACGCGTTTGCTCGGAGGCTGAGGCTGGTGCTCGATCGGTCGTTCGTCTGAGTCGCGAAACGGATGGTTAGTCTCTTCAGTACCGTTGTCTTGCATGTAGAGATCTTGGTGGTGTAGTTAGGTTATGAATTGCTTATTGGCTGCTCTTTTAATTTATCCTTCATTGTAAATTGCTCTGCATCGGATATTTATTAGATGTGTGACTCTTCTTTCATGCGATAATTTTTCGAAGTCCGTTGTAGAGGAGGAAGTATTTACTACAAATTTCAAGATTTTTGTATATTGCATTTAGTATAGGGTTATATGCTTACATTTTGGTGTCGATATACTTAGTTGGTAGCACCTCCTACTTGCGGTCTCCCTTGTTGTATGTATGGCTTGGCAAATTACATGAGAAAATGCATGCATGAAGCGGATTAACGGTGCCGAGATTAACATCTCGTTAGTCTTACCTATCTTTGGCCATTTGTTAGGTATATGGATCTTGGCCAATCCTAGAATCCCGGCCTAGATTCAGTTGATCGACTTTTATTCTCATTCTTGGGTTTCTATTGAGATGAGAACCTTATCAAAATTTTCAATCCTCCTGGGGGAGATCTCAAATACTAGGTATATAGAATTATAGATCACAACAAAGAGGATAAATTTGGTGGCTAATATAAGTTGATTACCTTCGCAATGAGTGTCCAATAAAAATACATGGCAACATCAATTACTCATGAAGAGAGATAATCTTAGTCTAATAAGCTTAATGATAGAATGTGATGGAAATATCAAATATAATTGAATGTATGATATTTGTTTATTACAGTTATTTTCTTCACATTGGCTATCCTTAGGAAATGATCAAGAAGGTAAATCTACAACACATGTACACATTTCCAAAGAGAAAAAGGAAGCATCTCATCAAATGCCTTGGATAGGTGTTAACTTATGTTACATGGACACTAATATAACATGTCAGAGAACCCACGCAACAACGTGGACACAATTTTTATTTTGGTGTACCCTACGGTATTTTGGAACTTTCATGCTTCCTAGGTGCTAATTGAATGTAAGTGTCCAACATTTCCAATGAGCTACTCTGCTAACTTCGAGTCTCTTAGGGACAGTGTTCAACAATTGTGTAGGCATGTGTATATAATTTACCAACATAAAATACAACTTATTAAGGGATTCAGTGTAGAATTTTAAATGCTAAAGTCAATTTTATTGAATTGATATTTGCATTTATGGGAAATCTTATTTGGTTTTGTGGACAAAAGTCTCTCTCTATATATGTGTGTGTGTGTGTGTGTGTGTGTGTGTGTGTGTGTGTGTGTGTGCGTGCGTGCGTGCGTGTATAATTGTTTAAGTGTTCTTTAGGCAATATGCTTAGGTTAGTTGGCGTAGTCACTTCAAAGTTATCATGGACATTAAACATATATAATATATGTACTACTGGCTAGAAGCATGGACACTCCAAAAAATTGCGCCATATTGTGTCGGACACGTATTGGACGCAACCAGGACACTCCAAAATACACCAAGACACACCAATATAGGTGTCCTGTCCGTGTCGATGTGTCCTTACCATGTTGTGTCGTATTAGTGTCCGTGCAACATAGACTACTGGCTAGTGTATGTTGTTGACTAATTGATCAATTTGTAAGTGACTTGCATTTTGCTCCAGGTTCCAGGGTGTTACTAGTACATGTTGCTTTAAGTTTTAGAAATCAAAAATGTAATTTCCCATATCAATATATATTTTTCAATTTAGAATGAAGTAATGAAACTTATCTTATTGTGGTAAGATCATATGGTTCAAATAGGATCTCAAGGAACCCCCATGTCAAAACCTTTAGGATCTTGATCATGAGTCATAGATTAGGATTTGACTGTTGGGAGTACAAATATTTTGTAAACAATGCATGGCTCATTAAGTTTCTTGGGTTACCCAACAATATCAGTGTTACTTAATTGGTTAGCTGAAATAAGATGTAGTGATGAAAGAGTGGACCAGGTAGAGAAGTTCAAAGATTTGTTCAATTTTACAAAATGAACTTCTAGATATTATGTATTTTCTTTTCTAATGATTTTGTTCCTATTATATCCTACTTCCTGTGTTTTTATTTTACCTCCATACTTGCTTTTTGTTGGCTATTTTAGAACTATGTTAGTTGTCCAATAGATTCGAGATGATGATACTTGAAATGTGAGAACTATTTTCATGGGAAAAGGAATAATTCCTACGCTGACATTGACTATGCTCTGATAGTATCTTGCATGTTATACGAACCTCATGGTTATTCAACTAGAAGAGCCAGTTTAGATGCACTTCCCCTTCATTTTAAAGTCCTGATTATTCGTGGTGTTCTATTTTCTTAACTATGTTAATTAGATTCTGTAAGCGTGTATTTTGTCCTAAAGCTCCATACATACTTTTTAATGTGAGCTGTTTGTGTCACTATGAGAGTGTTTACTTGTTCTCATGATCAATCGCATTGCAAATTTTTATAGGCAGTCGCGCCTTGTCATCTGGTTTTGGATCATACGTATTGCTCAAGTTGAACTTTATTTGTAGAATGCAGAGATCTGGCCACTATAGCCAGTTCTTAAAAATCTGGTTGAGCCCTGTGTTTTCTCAAGTTTCAATAGTCTATGACGTGTACATACTATCTGCAATCGGGTGTTGGTTATTGTCTTGATTCGATGAGTTGGAATGCCATGGGGGTTCCTCCTAGAAGTATCCAGTTGTACACTTGATTTTTTATTTTTTTTTTGAATTTAAAGAATCTGCACAACTATGGCTACCAAGTCATAGTCATGGTAGCCAAACGGTGTTAGGTCTTGGAATCCTCGCAGTATCCTTCGCAATGGCTTCTATCTCAGCCATGGTAGTCAAAGCCGCGTCTTGGACGTGCCTTGCAACAAGGCGTAGCAGCTGTGCCTCGCATCTCACTAGATAATAAGCCTTTTTTCGGGCGCTCCCAAGATGCGCCTTTCATCATAGTGCAACCAAGAAAAAGACGTGCGTAGGCGTGTCTTTTTTTTTTTTGGAAAATTTTTGACTTTCGTCCCACTTACTAATAGGTATTTGTACTTACATCCCACTTTTGTGTTTATTAAACTTATATCCTACTTTTTGTCACGGAAATATTTGACAACTATTTTTTGTGACAAAACAAATATTTTTTGTGACAAAAAGTGGGATGTAAGTATAATAAACACAAAAATGGAATGCAAGTACAAAATCTTATTAATAAGTATTTGGTTTTTTTGTTTTACAAAAAAGTATGAGGCAGAGAGACAGCCCTTACCTCATACAAGTGGTCTTTTCCATAATTGTCAAAGTTGGTTACAATTGAAATGGAGAAAACTAGAATTTACTAAAAACGACGTGGTAGGAAGAATACAAATTTTGTTAGTTTTGTTTACTGCTATTGCTGCTCTGCTAGTTCATTTGGTAATGTTTTAGCATGTTTAATATGTTATTTAGTTTTATTTCATCCATTACTAATTTATTTATTTATGTATATTTGTATTATTTTTTATTTTTTCACCTTCGTTCGTTCGGACGTGTGCCTTAAGTGTACCTTGCTCATCGGACGATATAGACTACTTGTGTCTCGAGTGCGTCTTGTGCCTTTGACTATCTTGATCTCACCTAATTTGAAGCTAATTAAGGGTGAATTTACATGGGAAAATCCCAAACAAAATAAATTGTTTTTATTTTAGTGGTGGGGTGGTGAGGCCAATGTTTTATTTAATGAACTAGACCCATAAAAAACACAACTTATGTGTGTCTGTATGTGTGCAACCTAGGTTTCTCTTAGACATAGTTCTTTGTTTACTTGCCTCTAAAGGATGTTAAGGCTGATGTACATCCATATTAAGTTAGCTGTCGTTTTGAATTGGGTAATTTCAACCTACAGAATGTCATGTCTGTGATATATTCTATTTAGATGTGTTCTCTAACACAATGTTGACAAATCTGTAAGGTTGTGTTCTTGTTGAGTCAGAAGTGTCCATACTTCCTAACATGTATATTGCAGAGTCCATAAGATGCACCATGGTTGCTGATGGAAATTTTATTTGTTCTGCTATGATACCACAAAGCAAGAATCAGAGTTTGGTCTGCTGTGATACCGCAAAGCTCTGTTCAGCTATGATATCGCACAACTATCACATTGTGAGTATAAGTGTTCGCAATCTGTGGCTTTCAGCAAGTAACATTTTTTTGCATGTATGCTAAGGGGATGTATTGTGCCGTTACTAGCTATAACTATATCACTCTCTTTTAACAGGCACCAGGTTACTGAAACATGTCAATTTTGCTGAATTTGCTACTGAACTTGCACAACATCCCTCATATTGTGTCGAATGCGTCATGAGTTGTTTCAGTCATCTAGCATATCTTTTGGAGGAAACTTTGGTCCATTTATTGAATTATGCTGCGTTGCATTAGTAATTAGACCTTAACCTAGGTAGCTAATACTAGCAACCCTAGGGCTCGTCGTGTTTTTTCTTCTAGCCTTGTTTGGTTTGTCATGCACATTAGCTAGCTTACTTTCCTATCATGCCAGCACGTTGGTACCTTGTTATCCTTACTTTCTTTACTTATTGTATCCCATTTTTAGTTACATATCATGCATATTGTCAATGAGTTTTTCTTGTGCTACTTTCTTGCGGTGTGGTTTGACCCATTCTGGTTTACATTGCCATATTTAGTTCTAGAACCAACGGATCTTCCCAATTTGTAGCTTGATGGCGAGGGGTACCAGGAGGACTTAACTTGAATGGGTTTTCTCTTCCCGCTTGGCTTTTAGCCAAGGGCATGTGTTAGTCCTACTATCTTGAGGATGTTCTTACGTATTTTTCTTGTTTACATGGATTGTGATAAAGGATTGCCAGTAGGCTATAAGATTGTCTTGTATGGTAGTTCAACCCAACATAAGTCTGATATAGTCGTAACCGTATTGTTGGGGTGGCAGTGTACTCCCGCATTGAAGGAGGAGCCATATGCCATAAGTGATGGAGTTGGAGAACTGGTCGCTCCTTCCCCCCGGGGCCAGGATGGCTTTGCTCACTGTTTAAGGGTCCGGATCCGGAGTGCTGCTAGGAATTTACGTTATTGGAAGGGGACCGTTATGCATCTTGAGGCGAGACTTTCAACTTTGCTGTTGTGCAAGATACAACCCATGGTAGACGCTCTCGCCATGGTTTACCAACCTCAGAAATCTCGGAACAAAGTCTTGGGCTGGATCAACAATCTCCTGGTTTAGATGAGGAGATTGTCTGGAAGAGCTACTTGTAACCTGCTTACACGAACAAACTTAGGGGGCGGATTAATCCTTGGGTGCCACTCCGACACTCAAATTACGAATTGTGTGCATACCTTATAAAGAAGAAAATAGGACTATATATAGCCTTCTCTTGATAACCACCAATTGCTTTCGTACTAGAGTAACCCTAGCGATAAGGATTTTTTTTTTTCCCATGTAAGCTGAATTTATGCATCCTGACAAAATTTGTAGGCCTCGTTTGGTTCGCGGAAAGAAAAGGAAATCAATTCATTGTGGTTCGCGGAAAGGAAAGGAAATCAATTCCTTTGTGTGTGTGTGTTTTTTTTTTTTTAATTATAATTTTCATTGATTTTTCTTTCCGGTGTTTAGAAATGACAAAAAAATCGGAAGAAAAAGTAAATACTTAAAGGTAGAAATGAACCATTGCTTGGATGGAAGGAACCATCTTGTTTCCTAATTTTCTTTTGATTTGAAATCATTTTTTTTTTTTTCTCAATTTCTTCAACACCCAAACATAGAAAAATAATGATTTTTCTTTCCATATTCCATGATTTCGGAAACCGGAGCCGTGGGGTAGATAGATCATGCCATGATCTCCCTGCGGATTTATTCAGGTTATGTGGGTATATCTCCTGGCTTGAACATCAATGTCAGGGGAAGAGCACATGAGCTGTACGTGGGAGAGTTCGGGTATGGGCTGTTTTTCTTAAAGGTACGTTAGCTATGAGTTTGAGAGAGTGTATTCCAGTGAAATAAATTAGGGAAATATTATGCTTACAACCAATTTTGTTTGTAAGCATAACAACTGCTTACGTGACATTCATTGATTCGGGTGAGGGGGAGAACGAGTGGGACCGAATAGGACCATGTTAACAGGGGTGGATGTGGATTATAAGAAAATCGTAAATATTTAGTAGTAAACTTAGCATTTTTCAATAAATTATACTTGAGAAAGAACCCCTAATCTACTTGTCCACATGGCCAGCTCTAGCAAAAATGGGTCCAGAGATCCTGAAAATAAAGGGCCTATGTAAAAATTTGGTAATTTTTGTAAAATTTAGGGGGTTGTAGTAAAAAAATTAGGGGATCTTATAATTTTTGGACGTCTTTGTAAAATTTGAGTGGTCTTTGTAAATTTTAGGAGCCCCCACAATTTACAAAATTTCCTTTCTCCTAAATCTGACAAAGGTTTGAACAGAAAGACTCCAACTTAGAGCATCTCCAACCCTATTGTCTTGTTAAGTGTTGTGAGTCTTAGGTGGCTCCTATGTGGCATGAGCCACAAGACAATGTCTTGTTTATGTGGCAAAATTATATCTCAAAAGACAATGAGATAGAAAAACTCTCTCCAATGCAAAAGTATTGAAGAGACAATAAAAATATTTTTTCCAACTTTCAAGGCAACTCCTCCACTTCTTCAACTTTTTTATAAATATTTCTATTCATAATTGATGATGTGGAGACAAAGTCATTGTGAAGTGCATTGTCTAGATCTAGACAACCAACTTCACATTCTCCTTGCCATGTCATTGCCATGTCAACTTCATGTTTTATTCTACATTTGCATTGGAGAAGAATTTTTGGAATGAAAGTTTGTCATTCCTATGTGGCAACCATTTTTTCTAAACTCACAATAGGGTTGGAGATGCTCTTAGTATCTTGTAATTGAAGTGGCCCCAAAAGAAAAAAAAAATTGGTGCATTTTGGGTACTAAAATTTTCTGTGTTATTATTTTGTAATTGAATTGGGTTATCAAAACTTTCAACAAAAATACTTCTGACTTGTTAGTGGAAACCAAGATTTTTCAATGCCTTTTGGATACTAAATTTAATTGATTTAGGCTAAAAAAAATTTATCACCGCTCATTCTAATGTCATTCAATGGATGGCAATGAAGATACACTGTGGGTCCGGCTCATAGAATAGTACTTGGACTCGACTTTGCTTGTCGGTATCATCTTTTCCCAATTAAATTATCCTCCATCAGTACCCAACCGGGGTCATTTAGTTTTTTCAAATTTGTTCCATTTGTTAGATAATTTTTTTTAGATGTCCGACGTAATGTTCGGGACTTTGTGTACATTATTTTGAATGTCTTTTGGACCAACTGCCTCCAGCTTCCATAGTTTATAGATGGAAGGAATGATACGTCCATATGGTTCGATCTACTGATCTTTTGCCTCCTAGTCAGAATTTTGTCTCTTCTCGATGACCACAAGGGTCAGTCGAGTTCGACTGTCAGATAACCTTTCATTTGAGAAAACCAATAAAAGGAATGTGAGACGGTGATAATTAATGTGCTTCTTATGTCTACAACTACATGCACAGCTAGATTTTCATTGTTGCATATAGGCTAAATTTAAGAAGAATCCAATTGTTCACAATACAATTAAAGCCAAATTTATTATTAGAAAATTTGTTCGAGCGATAAACTTATTAACGAAATTGGATAAAAGATAAGAAGTTCTGAAAAAATTGAGAATAGGAAAACCTTTTGTCAGACAGTATGGCAGAAATTAGACATACGGTCTGACGGAAGATTTTTCTATTCTAAATTTTTCAGAACTTCTTATCTTTTATCCAATTTCGTTAAAAAATTTATCGCTCAAACAAATTTTCTGTTTTATTATATTTTGATTTATCTGGACTATGTCATAGAATTGTATTGGAGAGATGCTGGTTATCATGTCTAATAAAGTAAAGAATAATTATTTAGAAACCCCTCTTTTAGTTGGCACTATACCAGGCAGCGCAGGCAGGTTAGAGTCCCTCCAACTATAAGGACGTGTAGGTGTGTATATGTTATAATTAAGAATAAAGTTGGACTCTGATTGCAGCCAGGGCCTGTCTAGGAGAGTTGGATTGCTCTGGCCGAAACTAATTTTGATTATTCTTTAACTCTTATTGTGGGTCGATTCTGAAGGGTACTCCGGAGTCGTGCTGTACATGAATGGTTGTCCTAAGAAAAGGGGGTCGTCCAAGTCCAATGTACATCTTCGTGCCGACCTTGATAGCAACCTTGTTGTAGGTAGAGCTATGCCTGTTTTGATATAATACTTGCACTTTAATTCTCCAACAAAGTCGTTGTAGTATAGTGGTGAGTATTCCCGCCTGTCACGCGGGTGACCCGGGTTCGATCCCCGGCAACGGCGATTTTTTTTGAATTTTTTTTTGTTCTTATTAATATTTGATTTGTTAATTATTTTTTTCCACTCATGGCACATGGACCTTAAGCCCATAGCAGACCCAGTTGAGTTTGTTTACTCAACTTTCCGTGCTTCCTACACAAAGGCCTCGTTTGGTCGGCTGAATTAGGGGGAAACCTTTCGGTTCGGTCCAAACCGAATCAAATATATAAAACTGAAATAGCCGTAAACCGTTTCTCTCAAAACCAGAAACCGACCGTTTTATAAAAACCGAACAAAACGGAATCGAATTAATTCGGTTCGGTTTTCGACCGGTTCGGTTTCATGGACCACTGGGTCAAATCTTCAAACTTTTAGCAATTGGACCTATTTAAATAACAAATCTTTAAAAAAAATTGACATTGTTGTATTTATAAATTATTACAATACAGAGAGTGAAAAATATCAGTATATATAGATTGGGGGTAGAAAGAGAGTGCTCAAAAAAGCATCGACAGAGAATAGGATGAGAGAGTGCAATCAGTTAGGGGTTAAAAAAAATATTAGTACATATAGATTGATGGTAGTTTGATAAAATACTAAATCTAAATCAGTTTTCGGTTCGGTTCGGTTACTCAGATCAAGAACCGAAAACCGAACCGTTATTTCAAAACTTTAAATTTTCAAACCGAAAACTGAACCGATAACTAAAAAACCGAACCGTTTGTCATATTTCAGTTAGATTCGGTTTTCGGTTTTCAACCATTATATGCTCACCCCTAGGCTGAATCATGGAATTGAAAAAGGAAAGTCATTCCTTTCCTATATTTGGATGTGAAAGAAAAGTACGAAGAAAGGAAAATGATTCCCATAAGAAAGGGAAATAAAAGGGAAAGTGGTTCCCTCCATACAACCAAGGGTTCACTTTTTCATTATAAAAAATTCACTTTTCCTTCTCATTTTCTTGTACTCTCCAAACACCGACAAAATTGATAAAAATTGTAGTTTTCCGAGGTAAGGAAAAAAGAACAAGGAATTGATTTCATTTCTTTTCGTTTCCGCGAACCAAACGAGGCCAAAAGGCTCCTTGAGTAAAATCTGATATCAAATAAAAATAGATGACAGTGCACTCCTCTTTTAAGTTTATGTCATTCAAATTTTAAATCTACTCCTGCATCAAATTTGACATTAATTTGTGCATTCAAAGGAGAAGTGTAAAATGACATTTTAGGAGTGCTATGTTAATTCAAAGTCAAATTTGAAATTTGAATGATAGAAAATTAAAGAAGAACGCGTGATGAAAATTTGAATGACATTTTAGGCTCTCTCCAGGGTTACAACTTACAGAACCTGCTTTGAAGCATCAAACTGAGTGTACACACTACCAAGTTCTACCTCATTGATGAAATAATTTCAGCATTTGGCAAGGACGTTACCAACAACTTCTTCGGTAACGTTTATCAACCTGGAAATAAGTACTAGTATATGGTCTTCATGTTGAATGCCTCCAAAATAAAGTGCTACGTAACAATCAGATTTACGAGCTCGGATCGTGTTCTACTCGTCCTTCTTTTAACACGAGAAAATTTATTAATAAACTTGACGAAATCCTTATGACAAACATAATAACAGTTCAGAACTAAAATAGGATTATCACAAACAAAAGTGTTCGAATTAATGTCTAACACCTCGTCTTATGGTCAAACAGAATTGGTAAACAATTTGTAGATAATTGCCAGGTTTTGTCAATGAAACATAACGATTGAACAAGGATGGGT
Source organism: Iris pallida (assembly GCA_029216955.1). Lineage (NCBI taxonomy): Eukaryota > Viridiplantae > Streptophyta > Magnoliopsida > Asparagales > Iridaceae > Iris > Iris pallida. Next base: position 17,548,072 of record JANAVB010006800.1, read on the forward strand.
CTTTGCTTCCCAAAACCCTCCATCGTACGCCGTCCAAAATACCAAAGAAGTCACATGCTATCTTGAAATACATCTGCAAAAAGAATTAAGAAAAAAAAGTAACAAATAGTTTCGGAAGTGCAAAAGAATGTCATTTATCGCTCAGGTCTTCAACTTGAACTATATGCATATGAAACCATGGAAGTAATATGGAGGAGTATAAACCTTTAGGTGCAGGTTCACGAGGGTTCCTCAGAGATGTTAAGCCCATTCTTTCCTCCCTGCTGCTCCTCGAGCATGTATTTTTTCTTCATTTCTTCCAACACACTATCATTTGTGCTGCCAAGAACAGGAATGATGTCATCATTTAAATCATTGTTGTCGTTTTACATTTACTGTAACGGAGTACGACCGTACGACTTAGAAAGATTGTATTGATGCCACGAGGATCATGCTAACAGGTTCTAGTGAGGGGCAAGGTTCCGAGGCCTTATCCCAATTACCAGAGTTTCTTTCCAAGAGTCAGTCCAACATCGGCCAGGATGCAAGCATAAATCTTATAGTTGCAACAAGCAGTGCACTCAGTAACCAAGAAAGGAACCATTACAATAGTAATAGTTACTTTCAGATCATGGTAAATCACATAGAAAACCTCCTGAAATTGCAGAAAAAGTCCATAAAAAATCCAAAAATCCAAAAAAAAAAAAAAAAAAAAAAAGTCTCACATAGCCTAGCGCCTAGCCCGTCTAGATCTATATAGTTAAAAAAAAAATCCAAAAATAATAATAATAACAAAAATTGCAGAAAATGTCCATAAAACCCAAAAACATGCATAGTCGGACATCGAGGAGGACTAGACGGGCGCCTAGGTGGGCATCAGGCGGGCACCCTGCGCCTAGCACCGAGGCGGTCGCCTTTTAAAACAGTGACCAGGGTAGCCTGCTTCATGCTTGGTACTCCGGGACTGGACTTCAAATGAGTGGACCCAGCACTATCACAGGAGTACGTATTATACAACTGAACCGGAAGTATATAGTTATGCATGCAGCTTGAATGGTTTCCATTCAACTTTTGTGGTTTCTTCAAAAACAATCAGATCTAAGGAAGCCTGTAAGGCTGTAACTATCAATGTTAGGCTTTAGGGATTTTGGGTTTCCTTCCTGACAAGCGAACAAGCTTTACCGTATCCAATCTTAAATCAGTGAATCTTCATTGGATGGCATGATCGCAAAACATGGTTTCATCATCTACAAAAAATACCAACGTTCAAAAACTCAGATTTGGTATAGGTTCAGCAATTTCGGGGGTTTCAATGATTTTGAACTAGTCAGTTTTTGTAGTTTCGGTACCCCTCCAATTCCAGTATGTAACGTCCAACACATGTCCATTTCGGCGACATTCATAACGGGCTTAAGTGTCGGGATTAGCCACAAGCGACAACCATAAAATAGAACTAGTGATGTCCCATATTAGTGTAATATGCATATGTAATATGTATCCTTACTCGAAAGGGTGCATGTACATGCCTGAGGTGGAAGAATCATTGTTTGCTTGCAAGGAGTTTTGTAATGTTTCATTGTAATGGTGTTTAGTCTAGAATGCATTTGATATACATATGGTGCTTGGGAACCTGAGACTCTCATATACAGATTTTGGTAGTTTCGACAGTTTCAGACTCGGTACCTCCAATTCTGATCTGTTACAGCTAATACTGTTCCATATCTTAAAAGTTAAAACCACCTTGCAGAAAGAAAACTTTAACATATTCAAAAACAAAAACAAGCTTGTGTCAGGCTTAGCCAGAAGGGACACTTTTGAAATATAACTTACTGACATCCATATGAAATCAATATTTTTCCCTTGTCCAAAAGGGTGCACATGGATGGCTAGGGCGGAAAGAAACATTGTCTCAGTGCTTGGTGTTTTGTCATCTTTGATTGGACATCCATATTTGGCATAAATGTGGATTACGTCAGCATCATATTTTCAAGTTTCACATTATGTAACCTTTGTGAAAGGTGAGAATTTAACATTCCCATTGAGTAGGAACCTTGGCCAGATTAGATTCCCACTATGTCTTCACCATATACACAGAAATACAATATATACATCATCCATTATTTAGTATTTATTTATCACTATTATTATTTTATTGATTGTTTTTGTTACTATTCATTATTTATTATTTGTCATGAATCATTTATTATTATTTGAGAACCATAGGATAAAGTTTGCCATGATATTTCTACTGCTGCTTAGATCTTGAATGAAGTTTATTTGTGTGGTTAGTAATTTGTCAATACGACGTGCAAGTTAACATTGGAGAACCTTAGATTCCCTGGAATGTACAGATTACATAAACCACCAGACCATAAGATTCTAAGGAATGCGATAATTGGGAATCAAATTCACGGGAATATGATGTTACGAGAAAATAGTGTACTACACTCGATAGTTGATGCTGCTAGATCTTCAGTTTGATTTTCAGTGGTTGGTATTTGGATTATTGCATCAGGATACAAGTTGAGACTTTTGTTTGAGTCAAGCAATGGTCAATTGAGTCAAGCAATGGTCTACAGGCAGGAGACATGTTAAACTTTTAGATCCAACGTGATACACTAGTTTTTCTCTGTTTGTCACTAGTCTAACATGGTATATCTTCAAGGTACATCTGCAAGATGTGGGGCTCACCCCAGTGGGCCAAACCCAACCTTTCCCCTCTCTAAATTTGGTTTCTCTAGTGTTTCTAGAACTGAGGGTGCTAGGTTAGCACTATATAGGGGACACTCACTTGTAGCTTCAAACTGAGGAAATTGAAAAGAAAGAAAAAGAAAAGAGATGGGAATGTTAGAAGGCAGAAGAGAAAGAAAACAGTGAATTTCTCGACCGACTCACTTTTGTTACTTTTCTTTGATGGGCTTTGATCTCAATCTTTTATTCCATCAAAGAAAAGTAGCAAAAGTAAGTTGGTAGTGAATTTCATTGTTTTCTTTCTCTTCTGCCTTCTAACATTCCTCATCTTTTTCTTTCTTTTCAGTTTCCTCAGTTTGAAACTACAAGTGAGTGTCCCATGTATATAGTGCTAACCTAACCCCCTCAGTCCTATAAACACCTATGTTACCTGGACTTGGGTACAGGTGTCGAGTACGTGTCCAAGAGTCCGGCCTTTCAAACTCATAATTGAAGGACACAGACTCGGCTAAAATAATACTTTGTCTCCCTTACAAAGTTTTGAATAAATGCACTTATTCAAGGCATTTATTCATAATTGAAGATGCATGTAAAGTTGAAGGGAGCTGAAGGGACTCTTTATATTTATAATTTGAAGGGGACTCTTTGCCTTGAATAAATGTAAGTTTTGGGCCCCTAGGTGCAATGTTGTTAAACTCGCGCGATAGATCGTGGGATCGTACGATCCTACGCGTTTTATACGGAACTTCGAGGCAGATTGGTGGCCAGCGCGATCATCGGCTGGCGCGGCCGGCGCGACGAGGAAACGCGTTGGATCTTATGATCCGTGTTACGATCCCACGAGTTTGTGACTTATGATTCATGTATGACATTTTTATATTAAGGTTATTTTGGTTTTTAAGGTTATTTTTTCTTATTTATGTTATATAAATAATATATAATATATATTAAATATAATTTTGGCATTCTGGTGGGATCTTACGATCCGTGTTACGATCCCACGAGTTATGATCGTTCACCCTTCGAACGATCCTTGGTAGTATCTCGAGTTTGACAACCTTGCCTATGTGTTAAATAAAAGTTGCATTTAAATAAAAGCTGCATATAAAGTTAAATAAGAGTTCCTTAAGCTCCCTTGAAAAATAAATAAAAGATGCATTTAAATGATCCTTGATGAGCCCTTGCATTTGTTAAAATAGAATAGTAACTTATAGAACTCCTCTTTTAATAAACCCACCTGATTGATCACACAGTTTAGACTGCAATCATGGAGCAGTCCCTCAAAACTTTCCATTAAGGAGTCAACATGAGGGAGAAAGACGATTTATGTTACCACCAGTACAATGTAAGATCCTCTATGCCACGCCACCAACAACAAATGTTGATGAATGAGTGAGACAGATAAGGCAGCTAAAAAAAGCTAAAGTTGTCAGGCGGGTAGGTGATATCAAATTAGCACTTGGGATCTCAAGTTCTTGTACCCCTTTTACTAATGGTATATCTTTTCAATCTTCTTTGCTTTTGGTAGTATCCCATTATCACAATGGTTTTTTCGCACTAAATAAATTTTTCAGTAACACCAGAATATGATCAAAAGCAGAAACGCTAAACATTGAAAAAAGTGAAAAATAAAAAAGCAAATTAAAAGTTGCAATAAAAGTCTAATAGTTATTAGACAGCTATGGAGTCAAAGCTCCTTCACATGACATGATAACACAATCCATTCCATACTAACTGTACGCAAGTTCGTTATGTTACAATGGGTCCTAGGACGAGACATCCATGTCATCCAATTAATACTATCACGTACCTGAACCAAGGAGGATAGACAACAGCATGTGTCGAATCACAGTGACTAATTTGGATATCACTAAGCTCCAAGTGTTTCCTAATCCTTCCTATTTCAAAGACCAAATAACATTAATCCTCCAACTTATACATTCTGGATAAACATCCGCTACGACTTTTTCAACCAACTATGCTGACAAATTTTTGTAATATTCAGTTACATACCTATGGTTAGCCTCTACCCAGTACCCTAATTTCTCTGATATTATCTTCAATCATTCATCATGGTCGAAAGCTTGAGAAAGATGTTCATAGAATTAAAGCAGAATGGTAGAAGTGGTGTGTTTCTAGAGTGCTTTGTGCTTGTAGGATCGTTGAAGTTGACAGGAAATTGATATAAGAGTGATATAAGACCATCAATGCTTAATGGATTGGAATGTCAGGCACCTAAAAATAATAATGTCCAAAAGATGAGTATAGCAACATTGAAAGATAATAAACAAGTGCATTAGTGGGAAGTTGGAGATGACCAGTTGAGTGTATAAAATGAGAAAACAGTTTGAAGCATACTAGACATGTGCAACACAGACCAATACTTGCACCAATCATGAGCGAAAAGGATATTCGTTAAAGGAGCTTATAGAACTAGGGACAGGCCGGAAAAGCCTTGGCTGAGGCTCTAAGAAAGAATACAGTACTTTCTACAGCTAGAGACATGGGCGGATCCAGCCCAGGCCACCCCTCCACATCCTAAAATGTTTCTAGATACCCATTATATAGCAGTTATAATAGGATATGCCCCCCCCCCCCCCCCCCCCCCACACCCACACAACAGGCTATCAATGGCTAAACATGATATTGATACTTTTATTAATATATCTGGATATCAAATCAATAATTAAATACGCGAAGTTGGTGACAAATTTTGTTGTACGAGTATTCTTTTCATTTTCGTTTCTCTTACTTCGCCGCCTCCCCCCCCCCCCCCCCCCCCCCCCCCCCCCCCAAAAAAAAAAAAAAAAAAAAAAAAAAAAAAAAAAAAAAAAATTCTGGCTCCGCCCCTGGCTAGAGAGGACCAGCCCTTAAGAAAGGATAGTAGAAGGATTCAAAATAGCATGACGATAACGGAAATAGTACTATTACTATATTCAATCAGAAGAGTAGGAAGGGTATACAATATGCTCCCTAGCTAACAATATGTTCCGACAATGAAGGAGAAACGCAGGGAGAAAGAAAAGGCATATTTTTTTCGTCTAAACTTTTTATAGTCTAGGAGACTTGGAGAGTGCTCCTTGGTTGCATGAGTTTGAATTACATAGCAAAAAAGGCACAACTAACCATCTAGGCTTTGGTTAGGAATTTGATGCAATATAGATAAGGTTTCTAATGCTTGCCAACCCCACTCTGATAAGAGAAGGCTTAAAGGAGGAGGATGATGAGAATCTTTTAGTACAAGAGTAAAAATGACCTTTGCAAAAATATGTTGAGTGTATATCTCATTAAGAAAATGAATAAGCTAATTTATCTGGGGAGAGTAAAAATTGAAGTGCTAACATACATGCAGAATGTGTATGGAGAGATGGGTGTGGTCGAGAGACCTCCTAGTTCGATTCCCGTCCCATTAATGTCTCTGATCCAAAAGCAATGTTTGAGATATTAGATATCGGATTCATACCGGTTTGAATTTTGAGATATCGAATATCGGAGATATATTAGAATATTGAATATTAATAAAATTTTAATTTATTATATATTATATTGGGAAAACGGGATATGAGCTATAGGCTCATACTCTTATATGAGCCATCCCACGTGGCTTCCATGTGGACCAATCAAAATATAGTAACTTGGAAGATAAAGTTTAAATAGATATAAATAAAAGATTTGATAAATAATAACTTACCAAATCTTTGCCTACCAAATACGTTTGCCTAGAAATTTAAATAGGTAAAAATAAAAGATCCCATAAAAGAACAAATTTCTTTTTCCATGTCTATGACCAATAAAAGGTCCCATAAGTTACCAAATCTACCTACCAAATATGTTTGACTAAGAATTTAAATAGATAATGCCATTTGTACCTCCAAATTAAAATTAACATGAAAAATAAAAAATAAATTAATATTAACATTGAAATTAATATTAATATTAACATTAACAATAATATTAATACTAACGTTAACATTAACGTTAACATTAACATTAATATTAATATTAATATTAATATTAATATTAACATCAACATTAAAGTTAACATTAATATTAACGTTAACATTAATACTAAAATTATGAGATACTTTTATTTCTATCTATTTAAATTCCTAGACAAACATATTTGATAAATTCAAAGATGTGATAAGTTATTATTTATCAAATCTTTTGTGGGATCTTTTATTTCTATCTATTTAAATTCTCTTCCAAGTCACTATATTTTTATTGGTCCACATGGAAGCCACGTGGAATGGCTCATATAAGAGTATGAGCCTATGGCTCATATCCCGTTTTCCCTATTATATTTTATATACTAAATGTATTATCAAATTCAAATTTCTAGATTGACTAAAACGTTCTTAAATATCCTAAAATACTAAACTAAGTACTAACAAAACAAAAATCTAAGATAACATTATAACATGGTAATAAACTAGCAACTATAAAATTAGAAGTACAAATAAAAATAGTAATATTAATAATATCTTATAATATCTTATCAATAAAAAAACCTACTTAGAGAGAGAGGGGGAGCCTCGTGATCGCGGTTCGAGATGGAGGGGGGATGCCTTGCGACGAAAGAGAGAGCGGTTTATGGTTTTTTAGGTTTAGGTATGATTAACAGATAGGATATGGTCCAACCTGACCTGTAAAGACTTATTCACCTCTAATATCCAACGTTTTAATATATTGGGAGATCGACCGATACACCGAATTTTGACTGGCATAGCCGATATATGTCGGTTTAGGTCTCAAACCGATTGGTTGATTTATCGGTTGATATCTATAAGACTTTCCGAAAGTTGGGATGGTACCTTCAGGGTTTTTTCATTCCGGAGTTGGACGGTAAAAGAACCTACAACCTTTGCTTGTGGTCTGCAGAGCTAACCTTTGTTCTATTGTTTTGGGTGGTTGCTACCAAATGTTTTGCCCATAGTTAGCGGGTACACCTAGACCAAGGTTGTAAAAGTCGTTAGGTGATAGTCGGACGCGTAGCGCTCAGCCTGCCGATGCGGTTTAAAAAAAAATCATGCTGAAAATTGCGGCAATTGTCCATAAAACTAAAAACATGCATAGTCGAGCGGCGGAGGCATTAGGCGAACGCCTATACTGATTTTTAGAACAATGATAACCCGTTCTAGATACGAGTGTTCCGCTTCGGGGTACATTTTCGATCGGGGTCATTATGGTACTCGATCCGGATCGCTAAATTTGACAATCCAGATCAATTGCTAAAATGTCACTATAAGATGTCCGTATCCCGTACCATACCAATATCGTGTCCTTATCCATATTCGTGGAACACAGCTTATGCTACCCATTACGACGGGAGGAAGACGGATGACGAGAATCTTTTACAAAGAGGATGTTGAAGGTATATTTCGTCAAGAAAAAATGAACAAGTACTAAGTTAAACTTATCGATAGCCGTGGCAATGCAATACAATATATGATCATGTCAATGGTTGTTATCAAAAGGAGAGAACCCCTCTCGATCGAGAGGTTCGAGTCGCGGACGAACTCGAAGAACTTACTACTGGTGGAGGCACTCGTTCAGCTCTTTCGCCTGTTTCCTGCAGAGCCACACCACCGACATGGTCTTCCCCACCGCGCACTCGGCGTACTTGGCGGCGTACTGGTCGCATTCCTTGAGCGCCTTCTGCTTCATTTTGCTCCGTAGAGCTGCCAATTTACACAAACAAAAAATAATAACAAAATCACAAATATATGCGGGTGATTGCTGCTACGGTGGCCATGGATCCAACTTTTACTTGTTACATGATCAAAAGCAAGAATCACAATTTCTACATATTAAAAATAATAATAAATAATAAATTTAATTGGAGTGGAATTAGGGTTTATGAAGGATTTTTTTTTTTAAAGAAAATAATTTAGGGTTTTGGTGTTTGCTATTTTTGTACCTTCTTCGACCTTCTTCTTGACATGGTTCTCTCTTGCCTCCTGAAGGTACCCCATAGGAGCCGCCCCTTTACTGCTGCTGCTCCGTTGCCGCTGACTGCTGCTGCAATGGGTATTTCTTCCTGGTTTATGGTATGGGAAACGGGTCGGGTTCGGGTTTGTTAACGATTTCTATCCGACCCATGTAGCATACTTTATTGAGACAAATGTTAAGGCTACTACAAAAATTAGTATGAGATAAGTTTTTCTTTTTTGACTTTTTCTAAAGGCATCTCAACTTTTACTTAGGCTAGTCAAACTATTTTGGTAAATTATTTACAATTTTGGCACCCAAAAAATTCCTTCATGCTATTCCGACTCCAATCTCGTCGGGGCGGAGCTCGCTTGGATGCGCTGAGGCATGGAGTTCCTTGACGTTTCGAGACGTGCTGTAACTCCCAGTTTTCGAATTAGGAGTATTTTCGTCATTTTTCAAGTTTTATAATTTTTAAGAATTTTATTTGATTTTATATGATTTTTTGGGATTTATTTGATTTGGTTTGAATTTTATCCAATTTGGACTTAAGTTGGAGACCCGGGTAGCCTGGACACTAGTGTGACCCACATACTAGCTGGGCTTGGCCCACATACCATCCTAATTAGGCTAGAAACCATAAATCCTATTTCCATGGCTTAATTAGTCATTTTAGAGCTTAATTAGTAAATTAAATTAGATCGAAACAAACCGAATCCAACCCAACCTCAGTCTAATGGGTTTCACGTGCAGCCGCATTGAAGTCTTCAACTATACGTGACGTAATGTATAGACATCGCCTTCCGAAACATCTTCAAGTTGCAAGCAAAGAGACACCTATGTTTCGTTGCATTGAGAGATGAGAGAGAGCAGAGTGAATGTAATCAGAGAGAAAAGTGAGCTTCAGCGACTTGTAATTTTGGCCTCGTGTCCCATTTGTAATCTTTGTTTCAGTATCAATAAAAGACTCTGATTTTGTTACAATACTTGTGTTACCTTGTTTTATTCAATGTTTCTGCTTAGGACTTCTGTGCGACGACCCCGTTGCAAGCTGTTGTAATCGGTCGTTATGGAATCCGTCTTGCGTGAGCGCAACCTAGGCTTATGCGGTATCACGCCTTAGTAAGGACGATCGCTTCTACGAAAGTGGAACGTGACATACAATTTTTTCAGGACAATCAAATAATTTGATAGTTCTCCCAATAGGAAGGACGGTCAAATATTTCGACAGTCCTAAATTTTTAGGACTGTCAAAAAATTTGACAGTCCTCCTCCGTCTGATCCCTGGCTGCACCGCTATCGCTTCCACGAACCCTTGCCACCATGATCGCGCTGCGACCAGCAAGCCAGAGAACAGCGCGCAGCTTCCCGCGCCGTGACCTTCAAATCCCTCGCCGTTAGCCCAACCCCTCTTCTACTTGTCACCACCATCGTCTTCAGTATCCACCGTCCTGTCCGACGCTGACCACCTCAGCCTCCGGCCTCCCTGTCCTCTCATCATCACCATGACCATCTCCGCCTCCAGGTGAGCAGCGCTCAGCCTCGGCGCAAGCGTCGTGGCCTAGCCCTCACTCGAGCGCCGCACAGGCGGCTCCGCTAGCAGATTCACTCGTGACCTCGCTCAGATCCCGCCGCGCCTCCTGTTGACATCGGCTCCAACTTGGCCAGCATGTCTGGTGACACAGTGTCACCCCCAGTTTTCAGAAACAAGGGTATTTTTGTCATTTTGCATTTTTGAATATTTTTAAAATTTATTTTATTATTTATGATATTATTTTGGGGTTGAAATTTATTTTATTATTTATGATATTGTTTTGAGGTTATTTGAGTCGGGTTCGAATTTCTACTCAATCCGACTTGAAACGGGGACCCGGGGGTAGTTTGACTCTAGTGGAACCCACACACTAGTTAGACATGGCCCACATGATATTAATTTTAGTCCACATGATATTAATTTTAGTTAGTAGTTAGACTAATTATTTATGGATAGGTTTAGTTTAATTAGACTTAAAACTAGACTAATTTGACCTCAACCTTTAACCCATTCTTAATTTTAAATCAAATAGATTAGTGGAGGGCATTTTGGACATTCAAAATGGGGACACCTCACCCTTTTTGGGCAGCCACCTATGGGAGGGATAAGGAGTGAGTCACCATCTCTTCCATTTCATTTTATCCATCCATTTTCTCTCTCTTGTTCTTCCCCAAATTTCTAGAGAACAACTCTATTGATTTCATCTCCAAATCTACCATTTCTTCCACCAAATCTTCTTCTCTTCTCCTCTACTCCATAGTTAGATGGTTAGAGAGTGAGAGAATGAGCAGGAAAGCAGCAAGAAAAAGCAGTAAGCAGTAAGCAATAAGCAGTAAGCAGGAAAAAGTAGTAAGCAGAAGCAGTGCAGGATGGTTTTTTGGGGTTTTTGTGGTCTCGAAACATCTCCTTTTGACCCACCTTAGCCCCAAATACCTACCCACACTTATCAACCACATTTAGTACTACGAAACCCCTAAGTTAGAGAGTGTTTTTAGTGTGTTAGACGGTTAGTAGGGTAGTGTTTATAGTGGTAGAAAATAAGGTTTGTCAATGTTAGTATGCCATGTTATGTTATCTTGAGGGTAGTGGTAGATGTTTGAGTTAGTTTTTGAGAAGTTATTTTAGAAGTAGCATTCTAAGTTAGATGGGGGTTAGATAGATGATGTTTGTGAGGGAGAGTGAGTGTGGTTTAGAAGAATGAGTTATGTTAGATGTGGTATCTTAATATCTCAATATTACCTTAAGGTAATGTGTAGGAGAGTAACATATTAGAAAAAATAGTTTTGATGCCCAAGAACCCTAAATTTCTTGGTTGGTAAACCCTAGATAGGATAGTATCTAGCTACCCTAAGGAGCCTAGGCTAGTATCTTGAGTATTAGCGGGGTTTCCTTTGTAATGGACAAGGTATCAGAATTACCTTGGTAAGGGTAAATGTAGGTAATAGGGTATAGTTAAGACATTGAGTTTAACTTCTAAGATATAATTAGAATTAGGTTCTCTTGGTTGGTAATGGTTAGGATTAGTGTCCTCAGACTAGTTTTGACCTCGGTTGACCATTTTGACCAAAAGTCAACAAAAGTCAACCGAAAGTCAAACTTAGCCTATAAGTGACTAGAATTGACCGAAACCAAACCAGAGTTGACCAGTTGACTGAAAGTCAACAATTAGTCAACATTTGACTAGTTTGACCTAGGGTTGACTAGAGTTGACCAGAGTTGACCAGGGTTGACCAGTTGACCAAAAGTCAACTGTAAGTCAAACCTTTGATCCCGTTTGACCTAGTTTGACTTGGATTAACTCCCCGTGACCTGGTATGACCTAGTATAAACCAGTATGACCCAGTATGACCTAGTTTGACCTAGTACGACTCAGTTTGACCTAGATTGACCTAGTTTTGACTTAGACTTGCATTCATGACTTAAATTAGTTTCATTTTTCAGTATAAAACCCTGTTTAACTCATAGTATCTCATTTTAGGTCTGTGATTTACTCTGAGCATCTGTTCACTTTATCAGCTCAGGACTGCAGGCGAGTACATTCACTGATAGTTTTCATTGTCTTGATATCTACTATATCCGATTCAGTTGTAGTGTCTTACTTGATTCTCGACACGATAGTTCACGGACTAGTATACGCCGAATCCTGTCATGAGATGTTATTCTCGGATTTTCCTTGGTATATTGGTGTGTGATATCCATGTTTCATGTACTTATATAGACATTGATTTGGGAGTGGGCTGATCACCTGCTTTTGAATCTGTATCATGACGTGCCATGTCCGGATCCATGATACTATTTGGGAATGGAGGAATTATTAGGGGTGATGTGATCAAAGCCTCCCTGTCACTATTTTGCTAGCACCATCCTCACTTCACGTAGGGTGTAGCAGATACCCCATGTCTATGTTATCCAGGTTGGCCGGCATGACCCTTTCAGATTTTTATATGATTGTCGGGCCAAGTGGATAACCCTACCATGATTTTCTAGCCGATCACATAGCGCTCTAATAATTCAAGTCACATTTTTATATTTATTTATCCTAGGAGGCTAAGTTCTGTTCGGGAGAAGGGTTACAACCCCGGTCCTTGTTTGGTTTAAGGGTTGTAACTCGGCTTCCGAATAGTTCCTAAGCAATCCTACAAATATATTGTCGTCCTATTCAGTACTCACATCTATTATACATTTTCTGCTGATTTTACCCTGTATTTCACATATCTTTGTCTTGTATTTCATTACACTGTCTCTTATAGAATTTGTCAATTCATATGGAACTGCTGTTGGTGTTTGTACTTGCTCATTTTCCTGACAGGATACCGTTGATATATTACAGATGATTCTGAGGCAGATTGCCCGACCTATTATGGGGTCGAGTCTGATGGAGTAGACCCGGGTTGTGGTTTGTTAGTAGAGCCACTAGACTTTGCTCACCCTGAGTAGTGTAACTTAGTTAGGTTTGCCTGGCCTACGAGCTAGCTAGACTTTTTAGACTGTAGTAGTTTTTATAAATTATGTGATTCTCTGGGTTGTTTGTGTATAGCTCTGGACTTGTGTGGATCTTGGACTTCTTTCCTGTTCTCATCATTCGTATTTTCCTTTCCATACTATCTACCTTAGTTTTACATTTGTGATTGAGACTGTATTGCTATGTCACCTCCATTCGGAGTGTATATACTGTACAGGTACATTTATCTGTTTAGTTGTAGTATTTATAGATGACCTAGACAGCGTTCTACCGCCGATGCTGCGGCGTAGGCTGGACGTAACCACGTACTCATGCCCCTAATCAGGGTGCGGGTCGTGACATGTTTTTGTGGTAGTCCATACAGGTCAGAGTCGCAATTAGTACGATCTCGTAATGGTGCTCGACTTAGAGTACTAATTACGAGCCTGCGACTAGGATATATGATATGAAAGGAGTTACTCAATCACATTTTAGGAAAATTCTGATCTTTTGATTACCATGACAACTCTTCTTGCATTTGAATTCAATTGTCCTCCTTTGATAATATCTTATCTTGTGCCATATTGATCTCTTGGGTTCAATTCGTCTTCAGGATGACATTGACTTGTTTTCAGGCAGTAGCAGAGCAGATAGCAGGTTCCAATCTTTCGATCTTATTTCTGTATTTGCTTTCTTATAAACTGTCTTGAAATTCAATTACATCTGTTCCTTGATCGTTGAATGAAATTTTGTTCTTGTGATGTGATATTCTTCTGAGATAAGTCGTATGGGCTAGGTCGTCTTGATTATGAGATTTTAGAATCCTCTAGGGTCATGCTAGCAGGTATAGTGAGGACATATAGTCGGATTATGGTCGTATTTCTCGGGTGTAGAAATTTAAGGTTTTCGCTGCCAAGCATGCGGCAATGCGAAAATTTTAAATACCATAATTCTAGAGGTATGTACCATAGTCAAGGACTCTGTGATTATCGTAGCCTTGCTCACTGGCATGACGGAGATTCTGAGTATCATGATTTTGGACAGACGCATACGATTATCGAATTGCATGATTTTTCTGTGGTTACTTTGTTTTAATTTTTGAGGATGATTCCTTTAAGGTGGATAGACTTGTAGCACCTAGTTTCTATTTGAGTATAATTTTAAAATGCTATAATTTTAGTCATTTAATTAATGTTATTTAATTCATGATTTGATTTTGGAGATTTTAATCATTTTAAATTTTTAAGCCATGACTTGTGATTTTGATGTTTTACTAGTGAAACCCTAGAGACTGTTTGAACTGGAGCCTAACCATGTGATTAGGATACTTTCAGTGTTATTTCTGGCCCAAGGGTATTTTGGTCATTGGACCTCTTTAATTTATTTTGATATTTTGTATTGGTGATTGCTTGGTTTTAATTTCGAGGACGAATTTTTTTAAGGTGGATAGATTTGTCACCCCAGTTTTCAGAAACAGGGGTATTTTTGTCATTTTGTATTTTTGAATATTTTTAAAATTTATTTTATTATTTATGATATTATTTTGGGGTTGAAATTTATTTTATTATTTATGATATTGTTTTGGGGTTATTTGAGTCGAGTTCGAATTTCAACTCAATCCGACTTGAAACGGGGACCCGGGGGTAGTTTGACTCTAGTGGGACCCACACACTAGTTAGACATGGCCCACATGATATTAATTTTAGTCCACATGATATTAATTTTAGTTAGTAGTTAGACTAATTATTTATGGATAGGTTTAGTTTAATTAGAGACTTAAAACTAGACTAATTTGACCTCAACCTTTCACCCATTCTTAATTTTAAATCAAATAGATTAGTGGAGGGCATTTTGGACATTCAAAATGGGGACACCTCACCCTTTTTGGGCAGCCACCTATGGGGGGATAAGGAGTGAGTCACCATCTCTTCCATTTTATTTTATCCATCCATTTTCTCTCTCTTGTTCTTCCCCAAATTTCTAGAGAACAACTCCATTGATTTCATCTCCAAATCCCCCATTTCTACCACCAAATCTTTTTCACTTCTCCTCTACTCCATAGTTAGAGGGTGCTAGCCAAGTTTGGGAGGATTCGGAGCTCGTTCGTGTCCTTTTGGAATCTCTACGTGTCGGTGTCGAGTCGGAAGGCTTTTTCCTTTGAAACTCTCTCCCGGAAGGTATAACCTCTTCTCTAATCCATCCCTACATGCATATAGGAATATTTTGAACCCATAGAAATGACCCCCTGTTTGCTATTAAAATTTTTTGATTAAATTTCGACACAAACAGAACAGTGTTACAATATAGGACTTAGGCGTAGTCCTAGGAGTACACTTATGTTTAATCTGGGTTCCTTGTGCCAATGGAGTGAGTGGTAATGCGTTGACTCCGTTGACGATCTGACGACGGTTATCGGTTCTCTGAAGGTCTGGATTGCTCTGGGTGCTGGAGCTTGCTGAGAGGAGGAAGACGTTGAGTGTCTTTATCTGCCTCTCTGGTGGCGCGAAGTCTCTGTCTGTTCGTTGTGGAGGTTGATATGTGTGCACGTAGGTCGGTCCGCGTGGAAGAAGGAAATAATCCCTCTATTTATAGTTTTGCAGGCTGGCTGCTCATGCGCGCATGTAGGATACGCCTGTACGCGGGGACGCCACGTGTTGATTGCTGATGGAGGTGCATAGATGATGCGCCCTGATCGAGGGGTTGACTTCTTCATGTTGTTGTTGTGAGCCGGCCGTAGAAGAGAAGAAGATCTTTCTGTTGCTGAGATCTTGGATGAGTTGAGTCAAAGGACACTTGTCATCGATCCATGGCTCGGAGATCTCTGATTTGGTGGGGAATGATCTGGTAGGATGCGCCTAGGATTGGGCGCATGAGGAGATTTTGGCTCGTAACCTTTAGGAGTCACGAACCATTCTGGGCGCATGGCTTTTGAGGCGCATGCAGAGCTTCAGTAGTGATTTAATCCTATCTTTTGGGATCAGGAAGAAGTCTGGGGCGCATGGCTTTTGAGGCGCATGCAGAGTTGTGACAGTGACTTTCCTTCTGTCTTTAGGGATTAGTGAAAAGTCTGAGGCGTACAGCTTTTGAGGCATATGCAGATTTGGGCGCATGGCCGCGGAGGCGCATGCGAGATGGTTGGGTGGCCACGTGGCAGTAGCCGTCGGAGGAAAGTAATGATGATGCTGACGTTGGCGGTGCTTCATCTTCTGAAAAAGCTGTCGACTGTTCAGACTTCGGGAGGCGTGCTGCCAACTCTGTCAGTTCAGCATTTAATATTTGTGACATTCGATGGACAGCTGAGTGGGCGCGTCGGTTGGCGTTCCACTAGGCGTATGGGGACGCATGGGGGAGCATCTCCTGTGATATGCTTGGTACTGAAGGGCGTATCTATGTGATGTGCGGTATGGCCGGCGCATCCGCTTCGTGAGACATCTTTGATGGTGCAACTGTTACGTTCTTCGAGTGCTTTAAATAGCCGTTTTGACTTGGCTGAATTCGAAGCGTCTGGTTCATCCATTTAATGCAAATTCATTGCACGGAATTCGGAAAGCCATCCACTTGGCGCATGGGTTTGATTTGCCCGGCCTATAAATAGTGGCATGGAGAGAGGGTTAGCCTCTCGTTCTCTCACATCTTTCCGACATGAACTTGTGTACTCGAATGCATTCTGTTGACGAGATGCTCCCGAGAGTAAAAATACGACGCAGTGTCTTTGTTGATGCACTTGAAGGTGACTGTTACATCCAAAAGTCGGAGTCGAGGGCTTCCGAGGTAGGCGAAAGGTGCATGTTGCATCCAAAGATAGGGATGCTCGGGCCTCGTCTTCGTTGTGCAGGAAGAGCCGTAGATCGGAATTGCGGTGCTACGGCTTTGGTGGCTCTTTCTTCTTTCAAAATAGGTGTAGCCCATTCTGGTTGTGTTGAAAGCTGCTCCTTTGGCCGCGGTTTCGATCACGATCTTCCTTGGTGTTTGGAGGCTCTTTCGAAGCCTCCCCTGGCCACAGGTTGGCTTGTGGTTCTTTTTCCTTCCTAGGCTAGAGGGTTGATTGCCACCCTCGTTCTGCTCAATAAATGCTTCATTAGTCTAAGCATTTAGACGGCGGTGAGCCTGGCTGGAAGAGCGGCACATAACTGGGCTGCTGAAGGGATGCACATAACTGAGCTGCCAAAGGGATGCACATAACTGAGGATGCACATAACTGAGCTGCTGAAAAGGATACGCCTTGCTGAGGGCGCATGGTGGGATGCGCCTGGCTGAGGGCGCATGTTGATTGCTGGCTGTAGACTTAGGATATTTTCTTTGTAGAAATTCTCCTTTGTACAGTCTTTCTTAGACATGTAATAGACTTTTATGTGTTAAATAAAAAGTCCTCTTTCAATGTCTATATATTTGTTGCATTTTGCTGTGAAGTACTTTGTCCAAGCTTTGGCGCATGTAGTCTGGCGCATAGATTTTCTGGTTCTGAAATTCCATGCTTCTACAAGACCCCCTTCAAAGTTTTTAAAACTTTTGGACAAGTTTTGGAATAATTTGAATAAGAAGCATGGTAGTGGAGGCGCATGACCGTCAGGGAGCATAGATACTCCGCGCGTCAGTGATGGGGTGCATGCTCCACTCAGTTAGTGCAAATGATGACGCCTCGGTAAAAAAGAGATTAATGATGATCTTTTTTGGTTTTATTTGTGGTTATCTTTTCACAGAACCCGAGGCGACGGCTGAGATCACACATCATCGGTTCACGCGTGCGACCAAGCCCTATAAATAGGCGAGAGATGGAGAGAGAGAGAGTTCTTCTTCTCATTGCTTTTGCTTTCTTTAGAGTTCTTCTTCAAAAAACCCTAACTTTTCTTCTCTCAAAGAAATGGCTTCCAAGACTCCTCGCGGCGGTGCTGGCAAGGGAAAGGAGCCGGTGGAGTATGCCGAAGAGGATGCCCCTATCACCATTGTGACTCCGGCCGACGTTCGCCCCGCTGTGACGGGTGGGTGTCGGCAGTGATGGAAGCCAAGGGGAGCTTTGCGACGGCAAGAACTCTGGCATTGCCTCATATCAACCTGATACGTGTTCACCAGGGCCACGATCACCTGGCCGTCATTCTGGAAGCCACGGTGGCTGAGTTGGACCAGCGGCTTTCCGAACTAGAGCGCATCTAGCGAAATGACCTCTCCGTCCTGATAGATTCGGAGAAGGAGAAGCTGCTCGCCGAGACTGAGTTTTCCTACCAGGCCATAGTGAGTGTCTGGGAACGCGAAGTGGCTGAGACTGAAGCTGCAGTGGAGCGATTATCTCAGTCTACGCGGGAGACAGTGGAGACGCGAGCTACGTTGGACGCTAATATCGCGGAGATTGACGTGCAGATACGCCGCCTTGAGGACCAGCGGGCCCGACTCCTATTGGACGTCGAACGTGTCCAGGCTGAACACGTAGCATTCAAGAAGGAGGAAGCAGCTTTCACTCTCCGAGCTCTTATCCTGGCTCAGCAGAGACAGCAGCTTGATGAGAAGCACGAGAATGAAATTTCTGCTGAGGCTGTTGAAGCGATGCGTCAAGAAGCTGAACGTCAGTCTTGGCGACTGTGGAGACTCGGGCGGCAGATTTGAAACGCCGAATCGCAGAGCTTTCCGCCAACCCTGGGGATATTTAGGGCTTGTAGTCTCTGTTTTTTGTATTTTTGCAACTCTTGCTGGGGATAGTGTAATCCTTTACTCTCCTTTTTTTAGAAATAAAGAAGTACACCATTTTCTACGATGTATTCATTTTTGCTTGTCATGAACTTTGATGATTTGTGTGGACCTATTATCTTTTGCGTACCTTGGTTTTAGATACAGATAATAAGTTTGAAGGACCCAATGTATTTGCTCAGAGGTAATGTGGACGTGGCAAATATGGGTTCAAATGATAGAATCTTCCTACTCAGAGGTATTATGGACGTGATAGGAATGACTCTGGGGGATACACAGAACTACTCAGAGGTAATGTGGACGTGGAAGTTCTGCGATCAATGTACGGCAACGCGGGGGATTGTCTGTACGGGATGTTTACTCAGAGGTAATGTGGACGTGGTAAACATGAAGCATAGCATAGTCTTACGGGGTGTAAGATTCCGCCTTGTAGGGTGTAGGGGGACAACTCAGAGGTGATGTGGACGTGGTTGCCCTTCTACTTGGAGGATGCCACGGAATAGCTGGGTTCCGGAAGCGTATGATTTTGTGGAGTGGAAGCACATATCTGAAAAGATGTCAAGAGTAGTACTTCTTTAGGAACTTGCCGTTGATGGGCATCATGAACAAGTCCCCATTGGGTTTGGCGAGGCGGTAAGCACCGTTTTAGTATACCGTCTCGATGATGAAAGGTCCTTCCCATTTGGGCTCGAACTTTCCTGGTATTTTATGAGTCAACACCATCGGCCTCCTGACTGCCAGAACCAGGTCGCCAACTTGGAAAGTCCTCTGCTTGACCTTCTTGTTGAAAGCCTGTGATATACGGGCTTGGTAGAGTTCGATGCGTTGTTGAGCTAGAATACGCTTTTCGTCAAGTGCCTCCAGTTCCCACAGACGACGACGTTGATTGTCTTCTTCTGTGAGTTGGTTTGTGATTGCTATGCGGAGTGAGGGTATCTGAATCTCGAGAGGCAGTACCGCTTCGCTCCCGTAGACCAAGGAGAATGGTGTGTTGCCTGTCGGGGTCCGTACCGTTGTGCGGTAGGCCCAAAGGCATTCGCCGAGCTTTTCGTCCCAGTCGCGTTTGTTAGATGATACGACTTTTTTGAGTAGCTTGACGATAGTTTTGTTGAATGCCTCGGCCAATTTGTTTGCTGCCGGATTGTAGGCAGTTGATGTCACGTTTTGAATACGATTCTTGTCACAGAATCGGCTAAAAACATGGCTGATGAACTGAGGACCATTATCGTGGATGATCCTTCGGGGTACCCGAAACGGTAGATGACGTGGTGCTTGATGAAGCTGATCACCCTGGAGCTTTTCACTTCTGCCAGAGGAACTGCTTCTGCCAATTTGGAGAAGTAGTCGGTGATTGCTAGGATGAAGCAGTGTCCTCTCGATGAAGGAGGGGTGATCGGTCCCACAATGTTCATGCCCCAAGCTTCGAAGGGCCAGGAGGCGACTGTAGGATGTAGTGGTTCGGACGGTGTATGAATGAAGTCTGCGTGAAGCTGGCACGCATGGCACTTTTTAGCATATTCAACAGCGTCAGCGGCCATGGTTGGCCAGTAGTAGCCTATGCTTCGCAGTCGATCCTGCAACTTAGGACCAGGTTGATGGGCCCCGCAGGTTCCATCATGAGCTTCCCGAAGAGCTTCGGCTACTTCTTCGTTGGACAAACATCGAAGGAAAAGTCCATCGTAGGAGCGTCGGTACAGCATTTTATGGCTGTATCGTAGTAGAACCGAAGAGAGCGCCTCCTGACTGAGACGGCTTCTTTCGGGTCCTCCGGAAGAATTTCGTAGACAGCGAAGTCGATGAACGGGAATCTCCAATCTCGGACGTTAACACCGGCACCCGTTGACATGGCGTGAGCCACTTGTGAGCGCAGGTTGTTTTTAGGGCAGACCAAGTCTCGACCCACTACCGTGACGTAGTGTTGAGTTCCGAGGGGTGTCGCCAAAGAGGCTGCGAGGCCAGCCAGAGCATCAGCCTCTAGATTTTGTAGACGAGGTACGTGTTCGATGAAGAACCCGGTAAAGGTTGAAATGATGTTCAATGCAACTTCATGGTAGGGGATCAAATCTTCATGGTGAACCTCATATTGCCCTCTGATCTGATTTACGGCGAGCTTTGAGTCGCCGTATGCTTCCAGATGATTCACCCCCTGTCACGCCCCAGAACCAGAATACTGGAGAGCGGGGGAATGACTCAGCCAGCTACGTATTACGGGTAGATGAATACCATATAATACGATCAATGCTGTTTAACCAGACGAGGGGGTGCATACTACATAAAAGTCTTACTATGGTCACTTCACATCTATTGTCTCAATCATTCAAACAAGAAACAGAAAATAGAGAACATGTGAGAATAAGCAGTAAGGCGTCCCAAACGCTCAGTCAAAATGTTCTTGAGATCTGGCTTTACAAAACATAGCCAGATAGTATAGTAACATGTACACAATTGTTATCAGCTACAGTCTGACTTTAGTTACAATTATGCAAAAGTAAGTGCAAGACAATCCGACTAACATGTCGGTGCCAAACGGCTAAGTTTAAAGTAAATAACAAAACGAACGGTGGAGTAAGGAACCCACTCGAGTCCTCCTGCGATCATTCCCCTAGTATTGACCATCTTGGAGGTAGAAGTAAGCTGGATCCTCGAGGACTGGCTCTAAATCTGGCCATGCAAAACCAGAGAGGTTAGACCTCTAATAGCAAGTACCACAAGGGAGCACGATATGAAGGATTAAACCAGTAAGTAAGAATATAATAATAGATCTCTGCTATCTACTAGGATTCACATAACATCACGACACTTCGAACCAACCTTCCAACCAAACAAGGACAGAAGTTGGCCCGTCATGTCCTGACATTCTGATCATCTCAGTTAGGCAACATAGTAGGTACAGTACACAAACAAATCATCTTGAACGGCCAATCAACTACTACGGCTTGCTATTGTGAGTCCCAAGTTATCCTGGAATTATGCAAATAGGGATTCCTCAGTTCTTACTATGTGCGAGCAAGGCTAGTCTATCCAATCAATCAATTGCGCCAATAATTAGACGAGTCCCAGCGGGACGCCCGCCGTTAATATATCATGTACAATTTAATAATATAAGCAGATACCGTTTCCTGCCCGTGTGACAGATTTATAGTATCTGTGGGAACCAGCCGGCCTGTCGGACACTACTAGTCCCAAGAGGGCTGCCATGTAAGAACTCAGAAATCCATTCTCTCCATGCCATCATTATTTTATTTGACTTAATGGTCTCTAGTTGAGTGAAGTTCCATACCGTGGATCATGGTCATTCAAATGAGAACTTTTGTACGGGGTACGATATGCGCAACTCTACAACGATACCCGTACGGATAGGTTGTAGGTCTTACATAGCGTAATGCAACAATCAAATCTAACCACGGAGTAATCATGCCTTGACCATAAAGTACACATGCCGTTTTTGTAAGATAAATAAAAATAGATAAATAAATAATTTGAAGCCTGCATGTGCCTGTATGCCAATATTCGGGATCGGCTAATCGGTTGCAATAGTTCATTACATGAACGTGTCTTATTTATTCAATTCAATAAGATGACTAGCCAGTCTCTTAGTTCCAACTAGGAACGCATGATCAATTATTAGTCCATGTCACAATCATTATCAATGGTGACAAGGCATGAAAATCAAATAGTATTCAGTGGAGTCGAGTCTACGACTCTCAGGGTTAAGTTCCAGTCAATCTGGGTATCCATGGATCAATCAAGACACATGACACATTCTACACAACCATATGTATTCAAGTATTAACATATCATGATTTGTCAAGTTCATGCCAAAAGGCATAAAGATTTAATAGAAGAATTATCATGCCATCATTAAATGAATAAGTTATAGAACAAATAAAAACACTCAGGTCAGGAAGTCACGCCAACAAGTCTATGCTAAGGCCAACAAGTCATGCCAATCAAGTCTAGGCTAAGGCCAAAAGTCACGCCAATCAAGTCTAGGCTAAGGCCAAAAGTCACGCCAAGTCTAGCAGGTAGGAGTGAGCGTGAAAAGTGGTGAGTGTGAAAAACGTGATACGAATTTCACGCACGCACAGTGTGAGTGTGAAAAGCGTGATAAGAAATCCATGCACGCACGCAAAGACGTGAGCGTAACTCAGAATTCACGCTAACACGTAAAGGCATGTGCGTGACAAAAAATTCACGCTGGCACGTAAGAACGTGTGCGTAACTAAAAGTTCACGCTGACACGCAAGAACGTGAGCGTGACTCAAAATTCACGCTAACACGTAAGAACATGAGCGTGACTCAAAATTCACGCTAACATGTAAGAACATGAGCGTGACTAAGAATTCACGCTAACATGTAAGAACATGAGCATGACTCAAATTCACGCTAACACGTAAAGACGTGTGCGTGACTGGAAATTCACGCACGCACGTAAGAACGTGAGCGTGACTCAAAATTCACGCTAAACACGTAAAGACGTGTGCGTGACTAAATCTGCCGAACTCCCATGGTTCAGAATGGTGTAAATGAGAAGTTCTGCCATATGAACTATCTACTCCGAAAAGCACGCTAAGTTGGGAGATCAAAACCCATGGACAGCCGAGAAGAAACAAGACAAAGAAATCAAAAATACTAAGTACTAATCTCTCTTAGAATCATGAGAGGAAGAAAAATGAACCATAAAAATGGTTCTCAAGTGGAAGCAAGAAGCAAGATGCACTTGCCTGCTGTGTTGGTTGGTGGAGAGAGTGATAAGGAAGAAGAAAAAGTAATGGTGAAGGAAAGTTATGAGGAGAGAGAAGGGGATGGGGGCTTAAATAGAGAGGGTGGTGGTAGGTGGGGGTTTGTGGTGGTTCGGTTCATTTGAACCACCATGAACCCGAGAAAACCAACCATGAACCCGAACCACACAAGACCAAAAGCAGAGAAGAATAACAGAAAGTAAAATACAGAAATAAAATGCAGGAATAAAATTACAGGAAATAAAATACAGATAATTAATTAACATAAAATTAAAGGAATTTAAATA
Organism: Iris pallida; assembly: GCA_029216955.1. NCBI lineage: Eukaryota > Viridiplantae > Streptophyta > Magnoliopsida > Asparagales > Iridaceae > Iris > Iris pallida. The sequence goes on from JANAVB010006800.1 coordinate 17,571,856, forward strand.
CAGGATAATACATGATAAATACTAAATAAATATACATGAGTTGTACATGTATAAAAATACGTATTCTGGGAACGGGGAGTGACATCTCTACCCACCTTAGAAAAATTTCGTCCTCGGAATTTCAAATCCAAGCAGGTAGAAATATCGGAGCTAAACTAATACAAGCAATTCTAGTGAGCAAGCAATCATTTTTACCATATCAAAAGCAAGTACTATATATGTAAATTCATCAATCCATGATATCAAGTAGCTCTACCCATAAGACGATAAGCATGAAGAATCAGGACAATCAAGGTATACTGAAAGAGATATACCTTGTGAGTCAAACAGGTGTGGATACCGTGATCGAATATCATCCTCACGTTCCCACGTTGACTCTCCCAAGGAGTAATGACCCCAAGCAACACGAACAAGACTAATTGTTCGGTTCTTGAGTATCTTCTCTCTTCGGTCCAAAATAGACACAGGCTGTTCCTCGTAAGACAGGTTGGTACCAACAACCAGCTCCGAATGATCGAGGACATGGCTTGGGTCCGATACATACCTACGTAACTGAGATACATGAAACACATCATGCACCTCTCGTAACGAAGGTGGGAGGGATAAACGATAAGCAACATCGCCTATCCGATCAAGGATAACAAATGGGCCCACGTACCGCGGACTCAATTTCCTGCGAACGCCAAATCTAATGACCCCACGAGTAGGTGAGATCCGCAAGAATACGTGGTCCCCAACAGAGAACTCTAACGGCCTACGATGCTGGTCCGCCCAATGACGATGCCAGTCCTGTGCAACTCAAAGTCGCTCTCTAATTCCCTTAACCACTTCAACCGTCTGAACAATCATTTCTGGGCCTAACATCTTCCTCTCTCCGATATCATCCCATGCAAGCGGCGACCTGCACTTCTTACCATATAGTTCTTCGAATGGCGCCATCTGGATACTGGCTTGATAACTATTGTTGTATGAGAACTCGACTAAGTGTAGGTGACTCTCCCAAGACCCTCTAAAATCTAGAGTGCAAGCTCGTAACATGTCTTTTAAAGTCTGAATCGTTCTTTCTGATTGCCCATCCATCTGCGGATGGTAGACCGTGCTAAACCTTAACTTGGTACCCAGACTATGATGTAAGCTCTTCCAGAAATGTGATGTAAAGCGGGTATCTCGGTCCGACATAATACTGACAGGGACTCCATGCTGCCTGACTATCTGTTGCATATACAACTCTGCCAACTTTTCTGTAGATTGCCCTACTCTGAAAGGAAAAAATGTACTACCTTCGTAAGTCGGTCCACTATTACCCAAATAGCGTCCTTACCACTTGGTGATCTCGATAAACCGGTCACAAAGTCCATTGTAAAATGCTCCCATTTCCATTCCAGAATAGGAAACGGTTGCAATAACCCAGCTAGCCTCTGCTGTTCTGCCTTCACTTGCTGACATACCAAGCAACGGGAAACAAATCTAGCTATCTCCCTCTTCATCCCGTTCCACCAAAAATGCTGCTTGATATCTTGGTACATCTTGGTCCCTCCAGGGTGAATAGAATAATAAGAACTGTGAGCTTCTGACATAACCTCCTGTCTGATATCTCCACTAGGCACACATAGACGTGATCCAAACCTAAGTGTACCATCTTCATGAATTCTTATCTCCTTCCTGAGTCCTAACTCACATTCTGTCCTAAGCTTCTGAATCCTTGGGTCTTGTGCCTGAGCTGCCTTGATCCTGCCTACCAAGTCGGATTGAACTTGCAAACTTGTTAGAACTCCTACATCACTAGGAAGTATAACTTCGATGCCCATTTCCTGAAGGTCTTCTAAGATATGCCTCTGTGTTGTCAACATAAATGTGCCGCCTCTCCTGCTGAGAGCGTCTGCTACTACATTAGCCTTGCCTGGATGATACTGAAGCTCCACGTCATAATCCTTAATCAACTCCAACCATCTTCTCTGTCTCATGTTTAGTTCCTTCTGAGTAAAGATGTACTTCAGACTTTTATGGTCTGTGTACATGTCCACTCGGTCACCATATAAGTAATGCCTCCATAGCTTCAGAGCAAACACTACTGCCGCTAACTCCAAATCATGAGTTGGGTAATTCTTTTCGTGGTCCCGAAGCTGCCTAGATGCATATGCTATCACCTTCCCATGTTGCATAAGGACGCATCCAAGTCCTTTACCTGATGCATCACAATATACTGTAAAACCTCCGGGTCCAACTGGCAATGTAAGAATGGGTGCTGATATCAACTTCTGCTTCAAAGTCTCGAATGATGCCTGACATTCTGCCGTCCAAACGAATGGTACATCCTTCCGGGTCAAGCGGGTCATGGGTGCTGAAAGCCTTGCAAAGTCTGACACAAACCTTCTGTAATATCCTGCCAATCCCAAGAAACTCCGCACATCTGCTACGGTCTTAGGTACTGGTCAACTTTCTACTGCTTCTACCTTCTTGGGATCTACTGCTACTCCAGCTCCTGATATGATGTGACCCAAAAATGAAATATGATCCGACCAAAACTCACACTTGCTGAGCTTGGCATACAACTGGTTCTCTATCAGAACCTGCAACACTTTCCTGAGGTGGTCTTCATGCTCCTCTTTACTAACAGAATATACAAAAATGTCGTCAAGAAACACAACGACAAACTGGTCTAAGTATGGCATAAAGATGCGATTCATCAAATCCATGAATATTGCTGGAGCATTGGTCAAACCAAACGGCATTACTAAGAATTCATAATGCCCATACTTCGACCTGAATGCTGTCTTAGGAATATCTTCCTTTCGAACCCGTACCTGATGGTACCCCAAACGAAGACCTATCTTGGAGAAAACTCTAGCCTTGCTCAACTGATCAAATAAGTCGTCGATCCTGGGTAATGGGTACTTGTTCTTCACTGTTGTCGCGTTAAGCTTCCTGTAGTCAATGCACAATCTGGATGACCCATCCTTCTTTCCTACAAGTACCACTGGTACTGCCCATGGCGATATGCTAGCTTGGATAAACTTCTTCTCCTTCAGTTCCTCTATATGCTGATATACCTTGGCCTGCTCTGAATCCGCCATTCTGTAAACTCGATCTGATATCGGTTTAGTTTCAGGTGCCAATTCTATACTGAACTCAATATCTCTCACCGGTGGTAGCCCTGGAAGTTCCTCGAGAAATACGTTTAGAAATTCTTCAACTACCTTCGGAATCTGAACTTCTTCCATTGCCGTTACTACTCCCTGCTCGTGCTGAGTTGCCTCTGATTTGACTAAGGTGAACCGTTTCATGCCTGAAATATCAAAAGATACACTCCCTCTGCGATAATCTATTGTCGCATGACTGTCTTTCAGCCAGTCCATGCCTAAGATAACGTCGAAATTTCCAACATAAAATTCTATCAACCGGACGGATAAGGAATACCCGCAAACTACAACACTACACGCTAGAATAACTCTACTAACTCCTACGAGCCCATTACCAGTGAGTATATTCAACCTCCCTGGCAATGCCTCGAACTCCATTCCTAACCGTGTCGTAAATTGTGCAGATATAAATGAATGGGATGCTCCCGAATCAAATAATGCTACTGCAGGATATGAGGCGACGAAAATGTTACCTGCCACAACATCTTCCGATGCCAATGTCTCCTCCAAGGACAGAGTGAATGCTTGCCCTCGACCTCCTTGCTGGTTTCCATGCTGCGGCCTAGCCTGGTGCTGCTGCTGGCCCCTGCCTTGATGATGCTGGGGTGGTCTATGCTGGTGTTGCTGCATCGGCAGCCCCTGCTGCCGAAACATCTGAGCCTGCGACATTAACGGACGCTGTGCCAACGGCCTTACTGCTACTGCTGGTCCTCGATACTGGCCTGTCCCTGATGCGAGCAGAGCAGGAAACTGTTGCCCTGGTCCTCCTGACCTCGAATTTATGGGACATGTGGTAACCCGATGGTCTGGATTTCTACATATCAGACACAGCCCATTCAATGTCCGACATATATCTCTAGTGTGCCCCATCTTTCCACAATAAGTGCAGCCCGCCGGGGGTTGCTGGTTCTTCCTCTGTTGCTGTTGCTGCTGCTTGGGTGGTGGTGCTGGTCCTCGTATTGCCACATCGTGGATACAAATGTCAGTGGATGGTGCTGTTGTTCGGGCGCTGCTCCCCCTCCTCCTTCAATCTGACCGTGGGATCTCTTCTGACCCCCAGTCCTTGCCGCAAGCCTCTGAATGGTGATCTCATGCCTTCGAGTTGCCGTCAATACTTCGTCAAAAGTCTGGTAATTGTGTCCCTCTATCAATTGCAAGAGTTCAAGATGAAACCCTTGCTGAAATCTCATGGCCCTCTGGATCTCTGTTGCTACCATCTCTGGGGCGAACCTACTCAATCTGCAGAACTCCGCTGCATAAGCATCTACCGTCTTGCCGGCCTGCTTGAGGTTGATAAACTTCTGTTGTAGCTCAAACTGCGCCACAACTCCATAGTACTTGGTCTTGAATCTTGCAGTAAAATCGTCCCAAGCCACAGGACGTCTGATGCCCACTTCCTCTGATTCCCACCAATCACGTGCGAGATCCTAAAGTAACAACTTCACTAGATCCACACGTTCTTCTGCCGGTACCTTAGCTGCTGTCAGAATAGCCTCAATATCCTTAAGCCATGCATCTGCTGAGATGGCATCCTCCGTGCCCTCGAAACGGCAGGGGTTGTACTTGCAAAACCTGGCTGATGCTCCTGAATCAGTCTTCACTCCTCTTTCCAAAGCCGTCTGCAATCCTTGGTTGAGCAACACATTCTGCTCTTGTAGCTGAGTGTGCTTGCGTTGCTGGGCCAACATCTGATGTTACTGAGTAGCCATCATTCCTCTCATGATCTCCAGAAGGGCTGGTGTGTCCATTTTCGCAGGGGTAGGTGGAACTGTTGGTGGCGGTGGAATATCCGGATACTGCGATCCAGCTGCTGCTTCCACTATCACTTCTTCCTGAGTAGCCTCCTGAGGTGAGACTGGCCCTTATTGCTGACCAACCTGGTCATGTTGCCCATGTTGCCCCTGCTGTTGTCCAGCTCTGACCGATACGGACGAAGTGCCCCTAAGAAAAGGGACAAGAGAACAATCAAACAACCGGACATGAAGGATCAATAAAGTCAAAGGATACCGGAATGTCAAGCAAGGGTTGAGAATAACGAATCATGAGATCAAGGGGAAACATGTGTGATTGAGACATCCTATAAATCAAAACACCCCACAAGTCTGAAATCAGACCTGCATGGGCCACCACTAAAACCTTGTCATGCCCTAGAACCAGAATACTGGAGAGCGGGGGAATGACTCAGCCAGCTACGTATCACGGGTAGATGAATACCGTATAATACGATCAATGCTGTCTAACCAGACGAGGGGGTGCATACTACATGAAAATCTTACTATGGTCACTTTACATCTATTGTCTCAATCATTCAAACAAGAAACAGAAAATAGAGAACATATGAGAATAAGCAGTAAAGCGTCCCAAACGCTCAGTCAAAATATTCTTGAGATCTGGCTTTACAAAACATAGCCAGATGGAATAGTAACATGTACACAATTGTTATCAGCTGCAGTCTGACTTTAGTTACAATTATGCAAAAGTAAGTGCAAGACAATCCGACTAACATGTCGGTGCCAAACGGCTAAGTTTAAAGTAAATAACAAAACGAGCGGTGGAGTAAGGAACCCACTCGAGTCCTCCTGCGATTATTCCTCTAGTATTGACCATCTTGGAGGTAGAAGTAAGCTGGATCCTCAAGGACTGGCTCTAAATCTGGCCATGCAAAACCAGAGAGGTTAGACCTCTAATAGAAAGTACCATAAGGGAGCACGATATGAAGGATTAAACCAGTAAGTAAGAATATAATAATAGATCTCTGCTATCTACTAGAATTCATATAACATCACGACACTTCGAACCAACCTCACAACCAAACAAGGACAGAAGTTGGCCCGTCATATCCTGACATTCTGATCATCTCAGTTAGGCAACAGAGTAGGTACAGTACACAAACAAATTATCTTGAACGGCCAATCAACTACTACGGCTTGCTATTGTGAGTCACAAGTTATCCTGGAATTATGCAAATAGGGATTCCTCAGTTCTTACTATGTGCGAGCAAGGCTAGTCTATCCAATCAATCAATTGCTCCAATCATGTAATTAGACGAGTCCCAGCAGGACGCCCGCCGTTAATATATCATGTACAATTTAATAATATAAGCAAATACCGTTCCCTGCCCGTGTGACAGATTTACAGTATCTGTGGGAACCAGCCGGCCTATCGGGCACTACTAGTCCCAAGAGGGCTGCCATGTAAGAACTCGGGAATCCATTCTCTCCATGCCATCATTATTTTATTTGACTTAATGGTCTCTACGTTGAGTGAAGTTCCATGCCGTGGATCATGGTCATTCAAATGAGTACTTTTATACGGGGTACGATATGCGCAACTCTACAACGATACCCGTGCGGCTAGGTTGTAGGTCTTACATAGCGTAATGCAACAATCAAATCTAACCACGGAGTAATCATGCCTTGACCATAAAGTACACATGCCATTTTTGTAAGATAAATAAAAATAGATAAATAAATAATTTGAAGCCTGCATGTGCCTGTATGCCAATATTCGGGATCGGCTAATCGGTTGCAATAGTTCATTACATGAACGTGTCTCATTCATTCAATTCAATAAGATGACTAGCCAGTCTCTTAGTTCCAACTAGGAACGCATGATCAATTATTAGTCCATGTCACAATCATTATCAATGGTGACAAGGCATAAAAATCAAATAGTATTCAGTGGAGTCGAGTCTACGACTCTCAGGGTTAAGTTCCAGTCAATCTGGGTATCCATGGATCAATCAAGACACATGACACATTCTACACAACCATATGTATTCAAGTATTAACATATCATGATTTGTCAAGTTCATGCCAAAAGGCATAAGGATTTAATAGAAGAATTATTATGCCATCATTAAATGAATAAGTTATAGAACAAATGAAAACACTCAGGTCAGGAAGTCACGCCAACAAGTCTATGCTAAGGCCAACAAGTCACGCCAATCAAGTCTAGGCTAAGGCCAAAAGTCACGCCAATCAAGTCTAGGCTAAGGCCAAAAGTCACGCCAAGTCTAGCAGGTAGGAGTGAGCGTGAAAAGTGGTGAGCGTGAAAAACGTGATACGAAATTCACGTACGCACAGTGTGAGTGTGAAAAGCGTGATAAGAAATCCACGCACGCAAAGACATGAGCGTAACTCAGAATTCACGCTAACACGTAAAGGCGTGTGCGTGACTAAAAATTCACGCTGGCACGTAAGAACGTGTGCGTAACTAAAAGTTCACGCTGACACGCAAGAACGTGAGCGTGACTCAAAATTCAAGCTAATACGTAAGAACATGAGCGTGACTCAAAATTCACGCTAACATGTAAGAACATGAGCGTGACTAAGAATTCACGCTAACATGTAAGAACATGAGCGTGACTCAAATTCACGCTAACGTGACTGGAAATTCATACACGCACGTAAGAACGTGAGCGTGACTCAAAATTTACGCTAAACACGTAAAGACGTGTACGTGACTAAATCTCCCGAACTCCCATGGTTCAGAATGGTGTAAATAAGAAGTTCTGCCATATAAACTATCTACTCCGAAAAGCATGCTAAGTTGGGAGATCAAAACCCATGGACAGCCGAGAAGAAACAAGCCAAAGAAATCAAAAATGCTAAGTACTAATCTCTCTTAGAATCATGAGAGGAAGAAAATGAACCATAAAAATGGTTCTCAAGTGGAAGCAAGAAGCAAGATGCACTTGCCCGCTGTGTTGGTTGGTGGAGAGTGTGATGAGGAAGAAGAAGAAGTAATGGTGAAGGAAAGTTATGAGGAGAGAGAAGGGGATGGGGGCTTAAATAGAGAGGGTGGTGGTAGGTGGGGGTTTGTGGTGGTTCGGTTCATTTGAACCACCATGAACCCGAGAAAACCAACCATGAACCCGAACCACACAAGACCAAAAGCAGAGAAGAACAGCAGAAAGTAAAATACAGAAATATAATGCAGGAATAAAATTGCAGGAAATAAAATACAGATAATTAATTAACATGAAATTAAAAGAATTTAAATACAGGATAATACATGATAAATACTAAATAAATATACATGAGTTGTACATGTATAAAAATAAATATTCTGGGAACGGAGAGTGACACCCCCAGCTGTTGTGCTAGCTGGAGTCCCATAATGAGCGCGTTGTACTCGGCAACGTTGTTGGAGCACGGCTTCGAAAGGGAGTAAGCACGCTGGATGACCAGTTGATCGGGGGAGACTAATACCACCCCCACTCCTGCGATGATTTGGCCTTTGGGGCCTGTTCTTGAAGCGCCATCGAAAAACATCTGCCAAACGGAGCCTTCCTCGGTGACGTTTGATTCTTGGACCTCATCCGGGATGTCTTCATAGAGTCTTGAGGACTCTGGGATGGGGTGTGCAGCTAAGAAGTCGGCCAGAGCTTGACCCTTAACAGCCTTCTGTGGAACGAACACCATGTTATATGGTGTTAGCAAGATCGCCCATGTGGCTAGCCGGGAGTTCAGTGATCCTGGTTTCGTCATGAGGACCCTAAGCGGATTGACTCGGGAAATGACATGAATTGTCTGGCCCGAGACATAATGACGAGTCTTTTGGATGGCAAATACCAGAGCCAAGCACTCCTTTTCAACGGGGTTGTACCGGTGTTTGGCCCCGATCAGAGTTCGGTTGAGGTAGTAGATTGCTTGCTCATAGCCTGTGTCGCTGTTCTGAGCTAGCAGGGCGCCGAAGGAATGATCTGTTGGCCCAATAATTGTATAATGTTTTTGAATATGGTTAATATGTTAAGTTTAGCACTTCATTATCACTAATCTTCATACTATCGCTAAAAGCATTTCTACTTATACTTATACCTTTGGTGATATGTGCCTATTGGTTTACGTATTAGTGATATGAGCTTTCTATCCTAAATTTAATCGAGTTACTAAAATCAAAATTATGTTTTTGATTGTGGTTATTCAATTAAGTTTAATCATTATGATATCACTAACATTTATGCTATCACCTTAGCACTTATACTTAAACTCAGCATTGTCCTAATGTGCATTAAACTTATCACACTTGCTACTATGTATATTGCTTTGTTCGTCTAACATATACATGCAGAAAAGCAATAAGCAAGATCAATGTGGACATATGTAATGAAAAAATCATGATGGACCAAAGACGACGGATTCCACAAGATTTCTCTGAACCACCCGACGACATCTCTGGAGCCACGCACCCGGGGGTTCGGGGGCGAAGCCCCCGAAAGGTATTCAGTTTTCGCAAACTGGATATCTTTGGACAGCTGCCGCCAAGGGAAAAAGCCAGCACCTATCAAAGGAAGAAGCCAAGCCATGCCATCATCATTTCAAGACTCTGAAGAAGCCTGCACCTGCCTAAGTTTATCTGGAGTCTGTAATGAGTCTTAGGAATTATTGTAAACACAAGAAATGGATGGCAAAATCGAAAGCTAGGGCAGAAATAAGCCCAGGATCATTTTTAGTGGAAAACGGCATACCGACGGTATACCGGTGTATACCGACGGTATACCGGTTTTTGTTCACAGAAAGCTTCTGTTTACAAAATCGGCATACCGACGGCATACCGGTCCATACCGACGGTATACCGCTTCCGAAACGTTGAAATTCCAACGGTCGGATTTCCAGCCATTAATGATCCCATCGGCTATATTTCTAGCCGTTGCAATCCCAGACCGGTATACCGCCGGTATGCCGGATCATACCGACGGTATGTCGGTTCGTGGACTAAAAAGTTGCCTTGAGCTCTTTTCAATGCTTTGGTTATAAATAGCCTTGAACCCCTTCATTCAAGGTTGATGCTTTGAGCCTAAAAATTTCTAAACCACCAAAGCCTATCCACAAACAACTCTACAAAGCTTTCATTTGCCATCCACAAATTGTGTTAGAGTTATTGAGTTGAAAAGTGAGATCTTCATCTTATTGTATAAGGAGATCAAAACCTATTGTGAAAGGTTGAAGTTGGAGAGTCTTCGTATCCAAACTCTCAGTTGAAGTTGGAGAGTCTTCGTATCCAAACTCTCGGTTGAAGTCGGAGAGGCCTTCGGATTAAAGCTCTCGTGTAAGAAGTTGGCGAGTTCTTCGGATCCAAACTCGTGTGTAACTATTTGCTCAAATAGTGGATTAAATCCGGAGAGAGTTCCGGGACTGGATTGCCTCTAGGGAGGATACCAGGATACATCGGGTGTCGGTATTGTTATTGTTTCTTCTCTTGCACTTATATTTTTAAATTGCCAATTAGCTTGTGCTAAGTGCTTGATTAGTTAGCTTGACCCTATTCACCCCCTCTAGGGTTCCTACATGATCCATGGCACGGACGTAGAGTAGGAATGGTTTGCCGGCGACGGGTGCCACCAGGACTGGAGGGCTCGTCAGGTAGGCTTTGATGTCATCGAAAGCCTTTTGGCATTCCTCTATCCAGACGTAAGAGACTCCCTTCTTCATGAGCTGGGTGAAGGGTTGACATTTGCCGGAAAGGTTTGCTATGAACCTCCGGATGTACGCCAGACGTCCCTGTAGGCCTCGAAGTTCTCGAAGATTCTTCGGAGGGTCCATATCAAGAATGGCTTTGGTCTTCTCGGGATCGACATGAATGCCTTTCGCCGTGATGATGAAGCCCAAGAACGTTTCGCTCGAAACTCCAAGGAAGGATTTAGCGGGGTTCATCTTGAGTTGATGCGCCCGTATGAGGTCGAAGACTGTCTTGAGGTCTAGCAGGTGATCTCCTTTGAGACGGCTCTTGACTGCGATGTCGTCAACATAGCATTCGACTGTCTTGCGAAGGTGTTGATGAAAAATGGTGCTCATCGCACGTTGATATGTCGCACCAGTGTTCTTCAAGCCGAAGGGCATCACTGTGCAACAGAAAATGCCCTTTGGAGTCTTGAATGACGTATATTTTGCGTCATCGGAGAACATCTTGATCTGGTTGTAGCCCGAATACCCATCCATGAAAGACATGCGCTCGAAGCCACATGTGTTGTCGATCATCACGTCGGTGATTGGAAGCGGGAATTCATCCTTCGGGCAAGCAGAGTTGAGGTCCCTGAAGTCGATATAAACTCGTATCTTCCCATTATTCTTGGTGACGGGGACGACGTTGGCTACCCAATCTGGGTGTTGCTCTTCACGGATGAAACCGCTGGTCAAGAGTTTGTCTACCTCATGATCGATGGCGTTCATGATGTCCGGACGAAAGCGCCGCTGTTGTTGTTTGATAGGCTTGGCATCAGGTAAGATGTTCAGCCTATGCATCGCGATCTGGGGATCAAGTCCTGGCATATCTTCGTAGCTCCAGGCAAAGACGTTGATATACTCTTTAGCCAGCTGGATTAAAGATTCTCGGTCTTCTCCTTTTAGGCTTTTGCTGACGAAGATGGGTTTGGAAGAAGATCCATCCCCAAGGTCGATCTGCTCGACTTCATCTTCGGTGGGAGGTTCACGTAATTCAAAACGAGACTCCCATTGTTGTCCCTGGCATTGAACCCAGGGTTCTTCTTCGAAGAATTTCGGCGCTTGGTCTTCGTCTTCTTCTTCTTGAGATTGTACAGATGTCATGTTGGCTGACAGCACTCTCTTGAAGACAGATCCGATACTGGTATCGGAATCCCACGTTGACGCTTCAGACGAGTGAGAATGTTCAACTTCCTCTGCGTCTGAACTCTCTGGCGTTGACGGTGGCGTGACATAGCCAACCCCCCGTTGAGTTTTGTTGGCCAGTTGTGCCAGTATGTCAAAGTTGTGGGGCTTGGCTAGCCCCGAAGCATTCTCTTTTCGCAGAGGCCTATCGAAGTGGGCCTCTATCTGCTTCTGTTTATTGGCTGCTGAGGGCTTAGACAGGCCCTCGTCCTGGATAGCAGGGACGGTGCCAAGAGGCACCATCTCGACGGCAGCTTCGTCTGGTTGGGCGTTCTGTTGTGAACGCGTCTGCACAGGAAGTGCCTCTTCCGCTGAAGAAGAGACCATACGACAAGACTTGATCTTCCTGCCTTTGGACTTGGAGCTAGGGCGTACCTCCGGTTGAGTCACCTCGGAGACGAGATCGGGGTGAACCCACAGGATCTCTCCCCGAGATGTGGTGAGTAGGATGAGTCCACTCACGTTGTCACGGGTTGGTGGTAAGTTAACCACCTCCATTGTCGCCTTAGGGATGGGGATGACGCCATCCTGTGTTGTAGTCGGCGACAGGATGCCAAACTGGAGTGACACCACGTTGGCCAACACCGTCTTCTCTTCGTAGTCGACGAAGATTACATCCGTGTTGATCATGCACTGGATGTAATTCTTGAGGACATAGCAGTCCTTGGTTGGGTGTATGACAAACCGATAGTAGTGACAGTACCTCGGGTTGTCCACTTTCCCAACCTCATCGGGACACTTAGGGTCCGGAAGCTTGATCTTATCGTGCTTCAATATCTCAAAGACCTGCAGGGTGTCTTCGTCGTTGAACGAATAAACCTCCTTCGGCCTTGGTGCAAGTGGAGGCTGAGTAGGTGCTGATGCACCTTTTGAGGCATTGACAGTCAATGCCTGCTTTCCCTTTGCTTCTTGTCCGGGGTTGTTGGTTGCAGGCCGTTTTCCCTTATCCTCGAAGGCAGGGAAACTGACTCCCAGAAGACGAGCATTGGCTGCCTTCTTCTCCGCGGCTTCTGCTTCAATGATCAAGGAGCTCCAGTCGGGAGGAGGAGTAGAGTTGAGCCATAGCTTGACTACAGGCAGTATGTTCATGCTGCAGGAGGAGAGAAGCGCATATTCTGGCATGCCCGGAGGCAGCCTGAAGCAGGCCTGTCGGAAGCGTTCGATGAACACTCGAACTGTTTCCTTCTCCTTCTGGCGTATCTCTATAAGGGATGCTATTGTCATATCCTTTTCGCCGTCGTAGAAACGGTCGAGAAAGAGGCGCGTCAGGTCGTCGAAGGAAGATATTGAATTGTCGGGGAGGCTGCAGTACCAGTCGTACGCCACTCCTTTCAGTACCCCAACAAATATGCTAGTAAGTAGCGCGTCCTCCTTCGGAAGATGTCCCGTCTGAGACTGGAAATACGTCAGGTAGCGATGCGGAGAGTCCTTCCCATCGTATGGCGTCAGTGTTTGTGGTTTATACTTAGGAGGATAAACCACCTTATTCCACTCGAGGGGGTAAGGCTGGGGGATGCCCATTTTCTGGCGCTCCTCTTATCTCGTCTTGGACTCAAAGCGCTCGCGCAGGTCCCTGATCATCTCGACCACGTCTTCCGTGGAACTGGGAGTCGGGAAAGGTGGTACTACCTGATATTGAGCATTTGAGGGCTCCGACGTCCGAGGTGCTTTTCGGCGATCTGCGTCCGAGGATACCCGTTGAAGGGGTACACTCGACTCTCCATTGGCCCCTGGGTCGGGACCGGCAGAAGGTGTCCTAGTCAAGGCTGACCGTATCTTAAATACTGCTTGAGTCAGTGTTTACATGGAGGCAGAGAGGGTTTTGAGTCCTCCCTCCAGGGTATCTATGCGATGGACGAGGTCTGTTGGCGGCGCATCAGACTCGACATCAGCCCCAGTCACGTTTACCGTCATGACGCGGCCGGGAGTGGATGAATGGGTTGAGGCCTCTGTTAGCCCAATGATTATATCATGTTTTTGAATATGGCTAATCAATTAAGTTTAACATAATACCATCACTAATATTCATGTAATCACTATCATGTTGCTACTTAAATTTAGCATTGTCCTAATATTAGCATTGTCCTAATATCAATATTGCTATGCTTGTATCATATTGGTTTCGTTTGTCTAACATGTATTTGTAGACATGCTGTAAGCATGATCAAGCTTTGTCAAACCATGACATATGCAATAGAGAATTATTGATGGGCCAAAGACGGCGTTATACAAGAAGATTTCTCTGAACCGCCTAACGACCTATCCGGGGCCTCGCATCGGGGGTTTCGCTACCCGGTCAGCGGACAGGGGTCGAGGGGGCAGCGACCCCCGTCAGGGGTTCGGGGGCGAAGCCCCCGAAAGGTATTCAGATTTCCAGATCTGTTTATCTTTGGACGGCCGCTGTCAAGTGAAAAAGGCGTCTTCATGTCTGCTCAAATATTTGAAGAAAGGCGTCATCAAAGGGCTCTTGGTTTTCCTATTTCGTCAATGTATTTTGCATATTTATTGTGTCTAGGAATACGATGTAAACTGCATCGTACTGGCAAATAGGCTACCCAAGAAACGTTTTCAAAATACCCTTTCGTTTTGAAAATAAGCCCACTTACAAAAGCCCAAACTACTTCCTAAATGTTTGACTTTTCAAAAAGCCCAAAACCAGTTTGCAAAAATCCTGACAGAACTCCAACAGAACTCAAGGAGAATTCGGCCAGAGTTCGGCCCGAATTCGGCCAGAGTTCGGCCAGAGTTCGGTTAGTGAACGTTGCTTTTTGAACTTGGTCTCCCTGCAGTTACGGATCCCACCGAGATTTTCTCATAGAGTTCTGCTCGAATTCTGCCCGAATTCTGTCAGAATTCTGCCTTTGGAAAAACTATAAATAGAGAAGGATTTCGATCATTTCAACACACTCATTCACTTTCATATCTCTTCTCTATAAGCCTACTACTTCTTCCAAAGTGTTCTGAGCTATTCATTTTTAAATCCTAAGCCAGTTACAATCCTCTAGTCGATTTGCCAGTACGGTACGGTCTAGAAGTTTCAGAGTGATTGTAATCAGAGGCTTGATTGAAGTTACACACTTCACAATTGAAGTTGGACGAGTACTTCGGATCAAAGCTCGCGTTGTAGAAGTTGCAAGATCTTCGGATGAAAACTTGTGGTAATTTTCCATAGTGGATTCAACTAGAAGCTAGAGTTCTTCCGACTGGACTAGTCCTCACAAGAGGGAAACCAGTATACATTCTTGTGTTTGCGTTTGCTCTCTACTCTCTACTTTTTATTTACATATCTGTGATATATTATCTGTGATCTTGTTACTAACATTTTTAAATAGTTAATTTTTGCTGCCTACTCTATTCATCCCCTCTAGAGTATTGTGCTTTACAACTCGTTCCTACAATCGGTCTACAGCCTCACTCTCGACCTCACTCTCTTGTAGGGGAGTCGCCTCTCCTGGAGCTTCGTCTTGGCTACCCCCGGTTATGTTCGGGAGAACATTTACCACGGGCGCATCTGCAAGGGCCTGATTACCCTCAGCTCCGTCTTGAAGGGCCTCTTCGTCTCCGGAACTGGGGTCCGCAGATGCTAGACTACCCCCAGCTATGTTCTGGGGGATATCCTCGTCTTCAGGGGCTTCTGGGAGGCTGACTTCGCCTCGAGGATCTTCCCCAGGTGTGCTTTGGACACACTCGTCTTCGGAAGGAGGCTCGACAAGGGTCTGACTACCCCCAGCTTCCTCCAAGAACTTCTTCCTCGTTCGAGTGCCTTCGAACACTCCGGAGGATGAGACAGCTGTCTTGGTTTTCCTCGGCTGGCTCTTGGACGAGGAAGAGAAACTGCCAGTCGCCTTTCGGACTGACGAGGAGTTGGAGATCACGTTGCATGAAGCAACCATTGGTTCCTCTTCTGTCGACACCTTCTTCCCGAGGTGACGTCGGAGGGGTGTCGATGATTGTAGCCGCTGGAACACCAACTGCCTTGGTGGGACTGCCGCTTTGCAACAGCAGTTGATGGTGACCACAGCACAAGTATGCCCCGTGAGAGGCGCATCGTGCTTGTCAGTCAACTCTCCTGATCGGCGCTTATGAGTAATCACGTTACGCAGATCGTTGAAGGAGAGTGCCACCTTTGCACCCCCTTCAGGCGCATGGCAAGGCCAAGCGTCGGGGTGGTCAAGTGAGTGCTGTGCCCCTGATCTAATACCAAACAGGTATCCCGATCAGAAGTGGGGGAACCATAACATTTGGAGTGACTTGAACGGACCTCAAACGCACAATCGGAGGAGGCGCGGGAGTTCAAGACCACTGGATTTGCCTTTCTCGACTTGGTTATGCACGCAGTAGATGCGCCCAAGTGAGACAAGGACTTTGAAGGTTGGCTCATTCTTGACGCCGCAGCACTCAAGTCGACCTTGTACAACTTACCATCAGCAGCGCGCATGATTGTGAGCGCATGCTTTTGGCTTGTTGTTGGCATAGCACGTTTGGGATGCATGGCCCTGCTGCCTTGGACTTCTTCGTACCAGGCCACTGGGGTGCGTAGTACTCAGAATCCAAATTCTCCTTGCCACTGCAATGAGTGAGTCTGTCAAAGACAGAGACCTTCTATGGCGCATCAGAGGTGATGCACGGGGAATTGGCTGCGCCCCCGCTCCGTCGACGTATCTTCCTCACCTGAGAGGGAGATGGCTGGGGAACGTGGTTAGCCGCACGTTTCCCCGAGAGATGTGCTGCACCGGCGGGCGCATCTTGGTTGCTGAGGACGTCAGCAGGAAGGGAAGGCTGGATTGGCGCATCCCCTTCGGTGGTGGTGCCCGAGGCGTCGACCTTGCGCACCCAGACTCGGCGGGTCTTCTTCGGATTCGGCAGCCACTTCGAAGGATTCGTACTTCCTTCAGAGATGAACTCCTTATACGCCTGTTGATTGAGGCGTACGACCAGCGTCTTGTGGGAGGGGCCCACCTTTACGTCGTCGAATTGTGACACAGCTTTCTCGGTAGAGGAGAAAGAGGTCCCCAGCAGAGTCGTCAGCTTGTTTGCTATTAAAATTATTTGATTAAATTTCAACACAAACTGTCACGACCCGCACCCTAGAGTAAGGGCACGAGACGTGAATACGTCCAGCCTACGCCGCAGTGTCGGCGGTAGAACGTTGTCCTAGGTCACAACATCTAACAGTATATATATCTAAACAGTTTATACTCCCCGAATGGGGGTGACATAGCAATAGAAACTCGATCACAACTAAGGAAGATATAGCACGATATGAATAGAACTCAAGGAAATAAAATAGATAAAACCATAGTCTAAGATAATCCCAGCAGTACAAGTCTCAGATAAAGAATATATACAAAACTGATCTCCAGAATAAGAGTCTAACTAGAACATGATCCAACTACATAGATAAAAGCCTAAAATCTAATCTAGGCAGTCGGGGGAAGGTCCTCAGCTACTGCTGGATCCTCCTGAGGGTCCAGCTCACAGGTGTCATCAAGGGCTGCCCCGTAATAGGTGTCCAGGCAAGCCTCCTCCTCGTCCTCTGTAATATTTTCAACAGGTCCAGTCAGGACAGGAGCGAGCACAGTACATCTCAACAATTCATAGCAGGTTAGAAAATATAAACATGCAGTAAAGTAAGATACAAGTACTGGAAGAAATGCGATATGTAAACAGGAAGAGAACTGTAATGTAAATATCTACTATACATAGAGAACTAGCAGTGACTAGTGAGTCAGAGTACAATATGGACATGTAAATGGCATAGGAGATTCTGATAAGACACTAAGGATGAGATTCTGATAAGAACTACTGGTGTATTATTCACATGCCCAATTCTACTCCCCCGTACCCCAATCAATACACAAGGATCTATACAGGTTATGTTATTGCACAAGATATCACATGGGGGCCCATATAGGGTGTACATGATAGTATACATGGGGGCTCTGTGAACATGAGAGTACAAGATTCACAGGAGTGTACATGTAAAATAGAAGCACAGGAGTACATGATGTAAGTGAAACGCACAAGCACAATATAACCGATGCTCCCGAGGGGGATAACATCGCATGTAGAGATCCATATAGTACCAATCCGTGTGACCAACGTGACAGTACAAGTAAAGTAATCTACTGCAGGTAATAATTCTAAGCAGGATATGAAATGATCAGAGAATGTACTCGCCTGTAACTGAGTGTCCGGTATAAAACGTACTGTCCAAGGAGTGGTGTCTGGCTCCTAATCAGAACAGCACAAGTCACAACAAGTCCAGAATATCAAAATGGAGTCCTACTATGCATTCTATATGATTCTAAGTCAATCTAGGCCAAAGTCAACTCTTGGTCAACTTTGGTTAACCCTAGAAGTCAAACTAGGTCAACCAAGTCTAATTAAGTCTAAACTAGGCTAACTAGTCTTCCTTAGTCTTAAACAAGTCTAGCTAAATACTCCTACACATCACTAGGTCAATCTAGCATCACACTTACAAAATTAGATATTTCTATACATTATTTATTCACAATACTCTAATAACTCATATAGGAACACAACTACAATATAAATAGATACATACATTTGAGTTAACATTATATATACCTAGGCTAAGTACTATATGTATACATATAGATATGCATCACACTTAAATACATATGTATAGACATTCTACATAAATATTTCACCCACCATATGTATAGGTATTCATATAGGGTATACTCATGCATAAGAGGGAGAGAAAGCATGTGTGTGTGTGTGTGTGCTACTGTGGTGTGTGTGTGATGAGGGTGTACAGGAATTAGCAAGCAGGAAAAAGTGGTGATGTGGTGTATATATGATGAAGCATTGTGCAGGAACCACAATTAGCAGGAAATACCAGCTACAACAGTGTGTGTGTGGCTAATAAATGTGCAGGAAACAGTGTCAAAGTGTGCAGGAATCAGTGTCAAAGTGTATAGTGAGGCAACAGTGTACAGGGAAATTAATTCAGAAATCAAAGCAGTGAAGAGTTAGGCTGTGTACATGAGTGTTCAGGAAATTGCAAGCAGGAAATGAAAACAGGGAGAGAACTTGAGTGTGTGCAGGAACACACAAGAACTTTCTACCCAAGTGCAGGAACAATAGCATGAAGAAGACTGTGTGTGAAAACAATGTGTGGAAAGGTGTGTAACATTGGAAGAAAAGGAAAAACAGTGTGTATCCTTGTGCTCACATGAATGTCAAGATCCTGGAAATCAGCTACACAGGGAATAATCATCAGTGTAAGAGATCAATGTGTGCAGGAAAAATACAATGACAGGGAACATAGGACAGTGTAAGGAACAAAACAGTGTGCTATTGCAATGGGAAGAAATCTGGGACTTAAACCAACAGTGTAAACTAAATCCAGGTTTTGAATGAACCTGGAAATCAAATCATGAACTCTAATTCTCAGTTTGAAGAAACCCAAACAGCCTACAATTCTCAGTTCTCAGTCCCAATAATTCCCAGGTTTTTAGAAAACCACATGGCAATCAATGTCAGGGTAACTCAGGTTTTAAACCAAGAAGCAATTCTCAGATTTCATCCAATAGCCCATATTCAAAGTAAAAACCTAGCTAGCATGTATATTGATATGTGGGAAGAAATTGATTAAACAATTTAAAATAAAACATAAATTATACAACAGTGAAGAACAAGTGTTGTGTCACATGTGTATCAGGATTTTACAAACCACATTGCAAATTCGAAACCACAACTCATTAACATTCTAACAAATTGCAAATCCTATCATAACAGAGATTTAACATCATATTTAGAATCTAATTAACTTATTTAAACACCAATTTAAACATTAATCAGAACTTTAAACAACAGAACCATTCACACAGGAAAGTATCAGGACCCAATCCTCGTGCACGTGTGCACGCGTATCGTGCACACGACACGACACGAATTGGGTCGAGTCCCTTTGCAGGGTGGTTCGCCTAGAGTCCCTCTAGGTCTGTGTCACCCTGGTTTGTGTCAACGTGTCCTGTGTCAAGAATGGCACACACGTATCAGACGTGCAAAACACAGAATCGAACCTAGGCAAGGCCCCGTGCACATGATCGTGCGTGTCCGACACGACACTAACTGTCATGCCACTTGGGGGGTGTCATGACAGACACTGCCCCAAGGTGTCCAGAGAAAATCACGTGTCCTCGTGTCCTAGCCAGTGAGTTATTTGGCTCGGGTAGCAGGGGAAGGTGACAGCCCCGAGCCCAGTGCACGCGACCGTGTCCAATCCAATTTGCACCCGACACGGACACAAAAACACCAAGGTCCCTTCATGAAAATTAAAGAGCACACCTAGATCTACAAACCCATTCAAACAAAATTTAAAAATAACAAAATCGAATCCTCAGAGGCATTTGGTCGAACACCTAGAATACTAGGCTGATACGTGTCCAATACGGACACGAAACGAATCCAAATCCTAGGTTTAAGCTATCCTACAGTAGGGGTAGGGCTAGGGCCTTCCTAAAATGGATTTGGATAGAATTTTAATGGACTATTGAGAGATTTACCTATTGATTCACAAAGGGTGGAAAAAACCTCCAAAAGCAATGAGCTCCTCAAGCAACAAGTGTCCAAATTGTTTCTTCCTGCACAACAATTAATTCCAGCAGCAAGAGGAAGGAATTTAGGTTCTAATGGAATTGGTTTGAAGGAAAAAGGAATTAAATTGGATTTTTTATGATTTTTGAAAGATGTAACTCACCTTCTTCCTTAGAAATTTGCTAGAACCCTAAAAGAGGCTAGCCCTAAAACTAGGAGGGATTAAATAGGGGAATCCCTATGTGGATAAGGTGGCCGGCCTTGTAGGTTAGGATTAGGGTTGAGCTAGGTTTGAGTCCAATCTAGCTAAATCACATAATGACTTGTGAAACCACAAGCCATTCACTAAATCAAAAGATTTCTAATTTCTAATTCTAGTTCTATGAATCACTAACCACTAACTTGAGTCACACTAGGTTAGACTAGGGTCACTTGACCTAACCAAACCCAACTAACCATGGTTAGTTCCTAGGTTGGTCTACATGAGTCAAAACTGGCCAAAAATCAAACTAGTCCAAATAAATCCAAAATAATTTCTAAAAATTCCCATAATTTCTAATTAATACTAATAAATTTTATTTACCCCAAAAAATGACAAAAATACTCTCACACTAGAAATGTGGTAGTGACAAATCTACCCTCCTTAAAAGAATTTTGTCCTCGGAATTGAAAGACGAAATGCAACTGATGAGAAGGATAGAAGTATACCTCGAGG
This sequence comes from Iris pallida, assembly GCA_029216955.1. NCBI lineage: Eukaryota > Viridiplantae > Streptophyta > Magnoliopsida > Asparagales > Iridaceae > Iris > Iris pallida. Next base: position 17,592,909 of record JANAVB010006800.1, read on the forward strand.
TCCAAAAAGATAAGGGTGCCGCTCGCGCATCTCATCCTCCCGCTCCCAGGTAGACTCTCCTGGAGAATGATGCCTCCATGCGACGCGTACCAAGGGTATCACCTGGTTCCTCAGAACCTTCTCCCGTCGATCCAGAATCTCCACAGGCTGCTCTGGAAAGCTGAGAGAAGGGCCCACCTCAATCTCCGAATGATCGAGCACATGGCTAGGGTCAGCCACATACCGTCTCAACTGTGATACATGAAATACGTTGTGGACCCCCACAAGTGCAGGCGGCAAGTCTAGCCTGTAAGCCACATCACCGACTCTTCCGCTGATAACGAAGGGGCCGATGAAGCGCGGGCTAAGCTTTCCGCCTCCACCAAAACATATCGTACCACGAGTCGGAGATATCCTCAAGAAAACCTGGTCTCTGACCTAATCACAAGCAAGGTCTCAATTAATAATAATAAACAACATGATCAAATCATAAACAAACAACCTAAATCTAATCCTACTCTAATCTGTACCTCAAACTCCAAGGGTCTCCGGTGGCTATCGGCCCAGTGCCGATGTCTGTCCTGCGCCACGCGAAGTCTGTCCCTGATGAGCTTTACCTTCTCGGCCGCATCCACAATCATCTCTGGCCCCAGCAAAGCTCGCTCACCAACATCATCCCAGGATAAGGGTGTACGGCACCTACGCCCGTACAGAGCCTCGAAAGGTGACATCTTGATGCTGGCCTGGAAACTATTGTTATAGGCAAACTCCACCAAATGAAGAAGATCCTCCCAAGAACCTCCAAAGTCCAGGACGCACGTCCGCAGCATATCCTCGAGAGTCTGAATAGTCCGCTCTGACTGTCCGTCCGTCTGGGGGTAGTATGCAGTACTGAACTTGAGCTGAGTGCCCAAGCTGGTCTGCAGACTCCTCCAGAAATGGGAAGTAAAACGGCTATCCCGATCCGAGACGATACTGACCGGAACTCCGTGGATCCTGACTATCTGCCGCATATACATCTCCGCCAGCCTCTCTGTAGACGTACCCACCTTGAATGGCAAGAAGTGGGCCGATTTGGTCAACCTGTCCACGATGACCCAAATCGCGTCTTTCCCTCCTGGAGTACGCGGCAATCCTGATAAGAAGTCCATCGTGATATGCTCCCATTTCCACTCGGGAATGGGCAGCGGCTGCAACAATCCACCGGGCCTCTGTCTCTCTGCCTTGACCTGCTGGCAGACCAAGCACCTAGCTACGAACTGGGACACCTCCCGCTTCATTCCTGACCACCATACGTGCTCCCGCAGATCTCGGTACATCTTGTTGGCACCCGGGTGTATAGAGTACTGCGATCTGTGGGCCTCCTGCATAATCTGCTCTCTGAGCTCCCCACTAGGTACACATAACCTGGCACCGTGCCTCAGGGCACCATCCTCTGCAAGTGAGAACTCAGGATCCCCTACTCCAATACTGATCTGCTCTCTGATACTCTGGAAAGCCACATCCTCGAACTGGGCCGCCTTGATCCTGTCTATCAAGTCTGACTGTATCTGCATCCCCCACAGCTGCATCTGTACTCCTGGCACGATCACCTCAATCCCAAGGCTCTCCAAGTCGGCAAGCAAATGCCGATCCATGGTCAAACACATGGCTGTCGGATACCTGCTCAAGGCATCGGCAACCACGTTGGCCTTCCCTGGATGATACTGCAGTGTAATGTCGAAGTCCTTCATCAACTCCAACCATCTGCGCTGTCTCATGTTCAACTCCTTCTGAGTGAACACATACTTTAGGCTCTTGTGATCTGTGAAGATCTCCACCCGCTCACCATACAGATAATGCTTCCACAGCTTCAAAGCAAAAATCACTGCTGCCAGCTCCAGGTCGTGGGTAGGGTAATTCTTCTCATGGGGACGTAACTGCCTGGAAGCATACACAATTACCTTTCCGTGCTGCTGCAATACACAACCCAGCCCCTTCCCTGAAGCATCACTATAAATAGTGAATCCACCTGATCCTGAAGGCAACGTCAGAATCGGAGCTGTCGTCAGCCGCTTCTTCAACTCATCAAAAGCTGCCTGACACTCCTCTGACCATACATACTCTGCATCCTTCCGGGTCAACCGTGTCAACGGCTCTGCAACCCAGGAGAAATCCTACACAAATCTCCGGTAATATCCTGCCAGCCCCAGGACGCTCCTGATCTCTGCAACTGAAGTCGGCGCTGCCCATGCCTCGACTGCTACAATCTTCTTGGGGTCAACTGAGATACCATCTCCAGTCACCACGTGCCCCAAGAAGTCCACACGGTCCAAGAAAAACTCACACTTGGAGAGTTTTTCATAAAGCTGCTCCTTCCTGAGAACCTCCAGCACTATCCGCAGATGCTCCTCGTGCTCCTCTTCAGTCTTGGAATATATCAAGATATCATCTATAAACACTACCACAAACTGATCCAGATACTGATGGAACACCTTGTTCATAAGGTTCATAAACACAGCTGGTGCATTGGTTAGCCCAAATGGCATAACCAAAAACTCGAACTGTCCATACCGCGTCCTGAAAGCGGTCTTGGGAATATCCTCCCCCTTCACCTTCACCTGGTGATATCCCGACCTCAGATCAATCTTGGAGAATACCCGAGCTCTGCTCAACTGGTCAAATAGATCGTCGATCCGCGGCAGTGGGTATCTGTTCTTGATCGTAAGGTTGTTGAGTGCCCTGTAGTCAATACACATGCATACTGACCCATCCTTCTTCGGCACAAACAACACTGGTGCACCCCATGGCGACGAACTCGAGCGGATAAAGCCCTTGTCCTGCAGTTCATCCACATGCTTCTTCAGCTCCACCAGCTCGCTGTTGTTCACCCGATAGACATGCTGAGAAATAGGCTCCGCTCCTGGAACCAAGTCTATCGAGAACTCAATGTCTCTGTTTGGTGGCAGTTCCGGCAACTCCTCTGGGAAAACATCCATGTACTTTGCTATCAAGGGGTATGGAATCGTCTGCTCCTCGACCGAGACTCCACAGAAGACTCCGCTGCTCTGCTCTGCCTGACGTCTGGAATACTCGAACTCTGGCTCCCCCGACGCTCTGAACAGAACTCTACCCCCTCTGCAATCGATGCTGGCGTGGTGCCTGCTCAACCAATCCATGCCTAGTACTATATCGTAGTTCGGCAATGGCATTACGAGCAGGCTCACCTCCAACTCACGGTCTCCCAGAACTACTCTTCGACCCTTACAAACATCACTCACGAGGATAATACCACCCCCGGTCGTGATCTTGTAAGTCCTAGGCAACGATTCAGCTATAATACCGTGTCTAATCGCAAAAGATACTGAAATGAAGCTATGCGATGCATCCGAATCAAATAATGCAAAAGCTGGACTGGAGTCGAGAAGAATCGAACCTGCAATCAGCTCTCCAGTCACCTCTGCATCTCCAGCTGCCATGGCGAAAGCTCGCCCCTACTGGCCTCCCCTGGCCTGCTGCTGGTGCTGAACAAACCTCTGTTGCTGCGTCGGCAGGGCTGGTCCCCGCTGCTGGCCCACTGGAGCTCTGGCTCCACCTCCCGGAGCTGCTCGTGCTATGCGGCACTCCCCCATCTGGTGATCTGCTGCTCCGCAAAGAAGACACTTCCCGAGCCTCTTCCTGCACTCATTCCATCCATGCCCTGGCTTCTTGCAGAAGGCGCAACTGACTGTCTGCCTGGGTGCCCGATGCTGGAACTGCTGCTGATGAGCCGGCCTCTGCTGAATCGGCTGCGGCTGAAACTGCCTGGGCTGCTGGTGCTGAAAATGAGGCCTCTTGGCCTGGCCCCCGCTGCTGCTGCTGCCCCCAGCTGGGTCCCTCCCTCTCTTGAGCCTAAGCTCAAGATCATCCTCTGCTAGCAGCGCGCCCGTCAAGATCTCCTCAAATGTAGCATCTCGGTTCCCCTTGGTCAGGGACTTGACCTCCTTGACCAGACCCTTCCGAAACCTCTGGGCCTTCGCCGTCTCGCTCAGACCCTCAACAAACCTGCCGAGACGGCCAAACTCTCCCGCATACTCCTCAACTGAGAGGCTCCCCTGGACCAAGCTCTCAAACTGCGTCTCCAAGGCTCTGACTGCTGAATCCGGGAAGAACTTCTTCTTGAAGAAGCCCCGGAACTGCTCCCAAGTCTGCCCTGGTACCCCCACCCTGGGGTCCGACTGATACCAGGTGCAAGCAAGATCTCGCATCCGGCTAGCTGCCGCCTCGATCTGAAGGTCTGCCGGAATCCTGGCCAAGCGGAAGATCTCCTCCATATGCTCGATCCACTCGTCGGCATATAGGATCCCCTCTGTCCCCATGAAGTCTCTGGGGCTCATCTTCTGAAACTGCTCGATCCCTGGTGTCCTCTGCTGCTGTACCACCGGTCGAGCTACGGCTGTCGTGACAGCCAACTCCATGCCTCGGTCTTGCCGAGCCTGCTGTCGGTCCATGAACTGCTGAAAATATGCGAACATCTGAGCTGCGTCCACATGTCCTGGAGGCGGTGGTGGCTAGAAAGGATCCTCTGGATAGACCGGGTCCTGCCTCCCAGTCGGTGGATGCATGTCCCCTGCTGCGGCTACCGAAGTCTCAACACGAGCTGAGGTGACAAGAGCTGTAGTCCCCTGGCCTCGCCGTGCTGGCTGAGAGGTAGCAGTCCCCTCTATAGCATCATCATGGACGGCACGCTGTGAATGAGTCTCTACCATCCTGAAGATAGACAAACAAGAGTATCAATTTCTGAGAAAGAAGCGAAATAACAAAGGCGGACAATTATAATTCGAAGGATCAGCAGACAAAAGGATTTAGATGGCAATAAAAGAAAGTTTCCTAAAGTGATTGAGTATCTTAAAAAAATTAATATCCTATATCCTATAGCAGGCTGCAGCGATACTCTAGTTTGAGTACCACTACACTTCTAGTCTAGACCTGCATGGGCCACCACTAAAAACGTGTCACGACCCGTACCCTAGAGTAAGGGCACGAGACGTGAATACGTCCAGCCTACGTCGCAGTGTCGGCGGTAGAACGCTGTCCTAGGTCACAACATCTAACAGTATATATATCTAAACAGTTTATACTCCCCAAATGGGGGTGACATAGCAATAGAAACTCGATCACAACTAAGGAAGATATAGCACGATATGAATAGAACTCAAGGAAATAAAATAGATAAAACCATAGTCTAAGATAATCCCAGCAGTACAAGTCTCAGATAAAGAATATATACAAAACTGATCTCCAGAATAAGAGTCTAACTAGAACATGATCCAACTACATAGATAAAAGCCTAAAATCTAATCTAGGCAGTCGGGGGAAGGTCCTCAGCTACTGCTGGATCCTCCTGAGGGTCCAGCTCACAGGTGTCATCAAGGGCTGCCCCGTAATAGGTGTCCAGGCAAGCCTCCTCCTCGTTCTCTGTAATATTTTCAACAGGTCCAGTCAGGACAGGAGCGAGCACAGTACATCTCAACAATTCATAGCAGGTTAGAAAATATAAACATGCAGTAAAGTAAGATACAAGTACTGGAAGAAATGCGATATGTAAACAGGAAGAGAACTGTAATGTAAATATCTACTATAAATAGAGAACTAGCAGTGACTAGTGAGTCAGAGTACAATATGGACATGTAAATGGCATAGGAGATTCTGATAAGACACTAAGGATGAGATTCTGATAAGAACTACTGGTGTATTATTCACATGCCCAATTCTACTCCCCCGTACCCCAATCAATACACAAGGATCTATACAGGTTATGTTATTGCACAAGATATCACATGGGGGCCCATATAGGATGCACATGATAGTATACATGGGGGCTCCGTGAACATGAGAGTACAAGATTCATAGGAGTGCACATGTAAAATAGAAGCACAGGAGTACATGATGTAAGTGAAACGCACAAGCACAATGTACCCGATGCTCCCGAGGGGGATAACATCGCATGTAGAGATCCATATAGTACCAATCCGTGTGACCAACGTGACAGTACAAGTAAAGTAATCTACTGCAGGTAATAATTCTAAGCAGGATATGAAATGATCAGAGAATGTACTCGCCTGTAACTGAGTGTCCGGTATGAAACGTACTGTCCAAGGAGTGGTGTCTGGCTCCTAATCAGAACAGCACAAGTCATAACAAGTCCAGAATATCAAAATGGAGTCCTACTATGCATTCTATATGATTCTAAGTCAATCTAGGCCAAAGTCAACTCTTGGTCAACTTTGGTCAACCCTAGAAGTCAAACTAGGTCAACCAAGTCTAATTAAGTCTAAACTAGGCTAACTAGTCTTCCTTAGTCTTAAACAAGTCTAGCTAAATACTCCTACACATCACTAGATCAATCTAGCATCACACTTACAAAATTAGATATTTCTATACATTATTTATTCACAATACTCTAATAACTCATATAGGAACACAACTACAATATAAATAGATACATACATTTGAGTTAACATTATATATACCTAGGCTAAGTACTATATGTATACATATAGATATGCATCACACTTAAATACATATGTATACACATTCTACATAAATATTTCACCCACCATATGTATAGGTATTCATATAGGGTATACTCATGCATAAGAGGGAGAGAAAGCATGTGTGTGTGTGTGCTACTGTGGTGTGTGTGTGATGAGGGTGTACAGGAATTAGCAAGCAGGAAAAAGTGGTGATGTGGTGTATATATGATGAAGCATTGTGCAGGAACCACAATTAGCAGGAAATACCAGCTACAACAGTGTGTGTGTGGCTAATAAATGTACAGGAAACAGTATCAAAGTGTGCAGGAATCAGTGTCGAAGTGTGTAGTGAGGCAACAGTGTACAGGGAAATTAATTCAGAAATCAAAGCAGTGAAGAGTTAGGCTGTGTACATGAGTGTTCAGGAAATTGCAAGCAGGAAATGAAAACAGGGATAGAACTTGAGTGTGTGCAGGAACACACAAGAACTTTCTACCCAAGTGCAGGAACAATAGCATGAAGAAGACTGTGTGTGAAAACAATGTGTGGAAAGGTGTGTAACATTGGAAGAAAAGGAAAAACAGTGTGTATCCTTGTGCTCACATGAATGTCAAGATCCTGGAAAACAGCTACACAGGGAATAATCATCAGTGTAAGAGATCAATATGTGCAGGAAAAATACAATAACAGGGAACATAGGACAGTGTAAGGAACAAAACAGTGTGCTATTGCAATGGGAAGAAATCTGGGACTTAAACCAACAGTGTAAACTAAACCCAGGTTTTGAATGAACCTGGAAATCAAATCATGAACTCTAATTCTCAGTTTGAAGAAACCCAAACAGCCTACAATTCTCAGTTCTCAGTCCCAATAATTCCCAGGTTTTTAGAAAACCACATGGCAATCAATGTCAGGGTAACTCAGGTTTTAAACCAAGAAGCAATTCTCAGATTTCATCCAATAGCCCATATTCAAAGTAAAAACCTAGCTAGCATGTATATTGATATGTGGGAAGAAATTGATTAAACAATTTAAAATAAAACAGAAATTATACAACAGTGAAGAACAAGTGTTGTGTCACATGTGTATCAGGATTTTACAAACCACATTGCAAATTTGAAACCACAACTCATTAACATTCTAACAAATTGCAAATCCTATCATAATAGAGATTTAACATCATATTTAGAATCTAATTAACTTATTTAAACACCAATTTAAACATTAATCAGAACTTTAAACAACAGAACCATTCACACAGGAAAGTATCAGGACCCAATCCTCGTGCACGTGTGCACGCGTGTCGTGCACACGACACGACACGAATTGGGTCGAGTCCCTTTGCAGGGTGGTTCGCCTAGAGTCCCTCTAGGTCTGTGTCACCCTGGTTTGGGTCAACGTGTCCTGTGTCAAGAATGGCACACACGTATCAGACGTGCAAAACACAGAATCGAACCTAGGCAAGGCCCCGTGCACATGATCGTGCGTGTCCGACACGACACTAACTGTCATGCCACTTGGGGGGTGTCATGACAGACACTGCCCCAAGGTGTCCAGAGAAAATCACATGTCCTCGTGTCCTAGCCAGTGAGTTATTGGGCTCGGGTAGCAGGGGAAGGTGACAGCCCCGAGCCCAGTGCACGCGACCGTGTCCAATCCAATTTGCACCCGACACGGACACAAAAACACCAAGGTCCCTTTATGAAAATTAAAGAGCACACCTAGATCTACAAACCCATTCAAACAGAATTTAAAAATAACAAAATCGAATCCTCAGAGGCATTTGGTCGAACACCTAGAATACTAGGCTGATACGTATCCAATACGGACACGAAACGAATCCAAATCCTAGGTTTAAGCTATCCTACAGTAGGGGTAGGGATAGAGCCTTCCTAAAATAGATTTGGACAGAATTTTAATGCACTATTGAGAGATTTACCTATTGATTCACAAAGGGTAGAAAAAGCCTCCAAAAGCAATGAGCTCCTCAAGCAACAAGTGTCCAAATTGTTTCTTCCTGCACAACAATTAATTCCAGCAGCAAAAGGAAGGAATTTAGGTTCTAATGGAATTGGTTTGAAGGAAAAAGAAATTAAATTGGATTTTTTATGATTTTTGAAAGATGTAACTCACCTTCTTCCTTAGAAATTTGCTAGAACCCTAAAAGAGGCTAGCCCTAAAACTATGAGGGATTAAATAGGGGAATCCCTATGTGGATAAGGTGGCCGGCCATGTAGGTTAGAATTAGGGTTGAGCTAGGTTTGAGTCCAATCTAGCTAAATCACATAATGACTTGTGAAACCACAAGCCATTCACCAAATCAAAAGATTTCTAATTTCTAATTCTAGTTCTATGAATCACTAACCACTAACTTGAGTCACACTAGGTTAGACTAGGGTCACTTGACCTAACCAAACCCAACTAACCATGGTTAGTTCCTAGGTTGGTCTACATGAGTCAAAACTGGCCAAAAATCAAACTAGTCCAAATAAATCCAAAATAATTTCTAAAAATTCCCATAATTTCTAATTAATACTAATAAATTTTATTTACCCCAAAAAATGACAAAAATACCCTTATACTAGAAATGTGGTAGTGACACAAACAGAACAGTATTACAATATAGGACTTAGGCATAGTTCTAGGAGTACACTTTTGTTTAATCTGGGTTCCATTGCCAATGGAGTGAGTGGTAATGCGTTGACTCCATTGACGATCTGACGACGGTTATCGGTTCTCTAAAGGTCTGAATTGCTCTGGGTGCTGGAGCTTGCTGAGAGGAGGAAGACGTTGAGTGTCTGTATCTGCCTCTTTGGTGGCGCGAAGTCTCTATCTGTTCGTTGTGGAGGTTGATATGTGTGCACGTAGGTCGGTCCGTGTGGAAGAATAAAATGATCCCTCTATTTATAGTTTTAATGGTTGGCTGCTCATGCGCGCATGTAGGATGCGCCTGTACGCGAGGACACCACGTATTGATTGCTGATGGAGGCACATGGATGATACGCCCTGATCGAGGGGTTGACTTCTTCATGTTGCTGTTGTGAGCTGGCACGTAGCAGAGAAGAAGATCTTTCTGTTGCTGAGATCTTGGATGAGTTGAGTCAAAGGACACGTGTCATCGACCCATGGCTCGGAGATCTCTGATTTGGTGGGGAATGATCTGGTAGGATGCGCCTAGGATTGGGCGCATGAGGAGACTTTGGCTCGTAACCTTTAGGAGTCACGAACCATTCTGGGCGCATGGCTTTTGAGGCGCATGCAGAGCTTCAGTAGTGACTTTAATCCTGTCTTTTGGAATCAGGGAGAAGTCTGGGGCGCATGGCTTTTGAGGCGCATGCAGAGTTGTGACAGTGACTTTCCTTTTGTCTTTAGGGATCAGTAAAAAGTCTGAGGCACACAGCTTTTGGGGCGTATGCAAATTTGGGCGCATGGCCGCGGAGGCACATGCGAGATGGTTGGGTGGCCACGTGGCAGTAGCCGTCGTAGGAAAGTAATGATGATGTTGACGTTGGCGATGCTTCATCTTCTAAAAAAGCTGCCGACTGTTCAGACTTCGGGAGGCGTGCTGCCAACTCTGTCAGTTCAGCATTTAATGTTTGTGACATTCGATGGACAGCTGAGTGGGTGCGTCGGTTGGCGTTCCACTAGGCGTATGGGAACGCATGGGGGCGCATCCCCTGTGATGTGCTTGGTACTGAAGGGCGCGTCTGTGTGATGCGCTTGATGTTGAATGGCACGTCTCTGTGATGCACGATCTGGCCGGCGCATCCGCTTCGTGAGACGTCTTTGATGGTACAACTGTTACATTCTTTGAGTGCTTTAAATAGCCGTTTTGACTTGGCTGAATTCGAAGCGTTTGGTTCATCCATTTAATGCAAATTTATTGCACGAAATTCGGAGAGCCATCCGCTTGGCACATGGGTTTGATTTGCCCGGCCTATAAATAGTGGCATGGAGAGAGGGTTGGCCTCTCGTTTTCTCACATCTTTCCGATATGAACTTGTGTACTCGAATGCATTCTGTTGACGAGATGCTCCCGAGAGTAAAAATGCGACGCAGTGTCTTTGTTGATGCCCTTGAAGGTGACTGTTACATCCAAAAGTCGGAGTCGAGGGCTTCCGAGGCAGGCGGAAGGTGCCTGTTGCATCCAAAGATAGGGATGCTCGGGCCTCGTCTTCGTTGTGCAGGAAGAGCCGTAGATCGGAATTACGGTGTGTCACTTTCCGTTCCCAGAATACGTATTCTAAATACATGTACTGCTGGAATGTATTTATTTAATATTTATCATGTATTGTTCTGTATTTAAATTCCTATAATTTCCTGCTAATTATTTTCTGTATTTTACTTTCTGCTTTTATACTCTGCTTTAGCTTTGTTTTGGGTTCGGCTCAGATTGGTTTAATTATGTTGGTTCATCATGAACTGAAATAAACCCCCACCTATCACCACCCCATTTAAAGCCCCAAACCCTTTCTCTCTCTTCATTACTTCTTCTCATTACTCTTCTTCTTCCTTCTAACTCTCCCACCAACCTAGGAGAGCAAAGCAAGTGCCAACTTGTTTCCTGATGGATCCCCATTATTATTGTTCCATCATCTTTCTTATTTGACTCTAAGTCTCTTTAGTACTTAGCATTTTCAATTTCTATGGCTTATTTATTGTAGATCTAAGTTTGATACATTTTTGGATTTCTTAGGTTTTGATCTAGTAAACTTTGTTATCTTTAAGTTTTGATGGTTCCATGTTGTAGAGAATTTCGTTATACCCAATTTTGACCTATGGAAGTCCATATTTGGGCTTGGGATGAAGGATTTATGGAGCTTGGAAGCAATGGCTTCCATGGTTCTGTTCTCAGAAAAATTCGGAGAGGAAGAACAGCCACAGCGCATGATATTATTTATTTCCCAATCATTTCCCGCAACGCATGAGATTTATTTTCCACAGCCGCATGAATCTTTCTTTCTCAGGCGCATGATATTATTTATTTCCTAATCATTTTCCACAGCGTCCACAGCCGCATGAATCTTTCTTCCTCAGGCGCATGAGATTATTTATTTCCCAATCATTTCCCACAGCGCATGAGATTATTTATTTCCCAATCATTTTCCACAGCGCATGAGATTTATTTCCCACAGTCGCATGAATCTTTCTTCCTCAGCCGCATGATATTATTTATTTTCCAATCATTTCCCACAACGCATGAGATTATTTATTTTCCAATCATTTTCCACAGCGCAAGAGATTTATTTTCCACAGCCGCATGAATCTTTCTTCCTCAGTCGCATGATATTATTTATTTTCCAATCATTTTCCTCAGGCGCATGAGATTATTTATTTTCCAATCATTTCCCACAGCGCATGAGATTATTTATTTCCCAATCATTTCTCACAGCGCATAAGATTATTTATTTCCCAATTATTTCCCACAGCGCATGAGATTTATTTTCCAGAGCCGCATGAATCTTTCTTCCTCAGGCGCATGATATTATTTATTTCCTAATCATTTCCCACGGTGCATGAGATTTATTTTCTACAGCCGCATGAATCTTTCTTCCTGCGCATGATATTATTTATTTTCCAATCATTTTCCACAGCGAATGAGATTATTTATTTCCCAATCATTTTCCACAGCGCATGAGATTTATTTCCCACAGCCGCATGAATCTTTCTTCCTCAGGCGCATGATATTATTTATTTTCCAATCATTTCCCACAGCGCATGAGATTTATTTCCCACAGCCGCATGAATCTTTATTCCTCAGACGCATGAGATTATTTATTTTCCCATCATTATTTTCCAATCATTATTTATTTCCCAATTTTATTTCTCGAATTTGGTATTAATTAACATTGATTGTTATCTTGATTTATAATTGATCATGCGTTCCTAGATGGAACTAAGAGACTGGCTAGTCGTCTTATTGAATTAGATGGAATAAGACACGTTCATATTAACTATGAACTATTACAATCAATTGGTCAATCCCGAATATTGGCATATGGATACATGCAGGCTACAATTTATTTATTTATTTTATGAAAGTAGCATGTGCACTCTATGGTCAAGGCATGATTATTTCGTGGTTAGTTTTAATTATTGCATTACGCTATGTAAGACCTACAACCTAACCGTACGGGTATCGTTGTAGAGTTGGGCATATCGTACTTTGTACGGAAGTACTCATTCTGAATGACCATAATCCACGGCATGGAATTTCACTTAACATAGAGGCTACTAAGTTAAATAAAATAATGATTGCATGGAGAGTATGGATTTCCGAGTTCTTACATGGCAGCCCTCTTTGGGACTATTAGTGCCCGACAGGCCGGCTGGTTCCCACAGATACTGCAAGTCTGCTACACGGACAGGGAGCGGTATCTACTTATATTATTGTATATTATATATTGATGACGGGCGTCCTGCTGGGACTCGTCTAATTTATGATTGGCACAATTGATTGATTGGATAGACTAGCCTTGCTTGTCCATAGTAAGAACTGAGAAATCCTTATTGCATAATTCCAGGATAACTTAGGACTCACAGTAGTAAGACGTAGGAATTGGATGGCCGTTTAAGTTGATTTGTTTGTGTATTGTACCTACTCTTACCTAACTGAGATGATCAGAGCATCAGGACACGACGGGCCAACTTCTCTCCTTGTTTGGTTGGGAGGTTGGTTCGAAGTGTCGTGATGTTACGTGAATCCCAGTAGCAAACAGAGATCTATTATTATATTCTCTTATTTACTGGTTTAATGTCTCATATCGTGCTTCCTTGCGGTACTTGCTATTAGAGGTCTAACCTCTCTGGTTTTGCATGGCCAGATTTAGAGCCGGTTCCCGAGGACTCAGCTTACCTCTACCTCTAAGATGGTCAATACTAGATGAATGATCGCAGAAGGACTCGAGTGGGTTCCTTACTTTCCCGCTCATTTTTGTTACTTACTCTATATTTTGCCGTTTGGCACTGACATGTTAGTCGGATAGTCTTGCACTTACTTTTACATAATTGTAATTAAGTCAGACTGCAGCTGATAACAATTGTGTATATGTTGCTATATCATCTGGCTATGTTTTGTAAAGCCAGATCTCAAGAACATTTTGACTAAGCGTTTGGGATGCCTTATTGCTTTATCTTAAATGTTCTCTGTTATTGCTTCTTGTTTGAATGATTGAGACAATAGATGTGAAGTTACCATAGCGAGACTTTCATGTAGTATGCACCCCCTTGTCTTTTAGACAGCATTGATCGTATTATACGGTATTCATCTACCCGTAATACGTAGCTGGCTGAGTCATTTCCCCGCTCTCCAGTATTCTGGTTCTGGGGCGTGACAAGGTTTTAGTGGTGGCCCATGCAGGTCTGATTTTAGACTTGTGGGGTGTTTTAATTTATAGGATGTCTCAATCACACATGTTCCCCCTAGATCTCATGATTCGTTACTCTCGACTCTAGCTTGACATTCCGGTATCCTTTGACTTCATTGATCTTTCCTGTCCGATTGTTTGATTGTTCTTTTGTCCCTTTTCTTAGGGGCACCTCGTCCGCATCTGTCATGATTGGGCAACAATAACAAGGGCAACATGGGCAACCTGACTAGGTTGGCCAGCAACAAGGGCCAGTACTACCTCAAGAGACTATTCAAGAAGAAGTGATAATCGAACCAGGAGCAGGACCGCAGTATCCGGAAGTTCCAACACCACCAATAGTTCCACCTACCCCTGTGGAAGTGGACACACCAGCCCTTCTGGAGATCATAAGAGGGATGATGGCAACTCAGCAACATCAGATGTTGGCCCAGCATCGCATGCACTCTCAGTTACAAGAGCAGAATGTGTTACTCAACCAAGGATTGCAGACTGCTTTGAAAAGAGGGGCAAGGACAGATTCAGGAGCGTCAGCCAGGTTTTACAAGTACAACCCCCGCCGTTTCGAAGGAACGGAGGATGCCATCTCAGCAGATGCATGGCTTAAGGATATTGAGGCTATTTTGACAGGCGCTAAGGTGCCGGCAGAAGAACGTATGGATCAGGTAAAGTTGTTACTTCAGGATCTCGCACGTGATTGGTGGAAATCAGAGGAGGTAGGCATCAGACGTCCGGTGGCTTGGGACAATTTTACAGCAAGATTGAAGACAAAGTATTATGGAGTTATGGTACAGTTTGAGCTACAACAGAAGTTTATCAATTTTAGACAGGCTGGCAAGACGGTAGATGCTTATGCAGCAGAGTTCTACAGATTGAGTAGGTTCGCCCCTGAGATGGTAGCCACAGAGAGCCAGAGGGGTATGAGGTTTCAGCAAGGGTTTCATCTTGAACTCTTGCAGTTGATAGAGGGGCACAATTATCAGACTTTCGATGAGATATTGACGGCCACTCGGAGACATGAGATCACCACTCAGAGGATCACGGCAAGGACTGGAGGTCAGAAGAGATCACACAGTCAGATTGAAGGAGAAGGAAGAGCAGCGCCCCGTACAACAGCATCATCCCCTGGCATTCGTATCCACGATGTGGCCCTGCGAGGACCAGCACCACCACCCAGGCAGCAGCAACAACAACAGAGGAAGAACCAGCAACCCCCAGCAGGCTGTACTTATTGCGGGAAGATAGGGCACACTAGAGATGTGTGTCGGACATTGAACGGGCAGTGTTTGATGTGTGGGAATCCAGATCATCGGGTTACTACATGTCCCATGAATTCGAGGTCAGGAGGACAAGTACAACAGTTTCCTGCTCTGCCAGCACCAGGGGCAGGACAGTATCGAGGGCCAGCGGTAGCAGTGAGGCCGTTGGCACAGTGCCCGTTCATGACACAGGCTCAAATATTTCGGTAGCAGGGACCGCCGATGCAGCAACACCAGCACAGACCACCCCAGCATCACCAAGGCAGGGGCCAGCAGCAGCAACAGGCTAGGCCGCAGCATGGGAACCAACAAGGAGGTCGAGGGCAGACATTCACTCTGTCCTTAGAGGAGGCATTAGCATCGGAAGATATTGTGGCAGGTAACATTCTCGTCGCCTCATATCCCGCAGTAGCATTGTTTGATTCAGGAGCATCACACTCATTTATATCTGCACAATTTGTGACACGGCTAGGAATGGAGTTCGAGGCATTGCCAGGGAGGTTGAATATACTCACTGGCAATGGGCTCGTAGGAGTTAGTAGAGTTATTCTAGCGTGTAGCGTTATAGTTTGCGGGCATTCCTTACCCGCCCGGTTGATAAAATTTCTTGTTGGAAATTTTGACGTTATCTTATGAATGGACTGGCTGAAAGACAGTCATGCGACAATAAATTATCGTAGAGGGAGTGTATCTTTTGATATTCCAGTCATGAAGCGGTTCACCTTAGTCAGATCAGTGGCAACTCAACAAGAGCAGGGAGTAGTGACGGCAATGGAAGAAGTTCAAGTTCCGAAGGTAGTTGAAGAATTTCTGGACGTATTTTCCGAAGAACTTCCAGGTCTACCACCGGTTAGAGATATTGAGCTCAGTATAGAATTGGCACCTGGAACTAAACCGATATCAGATCGAGTTTATAGAATGACGGATTCCGAGCAGGCTAAGGTATATCAGAACATAGAGGAACTGAAGGAGAAGAAGTTCATCCAAGCTAGCATATCACCATGGGCAGCACCAGTGGTACTTGTGGAGAAGAAGGATGGGTCATCCAGATTGTGCATCGATTACAGAAAGCTTAACGCAGCAACAGTAAAGAACAAGTACCCACTACCCAGGATCGACGACTTATTTGATCAGTTGAGCAAAGCTAGAGTTTTCTCCAAGATAGATCTTCGTTCAGGGTATCATCAAGTGAGGGTTCGGAAGGAAGACATTCCCAAGACAGCGTTCAGGTCGAAGTATGGGCATTATGAATTCTTAGTAATGCCGTTTGGTTTGACCAATGCTCCAGCAATCTTTATGGATTTAATGAATTACATCTTTATGCCGTACCTTGATCAATTTGTTGTTGTGTTTCTCGACGACATTCTTGTATATTCAACTAGTGAAGAGGAGCATGAAGATCACCTCCGAAAGGTGTTACAGGTTCTGAGAGAGAACCAGTTGTATGCCAAGCTCAGCAAGTGTGAGTTTTGGTCGGATCATATTTCATTTTTGGGTCATATCATATCAGGAGCTGGAGTAGCAGTGGATCCCAAGAAGGTAGAAGCAGTAAAAAGTTGGCCAGTACCCAAGACCGTAGCAGATGTGCAGAGTTTCTTGGGATTGGCAGGATATTACAGAAGGTTTGTATCAGACTTTGCGAGGCTTTCAGCACCCATGACCCAATTGACACGGAAAGATGTACCATTCGTCTGGTCGGTAGAATGCCAGGCATCATTTGAGAACTTGAAGCAGAAGTTGATATCAGCGCCTATTCTTACATTGCCAGTTGGACCCGGAGGTTTTACAGTATATTGTGATGCGTCAGAAAAAGGACTTGGGTGCGTCCTAATGCAACCCAGGAAGGTGATAGCGTATGCATCTAGGCAGCTTCGAGACCACGAGAAGAATTATCCAACTCATGACTTGGAGTTGGCAGCAGTAGTATTTGCTTTGAAGCTATGGAGGTATTACTTATATGGTGACCGAGTAGACATGTACACAGACCATAAAAGTCTAAAGTACATCTTTACTCAGAAGGAGCTGAACATGAGGCAGAGAAGATGGTTGGAGTTGATCAAGGATTACGACGTGGAGCTTCAGTATCATCCAGGCAAGGCTAATGTGGTAGCAGATGCTCTCAGCAGGAGAGGCGGCGCATTTATGTTAACAACACAGAGGCATATTTTAGAAGACCTTCAGGAGATGGGCATCGAGGTTATACTTCCTAGTGATGTAGGAGTTCTGGCGAGTTTACAAGTTCAATCCGACTTGGTAGACAGGATCAAGGTAGCTCAGGCACAAGACCAAAGGATTCAGAAGCTTAGAATAGAATGTGAGTCAGGACTCAGGAAGGAGATGAGAATTCATGAAGATGGTACACTTAGGTTTGGGTCACGTCTATGTGTACCTAGTGAAGATATCAGACAGGAGGTTATGGCAGAAGCTCACAGTTCTCAGTATTCTATACACCCTGGAGGGACCAAGATGTACCAAGATATCAAGCGGCACTTCTGGTGGAACGGGATGAAGAGGGAGATAGCTAGATTCGTTTCCCGTTGCTTGGTATGTCAGCAAGTGAAGACAGAGCAGCAGAGGCCAGCTGGGTTATTGCAACCGCTTCCTATCTCGGAATGGAAGTGGAAACATATTACAATGGACTTTGTGACCGGTTTACCGAGATCACCAAGTGGTAAGGATGCTATTTGGGTAATCGTAGATCGGCTTACGAAGGTGGCACACTTTCTTCCTTTCAGAGTAGGACAATCTACAGAAAAGTTGGCAGAGTTGTATATGCAGCAGATAGTCAGACAGCATGGGATCCCAGTCAGTATTGTGTCAGACAGAGATACCCGTTTTACATCATATTTTTGGAAGAGCTTACATCATAGCTTGGGTACCAAGTTAAGATTTAGCACGGCTTACCATCCACAGACGGACGGACAATCAGAAAGAACAATTCAGACTTTAGAAGACATGTTGCGAGCTTGTACCCTAGATTTTGGAGGATCTTGGGAGAGCTACCTACACTTGGTCGAGTTCTCATACAATAATAGTTATCAAGCCAGTATCCAGATGGCGCCATTTGAAGCATTATATGGTAAGAAATGTAGGTCGCCACTAGCATGGGACGATATCGTAAAGAGAAAGATGTTAGGCCCAGAGATGATTGTTCAGACAGTGGAAGTGATTAAAGGAATTAGAGAGCGACTTCGAGTTGTGCAGGATCGACATCGTCATTGTGCAGACCAGCATCGCAGGCCGCTAGAATTTTCTGTTGGGGACCACGTATTCTTGCGGATCTCATCTACCCGTGGGATCATTAGATTTGGCATTCGCGGGAAGATGAGTCCCCGATACGTGGGCCCGTTTGTTATCCTTGAGAGGATAGTCAATGTTGCTTATCGTTTATCCCTTCCACCTTCGTTACGAGAGGTGCATGACGTGTTTTATGTATCTCAGTTGCGAAGGTATGTATCGGACCCAAGCCATGTCCTTGATTATTATGAGCTAGTTGTTGGTACCAACATGTCTTACGGAGAACAGCCTGTGTTTATTTTGGACCGAAGAGAGAAGATACTCAAGAACTGAACAATTAACCTTGTCCGGGTTGCTTGGGGTCATCACTCTTTAGGAGAGTCAACGTGGGAACGTGAGGATGATATCCGACCACGGTATCCACACCTGTTTGACTCACAAGGTATATTTCCTTCAGTATACCTTGATTGTCTTAACTCCTCATGCTTGTCACCTTATGAGTAGAATTACTTAATGTTGTAGATTGTTAGATGTAGATACATTACTTGTTATTATCATTGTAGAATGATTGCTTACTCAATTGTTTATACTTAGATTAGTTTAGCTTCGATATTTCTATCATGCTTGGATCTGAAATTTCGAGGACGGAATTTTTCTAAGGAGGATAGAGATGTCACTTTCCGTTCCCAGAATACGTATTCTAAATACATGTACTGTTGGAATGTATTCATTTAATATTTATCATGTATTGTTCTGTATTTAAATTCCTATAATTTCCTGCTAATTATTTTCTGCATTTTACTTTCTGCATTTTACTTTCTGCTTTTATACTCTGCTTTAGCTTTGTTTTGGGTTCGGCTCAGATTGGTTTAATTATGTTGGTTCATCATGAACCGAAATAAACCTCCACCTATCACCACCCCATTTAAAGCCCCAAACCCTCTCTATCTTCATTACTTCTTCTCATTACTCTTCTTCTTCCTTCTAACTCTCCCACCAACCTAGGAGAGCAAGGCAAGTGCCAACTTGCTTCCTGATGGATCCACATTATTATTGTTCCATCATCTTCCTTATTTGATTCTAAGTCTCTTTAGTACTTAGCATTTTCAATTTCCATGGCTTATTTGTTGTAGATCTAAGTTTGATACATTTTCGGGTTTCTTAGGTTTTGATCTAGTAAACTTTATTATCTTCCAGTTTTGATGGTTCCATGTTGTAGAGAATTTCGTTATACCCAATTTTGACCTATGGAAGTCCATATTTGGGCTTGGGATGAAGGATTTATGGAGCTTGGAAGCAATGGCTTCCATGGTTCTGTTCTCAGAAAAATTTGGAGAGGAAGAACAGCCACAGCGCATGATATTATTTATTTTCCAAACATTTTCCATAGCGCATGAGATTTATTTCCCACAGCCGCATGAATCTTTCTTCCTCAGGCGCATGATATTATTTATTTCCCAATCATTTTCCACAGCGTCCACAGTCGCATGAATCTTTCTTTCTCAGGCGCATGAGATTATTTATTTCCCAATCATTTTCCACAGCGCATGAGATTATTTATTTCCCAATCATTTCCCACAGCGCATGAGATTTATTTCCCACAGCCGCATGAATCTTTCTTCCTCAGCCGCATGATATTATTTATTTTCCAATCATTTTTCACAGCGCATGAGATTATTTATTTTTCAATCATTTTCCACAGCGCATGAGATTTATTTTTCACAGCCGCATGAATCTTTCTTCCCCAGTCGCATGATATTATTTATTTCCCAATCATTTCCCTCAGGCGCGTGAGATTATTTATTTCCCAATCATTTCCCACAGCGCATGAGATTATTTATTTTCTACTCATTTCCCACAGCGCATGAGATTATTTATTTCCTAATCATTTTCTACAGCGCATGAGATTTATTTCCCAGAGCCGCATGAATCTTTCTTCCTCAGGCGCATGATATTATTTATTTTCCAATCATTTTCTACAGCGCATGAGATTTATTTTCCACGACCGCATGAATCTTTCTTCCTGCGCATGATATTATTTATTTTCCAATCATTTTCTACAGCGGATGAGATTATTTATTTCTCAATCATTTCCCACAGCGCATGAGATTTATTTCCCACAGCCGCATGAATCTTTCTTCCTCAGGCGCATGATATTATTTATTTCCCAATCATTTCCCACAGCGCATGAGATTTATTTTCCACAGCCGCATGAATCTTTATTCCTCAGGCGCATGAGATTATTTATTTCCCCATCATTATTTCCCAATCATTATTTATTTCCCAATTTTATTTCTCGAATTTGGTATTAATTAACATTGATTGTTATCTTGATTTATTATTGATCATGCGTTCCTAGATGGAACTAAGAGACTGACTAGTCGTCTTATTGAATTAGATGGAATAAGACACATTCATATTAACTATGAACTATTACAATCGATTGGTCAATCCCGAATATTGGCATATGGATACATGCATGCTACAATTTATTTATTTATTTTACGAAAGCAGCATGTGTACTCTATGGTCAAGGCATGATTATTCCGTGGTTAGTTTTAATTATTGCATTACGCTATGTAAGACCTACAACCTAACCGTACGGGTATCGTTATAGAGTTGGGCATATCGTACTTTGTACGGAAGTACTCATTCTGAATGACCATGATCCACGGCATGGAATTTTACTTAACATTGAGGCTACTAAGTTAAATAAAATAATGATTGCATGGAGAGTATGGATTTCCGAGTTCTTACATGGCAGCCCTCTTTGGGACTATTAGTGCCCGACAGGCCGGCTAGTTCCCACAGATACTACAACTCTGCTACACGGGCAGGGAGCGGTATCTGCTTATATTATTGTATATTGTATATTGATGACGGACATCCCGCTGGGACTCATCTAATTCATGATTGGCGCAATTGATTGATTGGATAGACTAGCCTTGCTTGTCCATAGTAAGAACTGAAAAATCCTTCTTGCATAATTTTAGGATAACTTGGGACTCACAGTAGTAAGCCGTAGGAGTTGGATGGCCGTTTAAGTTGATTTGTTTGTGTATTGTACCTACTCTGTTACCTAACTGAGATGATCAGAGCATCAGGACACGACGGGCCAACTTCTGTCCTTATTTGGTTGGGAGGTTGGTTCGAAGTGTCGTGATGTTACGTGAATTCCAGTAGCAAACAGAGATCTATTATTATATTCTCTTATTTACTGGTTTAATGTCTCATATCGTGCTTCCTTGCGGTACTTGCTATTAGAGGTCTAACCTCTCTGGTTTTGCATGGCCAGATTTAGAGCCGGTTCCCGAGGACTCAGCTTACTTCTACCTCCAAGATGGTCAATACTAGAGGAATGATCGCAGGAGGACTCGAGTGGGTTCCTTACTTCCACGTTCGTTTTTGTTACTTACTTTATATTTTGTCGTTTGGCACCGACATGTTAGTCGGATAGTCTTGCACTTACTTTTACATAATTGTAATTAAGTCAGACTGCAGCTGAGAACAATTGTGTATATGTTGCTATATCATCTGGCTATGTTTTGTAAAGCCAGATCTCAAGAACATTTTGAGTAAGCATTTGGGACGCCTTATTACTTTATCTTAAATGTTCTCTGTTATTGCTTCTTGTTTGAATGATTGAGACAATAGATGTGAAGTGACCATAGCGAGACTTTCATGTAGTATGCACCCCTTGTCTTTTAGACAGCATTGATCGTATTATACGGTATTCATCTACCCGTAATACGTAGCTGGCTGAGTCATTCCCCCGCTCTCCAGTATTCTGGTTCTGGGGCGTGACACGGTGCTACGGCTTTGGTGGCTCTTTCTTCCTTCAAAATGGGTGTAGCCCATTCTGGTTGTGTTGAAAGCTGCTCCTTTGGCCGCGGTTTCGATCACGGTCTTCCTTGGTGTTTGGAGGCTCTTTCGAAGCCTCCCCTGGCCACAGGTTGGCTTGTGGTTCTTTTTCCTTCCTGGGCTAGAGGGTTGATTGCCACCCTCGTTCTGCTCAATAAATGCTTCATTAGTCGAAGCATTTAGACGGCGGTGAGCCTGGCTGGAAGAGCGGCACATAACTGGGCTGCTGAAGGGATACACATAACTGAGCTACCAAAGGGATGCACATAACTGAGATGCACATAACTGAGCTGCTGAAAAGGATGCGCCTTGCTGAGGGCGCATGGTGGGATGCGCCTGGCTGAGGGCGCATGTTGGGATGCGCCTGGCTGAGGGCGCATGTTGATTGCTGGCTGTAGACTTAGGATATTTTCTTTGTAGAAATTCTCCTTTGTACAGTCTTTCTTAGACATGTAATAGACTTTTATGTGTTAAATAAAAAATCCTCTTTCAATGTCTATATATTTGTTGCATTTTGCTGTGAAGTACTTTGTCCAAGCTTTGGCGCATGTAGTCTGGCGCATAGATTTTCTGGTTCTGAAATTCCATGCTTCTACACCCCCATGGTTGTATCTCTATTTGTGTCCATTTCGTGTCCATTTGGAGGTCATAAGAGTGTCCTTTGTGTTATGGATGTGTTCTAGTGGAAAAAACCCCTTTTTTGGACACTTGTATGCATATATATATTGTAGGAATGATTAATTAGTGTTTTAATCTCAGATTTACATATTTAGAGAGTGGATTGATCTTATTTAGGATGGTTAGAATAAGTTTTATTTAGATAGCTATGTTGGTATCCAAGTATTTTGGCCTACATGTATTTTTTGTCCAAACAACCCAAATTCGTCATAATTTTTATCCACATTTTTAGTAGCTAGAGCAACTTAGAAATATTATAACTTTTAGCTCATAACTCCAATTAACCTTCCGTTTTTTTAAAAGAAGCGTATCGAAATTAGATTTCCAAATATATATTTTAATAAGCCAAATTTGTTCTATAAATTTCTATAGAATTGTTTGAGTGTCAGCTGTACGAAAGATAAACGTGTTTCGGTGTTTTCGCGATTCCGGGAGCTTTCGGACACGAAAATGCGATCCGTTTGAAGTTTCGGAAAGCTAACACGAAGCGCTATAACATACTTTAATTCTAGAATTTTGTGAACTCCTAATTGGTACAGTATTGATTTTAAGTAGAAGAGTGACTATGCGACGTAGGTATTTTGTGTAACCTATGAGCCTAGTATAGATATCATGTGAATGTAGGTATCATAGATTGTCAAGAATATGTATGATATAGTATATATATATATATATATATATATATATATATATATATATATATATGTATTATTGTTATGTAATATATGTTAGTATAGTGTGTGTGTTTGAATGAGATAAGGATGTGTGTGTGATTAGTGGAGAGAAGTGAGATTGATAGAGGATATGTGCTAGTGTGTGTTTGATGTTGTATAGATGGTAGTGTAGTGTGTGTGTTGTGAAGATGAGAGAGTTGGGAGGATCATACCATATTATTTGACTTGAGGCTAGTGTAGTTTGTTGAGTGATTTGTGTTTTGATTGAGTTGTAGTGTGTTTGTATATAGATGTGTGTAGGTGTGTTAGAAGTGAAGGGTGGTGGATTTGGTATATGTGTTTGTGTGTGTGGTTAGATGGTTAGAGAGTGAGAGAATGAGCAGGAAAGCAGCAAAAAAAGCAGTAAGCAGTAAGCAGTAAGCAATAAGCAGTAAGCAGGAAAAAGTAGTAAGCAGAAGCAGTGCAAGATGGTTTTTTTGGGTTTTTGTGGTCTCGAAACATCCCCTTTTGACCCACCTTAGCCCCAAATACCTATCCACACTTATCAACCACATTTAGTACTACGAAACCCCTAAGTTAGAGAGTATTTTTAGTGTGTTAGGCGGTTAGTAGGGTAGTGTTTATAGTGGTAGAAAATAAGGTTTGTCAATGTTAGAAAGTATGCCATGTTATGTTATCTTGAGGGTAGTGGTAGATATTTGAGTTAGTTTTTGAGAAGTTATTTTAGAAGTAGCATTCTAAGTTAGATGGGGGTTAGATAGATGATGTTTGTGAGGGAGAGTGAGTGTGGTTTAGAAGAATGAGTTATTGTAGATGTGGTATCTTGATATCTCAATATTACCTTAAGGTAATGTGTAGGAGAGTAACATATTAGAAAGAAATAGTTTTGATGCCCAAGAACCCTAGATTTTTTGGTTGGTAAACCCTAGATAGGATAGTATCTAGCTACCCTAAGGAGCCTAGGCTAGTATCTTGAGTATTAGCGGGGTTTCCTTTGTAATGGACAAGGTATCGGGATTACCTTGGTAAGGGTAAATGTAGGTAATAGGGTATAGTTAAGATATTGAGTTTAACTTCTAAGATATAGTTAGAATTAGGTTCTCTTGGTTGGTAATGGTTAGGATTAGTGTTCTCAGACTAGTTTTGACCTCGGTTGACCATTTTGACCAAAAGGCAACAAAAGTCAACCGAAAGTCAAACTTAGACTATAAGTGACTAGAATTGACCGAAACCAAACCAGAGTTGACCAGTTGACTGAAAGTCAACAGTTAGTCAACATTTGACTAGTTTGACCTAGGGTTGACTAGAGTTGACCAGAGTTGACCAGGGTTGACCAGTTGACCAAAAGTCAACTGTAAGTCAACCTTTGACCCCGTTTGACCTAGTTTGACTTGGATTGACTCCCCGTGACCTGGTATGACCTAGTATGAACCAGTATGACCCAGTATGACCTAATTTGACCTAGTACGACTCAGTTTGACCTAGATTGACCTAGTTTTGACTTAGACTTGCATTCATGACTTAAATTTGTTTCTTTTTCAGTATAAAACCCTGTTTAACTCATAGTATCTCATTTTAGGTCTGTGATTTACTCTGAGCATCTGTTCACCTTATCACCTCAGGACCGCAGGTGAGTACATTTACTGATAGTTTTCATTATCTTGATATATACTATATCCGATTCAGTTGTAGTGTCTTACTTGATTCTCGACACGATAGTTCACGGACTAGTATATGCCGGATCCTGTCATAAGATGTTATTTCCGAATTTTCTTTGGTATATTGGTGTGTGATATCCATGTTTCAAGTACTTATATAGACATTGATTTGGGAGTGGGCTGATCACCTGCTTTTGAATCTGTATCATGACGTGCCATGTCCGGACCCATGATACTATTCGGGGATGGAAGAATTATTAGGGGTTACGTGATCAAAGCCTTCCTGTCACTATTTTGCTAGCGCCACCCTCACTTCACGTAGGGTGTAGCAGATACCCCATGTCTATATTATCCAGGTTGGCCGGCATGACCCTTTCAGATTTTCATGTGATTGTCGGGCCAAGTGGATAACCCTACCATGATTTCCTAGCCGATCACATAGCGTTCTAATAATTCAAGTCACATTTTTATATTTATTTATCCTAGGAGGCTAAGTTATGTTCGGGAGAAGGGTTACAACCCCGGTCCTTGTTTGGTTTAAGGATTGTAACTCGGCTTCCGAATAGTTCCTAAGCAATCCTACAAATATATTGTCGTCCTATTCAGTACTCACATCTATTATACATTTTCTACTGATTTTACCATGTATTTCACATATCTTTGTCTTGTATTTCATTACACTGTCTCTTATAGAATTTGTCAATTCATATGGAACTGCTGTTGGTGTTTGTACTTGCTCATTTTCCTGACATGATATCGTTGACATATTACAGATGATTCTGAGGCAGATTGCCCGACCTATTATGGGGTCGAGTCTGATGGAGTAGACCCGGGCTGTGGTTTGTTAGTAGAGCCACTAGACTTTGCTCACCCTGAGTAGTGTAGCTTAGTTAGGTTTGCCTGGCCTACGAGCCAGCTAGTACTTTTTAGACTGTAGTAGTTTTTATATATTATGTGATTCTCTGGGTTGTTTGTGTATAGCTCTGGACTTGTGTGGATCTTGGACTTATTTCCTGTTCTCATCATTCGTATTTTTCTTTCCATACTATCTACCTTAGTTTTATATTTGTGATTGAGACTGTATTGCTATGTCACCTCCATTCGGAGTGTATATACTGTACAGGTACATTTATCTGTTTAGTTGTAGTATTTATAGATGACCTAGACAGCGTTCTACCGCCGATGCTACGGAGTAGGCTGGACGTAACCACGTACTCGTGCCCCTAATCAGGGTGCGGGTCGTGACACACAGCCCCACGAGAGCTGTTGATCGACCACCTGGTGGGGGAGGAGGGATGTGGGCAGCCCAGAGTAAAATTGGAGTTGTCATGAGTAAAATTGCATCAAGCTGGGCTGTCATGAAGCAATGGGATGTCCTGGAGTAAAAAATGGAGTGCCAATAGAATTTGACTTTTTTTTGGAGTCTCGTAGTCTTCAGAATTGTTGTGATTTGTGGATAATTCAAATAATGGATTCCTTTATCTCTATCTATGACCACACTTATGTTATTCCTTCTCTATATATTATATTTGGCTATAATATTTTTTTTATAACATGGTATGAGCACCATTACCAGGGTCGGTCCTGAGCTCATGAAGATCTGAGCTTATGGGGGTTCGAGACAAATTTTCAAAATGGACTCCCCATACATAATGTAAAAAGAATTAAAAAACTAAAATAAATTAAAAAATAAAAATGTTGCTACCAAGAATTGAACTAAAAATCTCTAATGTGCAAGACTAACATAATAGCTAATGCACCACAATTATTTTGTGTTGAAGGAGACGCATGATAAATAAGAGTTCTAGTTTATATACAAGATTATTAATATATTTATGTTTAAACTAATTTTTTTGGGTCCTCCTAGTCCGTGGGTCCTGGATGGTCACTCTGGTTGTCCTAGGCCAGGATTGGCTCTGAGCATTACTCAAGTAGCTCCAAGTCGCCGGTTTAACGACGACACGAAAAGAGCCATATGCGAATATACGAAAATCTTAATTCGTTTTGCTACCGATTTTTCTCTGTTGATCTTCTGAAGGTCAGATCTAGTTCTATTTTTGTTATTTTTTCTTCAATTTTTTTTTACGTGATCTATTATGAAAAATAAAATAGAATAAGAACCAACAAAGAAAAAGATATATAGAGTATTGTTGATATCATGCTTATAACTTACTCTAAAACATTTTCAATAATGTAATGTCATATGTTGTCTAGACATTATTCAATTACTAAAGTCAGATAAACACTATTTGGTAAATATACAAGATTAATATTGTTTCTTTTATATTTCAAATATTTTATTACTAATGATGAATAAATATATTTGTTTAAACATTCAGAATCTAGTCAATACTTTTGTTTTCAGTCAGTACTTTTGGTTTCGAGTATAAACCTCATACCATTTGAGCAATGTGTAATGACATCCACCAACCTTGGTTAAAATTGCTAATAGAATGTTAATATTCCTTTTAGGAAATCTGTCATATTTTTAATAGAAAATCTGGAGGTGTTGATGTTGGATACTATATGTCATGACGTGAAATCACATAATCTAGAGGCAATAGACTTTTAGTTTGTATTTTCAAATGAATTAACTTTAATGTTGATTAGAATTAGAGTCATTAAAAGAGAGAATGAAAGAACTTTCACAAAAATTATTTGCCTGGCTAATTGGTATATAAATTAATTAGTTGGACTTCCTTGGTCATTGATAAAGGAGATGAGTTCAAGAGGGCCAATTAATTTGGAACTAAACTTAAAATCCGAAGGAGCTTGAAAAGCTCCATGTGACAACTTGATAAGAAATAAAACTAGTAAAAATGAGCATGTTTAATAGGGAAGCTTGTTTGATATGGTTAATTTTCACAGTATAGTTCTTCTGTTTTGTGCTTCTATCCACTGCACAATAGATAGTGAACTATTTACCACTTGCACACCTCATCCCATCCGCTGCATGATTACACTTATTGTATATTGTTGGACGCGAAGCGTTTGCCAATCCACCTGATCAAACCAACCTCCGTCTAAAGGACATCAAACACAAATAAAGACAAGTATATGACGGTGACATTCTCCTAGATTTTACTGTAGACGAGCACCCCGAACTTTCACTTTGTGGAGTGCTTTGTGCCTCCGCCCTCACCCCATATATATAGGATAAGAAAATCATATTCTAGTCATAATAGGATTTTCTTAATAGAAATAAAATAGGAATCATATTATATCTAAAATATTTCATCAACATACTATTTTAGATCATAATATGATTTCCTAAAATAAGAATCCTTGATTTCCTAAAATAAGAATCCTTTTATATCTAAAATAGCACAACACCAATTATAAACATCCAAATCAAATCAAATCATATATTTAACTAGATTTAGATTCCACAAATATGTTGTTACCAAATTCAGATTGGACTCCAACAGATATAATATTTGACATTTTTTTTTGTTTTAAAATATTTAAGATTTTCCATTTATCCATTAACTTTACTGAGAGTTCCATGTATCTCATAGGTTCTCTCTCTTATCACTTGGTTCTCGTTATCTTGTTTGATCTCCTTTTCAGTCAATTCAACCTTGCTTTACTTGTTGCTTTGAAATTTTCTTGCGGATAAAGTTGAAAGTATGATCGATAATCTATTACGGCAAGTCAGCTATGCACTGCAGTCATATGTCTGAATCATCGAACCGAGAGTTCACTGCAGCTAGATGCTCACTAACGAAACATGGACTCTAAGTGAAGTGATTCCATATATATATGGTTTTCATATATTACTTGGACTACGGTCCATTTTACTTGGTTTCTTACCGTCACTGGATAATTATACAGTTTCTCCTCCAGATTTCCTTGAGCCCTCCTTGGTAGTTTTAGGTTTAATTCTCGTACCTTATCCAAAATAACTTTGGCTTAGATGGTAATTGTAGAATTAGATTAGGAAAGATTACCTTGTGTGTTTTGCTTGGGTGACCAAGGATTACACCTTCTCGATAATGTAGAATTATGATTCATAATTAGCCACAGTTACCCTATGACCACATGATTACCTATGATGATGACAATGAGCAGCTGAATTTCAGGACCATATCTTACACTATATAATAAGCCTTCAAAATGGCTCAAAAGTGAGCTGTCTAAGCCGTCATTATATCACGGTCCATTTTATTTTTTAAAAAAAAATTAAATTGTGTAAAATATTGTTGGAAAAAAAATTAAATTTGTCAACATGACAAATCGAACTCAACCAAACAAGAAAAATACTTCACACCTTAACCGCATGAGTTAGAAAAAATATTTGACTACAATTGAATAATATTCTTATTCTATGTTATTACACGTGCACGTGCATTTATTATTAAGAAAGATGTTGTTAGCACTATGCAAAGGGTAAGAGTATTGTAGTCGAAATATAGTAGATGTTTAGATCATAATTATTTAGGATTGAGGATAGAATAAAGGTTTAGTATAATTTGATAATGAAATTTTATGAGTGAATGTTTTGATGATAGGACCTTTATAGTTATGAATATCTTGATGTTACAAATTTAGAGAGAAATTAGATAAAATTGTTGAAGTGTTAATTGCCGATTGAAAAAACAAGATTTTGGACAAAAACATTGACATTAGAATTTAGAGGATTTAATGGAATAGCGTAAACCTTGGATAGTAAAAGATACAAAATAAAAACCTGCAAATCGAAGAATATGAATTTTCGAAACAAACAAAAAATCTTTACAACAAAATATTAAAATAGTTTTTGTCAAAGAAAAGTATATGTGCTGGTAAGAGTACGAATAGAAGAGGGAAAGGTTGTCCCTTTGCTCTTGATTGCAAACTCTTTCTACAGGCGAGCCTAGGCATACAAATCAGCTCATGTTTAAAAAATGAGGACAACTCCCATAATAAAAAATGTAACGAAAAAAAAAAAACGTAAATGTGGCAAAAATATGAGCAACTTCAACATGAACCAAATCATGAGGATTTAAACCACAACCACCACAATTTGTAAAATTATTGAATTTTCGATACAATTGCTTTCTAGTCTGAAAAAAGAAAAATTCTTACAGAACGAACTTGATCTAGGCAAACAGCCTGATGATGATGATCTTGGAGAAGTTTCATAGAGGGATTGTACTTCTTTCAGGTGTAGAAGAACAACTAGAATAGTCAGTGAGAACCAAAAGAGACGATCCTCTACAAGAAAATAGTCAACAGATTATCAAGCTGATAGCTTGATTACACAATCTAGAGAACATACTTATAGATCAGAATTACTACTTCAGCGAGACGCTCACAACCAAGGACTATTTTTCTTTCTAGCAGAGGTGAATTTCCTCTCAGCCGGCACCGCCCTCTTGCTTGGCACAAAATTGCTCTCTCCTTCTTGAAGCGGCAAAATGTCATCATCACCGTCATCGAGATCTTCCTCATCCTCATCATCCATATCCCCGAAAGTTAAATCTTTATTTTCTTTGACCTTTTTGGTGGTTCTCCAAATGCGATCGCCGAAGTGACTGCTCGTGTCATCTTCAGGGCGATCCTGGTTACACTTCTTACAGACTTTGTTTCCTCTGAAGTTCACGAAATCACATCTAAGCACGAGAAAAAAAAAATGCATGTCAGGTTTGTGTCTGTGATGGAAAGAAATCATCAAGAAAACAAAACATTGAAGAGTATATTGTAGATGAAAGAGAAGGGGCTGAAGTCTCACGAGGGGCACTCCCATTCCCCAGGGTTTAGTTCTCTCTCTGGTCGCGATTCTTGACAGCGAAAGCACTTTTTGTTGCGCGCAAAGTTCATAAATTCACACCTGTTAGCACAGAAAATGAGTACTCAGTCTTTTCACAGAACCACTTTCTGTTAGGTCAGTGGAAGAAAGGTAGAGTGGAGGAGAAAGAATTACTGTGGGCAACTCCAATCTCCTAATTTCATTTCTGTGTCACCAAAATTTACTCGTTTTGGACCATCTTCTTTGCACTTCAGGCAGCGAACATTTCGAGCAAAGTTCAAGAACTTGCACCTGCAGCAAAGACAACAATATTAAGATAATCAAGTCAAAATGCAGATATACTCATTATACATTGTTTACCAGAAGTTTGCAGGTTCATTCACTCAGGCAAAAAAATGACTGGCCATTGATTTAGATATGTAATCAGTTTTTCCTTTTTTCCACTCAGGTCAAAGTAGAATAAGACTAGTTTTTTTTTTTTTTTTTTGGTCTTTTGTTCGTTTACTATTTTCTTTTGCAAAGGTGGGCAGTAGCCCAGCATGCCTCATTGAAAAGATGATGAAACATAACATTCCAAAGAAACCAGAAATTTGAATCTGGAATAGAAGTGGCTTAACAGCAGTAATGTGAAACCCAAGGATGATCTCGCAGCAACGGCAGGAATCCATTGTATTATTTGGAGATTCTGGTCGAACAAATTGTCCATCTAAGTCACTTTTCTCCTATGAATATAACCATAGATACAACCTATGCATCTGACTGGAGTGTTCTTGAGGAGAACACAGAAGTTCCTCTCTTTTTTTCCCTCCTGAGGTGCATTTAGAAAAGTGAATAGAATTCGGCAGATAGCTTCTAGGTCAAGGGATTCAGGTGAGGAGTGCTAGAGCGTCATAATGTATCACATAGCAGAGTTTTCATGTCTCCTTTATCCATGGTTTCATCTTCGGAGGAACATGATTTCTTCCTCCATGATCTGGTTGAGAAACATTACAGTCAAGGTGCCCACATGTTCGCCCTGATACTAATGTATGACAATGAAAAGTTTGGTAATCAAAATAGAACTAGAGGGGGTATATGTCTCTATGCATGAATCTATATATGTGTGATATATATGCTCTAATAACTCCCTCCGAGAAAACTTTCTAAGGGACGTGTGCACGCCACATGCCACACATCCATAGCATTCAAGAAATCAAGCACCTCATTCACACTTTACTTTGATAATCAATCAAACACAAATCTCGTCTCCTCATACTAATAATAAAGAAACTGAATAACGTGATAAGCATATTCTATTAACGGAAAAATGCAAGCTATTTATTGATAGATTTACTAGTTGGACTACTGGGAAAAATACATCTTGTTACTGCGATAACGTGTTAGTGATATTACACTTACCTAGGGCATAACCAGTCGCCTTTCTTCATTTCAACATCTTGTGATGGCTTATTCCTATTGGTGATCTGAGACTTTTGAGAAGGTTCCTTTTGACCAGAATGCTGCGCTGCAGGTGCTGGAAGATCTGGAGAAACTGTCGTATCACTCAATTTAGTAAGCTCAGCAAGCAGCTTCCGAGCAGATTCATGAACATGGTCCTTGATGGAAGGGTTGGCAACCCCTGACCGAAGAACAGGATCCACTGAATAGGTCATTAAAATCCGCATGACATCCACAGTACAAGCACCTTCATCTTCCGTTGCAATAGCGTATGCTCTATCACAAGATCCTCGTAGACTGCAAGCACCACATACCTGTGACATAAGAATACGTTTTAGCCATGCATTGACATTTTCTTTCTTAGTTGACATTGGAGTCATTGGACAGATCGACTACTTTTCCTGATTTAACTGGGTATGACTTCTACTTTAATTTTTACAATCATAAGGTTTTCCCTCTAATTTTGCACCACTTCTTAAGTTCAACTTTAGGCTGGGCTCTACAGTACAAAATCCAGTTTCCTCTTTCATAAAGTGTACTATTGGATGTATTTAAGTTCTGAGACTTACATCACCTTCATCAAGCTTCAGAAAAGCTCTCAATCTTTTCGCAGAATTAACAGTTTTCCGCATCAAATTAGGACAACCACATTCAACAACAGTTTTAATTTCTCCCTTTGGTAAAGATCTGTGTTAAGACAGTAAAAACAACAACATTAAAGTGCTTTTCAGATGAGAAAGGAACATAGATACATAGAAATAACAGCAAATTTCATCTAGAGGGAGGAATTATAGTTGATTTGCATGAAAGAGGAGATTTTTTTATAAAATTATACATGAACGGAACTGGCGTCCAAAAAAAAAAAATTGGACTTTGGCCCCAGTGTGACTGGCGGCCCCCATTTTATTTTGTATATGGCACCAGTTCAACAGGCGCCCAAAGGAAGCATTTCAATTATGGCATCCCAGGCTTCCTAATGTGCACATTAGTATTTCAAAGGAAGCTCTTCACCGCCCAAAGGAAGCTCCTCACTGCACATTAGAGTATATAATTATGTTGTGGGAGTCTAGGAAAAGCCTGGGGCTTTGTAGCATGCAATTATGGCCTCATTCCACTCCTAGAGAAAGCAACACACGCTTAAAACCGAGTGGCGAAATAGATTATGGCCGAAGTCAAATTAGGTCAAAGTATGCTCAAAGTCCAAAGAAGAGTGCCTTAGTATGAGTGCTTACTACGAAAACCCCCTCTCTAAAAACTGGCGCCACATATGCTCTCAAGACAGTTTTTTTACCGTTAAAAAAAATTAGAGTTGGGCGCCAATTGAACTAGCACCATACACAAAACATGAAAACAAAATGGAAAGTCCAACTTTTTGGGGCCATCCCTTCATGTATAATTTTATGGAAAATCTCCTCTTTCATACAAATCAGCTATAATTCTTGGCTAATTATAAGGGCACATATCTTTTTGATCGGGGCTAGCCATGATTAGGGCTAGCCAGGTTGGGATGAACTTTTACTAGGGCTATCAAAATATTTCACTCAGGGGGCTGTCCAAAGCCCACAGTCCCCCAAACCCAAAAAATCACTCTCATTTCTAAATTTCACTCTCTCTCTTCACAAACCCTAGCTTTCTTCTTCTTCTATCCATCTTCTTCTTCTCCACCATTTTCATTCTCACATCTTCATCAAAATCCTAATTTTTTTCTCATCATCATCTTCTTCTTCTCCACCATTTCCATCATCACCATCTCCATCAAAACCCTAGTTTCCTTCTCTTTTCCAATTTCGATGGCACCCAAAAAATTAAATAAACCCTAAAATGTATGGAAATAAAGGTTAAATACTTTTTTTCTCACAAAGAATGCATGGAAATAAATCCTAAAATGCATATTTCACTCTATTATCAAGATTGAAATAAACCCTAACATGTTTTTTTTCATTCGGGAATGTCGACTTTAGGACTACCAGAAATTGTGGCAGTCCTGAAAGGAACTTGCTGTACAGCAAGTATCTTTCAGGACTGCCTCAATTTCTGGCAGTCCTCAATATATCTAGGACTGCCAGAAATTGTGGCAGTCCTGTTGTAGAGCATATTCCTTTCAGGACTGCCACAATTCCTGGGAGTCCTCATTACTTCTAGGACTGCCAGCAATTGTGACAGTCTTGTTGTACATCCAGTCTATTTCAAGACTGCCACAATTCCTGGCAGTCCTCATTACTTCTAGGACTGCCAGCAATTGTGGCAGTCCTGTTGTACATCGAGTCTATTTCAAGACTGTCACAATTTCTGGCAGTCCTCAATACTTCTAGGACTGTCAGAAATTGTGGCAGTCCTGATATGAACCCAATTATTCTACAACTAGGATTTCTTCCATAGTTTTCTTCTACAACTAGGATTTCATGCATAATTCTTCTATTAATAAAAAAAAATTGGTTAATAGACTAATAGATTAATATATTTGATAACCCAATTTCTTCTACAACTAGGGTTTCATCCATAATGTCCAAACAACAAGAAGAAAAATAAAGTAGGGTTTGGAGAAAGAGATCTGAGAAATTAGAAGAGAGCAAAAAATCAAAATAAACTAGGTTTGCAAAAATTGATGTTCTTGTTCTTGTTTTTTTTTTCCTTCTTGTTCTTCTTCTTCTTCTTGTGAGGAATGGAGAGTGAGGAAGAAAACAAAAATTATAACACTTATCTTTTATACCTACCACTTGGATAGCCCTGAGTAATTTTTTCAGTGGCAAACTTGTAAATAATGGAAAACTAATACTTGGACAGCCTTGATCAAAATGTGCTGTGCCCTTACTTATAATTTACCTAATTCTTCCCTCTAGCTGAAATTTGCTGTAGAAATAACGTTCACTGGGGTTAGCCGTTTCATAATGGTGAAATTGTGAAACGACTCACAGTAGGCACAGGTATTGGTGAAGATTGGATGCAAGTTTAAAAGCGTCTTGTTCTTATAGGAGAGTTCTCCGGAGAGAAAAAAAAATGCAACGACCGGAGTTATATAGGGATATCAGCTGAAGGTGTTTTTTCAAAGCTCAAACTAGCCGCAGACTGAAACATATAATGTTGTGTCAGACACGTATTGGACACAACCCGGACACCAAAATAGGTGCCGTGTCCGCATTGTCGTGCCCTTACAGTTTCGTATCCGTGCCTATGCAACATAGATCGAAGCGACCAATTACATTCGGTACTAAAGGAGGACGCGGATATATCCCTCTCAGCTCTATGGGTGCGAATGAGGTCATAGTTTTCTCAGGGCCAAATGTAAGGAAATTCACCGGTCGTAGCGATTTGGCGACTAAGACTGAATATAGTTACAGAATTCTAATATATCGCATCAAGCTTCCCTCACTTTGGTACGGATACGCGCCTCCAGAGCTGTTCAGGCATTTTATCAAACAAGTAGTGCAGAGCTCATGACAATCAGCAGCTGAGAGCGACCGACCTGAGTATGTCGAAGCGCTCGCGAGCGAACGTCAGGCAGGCGTTCTTGACGCGGTTCTGGTCCGAGAAAAAACCACGACCGCCGCTGACGGCTTCTCCTCCTCCTCCTCCGGCACCGTCTGATTTGTCGTCGCCGGCGGCGGTCTCGATGGTCCTGTGGAAGTAACCTTTGCTCTTCATCTTTTCGAGGAACTGGTCCCACTCCGGCCACGGGTGGGCGAGGGAGGAGGAGGCGGCGGAGGAAGCCTCGGCCTCGCCGGCGGCGGCGACGGAGGAGGAGGAGGATGAGCAGAGGCGGAGGAGGGAGAGGGGTGTACTTCTACTTCTTCTTCTGTGGAGGAGAAGGAAGGATGAAGTGAAGCGTTGGAGGAGTTTGGAGGAGGAGGAGGCGGCCATGGCGGATGGAGAGGGACGCACAAACGAAAAAAAGTCAGGGTTTTTGGTAGGAGCGTGGATGCCACGAGCAAGGTTTTAGTGAAGCCGAGATGGAGATGATATATCGGAAACATTGGTTGGTACGTAAAAGACACAAAAAAATAGGAAAAATTTATGAAATGTCCAAAAATTGCAAAAGTTTTATGAAAAATCCACCACAAAATAATATTTCATCGTGTGTCCAGAATTAACGAAAAATATATAAAGGGGATTCTGAATGACCTTTTTGTCCTTCTAATTTATTGAAAACACCTTCGAACCCTACTCTTCAAAAATAACATTTCGATACTTCCTCTTCTTTCATACGTAACTCAGTTTCGAATCTAGGTTTTCTCTCCCAAAATCTTCAAACCTTACTTCAAAAACTCGTCGAAAAATTTCGGAAAGACGAAAAAAACGGTATAACTGTTAAAACGGAGGTCAAAACATCATTTTTTCGCGATTCTAAAATTTTGAAAGGCTGACTAACAAAGAAGCGATTAATCTCCGGCTCCTCGGAAATACGCTCCTTTCGCGACAAACCGGACCTCGTTTCGACCTCCCAGTCAAAAGGTATGGCCCTTCAAAGTTTCAACTGGCCATAAAATGCAGGAGAATGATCATTCTCCATGATAATATTACGGAGAATGGCCATTCTCCATGATAATATCACGGAGAATGGCCATTCTCCTTATTAAATTGACAAAGAATAGCCATTCTCCGTGTTAAAATGACGGAGAATGACCATTCTCCTTGTTAAATTGACAAAGAATAGTCATTCTTCGTGTTAAAATGACGGAGAATGGCCATTCTCCGTCAATTTAACAAGGAGAATGGCCATTCTCCGTCATTTTAACACGGAGAATTGCTATTCTCCGTGTAAAAATGACGGAGAATGGTCATTCTCAATCATTTTATCACAGAGTCATTCTCTGTAATTTTAACACGGAGAATGACCATTCTCCGTCATTTTAACACAGAGAATGGCTATTCTCTGTCATTTTGAAACGGAGAATGGTCATTCTCCATCATTTTGACATGGATAAGGCCATTCTCCATAGTTTTAGCACGAAAAATGGTAATTCTCCGTGATTTTAACACGGAGAATGACCATTCTCCGTCATTTTAACACGGAGAATGGTCATTATCCGTGTTAAAATCACGAAGAATGATGGAGAACAGTCGACAGAAACCTAAAACATATATTTTTTTTGTGGAAAAAAATTGTCAGGAACAAAAATTCAAGAGTGTAAGCCCCCTGAATTTTCGGAATTTATTTTCGAATTTTTTAAATAATTTATTCTCGATAATTTATTTTATTTAATTAATTTTGATCATTAAATGCTCTTTACCGTGACTTGGATTTCTAGAGCATCAGGGATGCCAGTCTCTAGAAACTTTCTTCTTGAAGTTTGTAGTAGACGAGATTATCTTCATGTTGATATATCGTGTCCCACTCGAACTTGTTCCCTTGTGCTCCAATTGCTTCGTGCAACTTTCGGGTAAATTTAGCCCAATTTATCGTCTGTCGTAATTCGTGACTTAACTTCCAACTTAATTTTCGGGCCCGACATCGGTCCAATCCAGTTGACCAAATATATGGTCCTGGCCTGTTTTGAGTCTACTATGCACGTGCCACTTGCGTGCCACCGATTTTATCTCCCTTTTGCTCCAATTTCATCCATGATTTAATTTGGTTTAAATTTGTTATTTTAATTAAATCTTGGCCCCAACTCAACCAAACTTGGCCCAACACCCAACCCAATTGGGTGTGACCCCTGTCATGACTACCCATACACCCCACTATTGTATTTGCCTTCTTCTCTACTCAAAATATCTATTTCTCTCTCCTTGTATATATATATATATATATATATATATATATATATATATATATATATATATATATATATATATATATATATATATATATATATACAATACATCCGCTGGAAATGGATGTATCGATACATCCGAAATTTGGACCGTTGGATGTTGATCCAATGGTTTGGATTGAATAATAGTGTAGAAACATCATTTAATGCTGATTTAGACTTTTGACCTGTTGGTAACTTGCTTTAGCAGGTCATTCTTCACTTTAATTTTTTCAATGAACACCCTAAATTAACTCATATTTACTCTCTCTTTCGTCCATCCAATTTAATATTTCGTAATTTTTTTTGGTTACAGGCCGTCGTGGTGGTGGTGTTGGTGGTTGTGGTGGAAAGAGAAACGGAGATGAAGAAGAAAATAAGAATCGGTCCGGATCGTGCCGAACGTCGTCGAGCCCTCCTAGAACAACGAGGAGTACCAGCTGCGCCGAGAAGAATCGGTCCGGTTCGCGTCGGACGTCGTCGAAACCTCCTCGAACAAGAAAAAGTACCAGCGGCGTCGCTCTAATTTTACTGTCCATGCCATTGTCAGAAATCTTATTTTTTATCTAATAATTTAATATTTTGTTAATAAAGCTACATGTTATGGTGGTGGTGGTGAACTGAGGAAACCTGCTTCTGAGGTCGGGCGGATCATCTGCTCACATATTTAAAAAAAAATCTGTATTGATCGGACGAAATATTTTTTTACTTTTCTAATGATAATATTTTCGAAGAGAATATTTTTTTTGACGTGAATGGCCATTCTATTTGCTTTTAACACGGAGAATGTCCATTCTCTTTGCTTTTAACACGGCGAATGGACGGAGAATGGCCATTCTCTTTGCTTTTAACACGGCGAATGGACGGAGAATGGCCGTTCTCTTTGCTTTTAACACGGAGAATGGCCATTCTCAAGGAGAATGACCATTCTCCGTTCCTTTAACATGGAGAATGGCCATTCACCGTTCTTTGAAAACGGAGAACAGACACTCTCTGTGCTTTTAACAAAGTATGGTACATTTAGGACTGGAAATGTTCAAGTATCTCATATTTTTTTCACCAAATATTTACAGTATTTTTAATATTATTTACCATAGTACATTCATTTAATATTAAATCATTTTCAAGAAAATCCGAATATCATTTTATCAGGCTTCCATTGTATGGTTGAACAAAATTTCTTGCGAATGTTTGAATATAATTAACCTACTATCAAAGAGAATTTTTCTTACATTACATTATACATTACACTGGCATCGACTTCATATTGATGGCATCGATGTACTGATGGCAATAACAAAGGATGAACAGGCAGGATTACAATTATGTTTCAGCAATAACAAGGGATGAACAGTCAGGATTACAATTTTGCTTCAGCAATAACAAGGGATGAACATGCACTGGCATCGAATTCATACTGATGGCATCGATGTAATAATTTTTTTCAGAAAGCAAAACACATTACAATCAAATAAAGTTTTAGTGATCCCAGGAATGCATCCGTAATGAGACCACCTGTAAACCCTAGGAATGCACCCAGGACTCATGAAATCTGTGATGGGCATCTGCAAATCAAAGAAATACACCAAAATATCAATATCATCTATGAAGGCCAACTGCCAACCAAATAAACGCTTCAACCAAAAAATCATAATCAAATTAAGTATACTTCATTCCAAGTCCAATAAACTGCATAATTCACGTTACAGTAATCTGCCCAATCCACGTTAGTAATTCAACATAGAACCTGCATAATTCACAATACAATAATCCAAATAAATATCAGACCTACTCTAAATTCAAGACCATATTACATTTTTAAAATAAATTACGAACTATGCACTTAGTACAAGCGAAAAGTTTAGTCTTACAATATTTCAAACACAAAATTTAGTTTGACCGCCATGACCAACAAATATTCAGAACCATATTACAAGTCAAATATTACTTCCAAATTGAAATAAGAGACATTCAAAACTCAAAAGATGAATCTTCATAGCCATCTCCATCTTCTTCTTCTTGTTTCTTTTTTTTCCTACTTCTTCTTCTTTCTCAAAATATCCTTCACCTACACCTTGAGGGACGGATTAAGAAAAATTATAGTCAGTATGGACTCACTGTATATGTAGAAATGACATCCAGAAACATAAATAGAAGTATCAAAGTGATGGCTAGCATTAAAGTGTCAATTTGCACAGTGTGTATTTTTACATAAGAGTTTGGGCTAGCCCCATTTACCTTCTTCACGAGGGAAGGAAAATCTTATTCTTGGTCAGCAAATTCAACCTCTATCTGGTTAATCTTATCCAGAATCAATTTCTGGTTGTCGGATATAGTCTTCATCTCTTTGAAGACATTCTCAAAGTTTGCAGCAACAAAATTGTATAGATCATCAACCCTGTCCTTAGTGTTTTTGATTCCATAAGTTGATAGTTTTCCAGATGTTGATGGTTTGCTTGCAGCTGCTGTCCGTTTTCCAAACATTCGAGTGAAGGTTAGTTTTCTCATGGGGCCTTGTTTTTAATATAAACATCCCCTGCTAAGCTTGGGACAGAATGTTTATTAGCCATCGAGCATACAAATCCTCCGAAAGGGAGAGCTGTCCTTGCAGTTGGTTTTTCCACGAGATGCATTATTCTACTGAACATGTAGGAACCTATATCCATCCTTTTTTTCTTCTCCATATAATAAAGAAATTTTACTCTCTCGGGATGGATGGAAAACTCATGTCCAGTAGGGTTGAGTGTTTGAGATACGTAGGCATGCAATAATTTATACAAAGTTTTTAATTGATCTTTGTATACATTTTGAGGGGTCTCGACACCCATTGAAACACCTGTAATCTCATGAATTGCATCCGTCATGGAAACATTATCAATATCTTTCATATCAAACTCAGGAACTGGATCAAATCCATAAAATTCGTTGATGACAGCAACATTTACCCTAATCAGTTTCCCTCTCAGAAACACCAGTGGTTGATCCTCTTCTTTTTCTTTAATTTCAGCCGAAAGATTTGAGTAAAATTTTCTTACTATTGTTTGAGAGATTTTCTCAAGACAGGATTTGTTCAGTTTCTGATAGAATTTCAATATATCCAGGAAAGCTTCGTCTTCGACATCATCCATCTTAATTGATCTTTCAGGCATAACAGCCTTTTTCTTGAAATATTTAATGTAAATCTTCTTAGTTTTAGAGTCTTTAAATTTTTTTACCTCCTCTCCAGCCTGGGACTTATTTGATGATTGCTCTTCCTCTTCATTTTCCTCTTCTGATGAGGATTCAAAATCCACAGAGTACGCTGATGACT
Organism: Iris pallida; assembly: GCA_029216955.1. NCBI lineage: Eukaryota > Viridiplantae > Streptophyta > Magnoliopsida > Asparagales > Iridaceae > Iris > Iris pallida. The sequence continues at coordinate 17,634,344 of JANAVB010006800.1, forward strand.
CTGTATCCGTTGCCACCTTAGCCTTCGCTTGAGTACGCCTTCGATCTTCATAAGTTGAGTCTTCCGACGACTCTGTATCGAAGATAGATTTTCCGGTCTTTGTCGAGCAATGGGTGTTTTTAGCCTTTTTTGCACGTGGCTTGGCTGCCGCCTCTGCTTTCATCGTTGCTGCCGCCGCTGCTGCTTCCGCCGCTGCCCTTTCGGCCTCTGCCCTAGCGACCATAATCTTGGTTTTCGCCGCCCTTGCAAGTTCTGTCCTTCGGGCCTGTATCGTATCCCTTTGTGGATTCTTCCCCTTCGGCGACGGTTGTTGTTTCTTCGGCGGCATTTTGATTAGAAGAGGGTTTGGGAGAGGGTTTGGGAGAAGGAAGAGGGTTTGAGAGAAGAAGAGGGAAAATTCGACCGTCTTATATGACCTTGGAAAGTGGAAAAAATTAGAATAGTTTTGAGTCTTAAATTAAATTTATTACTATTATTACTAGTATAAGACGGTCGAATTTATTACTATTAATTTTAAAAAACTACTTTCCAAAATTAAATTTATTACTATTATTACTAGTATATATCCATGTGAAATCACTACATAAACCTTTGGAATTTTGAGACCCTAATTTTAAAAACTACTTTCCAAAATTAAATTTATTACTATTATTACTAGTATATATCCACGTGTTCCGTATAAATTATTAAAAAATTTGGCAGAAAAAACGTGGTGGAAACATGTTTATTTAAAAAATTTGACAACATATTTAAGAATGTAAAGTTTAATCTCAATATTTCTATTTTTTCGAATATTTGATTAAATTTTTGAAAATAAGAAGACTATGTACTTGAAAAGAGTAAAATTGAAACACTCAAAGTTGTCCTCTATTTTACTTTGTAATCATATTTAAGATGGATTTGACGGCAAGATTGACTCTGACAGCATAATCAATTCTATGACGTAACAAGTCATTGATGGGGATATCGTCGTTGATATATGGATTTGACGTAACAAGATTTGTTAATTATAAAGAGCAATGCTATAGTTAGCAAATGGGTGTAAGTTGTAAGAAGGTTGTAAAAGTTTGATTGTAGCCGAAACCAAATTGAGTTAACAAAATATTATATTTCATTAAATTCCAGCTTCGTCGCCGGAACATTCTCCGGAGAAGTATACAAGAGGAGGACAAAAAACTATAAAAAACAAAAAAAAAAAGAAAAAAAAAAGGTCTAGCCCTTACTGGCCTCGCAGAGGATCTCCGCAAAGTCCTGCAGGGTGCGCACACCCGTCCTATGGCACAGGCGGCGAAATGCTTCCCTCTTCTCCAGAGAATCCCGTTCCTCCGGAGTGATCGGCAATAGGTCAAAGTTGGGCGCCGGATGAAGAGGTCGAGCGATGACCTCCAGTGACAACCCGCAGGAGGTCAGGAAGTCTGCAGCCGCTGCCAGCCACTCATGGGCCAGAGGCGGCGCAGAGGGTGCTCCATGCGGAGAGACTCGGCGACGACTGGAAGAAGACTCTGGCAATGGTTCCCAACCAGATGATCTTTTTGGAGCCATATTAAATGTGCAACCTACTCAGATGAATGGGGACCCCTATGTATATATATACACGTTCCTAACCGACTCTTCTTATTCCTTATTGGAAGTTGGGGATATAATGCTAAGTCTACTACCAAATGCTTACAACACTCTTACAACCTTCACCCATTGCTGACATGTGGGCCATGGCCCACATGTCAGCAATGGGTGAAGGTTGTAAGAGTGTTGTAAGCATTTGGTAGTAGACTTAGCATTATTGATGTCTTATTCCAGGCTTAGTTGGTTGTGCCGTTTGGCTTTTACATGGAAGGCCTAGGTTCGAGTCTGGTGTTTGGGTTCTGTAGAATTTTTCTATTGTTAACATTTTTTGGGTGCTATTATATGCTTTTAACTTAGTATGGAACAATTTTTGGGACTGTTAATGGCCATTCTCCATTCCTCTAACGCGAAGAATGGTACATTTAGGACGGAGAATTGTACATTTAAGACGACAAATGGTACATTTAGGATGGAGAATGGTAAATGTAGGACGGAGAATGATACATGTAGGACGGAGAATGGTCCATATAGGACGGAGAATGGTATATTTAGGACAGAGGTAGGACGGAGAATGATACATGTAGGACGGAGAATGTACATATAAGACGGAGAATGGTACATTTAGGACTGTTCTGTAGGGTTGTGAATTTTGAATAGTTTGACTGTTTAGTTTTGTTTTGAATCTATATAAATTGGTTTTGAAGACTCGTGAAGATGAATTAGTTTGGCTGTTTGGCTGTTAATGGCCATTCTTCGTTCCTCTAACACGGAGAATGGTACATTTAAGACGGAGAAATTAATATTTAGGACGGCGAATGGTACATTTAGGATGGAGAATGGTAAATGTAGGACGGAGAATGATACATGTAGGACGGAGAATGGTCCATATGGGACGGAGAATGGTACATTTAGGACGGAGGTAGAACGGAGAATGATACATGTAGGACGAAGAATGGTACATATAAGACGGAGAATGGTACATTTAGGACTGTTCTGTAGGGTTGTGAATTTTAAATAGTTTGGCTGTTTAGTTTTGTTTTGAATCTATATAAATTAGTTTTAAAGGCTCGTGAAGATGAATTAGTTTGGCTGTTTGGCTGTGTAAATAGATTTTAAAGGATTGTGAAAAAGAAACCAATGTTTTCGTATCGATCACCATTAATTATGGTGAATGGCACTGATACCACTAATATGAGTGGAATTTGCATCGCCAGAATTCATTTTGAATAAGGTAAAATCTGTGTTGGGAAATGGCGAAATCTCTTGGATATGATTACACTGAGATGTTGTATTAATGGTAAAATCTGTGTTGAGAAATGTCGAAATCTCAGAAGTGAGCCGTCTTAGGCGTCATTATATCACAGTCCATTTTATTTATAAAAAAATTAATCATGTAAAAAATTAGTATTGACAAAAGTAAAATTTTGTCAAAATGGAGAATCGAACTCATAAAAAATATCTTGTATGTAGACTAGTGAAAAATATAAAGAAATGCATGCATGCTAATGTTTTCACCATTCACCCCAAGAATGATAGATGATATCTAAATCATTATACATCTCGTATACAGGTTCCCCTGGTACTGGGATTACATTATCAAAGGATTTTTTAAACGTCTGTATTGAATAACATATTTTCTAGAGTTCGTCGTCGAAGATCACGTTGAAGCACCCACGTATGTCGAGCAAGCGAAGACCCTTGCAGTTGCATATGATAGATCGCAACATGTCTCCATTGAACATGCCGAATCCCATATGTAGGTGCTCGAGACGCGGCATCGAATCAGCCACGGCCTTTTCCTCTGCTTCATTTTTTGTGTCCAGCACGAACATGTTCCTGAGCATGAAATCTGGAGGGGGTATGTTCCTACTCATCTTGACCAGACAGCGGCAATACTTTCCGGCGAAAAATATTCCAGTCGACGTGATATAGAGGCAGTAGCTAATGTCGAGTTCTTCCAGCATAGGGAGAAACTCCAAGTGTCTCACGAAAGTTTCATCACTCACGTCGTACTTCAGAATGCGCCACACCCTTAGAAATTTCCCATTGTATTATAAAAATGGGAAAACATCAATAGAAATTAACAAAAGTATACGTAAAATTTTGTAATCGAAAAAATAAAGAATTAGAATAAGACCAAATAAAATTTTGTACTGGCCTTAAACATGCAAAAGAGAAGGCTGCTTCGTCGAGCTTGTATGCGGAGAAGGACCCTAGATATCCTTCACTGCGAGACACGAGCTTCATTACGGTCAAACTAATCTCAGCGGTTTGCTGGGTCCTCCGGCACCACTGTACCAAGTCGACATTAGACCAATAGTCTAAGGGACCGTTGAACGCCTTCCACCACGAACGGCAAACTGGGGCCACGTTGCACATTACCTCGTTCGCCAGCATCCCCGACAGTACCAGTATCATCGAGAGAATCTCGGTAGGGATGACGGCCCATCCGCTGCAGTTGATCTTGCTCCTCTCCATTGCAACTGTTCTTCTTCTTCTTTTCTTTGTTTCTCTCTAGTCGGATGGGTTCTCTTCTTTGGAAAAGGCTATTTAACCCCTCGTTTAGAGGGTGTAACCCGCTCGTGGAGGGGTGTGACCGAACAAGGCACAAATCTATTGGGAAATAACGGTAATGCCACTGTATTAATATTAGCAATTAGTCGTTTGGGCTCCCAACATATTTGGGTGATGCCATCTCCCATTATGTGGCATCTGACATGGCAGATGACATAACAGCTGACATGGCAAATTTTAACACCAAAAATTAATTATCCAAATTTTTTTAATGTTAATGTTAATGTCAATATTAATATTAATGTTAATGCTAATGCTAATGTTAATATTAATGTTAATATTAATGTTAATATTAATTAATATTAATTTAATATTAAATTATTTATTTACTATTAATGTTAATTTTAATATTAATTTTATTGTTAAATTTTGCTATGTCAGCTGTCATGTTAGCAACCATGTCATATGCCACATAATGAAAGATGGTATCACCCAAATTTTTTGGGAGCAAATAGCATTTTCGTAATATTAGTTTTAATTATATTGTAAATTTTAAATTAACAGAAAAGCCAATGTAGATTTAATATTAATGCTACTGTAAAATTTTTCCGATCATACCTCGATACTTACGTTTGTCAACCGAGTTACCGTCTTCATCATTATCAAGTTTTCACCCGAATCATCATCCTCGCTGGGGCGTGATGCCGTATTTAATTTGGAGTTGCGCTCGTGCAAGACAAGATAACAGATTCACAATAGTGTTTATAGCTCAAATTGATAACATAAGCAGCGGAAGGAAAACGTAGTATACAACAAGAATCTCTTTTATTGATAATGAACTGAAGGTTACAATGGCTCTGAATAGCCCAACTTAACATGCCAATTGGCTACAACGCTCATGACCTCTCCAGCTCACAAAGGAGTACATTGTTCCATACATTATGCCTCTTTATAGCCAACAAGTAGTCTTCGGCTGAACATCTCCATGTCGCAAGTCCGAACGCCAATACGGTAGCTCCTCTTGAACGCTAAGGACTCCATGCCTCGGTACGTCCAAGCCGAGCCCCGCCTTGAGCCGAACATATCCTGAACTTGTCCACTACCGTGTCCCTGCGACAGATACAGTTAGACATAATCTTAACATAAACATAGTGATCGTGCTCATCTATGTCCCATTTCACCTAGCCTGCAAGGTTAGAACTTTACATAAGAAATCATATCATTTCACTCAACCAACCAACCGTAAACTTAAACATATGCATAAGGGTGGCAGGCCCTGCGCCTGCACCCAGCGCTAATCTCAGCCCACCGGCCCTATCTATATGAAGGTCACGGTGTTTCGTACCGTAATGCATCTTTGGCATCCTTATGTGTAAGACTATGATCGCTTCGATACGGGATGCTAGCCCAATATCCGAAGGATCCCAAACTTACTGATATCATAGCTTATCACAACACTGGAAGGTCGCAACTCGTCCTAATGATGTGCACCATAAATACCATACATAATTCTCTCCTTTGAACTACTCGGTTGAATTAAGATGATGTGCACCATAAATACCATACATAAATATCAACATTGGACGGTCGCAACAATATAATAGCTTATTGAGTATATTATATTGACATTGCTTGTCCTCCATTCGGAGTTGACCGTTCTCGACAGGTTTTGATATTATAACTGTTGTCAGATAGTAGAACTAGACAGCGTTCTACGTCGTTTCTGCGGTGTAGGCTGGGATGCTGTCACGCACTCATGCCCTTACTCCGGGTGCGGGTCGTGATAGGGTGCGCGAGAAAGGAACAATGTCGCTACCGATTCGGTTGGGACCGATAGGTCGGAATCGGTCGGGTCGATTGAACGGGAACGGTTGAATTAAGATCCATTCCACGTTATGGAATGGCTTCTCTGGAACCAAGTCCCATATTCAGCGGGTTGCAGGTGATCGTGTAGGCGACGTCAGTACTGCCAACCAGTCGCTCGCTTGAAGCAAGTCTAAGGCGAGTGGCTGACCTCCTTCGCCTCATCCCTCTTCGATGTCACTGGCATCACAAGCCATCCTGGACGTATAGCTTTGTTAATCGGGGTCCTTTCAACGCAAGTAGCTAGCTCCGATGCAAGTCCCTGCTTAACCTGTGCTGAAACCTTATGCACGACTATACCCTGTTTCCTCCTAAGTCGAAACGGTCCTGTGGCCCCGGGTTGCTGATCGAGGAAAATACTGCCTTGTCGACAAGTTGTCCATAACCGTGCGAAGACATATTTTTCTTTTAGTTATTAAGACATAGCCTACATTATCTTTGAAAACTCAATCCCTTTCCCGTATTTGTGCCCTTGCATTTATCTTTTCATTCGCAACAACATTATCGATTTACCTAGGAAGGGGGTCGAGAAGAGGAGGGTCAGCCACTCACCTTGAGTTTACTTCAGGCGAGAGAATGGATCTTAATTCAACCGTTCCCGTTCGATCGAGTCAATCGATCCTGACCTATCGGTCCCGACCGAATCGATAGCGACAGTGTTCCTTTCTCGCGCACCCCGTGGACGGAGTACGGGGCACGATGTAGGGACGGGGCACTACAGCTATAGATTAAGATGTCGTCTATGAACACTATCACGAACTGATCCAAATAGTGCATGAAGATACGATTCATGGGGTCCATGAATACGGCTGGCACACTGGTCGCTCCAAATGGCATAACAAGGAAATCCCAATGTCCATACCTCGATCTGAATGATATCTTCTGGATGACTTTCTCTCTGACTCTGATCTGATGGTACCCTCATGACCGCAAGTCAATATTCGAGAATACAGCCGCTCCCTTGAGCTGATCAAATAAGTCATCAATGTACGATAATCAACACATAATCTTGACGTGCCATCCTTCTTCTTCACAAGAAGCATCGGTGCTCCCCAAGGTGATCCACTAGCACGAATGAATCCTTTGGTTCTGAGTTCTTCAATCATCTTGTACAAGATTTCCAACTTTGAAGGTGCCATCCTGTAGACTCTCTCCGATCCTGGTGCCGTCCCTGGAATCAAGTCGATGGTGAAAACTCTGGCTCACCGAAAAATGAAAACTCTGCCTCACCAGGAATACCAAAAATAATCCTGCCAATATGGCAGTCTATACTTGTGTATTGTTCCTTCAACCAATCCATTCCTAGGCCAAGGGACCGATTCGGCCCACAGCAAAAGGGTCGTCGTCTAACCCAGCTATAGTCCATGATGTCTTAACATTGCCAGTGGCCTTCACACCCTTTCACTGCTTAACAAATGCACGTGACACGGGACGGTGCTTGCTATACTTCGATAGCCCAACAAAACTTTTTTCTAATGTGTTCGTGCAACGACTTGACAAGCAAGGGCTACGTCAAGCCTTGTATCGAGGGAACATGCTGTGCACGCGTTCGACTTGAACAATCAAGTTCTTTGGGTGCATAGACTTAAGCAAGAAGCAGTAAAATACGACTTAAACTACGGGACAAGCGAATGTTAATATTAATTGTAGTTCCAATTATATTTTAAATAAAAAAGAATGCAATTTTAACTTTAACTAGTTTTAAGTAAATATTAAATCAAAAACTATTTTAAATTTTAGTATTAATATTAGTTTCAATAATATTATAAATTTTAAATTAACATGAATGCCACGGTATTAGAAACCTAGCTAGCTGATGTCACGTTGCTCGGGGCTCGGTTAGTGTTCGTCTAAACTCGTACGTGCGAACTAGTTATTAGTAATGATAACCAAAAATTGAATTTTTAAGTTTAAAATCTAGTCGAGCTCGATCCTTCCTCTTTATCCCATCTCCCACACTCTCTCTTTCTCTCTCTCTCTCTCTCTCGGGTTCTCTCTCACAGGTTGTGTTCCTTACATAACAGATCCCGTAGCATTAAATGCTCTGCATGCGTTATCCTACACAATTTAATAATAAACACTGATACCATATCATTAGAAGAGTAAAAGTTGTCTTGGAAATCGAAAAAAATTACTTTGTATTGTTTTTTCAATACTTTTTTGCATTGGAGATGACTTTTTAAACTTATTGTCATTTGTGAATATAGCCGCCTATGCAAGTTATTGTCTTCTGCCTCATGCCACATAGGATACACAACACATAACAAGACAATAGGGTTTCGTAGCATTAAATGCTGCTGCATGCGTTATCCTACAGAAGAGGGCCACGTGGAGATTGCTGTTGCATGATTCCTCATGCGTTATTAGCTACACAATTTAATAATACATGTACCCAGAAGACGAGAAAGTTGTTTTGTTGGAAGTTGTTTCCTTAAAATTATGCTTGCTCCTAGAATCACTCAAGATTTTTCATGAGCCATCAAAAGAGGGCCACGTGGCAGAGTTACAAGGAAGACGAAAAGGTTGTGTTGTTGCCTTGTGGAAGTTGTTTCTTCCTGAATAATGCTTTTTGTCCCTCCAAATTGCACTTTCAAACTGTCCATCCTTACGTGGCAGCTGACGCGATATGTTGATCTGGCAGCTGACGTGGCAATTTTTTTTAAATAAAACTAAAAATAAAAATTAACATTAAAGTTAATATTAACATTAACATTAACATTAACATTAACGTTAACATTAACATTAATATTAATATTATCGTTAACATTAACAATAATATTAATATTAATATTAATATTAACCTTAACATTAATATTAACATAAATTAATATTAACATTAAATTAACATTGATATTAACGTTAAATTATTATGGAGAAAATTGGGTAGTTAACTTTTTGGATTAAAATTTGCTATGTCATCAGGCATGTCAGATGACACACACTATTATTTAACATGCCACATCAGATGGGAGGGCTATATATTAGAGGGACAATTTGGAGGTACGAATATAGCATTACTCTTTCTTCTTGTATTGTTTCTTGTCCTTCGTTTCTTCTGCTGGTTTCTAACACACTTTATTTCAATGTCGACGTCACATGGAGAAAGTGATCGTCGTGTGAAAGATTTAGTCGATGAAGAAAGCTTCCTTTCAAGAGGACTGTCAGATGATTTGGATGATGAGCAAAGTTTGGAAGATGTTAACTTAGGAGACAGTAAAGAACAAGATGAAGAAAACAATGGAAGAATGCATCATAACGACGACGACGACATCAACGCAAACAACGAAATGTTATTTCGCATCACTCTTTCTAATGGATTTAAGAAATGCATTATATTTTTACATCTATTTCTCATATTTATTTTGTTTTATTCTGTTCTTAGGGACGACGGTGAATCTCCATTGGATTTCGATGCAGTGACGATGAAAAAAATATTGCAGTCTGCCAACATTAACAAAGATCCAAAACATCACTTAAAAGAAGATATTGTCAGTCTGCAGTTCAACTCTATTGAAGAAGCAGAGACATTCTATCGGATATATTCAAAAGCATATGGTTTCAGTATTAGAAAGAACGAGGTAAAGAAAAACAAATCTGGGATGGTGATGATCCGTAGTTGGTGTTGTTCGAATGCGGGATTCAGACACAAGAAATACAAGGAAGCTCCAAACAGGGTTCGTGAGCCAAGAAGTGAAAGCAGAAGTGGTTGTAAAGCAATTTTTCGTATTGGGTACACCCATAAAACAAAGATGTGGTCCGTCAAAAAATTTCATGTACATCACAACCATAACCTGGCGAATGATTATGAAACAGTTTTTTGAGATCCCATCGTACGATATCACCCGCAGAGTTGGAAGAAATTAAGCTTATGAAGCAATCAGGTATGGGGACTGGACAGATATGGAATTTAATTGTCCAGAAGAAAGGTGGCTGGGATAAGGTTGGATGGACGAGAAAGGATTTATACAACGCTCTAGCTCAAGATAGTAGAGCACTAGACGATGTTCATGCTACGACAACACTTACATTTCTTCAATCTACGGAGGGCAGTGACCCATGTAGAAGTATGGAATTTTAGAACCAGAAAGTCTATGCGCCAGACTACATACGCCAGAGCTTGGACAAAGTACTTCACAGCAAAAAGCAACAAATATAGACATTGAAAGAGGACTTTTTATTTAACATATAAAAGTCTATTATATGTCTAAAAAAGACTGTACAAAGGAGAATTTCTACAAAGAAAAGATCCTACGTCTACAGCCAGCAGCCAACATGCGCCCTCAAGTAGGTGCAGCAATCAACATGCGCCCTCAGCCAGGCGCATCCCACCATGTGCCCTCAGCAAGGCGCATCCTTTTCAGCAGCTCAGTTATGTGTATCCCAGTTATGTGCATCCCTTCAGTAGCCTAGTTATGTGCCGCTCTTCCAGCCAGGCTCACCGCCCAATCAACCCTCTAGCCGAGGAAGAGAAAAGAACCACAAGCCAACCTGTGGCCAGGGGAGGCTTCGAAAGAGCCTCCAAAGGCCAAGAAAGACCGTAATCGAAACTGCGGCTAAAGGAGCAGCTTTCAACACAACCAGAGTGGGCAACGCCCACTTTGAAGGAAGAAAGAGCCTCCAAAGCCACAGTACCGCAATTTCGATCTGCGGCTCTTCCTGCACAACGAAGACGAGGCCCGAGCATCCCTAACTTTGGATGCAACAGGCACCTTCCGCCTGCCTCGGAAGCCCTCGACTATGACTTTTGGATGTAACAGTCACCTTCAAGTGCATCAACGAAGACACTGTGTCGCATCTTCACCCTCGGGAGCATCTCGTCAACAGAATGCATTCGAGTACACAAGTTCATGTCGAAAAGATGTGAGAGAACGAGAAGCAAACCCTCTCTCCATGCCACTATTTATAGGCCGGGCAAATTAAACCCATGCGCCAAGTGGATGGCTCTCCGAATTCTGTGCAATGAATTTGCATTAAATGGATGAACCGGACGCTTCGAATTCAGCTAAGTCAAAAAGGCTATTTAAAGCACTCGAAGAATTAACAGTCGCACCATTAAAGACGTGTCACGAAGCGGATGCGCCGACCAGACTGCGCATCACACGGACGCGCCCTTCAACATCAAGCGCATCACACAGACGAGCCTTTTAGCACCAAGCGCATCACAGGGGATGCACCCTCATGTGCCCCCATACGCCTAGTGGAACGCCAATCCATGTGCCCCCTCGGCTGTCCATCGAATGTCGCAAACATTAAATGCTGAACTGACAGAGTTGGCAGCACGCCCCCCGAAGTCTGAACAGTCGGTAGCTTTTTCAGAAGACGAAGCATCGCCAACGTCAGCGTCATCATTACTTCCCTCTGACGGCTACTGCCACGTGGCCACCCAACCATCTCACATGTACCTCCGCAGCCATGTGCCCAAATCCGCATGCGCCTTAAAAGCCATGCGCTTCAGACTCCTCTCTGATCCCAAAAGACAGAAGGAAAGTCATCATTAAAGCTCTGTATGCGCCTCAAAAGCCATGCGCCCCAGACTTCTCCCTGATCCCAAAAGACAGGAGTAAAGTCACTACTGAAGCACTGCATGCGCCTCGAAAGCCATGCGCCCAGAATGGTTTGTGACTCCTAAAGGTTACGAGCCAAAGTCTCCTAATGCGCCCAATCCTAGGCGCATCCTACCAGATCATTCCCCACCAAATCAGAGATCTACGAGCCATGGGTCGACGACACGTGTCCTTTGACTCAACTCATCCAAGATCTCAGCAACAGAAAGATCCTCTTCTCTGCTACGTGCCGGCTCACGACAACAACATGAAGAAGTCAACCCCTCGATTAGGGCGCATCGTCCATGCGCCTCCATCAGCAATCAACACGTGGCGTCCCCGCGTACAGGCACATCCTACATGCGTGCATGAGCAGCCAGCCTGCAAAACTATAAATAGAGGGATCATTTTCTTCTTCCACACCTACCTACACACGGACAGAACATACAACAAACGAACATACCACCAGAGAGGCAGATACAGACACTCAACGTCTTCCTCCTCTCAGCAAGCTCCAGCACCCAGAGCAATCCAAGTCTTCAGAGAACCGATAACCGTCGTCAGATCGTCAACGGAGTCAACGCATTACCACTCACTCCATCGGCACAAGGGACCCAGATAAACAAAAGTGTACTCTTAGGACTACATCTAAGTCCTATATTGTAACACTGTTCTGTTTGTATTGAAATTTACAATCAAAGAATTTTAATGGCAAACAAGCTGGCGACTCTGCTGGGGACCTCTTTCTCCTCTACCGAGAAAGCTGTGTCGCAATCCGACGACGTGAAGGTGGGCTCCTCCCACAAGATGCTGGTCGTACGCCTCAATCAACAGGCGTATGAGGAGTTCATCTCTGAAGGAAGTGCGAGTCCTTCGAAGCGGCTGCCAAAGCCGAAGAAGACCCGCCGAGTCTGGGTGCGCAAGGTCGACGCCTCGGGCACCACCACCGAAGGGGATACGCCAATCCAGCCTTCCCTTCCTGCTGACGTCCTCAGCAACCAAGATGCGCCCGCTGGTACAGCACATCTCTCGGGGAAACGTGCAGCTAACCACATTCCCCAGCCATCTCCCTCTTAGGCAAGAAAGATGCGTCGATGGAGCAGGGGCGCAGCCAATGCCCCGTACATCACTTCTGATGTGCCACAGAAGGTCTCTGTCTTTGACAGACTCACTCGCTGTAATGGCAAAGAGAATTTGGATTCTGAATACTATGCCCCCCAACGGACTGGTACGAAGAAATCTAAGGCAACACGGGCCATACGTCCCAAACGTGCTATGCCAGTAGCAAGCCAGAAGCATGTGCTCACAATCATGCGCGCTGCTGATGGTAAGCCGTACAAGGTCGACTCGAGTGCTACGGCACCAAAAACGAGCCGACCTTCAAAGTCCTTGTCTCACTTGGGCGCATCTACTGCGTGCACAACCAAGTCGAGTAAGGCAAATCCAGTGGTCTTGAACTCCCGCGCCTCCTCTGGTTGTGCGTTTGAGGTCCGTTCAAGTCACTCCAAATATTGTGGTTCCCCCACTGCTGATCGGGATGCCTGTTTAGTATTAGATCAGGGGGCGCAGCACTCACTTGACCACCCCGATGCTTGGCCTTGCCATGCTCCTGAAGGGGGTGCGAAGGTGGCACTCTCCTCCAACGATCTGCGCAACGTGATCACTCACAAGCGCCGATCAGGAGAGTCGACTGACAAGCACGATGCGCCCCTTACGGGGCACACTTGTGCTGTAGTCACCATCAACTGCTGTTGCAAAGCGGCAGTCCCACCAAGGCAGTCGGTGTTTCAGCGGCTGCAATCATCGACACCCCTCCGACGTCACCTCGGAAAGAAGGTGTCAACAGAAGAAGAACCAATGGTTGCTTCATGCAACGTGATCTCCAACTCCTCGTCAGTCCGAAAGGCGACTGGCAGTTTCTCTTCCTCGTCCAAAAGCCAGCCGAGGAAAACCAAGACAACTGTCTCGTCCTCCGGAGTGTTCGAAGGCACTCGAGGGAGGAAGAAGATCTTGGAGGAAGCTGGGGGTAGTCAGACCCTTGTCGAGCCTCCTTCCGAAGATGAGTGTGTCCAAAGCACACCTGGGGCAGATCCTCGAGACGAAGTCAGCCTCCCAGAAGCCCCTGAAGACGAGGATATTCCCTAGAACATAGCTGGGGGTAGTCTAGCATCTGCGGACCTGAGTTCCGAAGATGAAGAGGCCCTTCAAGACGGAGCTGAGGGTAATCAGGCCCTTGCAGATGCGCCCGTAGTGAATGTTCTCCCGAACATAGCCGGGGGTAACCAAGACGAAGCTCCAAGAGAGGCAACTCCCCTACAAGAGAGTGAGGCCGAGAGTGAAGCCTCGACCCATCCATCCACTCCCGGCCGCGTCATGACAGTAAATGTGACTGGGGCTGATGTCGAGTCTGATGCACCGCCAACAGACCTCGTCCAGCGCATAGATACCCTGGAGAGAGGACTCAAAACCCTCTCTGCCTCCATGCAAACACTGACTCAAGCAGTATTTGAGATACGGTCAGATTTGACCAGGATACCTTCTGTCGGTCCCGATCCAGGGGCCAATAGAGAGTCGAGTGTACCCCTTCAACGGGTATCCTTGGACGCAGATCGCCGAGAAGCACCTCGGACGTCGGAGCCCTCAAATGCTCAACATCAGGTGGTACCACCTTACCCGACTCCCAGCTCCACGGAAGGCGTGGTCGAGATGATCAGGGACCTGCACGAGCGCTTTGAGTCCAAGGCGAGACAAGAGGAGCGCCAAAAAATGGGCATCCCCCAGCCTTATCCCCTCGAGTGGAACAAGGTGGTTTATCATCCAAAGTATAAACCACAAACACTGACGCCGTACGACGGGAAGGACTCTCCGCGTCGCTATCTGACGTACTTTCAGTCTCAGACGGGACATCTTTCGAAGGAGGACGCGCTACTCACCAGTATATTTGTTGGGGCACTGAAAGGAGTGGCGTACGACTGGTACTGCAGCCTCCCCGACAATTCAATATCTTCCTTCGACGACCTGACGCGCCTCTTTCTCGGCCGTTTCTACGACGGCGGGAAGGACATGACAATGGCGTCCCTTATAGAGATACGCCAGAAGGAGAAGGAAACAGTTCGAGTGTTCATCGAACGCTTCCGACAGGCCTGCTTCAGACTGCCCCCGGGCATGCCAGAACATGCACTCCTCTCCTCCTGCAGCATAAACATGATGCATGCAGTCAAGCTCTGGCTCAACTCTACTCCTCCTCCCGACTGGAGCTCCTTGATCATTGAAGCAGAAGCCGCGGAGAAGAAGGCAGCCAATGCTCGTCTTCTGGGAGTCAGTTTTCCTGCCTTTGAGGACAAGGGGAAACGGCCTGCAGCCAACAACCCCGGACGAGAGACAAAGGGGAAACAGGCATTGACTGTCAATGCCTCAAAAGGTGCGTCAGCGCCTGCTCAGAAACCTCCACTTGCACCAAGGCCGAAGGAGGTTTATTCGTTCAACGACGAAGACATCCTGCAGCTTTTTGAGATACTGAAGCAGGGTGACAAGATCAAGCTTCTGGACCCGAAGCATCCCGATAAGGTTGGGAAAGTGGACAACCCGAGGTACTGTCACTACCATCGATTTGTCGGATACCCAACCAAGGACTGCTATGTCCTCAAGAATTACATCCAGCGCATGATCAATGCGGATGTAATCTCCGTCGACTACGAAGAGAAGACGGTATCAGCCAACGTGGTGTCACTCCAGTTTGGCACCTTGCCGCCAACTACAACACAGAATAGCGTCGTCCCCATCCCTAAGGCGACAATGGAGGTGGTTAACTTACCACCTACCCGTGACAACGTGAGTGGACTCATCCCACTCACCACATCTCAGGGAGAGATCCTATGGGTTCACCCCGATCTCGTCTCCGAGGTGACTCAACCGGAGGTACGCCCTATCTCCAAGTCCAAAGGCAGGAAGATCAAGTCTTGCCGCACGGTCTCTTCTTCAGCGGAAGAGGCACTTCCTGTGCAGACGCGTTCACAATAGAACGTCCAATCCGACGAAGCTGCCGTCGAGGTGGTGCCTCCTGGCACCGTCCCTGCTGTCCAGGACGAGGGCCCGTCTAAGCCCTCAGCATCCAATAAGCAGAAGCAGATAGAGGCCCGCTTCGATAGGCCTCTGCGAAAAGAGAATGCTTCGGGGCTAGCCAAGCCCCACAAATTCGACATACTGGCGCAACTGGCCAGTACTCCTGCCCGCCTATCTCTGTTCGAGCTCCTTCGTCTTTCTAAAGACTCCCGAGAAGCTCTCTACGAAGCTCTGAAGGATGCTGAATCCTTTCTCAGTAAGGTCAAGCAGCCTGAAGATCTCCCGACTGTGTACAAGCACTGTCACTGTGCGGAGGAGGTTATCCCCAATATAACCTTTACCCAACAGGACATGCTGCTCAAGCACAATCGACACAACAGGCCGTTGGATTATACAGGGTACATCGGTTCAGTCAAGGTGAAGCAGATTCAGATCGATCCGGGGTCTTCCCTCAGCATCATCTTGAAGATGCTGCTCTCAACACTGGGGATCCCAATGTACCGACTGGCGCCCTCCAACACAACAATCAGTGGCTTCAATGCTAGCAAAAGTGAACCACTGGGCAAAATACGACTAAAGTGCCACATTGGTAAACTCAGAACCGAGGTCACTTGTTATGTCGTGGACGCCGAAGTCAACTACAACATTCTGTTGGGTCGCCCATGGCTGTATGAGTACATGGTGGTGCCATCCACGCTCCACCAATGTATGAAGTACGTGTCCACCAATAACGTCATCCGTACGGAGTTCGCAGACATCGAACCTTTCAAAGGGATTGAAGCCTACTTCACCGATGCCGACTTATACAAGTCACCTGACGAGGAGGAGGCCAATGATGCTGACGACGAAGCAGAAATAGCAGCAGAGCCGAACATGGAGCCTGAGGTCACTTCCGATGCTCCTTTGAAGATCCGACTCAAAGGCAAATCGCCTCAGAAGTTGCCTCCCATGAGCATTAAGCTACCCGGGAAAGCACCAGCTGCTCCTGAAGCTCCCCTGAAGATACGGCTCAAAGGAAAGCCGCCTCAAACATCGACCCCCCTCGTGGCAAAACTGCAGGGGAAGGCGTCAATCACCGGAGGCACAGCGGAGGCACCTCTGAAGGTGCGTCTTAAGGGCAAGCCGCCGCCATCCCAGCCGCCAGAGAAGACCCACGTAGTCCTCTCGGACTCCAAAGCCAACGCTGTAGTGGACTCTCCCGATCTTACTCCAGTGCTTACAGATGAAGAGCTGGGGGAATATATCTCGGCTAATATAGATGCCCTATCTCTGGACAATGTAATCCCACGGGATAAAATCTCGTATTTCATCAATAATAGAGTGCCTTTTAATTACTCTAGTCTTCCACATTGGAATGCCATGTATACATTAGATAACGCTCTACGGTCGTTGCAAACACAAATAACGATCGTCCATCATGTAAATCGAGTAGTCCCGTCCCAAGGGGTCTGTTACATAGTCCTACCGCGGAGTCGAGACAAAGAATCCATCATCTTCGGCAAGGTTGAGCGTCATCAAGACCTCCCGCCACTCGAGCCAGAACCAGATGCCGGCAGAATGCATCTCTATCGGTACACGGACAAGGCAAAGTATCTCATCCAGAAGATGGGTTATGACCTGAAAAGCAACAAAGGCCTGAACTACGGCAAAGGTCGACGTCTCCCTCTCCGGCTTCCAACACCTAAAGGAAAGCCGCAGGACTACTACAATAGAACTCGACGGAGGGTAGGCTATGTCACGCCCCCGTCAACTCCAGAGAGTTCAGACGCAGAAGAAGTAGAACATTCTCACTCGTCTGAAGCATCAATATGGGATTTCGATACCAGTATCGGATCTGTCTTCAAGAGAGTGCTGTCAGCCAACATGACATCTGTACAATCTCAAGAAGAAGAAGGCGAAGACCAAGTGCCAAAATTCTTCGAAGAAGAACCCTGGGCTCAACGCCTGGGACAACAATGGGAGTCTCGTTTTAAATTACGTGAACCTCCCACCGAAGACGAAGTCGAGCAGATCGACCTTGGGGATGGATCTTCTTCCAAACCCATCTTCATCAGCAAAAGCCTAAAAGGACAAGACCGAGAATCTTTAATCCAGCTGGCTAAAGAGTATATCGACGTCTTCGCCTCGAGCTACAAAGATATACCGGGACTTGATCTCCAGATCGTGATGCATAGGCTGAACATCTTACCTGATGCCAAGCCTATCAAACAACAACAGCGACGCTTCCGTCCGGACATCATGAACGCCATCGATCAGGAGGTGGACAAGCACTTGACCAGCGGCTTCATCCGTGAAGAGCAACACCCAGATTGGGTAGCCAACATTGTCCCTATCACCAAGAAGAATGGAAAGATACGAGTTTGTATCGACTTCAGGGACCTCAACTCTGCTTGTCCGAAGGACGAATTCCCGCTTCCAATCACCGATGTGATGATCGACAACACATGTGGCTTCGAGCGCATGTCTTTTATAGACGGGTATTCGGGCTACAACCAGATCAAGATGTCCCCCGATGACGCAAAACATACGTCATTCAGGACTCCAAAGGGCATTTTCTGCTACACAGTGATGCCCTTCGGCTTGAAGAACGCTGGTGCGACATACCAACGTGCTATGAGCACTATTTTCTATCAGCATCTTCGTAAGACAGTCGAATGCTATGTTGACGACATCGCAGTCAAGAGCCGTCTCAAAGGAGATCACCTACAAGACCTCAAGACAGTCTTCGATCTCATGCGGGCGCATCAACTCAAGATGAACCCCGCTAAATCCTTCCTTGGGGTTTCTAGCGAAAAGTTCTTGGGCTTCATCAACACGGCGAAAGGCATTCATGTCGATCCCGAGAAGACCAAAGCTATCCTTGATATGGACCCTCCGAAGAACCTTCGAGAACTTCGAAGCCTACAGGGACGTCTGGCATACATCCGGAGGTTCATAGCAAACCTTTCCGGCAAATGTCAACCCTTCACCCAGCTCATGAAGAAGGGAGTCTCTTACGTCTGGACAGAGGAATGCCAAAAGGCTTTCGACGACATCAAAGCCTACCTGATGAGCCCACCAGTCCTGGTGGCACCCGTCACCGACAAACCGTTTCTCCTCTACGTCCGAGCCATGGATCACTCCCTCGGCGCTCTGCTGGCTCAGAACAGCGATACAGGCTATGAGCAAGCAATCTACTACCTCAGTCGAACTCTGATCGGGGCCGAACACCGGTATAACCCCGTTGAGAAAGAGTGCTTGGCTTTGGTATTTGCCATCCAAAAGACTCGACATTATGTCTCGGGGCAGACAATTCATGTCATTTCCCGAGTCAATCCACTCAGAGTCCTCATGACAAAGCCAGGATCATTGAACTCCCGGCTATCAATATGGGCGATCTTGCTAACGCCATACAACATGGTGTTCGTTCCACAAAAAGCTGTTAAGGGTCAAGCTCTGGCCGACTTTTTAGCTGCACACCCCATCCCAGAGTCCTCAAGACTCTATGAAGACATCCCGGATGAGGTCCAAGAATCAAACGTCGCCGAAGAAGGCCCCGTCTGGCGGATGTTTTTCGATGGTGCTTCGAGAACAGGCCCCAAAGGTCAAATCGTCGCAGGAGTGGGGGTGGTATTAGTCTCCCCCGATCAACTGGTCATCCAGCGTGCTTACTCCCTTTCAAAGCCGTGCTCCAACAACGTTGCCGAGTACAACGTGCTCATTATGGGACTCCAGCTAGCACAACAGCTGGGGGTGAATCATCTGGAAGCCTACGACGACTCAAAACTCGTCGTAAACCAGATCAGAGGACAATACAAGGTTCGTCATGAAGACCTGATCCCTTACCATGAAGTTGCATTGAACATCGTTTCAATGTTCACCGGGTTCTTCATCGAACACGTACCTCGCCTACAAAATCTGGAGGCTGATGCTCTAGCTGGCCTCGCAGCCTCCTTGGCGGCACCCCTCGGGACTCAATACTACGTCACGGTAGTGGGTCGAGACTTGGTCTGCCCTAAAAACAACCTGCGCTCACAAGTGGCCCACGCCATGTCAACGGGTGCCGGTGTTAACGTCCGAGATTGGAGATTCCCGTTCATCGACTTTGCTATCTACGAAATTCTTCCAGACGATCCGAAAGAAGCCGTCTCAGTCCGGAGACGCTCTGTTCGATTCTACTACGATACAGCCACAAAAATGCTGTACCAACGCTCCTACGATGGACTTCTCCTTCGATGTTTGTCTAACGAAGAAGCAGCCGAAGCCCTTCGAGAAGCTCATGATGGAACCTGCGGGGCCCATCAACCTGGCCCAAAGTTGCAGGACCGACTGCGACGTATGGGCTACTACTGGCCAACCATGGCCGCTGATGCTGTCGAATATGCTAAGAAGTGCCATGCGTGCCAGCTTCACGCAGACTTCATCCATACACCGTCAGAACCACTACATCCTACAGTCGCCTCTTGGCCCTTCGAAGCTTGGGGCATGGACATTGTGGGACCGATCACCCCTCCTTCATCGAGAGGACACCGCTTCATCCTAGCAATCACCGACTACTTCTCCAAATGGGCGGAAGCGGTTCTGCTGGCAGAAGTGAAAAGCTCCAGGGTGATCAGCTTCATCAAGCACCACGTCATCTACCGTTTCGGAGTATCCCGGAGGATCATCCACGACAATGGTCCTCAGTTCATTAGCCATGTTTTCAGCAGATTCTGTGACAAGAATCGCATTCAAAACATGGCATCAACCGCCTATAATCCGGCAGCAAACGGATTAGCAGAGGCATTTAACAAGACTATCGTCAGGCTACTCAAAAAGGTCGTGTCATCTAACAAACGCGACTAGGACGAAAAGCTCGGCGAATGCCTTTGGGCCTACCGCACAACGGTACGGACTCCGACAGGCAACACACCATTCTTCTTGGTTTACGGGAGCGAAGCGGTACTGCCTCTCGAGATTCAGATACCCTCACTCCGCATAGCAATCACAAACCAACTCACAGAAGAAGACAATCAACGTCGTCGTCTGCGGGAACTGGAGGCACTTGACGAAAAGCATCTCCTAGCTCAACAGCGCATCGAACTCTACCAAGCCCGTATATCACAGGCTTTCAACAAGAAGGTCAAGCAGAGGACTTTCCAAGTTGGCAACCTGGTTCTGGCAGTCAGGAGGCCGATGGTGTTGACTCACAAGACACCAGAAAAGTTCGAGCCCAAGTGGGAAGGACCTTTTATCATAGAGACGGTATACTCAAACGGTGCTTACTACCTCGCCAAACCCAATGGGGACTTGTTCATGATGCCCATCAACGACAAGTTCCTAAAGAAGTACTACTCTTGACATCTTTTCAGATATGTACTTCCACTCCACAAAATCATACGCTTCCGGAACCCAGCTGTTCCGTGGCATCCTCCTGTAGACATCCCGTACAGACAACCCCCGCGTTGCTGTACATTGATCGCAGAACTTCCACGTCCACATTACCTCTGAGTAGTTCCGCATATCCCCCAGAGTCATTCCTACCACGTCCATAACACCTATGAGTAGGAAGATTCTATCATTTGAACCCCATATTTGTCACGTCCACATCACCTCTGAGCAAACATGAGGGTTCTCTCAAACTTATTATCTGTACTTAAAACCAAGGTACACAAAAGATAACAGGTTCACACAAATCATCAAAGTTCATGACAAGCAAAAATGAAGACATCACAAAAAATGGTGTACTTCTTTATTTCTAGAAAAGGAGAGTAAAGGATTATACTATCCCCAGCAAGAGTTGCAAATACATAAAAAAACAGAGACTACAAGCCCTAAATATCCCCAGAGTTGGCTGAAAGCTCTACAATTTGGCGTTTCAAGTCTGCCGCCCGAGTCTCCACAGTCGCCAAGACTCGACGTTCAGCTTCTTGACGCATCGCTTCAACAGCCTCAGCAGAAGTATCGTTCTCATGCTTCTCATCCAGCTGCTGCCGCTGCTGAGCCAGGATAAGAGCTCTGTGAGTGAAAGCTGCTTCCTCCCTCTTGAATGCTACGTGTTCAGCCTGGACACGTTCGACGTCCAATAGGAGTCGGGCCCGCTGGTCCTCAAGGCGGCGGATCTAGACGTCAATCTCCGCGATATTAGCGTCCAACGCAGCTCGCATCTCCACCGTCTCCCGTGTAGACTGAGATAACCGCTCCACTGCAGCTTCGGTCTCAGCCACTTCGCGTTCCCAGACACTCACAGTGGCCTGGTAGGAAGACTCAGTCTCGGCGAGCAGCTTCTCATTCTCCGCATCTATCAGGACGGAGAGGTCATTTTGCTGGATGCGCTCTAATTCAGAAAGCCGCTGGTCCAACTCAGCCACCGTGGCTTCCAGAATGACGGCCATATGATCGTGGCCCTGGTGAAGACGGATCAGGTTGATATGAGGCAGTGCCAGAGTTCTTATTATCGTAAAGCTCCCATTGGCATCCATCACTGCCGATACCCCCCTCTGCAGCATTTTATATACTACCTCAATGATGAATTTCATATATTCATCTGCGTCCGCCAGCACCTGTGGAGTCATAGCAGGGTTTGGAGGAGCTACTCCAGTTGGCGGACCGGAAGAAGACCCGCCGACCTCAACCTGCGAGGCTGGAACCTCGGCATCAATAGGCTCTTCATCAACAAGGGCTGGGCTACTAGCCCGAGGAGCCAAGGGAATAAAAAAAGCCGGCACAGGTGTCGAGATAGTACCCCAAGTGGAAGGAGCAATAGAGGGTTCCATCACACCCTTACCCTTCCCGAACTTGGAAGTACCACCGACGTCAGTGGCCACCTCTTCAGTCCCCAACGTGCTATTGGCAGCCAATACCTCCCCTGGCAGAACGGGGAGATCAACACTTGTCTCCTGACCCGCCCCAGGAGTCGGGATCGTCAGACGAGTCTCTTCATCAAATCCCTCTACAGGGACAGGATTTGTCGCTACCTCCTGATTGGTAGCCACCTCAGCTTCCGCCGCTGAGTCTGGGGTAAGGCTCGGCAATGCTGCAGCCGACCCCCCATCGTCATGACAAGGAGGGGAATCAACCCTCTCCTCTGTTCCAACCATATCTGTTACCCCCGCAACAGGCTCTTGCAACTCTGGAGCAACGTCATCCGAAGACGACGAACTCCACTCCACATCATCATCACGAAGCCCCGTGTCCGCTGGACCCTCAACGTCCAAGGCCCTCATGGCAGCTGGCACCATCCCGGAAGTTGCTGCAACCTCTGTATCTCTTTCAACAAAGTCTGGAGATAGTAAAACCTCTGCAGGAACATCTCCAGGACTCTCCTCTTTTGGAGACATTACCATCGGAGGGATGCGCTCGTCAGAAGAGCTTGCTACCTCCTTCGATTTACTGACACCCGATTTTGAAACACGGGTCTTCTTCTTCGACGATCCCTACAAGAAAAAAAGCACAAGTCACCAAAATGACAAGATGAGCCAAAATTACGGAGGACTCCTTACCTCAGCAGGAGCTGATTCCACTAGCGGTACATGTAGCACTCTCGTTGCCTTTGGAGTCGTCGTCTTTCTCGACCTTTTTAGTATAGACGAGCCGGCTTTTGCGTCGGCCCGTCTCTTCCCAACAAGGGGATCTCTCACTGGTGCTGCGGCAACAGCCCGATATCCTGCCGATTCTGGTGGACGATATGACCGAGCTGCTATCAACATGTTCGTCGTGGCCTCCAACTGAGTCCCAACGACGAAACTAGTCTTCCTGTCATAACCAGGAGACGCAGTATTCATGGTGCAATACAGCTTAGCGACCGAGTACAGGATTTGTGGCCGAAGGTTGCGGACTGGCGTAGTAAAATGAACACCAGTACACCCGGCATTGTAATACTGCCAGCCCCGGGCTCTATCCAGCAAGCTCCCAACAAGCCCCAGACTGTTACTGGGATTCCGCAACATTAGCTGGGTATAGCCAAACTGGCGAGCAAACCGGCTGGGCAGATACGGCTCCAGATAATATCTATTCTGGTTGCGATAGACCAGGTGAGAAGGCCGAATACTTTGCAACCAACGAAAATCCCATTTCGGCAGAGTAATTGCATCTTCACCAGAGTCGTCCAAATCTTGGCCAGCCTCAAAATCTTTGAAGATGGGGCCAACCTTGACAATCTCCCACCCCTGAAGGTAGGACAAAACTCTCCTGCAAATGGGGACGCCAGTGTGTAACCACTTCCTCTTGTAGAAGCGGCGGATAAAGGCATCTCCTTCAACATGATCCTCCTCCGGACCTGGACTCATCACGTTCGGATGATGCAGAATCAACCATCCCATAAGATAATGGAATGGTAGTTCAGCCCGGGGAAAGTTGTCGTTTTTACCTTTTCCCTGGATCACGTCATCAGCAAAGGTCCTCAAACCCCGCAACAGGTTACACACCATCGCGGAGAGGAGAGCTAAAGGACGTCCAAAGACCAATTTCACAGCGGGCAAAATGAGGTTCCGGTATACCCTCTCCACTGCACCAGATCCGCCCGCAAATACACAATCCCGGAGCCATATCATCAAGTATGCCGTCAGCACCGCCTTAGACGACATCCGATACGTACAGTGCCAGAAGCAACTATACGCGTTCTCGCCACTCTCATTGGAACGAGGGGTCCTCTCGTCCAGCCGGCTTATTTCAGAAGTCACTTCTGCGGGTTTCAGCCCTTGCAGAGTCGTAAATCGGATCCTCGAGGAATCCACCAAATCCTGCTTGAAGACGTAATCCCTCCAAGCAGTCATATGAGGCTGGGTCTTACCTTTGTCCTTCCGGTGCATCAGATAATGATGGCTCGCCACCTCTTTGAAAACATCCATCATCTCCGGGTCCTTATTTTCCAGAACCTGGATCTCTTCATTTGAGGGGAAATATTCTTCGTACGGTTCTGAGCCCCAAGGAAGCTTGGACACTTCGTACATCTCATGAAGAGCCAACCCCAACTCCCCCACCGGAGTAAAGAAGGTGCCAGTCTGGGCATTGAACAATTCCAAGAGTGCAAGGAACATAGGCTTATTGAGATCCACGCCAGCCCATGTGGCACGGATAGCGGCTGTCAGCCCAATCTCCTTAAGCTCAGCCTTGAACTTCGAAAGCACCCAAATGGTCAACTCGTCCCACCTCAAGATATGATGACACCAACCTTCAACCCTAAAGCCACCTTTCGGATACATGACCCTCGATGTCAGCATCCGACTTACGAAGGTTGAGGCACTGAAGGCAAAAGTGTCATTAGGGACTTCACTGTAGAGGCTCCCAGGACGCAAAGTTCGGCAACTAAACGAGGGACCAGTTCGTGAAGCAGCCAGGGTATCCCTCTGATTCGAGGTAGCATCAATCGAAAGAGCACCCCCCAGGGCCCCTCCTTGAGAAGGAGTAAGCTCCCAGGGCATCCTTCTCTTCGAAGCTAAACGATAGAAGGCCGTCAGCGGCAACTGGCGGTCAAGTTGTCGTATGTACAACACCATGCCTTTTACAAAAAAGAACCAGTCTTCTTTGACCTTCAGTATCTTCGCTTCAGTGGAGATCAGGCGGTCACCGAACAAAAAGGCAGGTTTTAAGAAGGTCACATCCTCGGATTCAGCAGATTTCAGTTTTCCGCTCTCCATCATACTCTGGAGGAAAATCGGCAACTGGTTCTGGATCTGCAGCACTCTCTCAGTAGGTTGATCCTGTAAGATAGCATCCTTGGCAGGGTTGATAACCGCCTCGTCAAAATCAACTCCCATTTGACAAAAGGAAGCATCCAGAAGGACCTCATTCAGCAAAGGAATCGTCATCGGCACTGGCACAACAAAAATCAAAAGTTAGGCAAAAAGACAAAGTGTCAAAGCAACCTGGCGCATCATCAGGGTATAAACCCATGCGCCTCAGTAAAGGCTTCGGCGCATCATCAGGGTGTGAACCCATGCGCGTCAGCAGAAAGGCTTCGGCGCATCATCAGGGTATAAGCCCATGCGCGTCAGCAGAGGCTTCGGCACATCATCATGGTGTAAACCCATGCGCGTCAGCAGTTAAACCTTGGTGCATAATAAAGGCCTAAACCAATGCACGTCGGCGGGCTAAAAACCTCGACGCATCATCAGGACAGAAGTCCATGCGCGTCGGCAACGGAGAGTTAGGGCACACCAACTCAGCCGCATGATCCAAGGTTCGTTTGAATAAAAAAATAGTGGAGGAGACGACACCCACCCGTCACCGCGAGTCGAACGTCGGCTGGAGTCACAATGGTGACAGGAGCATCCTCTTCGGCAAACTCCGCCGGCTCCTTTCCCTTGCCAGCACCGCCACGAGAAGTCTTGGGAGCCATTCTTTGAGAGAAGAAAAGTTAGGGTTTTTGAAGAAGAACTCTAAAGAAAGCAAAAGCAAGGAGAAGAAGAACTCTCTCTCTCCATCTCTCGCCTATTTATAGGGATTGGTCGCACACGTGAACCGATGATGTGTGATCTCAGCCGTCGCCTCAGGTTCTGTGAAAAGATAACCACAAATAAAACCAAAAAGATCATCATTAATCTTTTTCGGTTACCGAGGCGTCATCATTTGTATTAACTGAGCGGAGTATGCGCCCCATCACTGATGTGCGGAGTATCTATGCGCCCCGACGGTCATGCGCCTCCACTACCATGCTTCTTATTCAAAGCATTCCAAAACTTACCCAAAAGTTTTGAAAACTTTGAAGGGGGTCTCGTAGAAGCATGGGATTTCAGAACCAGAAAGTCTATACGCCAGACTACATGCGCCAGAGCTTGGACAAAGTACTTCACAGCAAAAAGCAACAAATATAGACATTGAAAGAGGACTTTTTATTTAACATATAAAAGTCTATTAGATGTCTAAGAAAGACTGTACAAAGGAGAATTTCTATAAAGAAAAGATCCTAAGTCTACAGCCAGCAGCCAACATGCGCCCTCAAGTAGGCGCAGCAATCAACATGCGCCCTCAGCCAGGTGTATCCCACCATGCGCCCTCAGCAAGGCGCATCCTTTTCAGCAGCTCAGTTATGTGCATCCCAGTTATGTGCATCCCTTCAGCAGCCCAGTTATGTACCGCTCTTCCAGCCAGGCTCACCGCCCAATCAACCCTCTAGTCGAGGAAGAGAAAAGAACCACAAGCCAACCTGTGGCCAGGGGAGGCTTCGAAAGAGCCTCCAAAGGCCAAGGAAGACCGTAATCAAAACTGCAGCTAAAGGAGCAGCTTTCAACACAACCAGAGTGGGCAACACCCACTTTGAAGAAAGAAAGAGCCCTCAAAGCCGCAGCACCGCAATTCCGATCTGCGGCTCTTCCTGTACAACGAAGACGAGGCCCGAGCATCCCTATCTTTGGATGCAATAGGCATCTTCCGCCTGCCTCGGAAGACCTCGACTCCGACTTTTGGATGTAACAGTCACCTTCAAGTACATCAACGAAGACACTGCATCGCATCTTCACCCTCGGGAGCATCTCGTCAACAGAATGCATTCGAGTACACAAGTTTATGTCGGAAAGATGTGAGAGAACGAGAAGCAAACCCTCTCTCCATGCCACTATTTATAGGCCGGGCAAATCAAACCCATGTGCCAAGTGGATGGCTCTCCGAATTCCGTGCAATAAATTTGCATTAAATGGATGAACCGGACACTTCGAATTCAGCTAAGTCAAAAAGGCTATTTAAAGCACTCGAAGAACGTAACAGTCATACCATTAAAAACGTGTCACAAAGCGGATGCGCCGGCCAGACCGCGCATCACATGGACGCGCCCTTCAACATCAAGCACATCACACAGACGAGCCTTTTAGCACCAAGCGCATCACAGGGGATGCGCCCTCATGTGCCCCCATACGCCTAGTGGAACGCCAATCGACGTGCCCCCTCGGCTGTCCATCGAATGTCGTAAACATTAAATGCTGAACTGACAGAGTTGGCAGCACGCCCCCCGAAGCCTGAACAGTCGACAGCTTTTTCAAAAGACGAAGCATCGCCAACGTCCGCGTCATCATTACTTCCCTCCGACGGCTACTGCCACGTAGCTACCCAACCATCTCGTATGCGCCTCCGCAGCCATGCGCCCAAATCCGCATGTGCCTCAAAAGCCATGCGCTTCAGACTCCTCTCTGATCCCAAAAGACAGAAAGAAAGTCATCATTAAAGCTCTGCATGCGCCTCAAAAGCCATGCGCCCCAGACTTCTCCCTGATCCCAAAAGATAGGAGTAAAGTCACTACTGAAGCACTACATGCGCCTCGAAAGCCATGCGTCCAGGATGGTTTGTGACTTCTAAAGGTTACGAGCCAAAGTCTCCTCATGCGCCCAATCCTAGGCGCATCCTAACAGATCATTCCCTACCAAATCAGAGATCTCCGAGCCATGGGTCGACGACACGTGTCCTTTGACTCAACTCATCCAAGATCTCAGCAACAAAAAGATCCTCTTCTCTGCTACGTACCGGCTCACGACAATAACATGAAGAAGTCAACCCCTCGATCAGGGTGTATCGTCCATGCGCCTCTATCAGTAATCAACACGTGGCGTCCCCACATACAGGTGCATCCTACATGCGCGCATGAGCAGCCAGCCTGCAAAACTATAAATAGAGGGATCATTTCCTTCTTCCACACCTACCTACACACGGACAAAACATACAACGAACGAACATACCACCAGAGAGGCAGATACAGACACTCAACGTCTTCCTCTTCTCAGCAAGCTCCAGCACCCAGAGCAATCCAAGTCTTCAGAGAAGCGATAACCGTCGTCAGATCGTCAACGGAGTCAACGTATTACCACTCACTCCATCGGCACAAGGGACCCAGATAAACAAAAGTGTACTCCTAGGACTACATCTAAGTCCTATATTGTAACACTGTTCTGTTTGTATTGAAATTTGCAATCAAAGAATTTTAATGGCAAACAACCCAGATTTCTTCTACGCATATAAGGTAGACAAAGATTCCAGATTGACCCATCTCTTTTGGGCTAACGGTACATGTCGATTCGATTATGAATTATTTAGAGATTCACTAGCATTCGATTCTACATATAAAATAAATAGAAGTCAAATGCCGTTGGTGGTTCTAGTGGATACAAACAATCATGCGATGACTTGTGTGTTTGGGTTTGCAATGATCCATAATGAGACTGCAGAGACATATTCTTGGGTTTTAGAAAAATTCCTAGAGTGTATGAATGGCAAATTACCAGTGACAGTTCTCACGGATGGTTGCAGATCCATGAATAAAGCAATTGAGGATTGAATGCCCAGCGTAGTTCATCGAACGTGCTCATGGCATATCCTAAACAATGCTGCCAAACATGTACACCGAGAGGCTTTTCACAATAAACTGAGTCTTCTGATTAAAAGGTACATCGCACACTTGCTACTTTACTTTGAAGTATGTTGTTGTTACAATATCACAACTTTAGTTACTGTCCATGTTTTCTAAACAGGTACTATTCAGTCGAAGAATTTGAAAACCGTTAGCAGCAGATGCTAACAGATTATAATGTAGAGAACAATGAGTGGACCACTGCATTGTACAGAACGAGGGAGCGATGGGCGGACACATTCCTACGTGGAAATTATTTTGGCGGTTCTACTGCAACAAATAGATGTGAATCTATGAACGCATTTCTGAAAAGATTTTTGAATGAGAAGTTGCCACTATGGAAGGCCCTTCAAAATTGTGACTACGATTTGGCGGCCTTACGTTACGGCCAGATGGGTAAGCATGTCACTGATAAACTCTCAACACCAGTTGTGAATCAAACTAGCATGGCCGTAATAGAAGGTAAATTTGCCACAATTTACACTAAAATGGTATTTATAGATGTAAGGAAGGAAATCACCTATTCTGATGCATATACTGTTCTCCATCATCACATCATAAGAGAGTCAAAAGTTTGCACTGTCCAAAAGTATATGTCGCCAAACAGTGTCAACCGGAAGGTTACATTTGATCCGGCCGACAACATCATAAATTGTGAATGCTTGTGGATGGAGACCAAGGGGATTCCTTGTAGGCATATTTTTTCAGCAATGAAGAGATTGCAAATTGGAGATATTCTAAAGAACTTGATAAAATCTCGTTGGCTGAAGGATTGCAAAGAGAGTTATCTCTCTGGACCTGGCTCAGAAAGAAGATTCATCCACCCAGACAGTATTGAGAGCAGAAGGTATGGTGGTATTCATGAACAAGTTAATCTGTTTACATACTATTGTAAAAAATCAAGCAAAATTCAAGAGAGGGGAACGGAGTTGATGTCGTCTGTTCTGATGGAGCTGAAAGAAATGGTGACCGATATTGGTGAAGAAGAACAAATGGTAGCTGATGTAGTTCATGGAGTGCATGAAGCTTTAAAAGAGCCAAATCCGGTAGCAACAAAAGGAAGGCCTTCTCAAGGGAATTCAAGCCAGCCTACAGAAAGTCAGCCTATCCCGAAGCCTAGAGTATGTAGAGTTTGTAAAAAATCGGGTCACGATTTTCGTAATTGTAAAGTACGAAAGCGAAATAGCGACAAAGAGCAAATGAAATAAAATGAAACGTCGTTGACTTAAGACAATGTCTTTCTTATGTGGCAAGATGTCATTCACACGAGACAATTAGATAAAAAATATTTTCTCCAATGTAAAAGTTTGAGAAGACAATTAGATAAAAATAGAGAATATCAAATTCCAAGTTCAAAACGGAGAATATCAAAAATGGAGAAAATATGTTCTTCGTGCAGTTCAAAACGGAGAATATCATTCTCCGTTTCAAATGACACGAAGAATATCATTCTTCGTTTCAAATTAAAACGGAAAATGAACATTCTAATGTGTTTTTAACACTGGAAATCTTATTCTCCGTTTCAAATTAAATGGAGAATGCCATTCTCCGTTCCAAATTAAACGGCGAATAGAATCCTCAATCGTTTTAATACTGGGAACAACATTCTCCGTGTAGTTCAAAACGGAGAATATAATTCTCCGTTACAAATGAAACGGAGAATATCATTCTCCGTTTCAAATTAAAACGGAGAATGAACATTCTAATGTGTTTTTAACACTGGAAATGCTATTCTCCGTGTAATTCAAAACGGAGAATTCTATTCTCCGTTTAATAAAACACGGAGAATGCTATTGTAGTGTCATGGTTACAATGCTAGACTTGTATTTAAGAGGACATTGGTTCAAATCTTGACTATAACAAAATTTTGTTTTATTTATACTTTTTTTAAGTTATATATGGGGCCCATTTAAAAGGGAAAAAACTTTGATACAGGAGAGAAACTTTGATACAGTAGGGGGTATCAAAGTTTTGATACCCCCTACGTATGACATGTGGGCCATCTTAAAATTTATGTGTATATATATATGTTTACACGTTTTACAAAGCAGGAGGGGCCCACATGTCATACATAGGGGGTATCAAAACTTTGATACCCCCTACTGTATCAAAGTTTTGATACCCCCTATGTATGACATGTGGGCCCTCTCAAAATTTATGTGTATATATATGTGTACACATTTTATAAAGCAGGAAGGGCCTACATGTCATACATAGGGGATATCAAAACTTTGATACCCCCTACTGTATCAAGAAAAAAAACTTTGATGCAGTAGGGGGTATCAAAGTTGGCAGAATTCGAAGGGGCAGATTCATTGGTATTAATGGCATATAAATGGCAGTATTTGGGAGAGTTTGTTCTAGTCTTACTTAGATTTACTTGAGAAGGGACAGAAGCATTGGTATTGATGGAAATTAATTGAATTGAATTCGAAGTGGCTGCCACTTGGCGCATGAGTCCGAGTTATTCCATGCCTATAAATGGTAGTAGTGTAGGGAGAGTTTGTTCTCATCTCACTTAGCTTTTCTTGTGGAGATGGACTCTACCGATCCCCCGCCTTAGCAAGACGCTTTCCTCTTGGTTGTCGATCTCCTCATTCGAAGAAGCTTTGGTGGTGAAGTCCTTCAGAAGACTGAGATGTGCCTGGGTTTGGATTTATTGCCAACCCATGCTCTGTCGAAGCGCCCGTACGTTGATTGGCTCAGACTATGCACGGTGTTCCTTTGCCGCAAGGAGTTCATTTCTTCAACGTGTTCCATTGGTCCGACGATGCACGGTGGTGAAGTCCTTCAGAAGACTGAGATGTGCCTGGGTTTGGATTTATTGCCAATCCATGCTCTGTCGAAGCGCCCGCACGTTGATTGGCTCGGACTATGCACGGTGTTCCTTTGTCGCAAGGAGTTTATTTCTTCGACATATTCCAGGATGAAGAAGGATGCCTTTGCTCGGTGCTCTGCCTCAAGGAATTCCTTTGCCTCAGTGAGTTCCTTTGCTCGGACGATGCACGATAAAGTGACTTGCCTCAAGGAGTCATCCAACGGTTCCTATGCTCTGACGATGCACGATGAAGAACATCTACCACGTGGATACGAACTGAAAGACGACGGAGAACAACACTCCTCCTTCACAGTCGAAGCTTTCAATTGAATTCCTTGAGGCAAATTGCTTCATCGTATTTCGTCAAAGCATAGGAACCTTTGGATGACTCCTTGAGGCAAATCACTTCATCGTGCATTGTCAGAGCAAGAGCAAGATGAATTCCTTGAGGTACAGGAACATAAGCAAAGGAATTCCTTAAGAGCAAAGGACCTTGCAAAGGAATTCTTTGAGGCAGAGCACCTTGCAAAGGCATCCTTCTTCATCCTGGAGATGCACTCTACCGATCCCCCACCTTGGCAAGACTTTTTCCTGCTGGTTACTGGAAGAGCCGCAGGGTTTTGGTTGAAGAAGCTTTGGTGGTGAAGTCCTTCATAAGACTGAGATGTGCCTGGGTTTGGATTTATTGCCGACCCTCACTCTGTCGAAGCGCTCGCACTTTGATTCGCTCTGACTATGCACGGAGTTCCTTCTTTCATGGAGTTCGATTGCTCTGACTTGTTCAGGGAGTTCTATTGCTCTGACGATACACGATGAAGTAATTTGCCTCAAGGAATTCCTTTGCCTCAAGGAGTTCCATTGCTCTGCGATGCCCGTACGCAGCTCACATTCAACTTTTTTCTTGATAGTAGGATTTTATGTAGCTTTTCGTAGTTTTCATAATGTAAATGTAACTCAAAAATGATTTTATTATAAAAGACAGCAGAGCAGACATTATAAAAGACAAAAGTTCTCTTGAAATCTAATTCTTAGCCCATACCAACCTCATTATTGTAGTCTTCTTAGCCCATACCAACCTCGTCATATTCTCATCAAGCTCATCTTCATTCTCCTTTTCAAACAAAACGATGAATAACATTCTACGTTTCGAAAGAAACGGAGAACGTCATTCTCCGTTTAAATAAAAACGGCGAATGAATATTTTAATGTGTTTTACCACTGGGAATGTTATTCTCCATTTCAAGACAGACGGAGAATGTTATTATCCGTTTCGAAATAAACGGTGAATAGAATCCTCAAACGATCTAATTTAAACGGGAAAGTTATTCGCCGTTTCAAGTAAACGGAGAATTCCATTCTCCGTTCCAGATAAAACGGAGAATATAATCCGAAGGGGCAGATTCATTAGGAATAAATGGCATATAAATGGAAGAATTCATTGGTATTAATGGCATATAAATGGCAGATTCATTGGTATTAATGACAATAAAAGTGACTGCCACTTGGCGCATGAGTTCGAGTTGTTAAATTTTGCCAATAAATGGCAGAAGTTGGGAGAGCTTATTATAAAAATGACTGCAACTTGGCGCATGAGTTCGAGTTGTTTCATATGTAAATAAAAGTCAAACTTTTCGTAGTTTTGACAATGTAAATGTAATTCAAAAATAATTTTATTATAAAAGCAGAGCTTATAAAAGACAGAAGTTCCTTGTCCAATTACATCATAATTATATTGTTGTTTTACAATGTCATTGCTTGGTTCGTGTTACATATTTGCTTGAAAGCAACTCCTTAACCCATGCCAACCTCATCGTTGTCATCTTCTGGTGAGTTTCATTGTCATTTCCTCCCGGTATTTCGAAGGGAGTAGTCGTCAACATATTCATATAATACGCCGTGTACAAGAGGCAGTTGGGTACCCGTTGTTGTGGGCAACTTGGAGAACAATTCAGCACTTTGCTCTCATACTCCATCTTTGTCGGGCATCTCTCCCTCATCTTATCAACTTTTCTCCTGACGATAGGCTCTAAGGTGTTCTTCATTAATTCTGCATCCACCTTGTACTTATCGTACGTGTTTTGCCTCAAGGAGTTATAGTGTGTCCAGTCGTAGGAGATAAAGTCGAATGTGAGCAGAGTATAGTGTTTGATGGATGCATTAAAGAGTGGGATGAATAGCAACTCTATGTCGTCCTCCAAACCCATGACGAAGTCTATTAACTCTGTTTGGATGTCTTCAAGGGCGCCAGCTTTTGCGTTTCGTGCATTGGCACGTTCAACGATGGTCTGTTTCCTAAAAACAAAACACAATATCATGAGTAATTTTTTTCTGTCATTTTTCATCGGTGTACACATGAATATGGATTTTTTTTGAATTCTTACCAATGTGTGGGCCATCATGAATGCAGACCATTTATGTGATTGGGGCGCCGGCTTTTGCTTCTGGATCAATGGCACGTCCTTTGAACTAGACGGGGCACACCTTTTACTGTCTTGAATTTCTCTCAGCTTCCTTATTATTATGTCCAGTATGCCAGCCTCCATGTCGTCATAGTTGAGTATGTCTTGCATGTCTACTGTCGACAGCTGGAATGAAACTCCTTTTTTCACGCTTTTCCGGATAAAATGTGTATACAATATTACTGCACATAAATTTAGTTTAGATTAAATTAATAAAGATAGATTCTCATTACATAATTGTGAAAAAAGTTAAGAAAAAAAAGGGTTCAGAATACATACTCTGGACAATTCTTTCTGGGAATTACGATGTCGATGTATTGCTTCTTCAGCTCTTCATCCGCATATTTCCAAAGTAAGAGTTCATCGCATTCCCTTAGTATGACACGGTTCATCTTTAATTCAGCCATTTTGGCGTCTCCTCCGGATTTTTATTAACCTCTTTCCCCCGATCCTCCTCTTCTTTTGGCTTCTTTTGGAGCAGCAAGTTCAGCAGCTGCTTGAATCTCCTCACGCTGAAATGCTACAACCATGGCTTGGAGATCAACAATTTCCCCATCCTTTTCATTGGCTTCAATATTAAACGATTCAACTTTATTTTGAAGCTCCATTTTCTCCTCAACGAGCCTTTTATTTGTTTCTCTGAGTTTCTCGGTTATTCGCACTGAAATAAAACAAACAACAATAAAATGTATGATGTGAACCTAACACGGAGAATGATATTCTCCGTGTAATACAATACGGAGAATAGCATTCTCCGTTTGGAATTACACGGAGAATAACCTTTCCAGTATCGAAATGATAGAGAATAGCAATTATCCGTTTCAAATAACACGGATAATGCCATTCTCCGTGTTATAATACACGGAGAATAGTCATTCTTCTGGAAGATTGCAAATCAGAAATTTGAAATAGAAAAGATTTTACCTTGTGCATGTAGCTCTGATTTAAGAACAGAATTCTGCTTTCTCAAATCCTGCAGTTCATGCACAGAGCCCTCCATCACAACGTTGACTGCACGTTATTGTGCTTCTTGTGCCTCGAGCTCTTTCAGCTTTTCTTTGAGTTTCTCGTTCTCAAGGTTGGCTGCACGTAACTGCGCTCCTTGTGCCTCCATCTCTTTTAACTTTTCTTTGAGTTCTTCATTCTGCGCAAGAATATCAGAATGATGTCTTCTCAAATCCTCCAGTTCATGCACAGAGCCCTCCATCACAACGTAGACTGCACGTTGTTGCGCTTCTTCTGCCTCGAGCTCTTTCAGCTTTTCTTTGAGTATGGCATTCTCAAAGTTGGCTGCACGTAACTTCACTCTTGTGCCTCCATCTCTTCTAATTTTTCTTTGAGTTCTTCATTCTGCGCAAGAATATCAGAATGATGTCTTCTCAAATCTTCCAATTCCTTTACTGAGTCGTCCATCACAGCGCCCATTTCATGATGCTGTGGTATCCGTTGTTCATCAAAATTATCCCTACCTGCATCTTGGTGGTGTTGGCCCATTGGTCATATGGTCAAACCGATTTTAATAATTGATCAAACTCTGTCTTGATATATGAAGCTAGTCAGGATATCTCGGACTCTTGGACATGATCAAGAACAGCTATCTACTCAGTTCAAGACCGAAGCGCTGTTTGCCTGTTCGAGTCTGTATTTCTTTGAGCAATATATTTTTCATTTTATTTGAGTCTAGGAATACTTTGTACACCGAGTTGTAATGGCAAATAGGCTATTCCAAAAATAATTTCAAAATATTTTTAAAATGTCCTTAGTTTTGAAAAACATTCTTATTTGCAAAAGCTCCAAAAAGGTTTCCAAAATTCCCCAAAAACTAATTTTAAAACCATAACCTAACCCTGACAGAACTCGGCCAGAGTTCGGCCAGAGTTCGGCCAGAGTTCGGTTAGTGGACGTTTTATTTTTGAATTCCTTGAAACTTGGTCCTCCTGCAGTTGCGGATTTGACCGAGATTTTTTCATCGAGTTCTGCCCGAATTCTGCCCGAATTCTTCCAGAATTCTGTCTTTGGAACTCCTATAAATAGAGAAGGATTTCGATCATTTTAACTCACTCATTCACTTTCAATCTTCTCTCTACTTAAAGCTTTCAGTCTTCCAAAGAGTTTTTC
The DNA here is from genome assembly GCA_029216955.1 of Iris pallida. Classification (NCBI taxonomy): domain Eukaryota; kingdom Viridiplantae; phylum Streptophyta; class Magnoliopsida; order Asparagales; family Iridaceae; genus Iris; species Iris pallida. The sequence goes on from JANAVB010006800.1 coordinate 17,670,575, forward strand.
TCGAGCTTTAATTTTCAGATCCCAAGCCAGTTACAATCTTCTAGTCGATTTGCCAGTGCGATACAGTCTAGAAGTTTCAGAGTGATTGTAATCAGAGGCGTGATAGAAGAATACCTCTTCACAATTGAAGTTGGACGAGTTCTTCGTATCAAAGCTCGCGTTGTAGAAGTTGCAAGGACTTCGTAAGAAAACTTGCAGTTTTGCCAATAGTGGATTCAACTGGTAGCAAGAGTTCTACCGACTGGACTAGTCCTCAACAGAGGGAAACCAGTATACATCGCTGTCTTTGCGTTTGCTTTCTTATCTCTGCCTTTACATTATTTAGTTGTGATTATTATTCTGTGATCTTGCTGCTAATAATTTTTAATTAGCATTATTCCGCTGCCAACTCTATTCACCCCCCTCTAGAGTATTCTGCTTTACGATTTCGTTCCTACAATTGGTATCAGAGCGAGTATTACAGATAAAGCAAGGTAACATTACAATTATTTATTTATTTAACTAATTGTTATATAGATCACAGCACAACACATGGCAACTGTGAAATTCACAAGTGAAGGCCAGGCCACAAACAAACCTCCACTATTTGATGGTACGAACTATACCTATTGGAAAACACGGATGAGTTTCTTCTTGAAATTACTTGACTTTGATTTATGGTCTATTGTTATTGATGGCTATCAAAAGCCACCTCGTATAAATGTTGATGGAGTTTTAGTTGAAAAATCCCATAACAGATATACAGAGGAAGAAAAGAAAAATGCCAGTCTTGACGCACGTGCTATTAACGCTTTATTTTGTGTTTTAGACAGAAGTGAATTTAACAGGGTGTCTATCTGCACAACTGCTAATGAAGTGTGGAAACTTCTTGAAGTCACACATGAAGGCACGACTCAAGTCAAAGAATCAAAGGTCAGCAGACTTACTCAAGAGTATGAGGTGTTCAAGATGAAGTCTAACGAAACAGTTACTCAGATGTTCGAAAGATTCTTGGATATTGTAAATCCTTTGTCCTCCCTAGGCAAAGATTACAGTAACCATGAAAAGACTCGCAAACTCCTGCGAGCACTTACCAAGAACTGGATTCCAAAGGCTACTGCAGTCATTGAAGGGAACGACCGCACAACTATGTCCCTCGAAGTACTCATGGGTAAGATACTCACTCATGAACTGGAGCTACAAGATTTTGAAGAGCCTGCACCAAAGGAGAAGACGATCGCTTTCAAGGCTCAGTACAGAAAAGCTGCTGAAGGTGATTCAGGCAGCCGTGAATCTGATGCTGAAGATCAAGCACTCCTAGCAAGGAAATTCAAAAGATTCATAAGATATGAGAAAAAAGCCAAAGAAAATAATAGCAGCAACAACTGGTATCAAGATGATGCTGTCTGCTATGGCTGCAAGAAAAAAGGACACATGAAGAAGGATTGTCCTACAAACTCATCATCAAGCAAGAAGAGCAACAGGTATGAGAAAGGGAACCTGAAGAGATCAATATTTCGGAGATATGCCAACACCAGTATATGGCATGAAAGTGAAGCCAGCGACTCAGAAGATGAACAATCAGAAGACGCTGTAAATGTATGCTTTATGGCATCCGATCAGGTACTCTCTGAACCTGTAGTTGATACATATGATGACTTCACCTTTGAGCAATTAGGAGATGCCTTCAGTGAACTGATAAGTGATTACAGGAAACTACGTAGCAAATATCAGACCTCTAAGAAGGTACTCAAAGAGTACAAAGGTGAAATAGGAAGACTTACCGACCAACTAGCTGAGGTTAGAAATAATGTTAGTGAGTCTAGTGAGCTTTCATCTATAAAGCTCTTATTACACGAGACTACCAAGTCATCTGAAGAGAAAGACAAGGTTATTGACCAACTGAAAGAAGAACTTTCTAAAGAGAATAAAAGTCTTCAATGTGCACAAGTCAGAATGGAAGCACTCACTTCTGACTATACTAAGTTGTATGACACTTCCAAAAGATTAAAAATTAGGTTAGGAAAACAGCCTGAGACTGCTGCTTCCTACCCTAACACGTGTCACTTACCAAATAATCGGAACATTCCCAAACCAAACACTGTCAGACCTAACCCTATCAAACCTTTACCCCAAAAGGTTAAGCCCAAACAGGATTATAGGTATGCTTTCTTCTATACTAGAAAACCTAAACCTACCAACCATGCACACCATTCAGCTTTCAACACTCAACATGCACAATGTCATTATTGTGGCCTCATTGGTTATATTTTTCCTGTATGTAGAATCAGAAAGCTTGTTGATTTAAATATTTATGCATGGATACCAAAAGCTAACATTTCAGGACCCGACAAGAAATGGGTACCAAAAGTTTTATCTGTAAACTATTTTGTAGGTGGAACACTTTTCACATGCTAAAAGCAAATGGATTCTCGACAGCGGTTGTTCACGGCATATGACCGGTGACGCTACACTATTTGCAACACTGTCGAAGAAAAAGAAGGAAGGTTATGTCTCCTTCGGTAATAACTTGAAAGGGTATATCATTGGTATCGGTGATGTTGGTAGATGCTTAATGGCTAAAAGTGATGAGAGTCATCTGTGGCATATGAGACTCGATCACGCAAATATGGACACAATCTCAAGATTATCCACGAAGAAGCTAGTACGCGGTTTACCGGACATAACATTCAAGAAGGATTCGGTATGCATCCAATGTGAAAAGAACAAAGCTACCAGATCCACATTCAAGTCAGTAAATACAGCATGTACTACTAGACCTCTACAATTGCTACATATGGACTTATTTGGTCCTAGCAGAGTTGCTAGCCTCGGAGGTAAGCTATATGCTTTTGTAATTATAGATGATTACTCTAGGGTATACTTCTTGACACGCAAGAATGATGTATTATCCGAATTTGTCGTCTTTTACAAAAAAGTATAGAATAAAAAAGGTTACATGATCACTCGTATTAGAAGCGATCATGGTGGCGAATTCGAGAATACAGAGTTTGAGCAATTTTGTGACAGACACGATTTTGTACACGAGTTCTCCTGTCCTAGGACTCCACAATAAAATAGAGTTGTGGAACGTAAGAACAGAACTCTATCCGAAATGGCCAGAGTAATGTTAAACCAGTTTAGTCTACCCAAATATTTCTGGGCTGAAGCTGTCAATACAAATTATTTTGTTCTCAATAGAGTTCTAATTCGACCCAAATCGAAGAAGACTCCATTTGAGTTATGGTTTGATAGAATTCCATCAGTTTCATATTTTAGAATATTTGGTTGTAAATACTTTATTCTTAATACAAAAGACAACTTGGAAAAGTTTGATGAAAAGGCCGATGAAGGTATATGTTTAGGTTATGCGGCCAAGAGCAAAGGATACAGAGTCTTCAACAAACGAACTATGATCATCGAAGAGTCAATCAACGTCACCTTTGATGAACTGAATCAAATGACTATCGATGATAATGACGAAGATCTAACTGTACCAAGCTCAATACCAGCTGATTCTCAACCAAGCTCGGCACTAGCTGATCCTCCTAGAGAAGATCCAGAAACCAGCTACCTTCAGAGTCTGCCGAAAAGATTAAAATTTACGGCTGATCATCCAAAGGATTTGGTAATTGGTGATATTACCAAAGGTGTAAGTACTCGTACATCCGGTAGAGATATTATTTCTAGTGTTGCATTCATTTCACAGCTAGAACCCAAAACCATTGATGAAGCCTGTAGTGATAGTTTTTGGATAGATGCTATGCAAGAGGAATTAAACCAATTTGAACGGAATCAAGTTTGGGAACTTGTTCCCAAGCCTATTGATCATCCGGTCATTGGCACCCATTGGGTATTCCAAAATAAACTGAACGAGAATGGTTTAGTGACTCGTAATAAGGCTCGACTCGTAGCTCAAGGATACAATCAGGAAGAAGGTATCGACTACGATGAGACTTATGCCCCAGTTGTGAGATTAGAATCCATTCGCATGTTATGTGCATTTGCATGTTTTCATAATTTTAAATTATTTCAAATGGATGTCAAGAGTGCATTTTTAAATAGTTTTATAAAAGAAGAAGTTTTTGTAGCACAACCTCCAGGTTTCACAGTTTTTAAAAATTCTGATCATGTTTTCAAGTTGAAGAAAGCTTTATACGGTTTAAAACAAGCCCCTCGTGCTTGGTATGATCGTCTAAGCTCTTTTCTACTTGGCAACGGTTTTTCAAAAGGTAAGGTTGACACTACACTTTTTATTAAATCTTTTATTGACAAGCTTCTCTTAATACAAGTCTATGTTGATGATATTATATTTGGATCTACTAATGAATCTCTGTGTCAAGAATTCTCTAAGTGTATGTAGAATGAGTTTGAGATGAGCATGATGGGAGAGCTGAAATTCTTTTTCGGACTGCAAATCAAATAAACTGATAATAGAACATTCATAAATCAAGCCAAGTACACAAAAGATTTGCTAAAGAAGTTTGATCTGGATAATGTCAAACCTATTGGCACTCCGATGGCAACTTCAACAAATCTTGATATTGATGAACAAGGCAAGCCGGTCGACACACGTAAGTATCGAGGTATGATTGGTAGTTTACTTTATTTAACTGCTAGTCGTCCAGATATTATGTTTAGTGTTTGCCTGTGTGCACATTTTCAAGCTGATCCAAAGGAATCACATTTGTGCGCAATTAAGCATATCTTTCGATACCTTAAGAGCACTTCTTCTGTTGGCTTATGGTATCCCAAAACTAAGTCCTTTGACCTTATTGGTTGCTAGGATGTAGATTTTGCTGGATGCAAAGTTGATAGAAAAAGTACCAGCGGCACATGTCATTTCTTAGACAAGGCTTTAGTCTCTTGGTTTAGTAAAAAGCAAAATTCTGTAGCCCTATCAACAACAGAGGCTGAGTATATTGCCGCAGGACGTTGTTGTGCTCAGATTTTGTGGATGAAATAAACCTTAGAAGACTATGATTTATTTTACACACACATTCCCATTTTCTGGGACAACACAAGCACTATAATTTGACTAAGAATCCAGTATGTCACTCTCGTACTAAGCATATCGAGATTCGACATCATTTTCTTAGAGATCATCATCAAAATGGAGATATTGACCTTGTGTACATAGATACTGAGAATCAATTAGCTGACATCTTCACAAAACCTCTAGCAGAAGATCGTTTCAATTATTTACGTCCAGAATTAGGAATTTTGTACGTCAATAATGTTAATTAATTTTGTTTTATGATTTTATTTCAATACGCAAAAATTGTGTTAGAGACAAGCCAATAAAGAGTCTGTCTGTCACCACAACTACGGTTGAAGCGAAGCGGTACTTAAGAGTTCCCCGGTGAACCTCCGCCAGCTGGGACAGTACTCCTACAGCTAATCTAAGACAGTCGCTGTATAACGATATTTAATCTATAAAATAATATTAATTATATTAATTGAATGTTAAAATTACTAATCTTTGAATTAAATCTTTGAAATGAGTCAATGAAAAAGAAAGTGTTCCAAACCAACCCCAAGCGAATTCGGCCAGAATTCGGACCAAATTCGGCCTGAGTTCGGTTAAAGGTATCTGGTTATATAACCAGAACCCGAGAGCCTTTCTTCTTCATTGCTTCTAAACACCACCATCACAGCAACATCAGCCGTGCGAGAGCCCTCAAACCCTAGTTCTTCACCACTCCGTTTCTTCCTATCTACGTGGTGAAATCCATCCAAATTTTAGATTAGTGCGGAGATCGTTGTCCTCTACAACATACTTGAATCTCGGGAGGTATAACTCCGTATTTCTCCTCCTTTCAATTTCGTGCATATTTACTTTTATTGCACAATGCCGCCTAAGGGATTTAACCCCTTCAAGAGGAAGAAGACGACCAATCCTAGTGAGGAAGGATCATCTTCGAATCCATCCACAGATTTCCTCTTTTCGCTAGTTCAATCGAGCGATGGCGTATTCGATGGGTTTTATTTTCAAACCCTAGATCAAGCCCTTCTGTGGTATGGAGACTTTTCCATGAGATCCATATGCACAGGCGCTCCTATCAAATGGACTGTGTTTCCAGAACACCGTCAATATTTTGAGGCATTAGGGTTACAACACGTTGTTAAACTTTGTTTCCCAGTAGCAACTAATGCCATTAGACTTTTCTATTGCAATTTCATATTAAACACGTTTGACGTAAGTACTCGTGTTGGCAGACTAGACATCGAGTTCAATGATGTCCTCTTAGCAGAAATCCTTGGTCTATCTAACGAAGGTGCATCGCTTGTTGATATCACCGAATTTGATTTCTTCGACGGCACGACACTTGCTAGTTTCAAAGCTGAACTCTGTGCACCTGATCGAGTTCGCTCTGGAAAGTTCAAGGCAAACAACTTGAACTTGTTTAATTATGAATTGCACCGCATCATCTACTCCACTCTCCTTCCGAAGTCTACTTCAAAGGATGATGTCACATCACTTGAACTATCTGCTATGTATCACATTCTTAAGGGGATTCCTTTTTCTGCCCCTAAGACCATTATCCAGATGATGGGACGTTGTCGTGCAAGAGATAGGAATCTCTCTTATGCGATGATTCTCCTGCGCATCTTCCAGCATTTTGATATTGATTTGTCAACTTGTACTCAAGACCCTGAGCCCAAGTTTCTTCAGCTATCTCGTCGTAGTATGACTGCTACTGATCCTCCTACTGCTCTACCTCCTCCACCTACTCAGCAGTATGCCATGACATTTGAAGGCATACACCAGCATCTTTCTGATTTTCACGTCTCGATGACGGATATGGCCCGCGAACGTGAGTTCTGCGATGTCACTCGTTATCAGGCGATAGCAAATTCTCTAGCTGATCTCAGATTTGCTCAGACTGGACATTCTGCCGGTTCTATTCCTAGAGATCCAGCCTTCGCTGGTTACCGCTGTGAGGATGAGGCTGTTCATGCCTACTTTTAGCCCGATAATGCATATGATTGGTACCGTTCTGACCGTGCTCCTCCTCGAGACTATGTCGGTGAGTTTTACACTGGCGCCCCTCCTTACCCTTCTGGCGCTGGTACCTCTGGAGCTGGTCCCTCTGGATATGTCGGTCATGTTGATGATGATGATGATAATGATGATGATTATGAGGAGATGTGATATATTAGCTGATTTTTGAGACTTAGATATTATCTTCTGTACACTTGGAAATGCTCCGAAATTCCAAGTTTCTGTTTTTTTATTATCAGACTTGTACTGGATATCTATTGATGTTTCTTGAACATTATTTTATCTTTATGGGATGCGTAGTTTTTCTTTTACATCAGTTTATTTATTTATTTATAGCATCTTTATCTGCTTCTATTTTATAAACTGCCTGTGATATAATTCTCTGTTATTCTCACTGTTGTATAATTAATTCTCTGTTATATTATAAACTGCATGAGACATTATTTTTCTTGTGTTTCTTCACTGTTTATTTCTTATGTATTGATTGCGGGGGAGTTTTTCTCTTTTGCAATTATTTTGCTAAGTGACAACGGGGGAGAAAATAGGATCTAACATTTTGTTTTTGAGCATAATACAGGGATTGAACAATTTTGAATCATTTGAACTATTTTTGGTATATTACTCAAAAGATGTTATATCATTCATAGTTTGTCAATTATCAAAATGGGAAAGATTGTTGGCCCATTGGTCATATGGTCAAACTGATTTTAATAATTGATCAAACTTTGTCTTGATATATGAAGCTAATCAGGATATCTCGGACTCTTGGACATGATCAAGAATAGCTATCTACTCAGTTCAAGACCGAAGCGCTGTTTGCCTGTTCGAGTCTGTATTTCTTTGAGCAATGTATTTTTTTATTTTATTTGAGTCTAGGAATACTTTGTACACCGAGTCATACTGGCAAATAGGCTATTCCAAAAATAATTTCAAAATATTTTTAAAATGTCCTTAGTTTTGAAAAACATTCTTATTTGCAAAAGCTCCAAAAAGGTTTTCAAAATTCTCCAAAAACTAATTTTAAAACCATAACCTAACCCTGACAGAACTCGGCCAGAGTTCGGCCAGAGTTCGGTTAGTGGCCGTTTCGTTTTTGAATTCCTTGAAACTTGGTCCTCCTGCAGTTGCGGATTTGACCGAGATTTTCTCATTGAGTTCTGCCCGAATTCTGCCCGAATTTTGCCAGAATTCTGTCTTTGGAACTCCTATAAATAGTGAAGGATTTCGATCATTTTAACTCACTCATTCACTTTCAATCTTCTCTCTACTTAAAGCTTTCAGTCTTCCAAAGAGTTTTTCTCGAGCTTTAATTTTTAGATCCCAAGCCAGTTACAATCCTCTAGTCGATTTGCCAGTGCGGTACGGTCTAGAAGTTTCAGAGTGATTCTAATCAGAGGCTTGATAGAAGAATACCTCTTCACAATTGAATTTGGACAAGTTCTTCGTATCAAAGCTCGCGTTGTAGAAGTTGCAAGGACTTCGTAAGAAAACTTGCGGTTTTGCCATTAGTGGATTCAACTGGTAGCAAGAGTTCTACCGACTGGACTAGTCCTCAACAGAGGGAAACCAGTATACATCGCTGTCTTTGGGTTTGCTTTCTTATCTCTGCATTTACATTATTTAGTTGTGATTATTATTCTGTGATCTTGCTGCTAACAATTTTTAATTAGCATTATTCCGCTGCCAACTCTATTCACCCCCCTCTAGAGTATTTTGCTTTACGATTTCGTTCCTACAGGTGGCTCATCTTCTTTGTGCCCTTCTTCTTCCCCAACAGGTATAACCAGATCTTCAAATATCATCTTCGATCTCATTTTATTGTGATATTCGGCCTTGAGGAAGTTTGAGATTTCGTACCCATTCCATATGAAAAATCTTGGGTAATCAGGAATTGGGGCGAACTTCCTTTCCACAAATTTACTATGTTCTACAAACCAATAGAGGAAGTATATTGTGCAACCTTCCAATTTGTGGAAAGCCATTGAGTAATCCCCCTGTTTAGTTTTGCTTCTACTCCTCTTTATGCTATCCATTACATATGCCAGGATTAACCTTGGCCAGCATATACTGTTGATGACGTCCACACTGTCTACCAAGGTCAAGAATATGTACGGCAAATTTGAACCGCCAGACTTTGTGAAGAATACTGTTTGGCACAAGTGGAAAATTATTAGCTTGGCCAAACCATGTGGATTAACAGCGTTATCTCCGCCACGAAGCCGTCGTAACAATTCAGAGAACTTGTTTCTCACTTCCTTATTCGTGACTTCTGAGTGTTTGCCCTTGGTATTAGCCAGTAATCTTGTGAAGTGATCTCTACACAGGCTCAATGATGCTGGTCGTGTGGGCTGCTGTTGTTTTTCCTTTATCAATCTTCTGTAAGAAACATCATCATCGCTTTCTTTATTCAGCGGTAGACCGAATATGACCGCCATATCCTCGACGCTTGGCGCGATTTTAACAATGGTGCTCAATTCAAAGCACCCGACGCCATCTTCTTCTTCTGTGTAACTTGTAATTAAATTCTCAAGCCCTTCGGAGACCTTGGCCACTTCGGAGACGTGGACTCTGTTTTGGTAGAAAATCTCGACAAAATTCCAGAAACCGGTATTCTTCAAGGAACCAATAACTGGCTTAGGTAAACGACCAACATCTCGATTGACCTCCTCCATAAGATTTAGCATTGGCTTGAAGGTAGAATGGAAAAGTCTTGAATCCTTATTCCTGACAGATTTTCTTTCTACAAAACAAAAAAAATAAAAAATTAGGTCGGAGAATGGCCATTCTTATGGGTTTTAAAACTGGGAACGACATTCTCCTTTTCAAGTTAGACGGAGAATGCCATTCTCCGTTCCAAATTAAACGGCAAATAGAATTTAACATTCAAATGCGTTTTATGACGGAGAATGTCATTTTCCTTGTAATATATACAGAATTTGCGAACATAAAATCAAAGTTATACCTTCTGTTTGCACTTCTTTTTGTTTAACAACTTTTTCCTTTTTCCTTTGTGCAACTTTCTTAGAATAGGGTTTCGGTTGTTCTCCGTCTATCGCTTTTGGATTTTCTGTAACTGGTGCATCTTCTCTAATTGGTGATGCTGCCGGTGATGATTCTGCCGCTGATGCCGACATGGTGTGAATATTGCGAATGAGGAGGAAGGTTTGAAGATTTTGGAGGAGAATGACCTAGGTTTGAGTACATAGTGGAGTATGGAAGAAGAGGAAGCTTCGAAATGGTTTTTTTTTTTTTTAATAAAAGGGTTCGGGGGTGTTTTGAATTAATTAGAAGGGCAAAAATATCATTCGATGGAAGGGCAAAAAACTCCTTTCTGCTTAATTATAATTTGAAGGGCAAAAATGATTCTGCTTAATCAAAAAGAATCGAAGCCGTTTGGCAAAAATGTCATTACAACTCAACAAAACAAATGAACATAATACATTAGGGGTTTCCATACATTAGATATAAAAGAAGAAGAAAAAAAATCATCGTCTTTCATATTCAATCATTTCAGATTGGACTTCTTTTTTAGCTCTTCATTGTGCTCTGAAGTTGTAATCCATTCAGCAGCTTTGCGTCTTTCCTTTTCCGCATCAAACTGCATATAACAAACATAACATCAAAAATATTGCTCTAAAAAGTTGAAGTTTTTGACGACATATTTTTAGACTTACATTGAGAGAATGGTAGTCTAGACTACATCGGTCTTTCATGAATGATATTACAAAAATCTGACAATCAACAGAATTGCCTTGGCGGAGAACATAAGAAGGACGTTTTATTGCAAAAGTAGAAAAGCTGAACTTAGCATCTCTCAACTTCAAAATCTCTTCTTGGAGAAAGAGATCCAAATTTGAAAGCTACAATTACAGAATACAATATGTATTAGTATACCGCGTATCTTGTACCCAATTCATAAAAATTGATGAATATGAGCTTACTATTTCTTTTATGACTGTTTTGATTTGAATCAGATCATCTTTAGATGCAAGTGAGTCCCAAATTTCAACAGTCCTTTTTTTAACCAGAACTCTTGCAAGAGTATAGTGTTCGCCCAAATAAATGGGTATGTATATCTGAATCAGGATAATTAGGTAAAACAAATTAGTAAATTTTCAGAAAATTAGGATTAATATTTAAACATAAATACATTAATACCTCCTTACAAGTGCTTAAAGATCCCATGTAATCCTGAAAATATTTAAACTTCTTCCATATTTCATGAGACTTTTTGTTGGATGGAGGTAACGTTGCTTTCTACATACACATCAATTAATACATTACGAAGGACAAACAAACGAGAAAATTGTTAATACATATGCATTGAAGAATAAAATGCTCACTCACCGATATCCTTATTGGTAAAAACCATACATTAGCTTTATTGGAGGTTCTTTTCCATTCCTCCGCGGTGAGAAGAGCAGAGACAATACCTACAATCTGAATAAATCATTAAAAATGTCAGCGATGGAATCGAAGTAAACATAGATGGCATCTAAGAAGAAATATACTATCTATACATACCCCATTGCTAATTTTCGTTAAAGGAGCTAAGGTCTTTATCTCAAACCGAGACACATAGTTTTTGTTGCAAGATGATATTATTTCTCTAAGAAAAGAAACGAATAAATTATGAGAAAAAAAACTGTTGGAATTAAATCAAAACTCATATTACTTACTCGTCAGGTCTATCATCGACAAAAATATAGTCGTAATATCTCAAAGAACCACTAGTATAATTGCTAGGCTTCAAGGTTGAACCCCTTATTAAATTTTTCGATGGTGTGACCGGATGTAAATTTCCACGCATTCTTTTAGAAGAACTGCTAAAGTCAGTTTCTTCTGTAGGGGACAATGCGAGCATTAGGTCTAGTGCTTTACTACGAGATTGTAGCTCCACGTCCTCCTCATCGGAAGAAGATACAACGGAAACCACCTTCACATTATTAAATACTCCAGATGAAGATGCCTTCTTCAAAGCTGGAGATTCTTCAATCTTCTCCAAACGCCGAGATAAATTCATTTGTTCAAATTGTATTGAACCAAGCAAAGAATTGATCGATGCAACATCAGCTGAAATCTTCGACAGTTGTTCAATCCTGCGCAACATATGCGGAATGAAGGTTTCATTTGGAGTTGGCAACCAATCTTCTACGTCTTCTACATTTTCCCCCACACGAGTAGACATCTTGAGAACAAGAAAACTATTGTATTTCAGAAAACTATTCTATGTATTTCAGAATGAATAATAGTACTATGAAACAAGAAAACTATTGTATATATAGCAAGAGAGAAGTACAAAAAGTGAGGAAGATGGAAAGACAAATAAATTTCGAGACTAGCAAACAATCTACTAGCCGTTTGATTGAGGAGGGCTCGAGGAAGATTCTACTAGCCGTTTGATTGAGGAGGGCTCGAGGAAGATTCTACTATCCGTTTGAAAAATACAAAAGGTTATCGTGATCAACTTCAATTAAGGAACTCTATAAGAGGATTAATTCCGCTTGATCGAGGAACTCGACGAAGTCCGCCGCGAACCAGAACTTCTTCTTCTTTTCTTCTTCATCTCCGTTTCTCCTTCCACCACCACCACCACCACCATGCCCTGTAGCTTTATAACAAAAATATTAAATTGTTAGATGAAATAAAAAAACTAATTACGGAAAGATTACTAAATCAAAATCAAACAGAACACATATTCATAGAAAACATGAGATTAAAGATGAAAGTGTCACAGAAGCAACACCACAATTTTACAACAACTAAGCAGACTCTGCTAAGCAATAACTAAAATTAGGTATTGTGTCCTCCTTGGATTTAATTTACACAAAGAAGAGATTTGAGAGAACGAGCTTTTGTCGGCTTCCTAAATGTACTATTCTTCGTCCTAAATGTACCATTCTCCATCCTAAATGTACCATTCTCCGTCCATTCACCATATTAAAAGCAAAGAGAATGGCCATTCTCCGTGTTAAAAGCAAAGAGAATGGCCATTCTCCGTCCATTCGCCGTATTCACCGTCCATTCACCGTATTAAAAGCAAAGAGAATGGCCATTCGCCGTATTCTTCGTCCATTCTCCGTCCTAAATGTACCATTCTCCGTCCATTCGCCGTATTAAAAGCAAAGAGAATGGCCATTCTCCGTCCATTCGCCGTATTCACCGTCCATTCGCCGTATTAAAAGCAAAGAGAATGGCCATTCGCCGTATTCTCCGTCCACTCTCCGTCCTAAATGTACTATTCTCCGTCCATTCGCCGTATTAAAAGCAAAGAGAATGACCATTCTCCGTGTTAAAAGCAAAGAGAATGGCCATTCTCCGTCCAAAAAAATATTCTCATCGAAAATATTATCTTTAGAAAAGTTAAAAAATAATCCGTCCGACCTCAGAAGCAGGTTTCCTCAGTTCACCACCACCACCATGACATGTAGCTTTATTAACAAAATATTAAATTGTTAAATAAAAAATAAATTTTTTGACAATGGCATGGGCAGTAAAATTAGAGCGGCGCCGCTGGTACTTCTCCTTGTTCGAGGAGGTCTCGACGACGTCCGACGCGAAGCGGACCGATTCTTCTCGGCACAGCTGGTACTCCTCTTTGTTCTAGGAGGGCTCGACGACGTTCGACGCAATCCGAACCGATTCTTATTTCCTTCTTCATCTCCGTTTCTCTTTCCACCACCACCAGCACCACTACGACTACCATGGCCTGTAACAAAAAAAAGGTTCAGATTAAATTGGATGGACTTTTGAGAGAGTAAATATGAGTTAATTTAGGGTGTTCATTAAAAAAATTAAAGTAAAGAATGACCTGCTAAAGCAAGTTACCAACAGGTCAAAAGTCTAAATCAGCATTAAATGATGTCTCCTGTATTATTTTATCTGAATTTAATCTGGACTGTTGGATTAACATCCAACAGTCCAGATTTCGGATGTATCGATACATCCAAAATGGGTGGATGTATTGCAGAATTTTCCTATATATATATATATATATTTATATATATATATATATATATTATATCTCTCTCTCTTTCTTCTCTTCCTTTAATCACTCTTTCTCTCTCCTCTCCCCATGGCAGCCGACCACCCCTACTCTCTCTATATTTACCTCTCATTTTCTCTCTCTCTTTCTATATAATATATATATATACACACACACAAATATATCTACAACTCTCTCTCTCACTCACCCCTCACCTCTCCTTACACTCACCCCCCATCACTATCACCTCACCCCCTCTCTCTCTCTCAGCCGACAACACCCCTCTCCCATCACAACCTCTTCTCCTCTTCACACTCCTTCTCCTTCTCCTTCTTTATTTCATTCATTTTCTCTTCTTCTTCTTCTTCTTTGTTCTTTAAGAGAGCAACATCATCACCCTCACCATCTTCACGAGCTCCACCACCATCACTACCACGAACACAGCCACCACCACCTCTATGAACACCATCACCACCACGAGCTCCACCACCATCACCACCACGAGCACAACCACCTTCGCCACTCCCTTCAGCCTCCTACTCCCTCTTACGCGCCGCCGCCGCTGGCTGGCCGCGCCACTGATAACCAACAGCAGCAGCGGCGAGCTGCTGAACAGTGTGTACGGTAATAGCGCAGCAGCAGCTGCGGCGTCGGCGGCCGCCCCTAGCCGTGGCCGAGCTCGGTGGCCCCTGGCCGATCCTGAGCTGCTCACGCAGCCGCAGCAGCAGCGATAAGAGCGCAACACACGCAACAGCAGTAGGGCACGTCGCGGCAGCCCGCGGCCAACCACCGTGCCACCGCCATGACAGTCCTCCAGCTCTGGCGAACCCTGGACGACCTCCCCGAGGTGTTCGCCAATCTCTCCGATGATCTAAACAGTATATTCATGCGTTTTGCACGAAGTCTCGTCGTGACGCGCGTGGGTTGAATCCAGAAATGGCGTTTCAAAGCAGCAACTTTGCGCATATTTTTCGAGAAATTCGACCATTAGATCGGCGATTTCTTTGCTCCGTCTCAATCTCGGTATATAGCTCTTCACTCCCCTCAATTTTCGTTCGTTAATTTTATAGTTTGATACATCAAAACCGGCCACCAAGTTGACCGTTTAAATTATGTTATTTTTGGACAGTTTTGCTGAGCCAACTTTGTCGGTTCGTATCTCCTCCATCGCAGCTCCGTCTGGCATGCCACTAGTTCCTATGCGCAGCTGGTATAACCCTCTTCCTACCCCTGAAGTTTCGTTTCAATGTGAGCACGTTTGATTGGTTGAATCCGACGCCAAAGTTGGCCTTCCGAATTCGTAATTTCCAAGTTGTTAAATTCTATTTTTGAACCCGGGACTCCGAATTCAATTTCTGACACCAGCAGTAGACTCATGGCGTCGTTCTGGCACGTTTTCATATAAAGTTTGTTAGATTTGGAGGACGTGTGCCCTAGTACGCATTTCGGTGCAAAGCGGGCCCCACATTCCGGGTCAACGAGACTTTTTGACGTTGGCTCATCGGAATCTAATTCTGGATATACCTTGAGTTTGTATCATCATTCTGGACTCGTTGACATATAATTTGCTAGGTTTTAGAGGACATTGGTTACGGCACGCATTTCGGTGCAAGTCGGATACCAATAACCGGGTCAACGGGTTATTTTGAGATCGGCTCATTGGAATTCAATTCTAGATATACCATTGAGTTCGTATCGTTATTCTGGACTCGTTGACATATAATTTGTTAGATTTTAGAGGACATTGGTTCCGGCACGCATTTTGGTGCAAGTCGGATACCAATATCCGGGTCAACGGGTCATTTTGTGATCGGCTCATCCGAATTCAATTCTGGACATACCATTGACTTCGTATCATCATTCTGGACTCGTTGACATATAATTTACTAAGTTTTGAGGACATTGGCTCCGACACGCTTTTCTGTGCAAATCGGAATTTCAATGTCCTAGTCAACGGACCAATTTGAGATCGGGTCAACGGAATCCAATTCTGGATATACCATTGAGTTCGTATCGTCATTCTGGATTTATGGACATATAATTTATTGGCTTTAGTGGACTAGTATTCTTGCATATTTTTTGGTGCAAAGCGGGTCCGATACGGACACCGTTTTGACCCGAAATTATCTTTTTGCCCCTGTGTCCAAATTGGACTTATCGATAGGCTATCCTAGCTTATTTGACCATTCTGGACACGTTGGTGATGGTTGTTTCACCATCTGACAACACCTGTAGGTTTTTACCCTATTATTATAATCCTTCTCTTTTTATTCGTATTTTTAGATCCATGTATTGAATTTGAGATCCATCGATTCCAGTGATTTCACAACCACTGAAATTGAATGTGTTGACCCTGTAGATGTTTATAGAGACTAGCCTTGACCCTGTTTGTCCATGGTTGACTGCTTTGACTGAACGTCGAATGTAGAGTCAACATTTGATCTAGTTTAACCTAGAGTTGACCAGAGTTGACTAGAGTTGACCAGTTGACCAAAAGTCAACTGTAAGTCAACCTTCGACCCAGTTTGACCTACTTTGACTTGGGTTGACTTCCGGTGACCTAGTTGACCTAGTGTGACTCAGTGTGACCTAGTTTGACTTAGTTGACTGAGTCTGACCTAGATTACGTAGCTTATACTATAGAATAAAGCCTAACACTGTTGAACCCTAATTAGCTTATATATATCTTATCTTTAGGTCTGTGGCATCAATTTGAGCATCGACCCCATTTGACAGCTCAGGACCGCAGGTGAGTACATTCTCTGATAGTAGTTCCTTGTCTTGATATTTTCTGTATCCGATTCAGTTATAGTATTTTACTTGATTCTCGTCACGATGGTACACGGACTAGTATATACCGGATTCCTATCATGAGATGTCATTCTTGAATTTTCTTGGGATACTGGTACTTGCTTGATCTTGTTCTTGTACTTGTATTGACACCGATTCTTGAGAAGGAGTAGCTACCTTCTTAGGGAATCTCGTGCCATGACGTTCTATGTCCGGATCCGTATACTATTCGGGGAATGGAAAATTTATAGATAGTGTGATCAATGCCTATCTTGAGTTACTACTTGTATCATAGCTATACCCTTACCTCACGATGGGTATAGCCTGACCTGTGCTACTACTTGTTCCATAGCTTGCCATCCCGGTCAGGCCGAGTCCACATACTTGTAGCCGGTCGGCTGGAAGCCTGATCTTGACCCTTACCGATCACATTATGCTATAATATTCGAGGCACATTTTACATTTATTACATCAGTTACATATTACAGTTCAGCTTACTTTCTGTCACGCCCCACTCCCGTAGGAGCGATCGTCCTCGCTAAGGCGTGATGCCGTACGAGCCTAGATTGCGCTCGTACAAGGCAGTTTCATAATGGCCGATTACATCGACGGCGACGGGGTCGTCGCACAGAAGTTCCAAGCAGAAACATTGAACATGCAGCAGAAATTTAAAGGCAAAACACAAGTTAATCAAAAGAACTCTTTATTGATATTGAACAATCAGATTACAATAGGCGCAAGGCCATGATTACAAGTCTCTCGTGCTCACTTTTTTTGTATTTTACAAGTCACTCTGCTCTCTCTCATCTCTCGATACAATGCTTGAGCCAGCGGAAGCTTCGGAAGGCGATGTCCATACATTATGTCCTGTATAAGTCTTGAGTCCATGCGGCCGCACGCTTCGAGTCGCCAAGGAACTCCGTACCTCGACGCATCCAAGCGAGCTCCGCGCCACGAGCTTCTACCTGTGCCTGCACATGAAGACTGTGTGGGTGTCAGTACTCAACTGTACTGGTGGAGTGAGCTCCTCGCCCACCTATACAAAACTGACACGTTCATTTACTTTGTGCAATACAAGTTCCTTTACGATTGTCTTTCTAGTATTGCCTTAGAATCAATTGTAGGACAGACGTCTTGGCCCATACTCGATAACGCGACGACATGGTCGTGCTATAATGCCAACGTTTATTTTGATCGAGGTAGTGCCTCATCGCTTATGTACTTGACCGAACTTCAACTCGTGATGGCAGGGTCGTGCCATACTCTATTCGTGACTTCAATGTATTCGAGATAGTGCTTCGCCGAGGAGCAACTTATGCGAACTCGACCGTGCTAAGACTTTCACTTAACTCAAGTGCCTCTGGGCCAATTCTCGTGCCAACGACGTCAAGGGGACGACTCGTGCTGGTCGTGCCGATAGACTTGTTTGTGTCTTAAGACCTTGCTTAGACTTGTTCGTGCTTCAAGATTGAGGCCGTGCTTCACTATCAAGACTTATCCATGCTACCGCCTTGCGGCCTTCCTGTTCGACTCATGAACCAACTTAGACAAGACTTATGAAACATAGTGTCGACTGTATGAACATTCCGACGCCAAGTATCGTGCCAAGCACGGTGCCTATGCTACAGCCTAATCTTAGGCCCAGACATTGTGTTACCAACTGGACCTGCATTCAAGTTCTAGACCCAATCCAAAGGCATACACGCAGTTTTGTCGCTATTCTGCCGACCCATCTACATGAGTGGTCACTAGCAATGTCAAGCTATCATAGACTCAGCTCGAGATATCGGCTCGTCCCTCCGCGGGTAGCTAGCCCCGGAAGCGCTAAGTATCTCCCATGCGGTTATCCAGCATCCTACCGTGAGCCACCTCGCTTCTTCCGGGCCGACATGATCCCGGTGCCCCGACGATCATTCGAGAAGACTACACCTTGTCGACAAGTTGTCCAATGACCATGTAAGACTCAAACTCGATCTATCAAGTCCTTCCTTATCATGACCATTCTTTCCTTCTTTTTATCGAGACTCCCAAGTAGCGGGACCGATCTTGTGTGATTCCTTGCCAAGACTTATCGAGACTTAACGAGACTCCCAAGTAGCGGGACCGATCTCGTCTACAAGACTTATCAAGACTTAGCGAGACTTCTAAGTAGCGGGACCGATCTCGTGTGCGGGACTTATCGAGACTTAGCGAGACTCCCAAGTAGCGGGACCGATCTCGCATGTTTCCTTGCCGAGACATAGCGAGACTCCCAAGTAGCGGGACCGATCTCGGCGACAACCAGTCGCGTGGACTTCCTTTGATCGTGGCATACTCTTTACTAAATCCACCGTAGCTCGTGCCTTAGACAGACCTGGTTCTATAGGCGACGCTATCGCTCAAGTCATATACTTTATACGACGAGCCTTGTTCTCAAGGGACTACTCGACTTGACAATCACAGATAGAGCGGGACAGTGCTAGAAATGGCTTCGATAGCCCAACATAACTCTTGTCTAACTTATTCGGGCAGCGACTCGACGAGCAAAGGCTACGCCGAGCTCCGCATCGAGAGGACGGGCCGTGCACGCATTCGACTTGAACAACCAAGTTCTGGAGTGCCTAGACTTAAGGCACAAGCCGTGCAAGACGACTTAACTCGCGGGACGTGCGAAGGCTATGCCAAGCCTTGGACGACGGGACCGTGCATGCATTTTCAAGCATTCACGCGGGCAACGCCTATGACTTAGGCCAATTCGAGCGTTGAGCCAAAACGACGAGACCGTACATGCTTTATCAAGCATTCACGCAGGCGACGCCTATGACTTAGGTTAATTCGAGTGTCGTGACAACTTATCAACTTAGGCCAACTTCCTTCTCCCAAGCCACGGGATGAAGGACCGAGTATCATTTGAAAGCATGGTGAGCCGACTTCTAAGCAGACCGTAGGACCATTTTCTATGTTCTAAGACATTCTGATCCGTCGGGATTATTTCCTTAGCTATGTGGATGCGTCTCTTTTATTAACAAGCCTAACTTGTGCAAGTTGAATAAATGCGAGTTATTAAGTGAAGGCTAACATGAGGCGAGTTCACCGAAACTACCCCACCTGAGCGAGGAGTCGCCTCGACCGAGCGAGCCTTCGAGCAGTCGTTGAAAGGCTAAGACCGAACGCCGTTGGCGTTTCGATTCCTCCGATTGACTTTGCGGGACGGGGCACTACAACATACACCACTCAGAACAAGTCTCGTCCTCGAGACTTTCCTGAAGGCATGTCACGACCCGCACCCTAAAGTAAGGACACAAGACGTGGGTACGTCCAGCCTACGCTGCAGTATCGGCGGTAGAACGCTGTCCTAGGTCACAACATCTAATAGTTTAAGATAATAAATAGTTATACTCCCCGAATGGGGGTGACATAACAGAATATATCTCAATCACAACTAAGGTAGAACAGGATAAAGATAGATAGATAAATATCCAGAATGAAAACACAGAGATACAATCCAGAATTCTAAGTGTCTAAAATAATACATATCCCAAAATCTCAAATCCATATACAGTCATCCATGAAAAGTAAAGACATCCTGATCTAAGGGAGTTTCATCTACTGCTAGTGGATCTTGCTGCTGGTCCAAGTCCAAGCACTCATCTAATGTAGCACCGTAGTAGGTAGGGCAGAACGCCTCAGCCTCGTCCTCTGTAAATTTTCAACAGGTCCAATCAGGACAGGAGCGAGCACAATACATCTCAACAAATTATAGCAGGTCAGGATATATAATCATGCTAGAGAGTAAGATATAAGAAACTGAAGGAAATAACATAATGAAAAAGGAAGACTGTAAATAAATAGCTATAGTATATAGAGAACTAACAGTGTCTAGTGATTCAGAGCACAAGATGGTTATGTAAACGGCACGATGTTGTACACGAGTAATCTACAGAGGTTGTACACGAGTAATCTACTGGATTGAATACATAACCACTTCTACTCCCCCATCCCAATCAATACACAAGGATCTAGCTAAGTTATGTTATTGTACACGAAGTATAGTCGTACACAAAGATCATATGAATACATGAATATACACGATTTGTACACGAATGTCACGATTACAAGGAGTACATGATGCTCACGATAAAGTACACGAACACGAATACCCGATGTATCCGCTAAGGGGATAACATCGCACAACAAGATCCATATAGTACTAATCCGTGTTTCCAACGTGTCAGCATCATGTAAAGTAATCTAAAGCAGGAAATATACTCCTAATGCAGGATATGAAATGATCAGAGAATGTACTCGCCTGTATCCTGAGAATCTGAAGGATATATACTGTCCGAGAAGTGGTGTCTGTCTCCTATAGAACAATACAAGTCACTATGAGTCTACAATGATAATAACATGCAAGTTAATGTATTCTACATGAATCTAGGTCAATCTAGACCAAATTCAACTCTTGGTCAACTCTGGTCAACCCTAGAAGTCAAACTAGGTCAACCCAGTCAAACCTAAGTCAAACAAGTCTATACTAGTCTAACTAGTCTATTCTAGGTCTAACAAGACTAAACAAGACCAATCTAGACTCTATACTGGCATTTAAGCTACCCATAGGCCATAGGCTATACCATGCCTATGAACCAAACCATAAATCACATACACAAGTCAAAATACATCTAATATAGAGATACACATATTGACCTATTTATATAAGCTAATATAGAAATACACATGGGCATATAGACTACTATATACATATCACATATTACATCATTTATACCCAAATTAATATGTTTTGGTAACACACATTATATAATACATCTCAAATATATATACATACATAGAGAAATAGGAAGGGAATGTGGTGGTGACATGTGTGTGTATGTGTGAGAGACAAGAGTGTGTGAATGCAAGAGAGTGTGTATAATTTATGTGTATGTGTGTGATGTGGTATGTGGGTGATATGTGTAGGGAAAATCAGTGAACAATGTTTAAAGAGAAACAGTGGCATGGCAATCAGTTGGAAGCTTAGGGAAAACTGGAAATAATGTATACATTGTATATAGCAGTAACCTGGGAATAGGAATGCATTGTAAAATCAGTGATTTAGGAATGGAAACCAATCCTAGGTTATAGTTTACATGGAACCACATTAGTGGCTTAGGAAATCATGAAGTAATCTCAGGTTCAGTAGGAAGGAAATCAGTGAGTAATAAAACAATGTGGCATGGCATGAGGGAAAGGAAATCAGTGGCATATTAATACTGGAACAGTGAATCATATACTATGTGGCAATGAAACATTGAAGTTTATATGTGAAATCAGTGAGGGAAAAATTAGAAAACAGTGAATGACAACTGGGAATTTATCTCAGAAAATATGAATTCCTGGAAACAGTTAATACATGAACTATATCCTGAATTCAGTGTCATAATGCTAACAGTGGGAACCTGGAAATCAATCAGCTAAAACCCAATCCACAGGACAGTGAAACATGAATCAACATTTCAGTTTAAGAAGGGAATAACTAGTTCTCAGGTATTTAAGAATAAACCATTCAAACTTAGTTCTAAAGAAGGAAAGGAAACCAATTTCCAGTTCAGTTATAGAAAGGAAGAGCTACTCAGGTTTTAGGAGAATAGGTCTCTGCTGACAGTTAACATAATTAAAAAATTTATTTCAGAATTCAATTTACAGAGAGGAAATGAACAAATTCTCAGGTCAGTTTACAGTATTTCAAAAACCAACACATATGTCTAATTCCCATTTACAAACCCAAAAGTCCATTTGAAATACTTCATTAACATGGACTAACAATCATGTAGGAGAAATTTATCAGAGGAAACATCAATAAAATAGGAATTAACAATTAAGGAAATTCTGAAGAAACCCAGTATTAGACATGTATCAGCTATCATGCAATTTAACCAATTTTGAATCACATTACCACATCAATACCTAAACTAACCATGTAAATTAATTCTAACATATGTCATACATTATATTTAGGACCTAATTAACAATTAAAATCACTAATTAAAACATTTAAAACGAATTGAAAACAAGAACACAACCCAGTGCACTGAAACGCACAGTGCACGCACAGTGCACGCGTGACACCGTATCCGACACGACACGAGAGTTCGTGAAACTCTGTGAATCTCGTGTCAGTCAGTATCCCAACACGTGTGTCAAGTTACACGTGTCCTAGTGTCGTATGCACTACGCAAACAGCCCCGAGCAGCAGGGCAGCAACAGTGCCCACGCGCGCGCATATGCACCCGCGTGTTCTCGTATCTGTGGCGACACGACACGACACCAATACATGTTCAGCACACTGAAAACCCATAAGCAAGGACAAAACCTAAATTCCTATTAAAAAATATTCCTAAAAACAAATCGAAATGCCCTTTGGGGCATTTCATCAAACACCTAATACACGAACTGATACGTGTCCGATACAGACACGTATCGGACACGAATCCTAGGGTTAGCTACACCTACAGCTAGGGTAGGCCTAGGGCTTCCTAGATATGCAATAAAATCAACATTTTATGGTGTAGAATCGAATTTACCTATGGGTGTGCAAAGCTCAAAAAGCTCCAAATGAAAGTGGTTCCTCAAGCTACCAAACTCCTTCAAATTGTTTCTCCCCTAAAATTTCTCAATACCAACAGTAAGTAAACTAAATTTAGGTCCTATTGCAATTGGTTTGGGTGGAAAAGGAATTAAATAGGAATTTCTATGAATTAAAGAAGATGGAGACTCACCTCTTTCCAAAACTTGCAAATAATTTTAAGGGAGGCTAGCCCTAATTTCTAGGAGCATTAAATAGAGTGGAATGACCTAAGTGGCCGGCCATGGGTATGGGCTAGGGCTAGGTTCACTTGGTGTTGGGCTTTGGGCCTCTAAGGCTTTAAGTCATAAGTCATGACTTGTGAAATCACAAGCCATTCTCTAATCAATTTAAATCCTAAATCTTCCTAATAAATTATAATGAGTTAAATGTCACTAACTTAGGTCAAGCTAGGGTTCCATAACCTAACCAAATAGTCATGACCTAGGTTAGCCTCTAGGACAGTCTCCTAAGTCAACATTAGTCAAAGTCAAATATAGCACCAAATCAAATATACTAAAAATCACTTAAAAATTCTAATAAATATAATTAATACTAGTAATTCCAAATTAATTCCAAAATTTTAAAAATGACCAAAATACCCTCAAGCTAGAAATGTGGTATTGACAAATCTACCCCCTTAAAATAATTTCGTCCTCGAAATTAAAGGCGAAACTAACTGCTGAGAAGGATAGAAAAGTATACCTCAAGGTCCAAAAAGATTAGGGTACCGCTCGCGCATCTCCTCCTCCCACTCCCAGGTAGACTCTTCTGGAGAATGATGCCTCCATACGACGCGTACCAAGGGTATCACCTGGTTCTTCAGTACCTTCTCCCGACGATCCAGAATCTCCACAGGCTGCTCTGGATAACTGAGAGTAGGTCCAACCTCAATTTCCAAATGATCGAGCACATGGCTAGGATCAGCCACGTACCGTCTCAACTGTGATACGTGGAATACGTTGTGAACTCCCGCTAGTGCGGGTGGCAAGTCTAGCCTGTATGCCACGTCACCGACTCTCCCGTTGATTACGAAAGGGCCGATGAAGCGCGGGCTAAGCTTTCCACCTCCACCAAAATGTATCGTACCACGAGTCGAAGATATCCGCAGAAAAACCATGTCTCCAACCTAATCACAAGCAAGGTCTCAAGTTACTAAAAAAAAATCAAACGCGAGCAATCAAACAAAATAAAAATACAACCTACTTCTAATCCTATCTCTAAAACTGTACCTTAAACTCCAACGGCCTCGAGTGGCTATTGGCCCAGTACCGATATCTGTCCTGCGCCACGCGAAGTCTGTCCCTGATGAGCTTCACCTTCTCGGCTGCATCAACAACCATCTCTGGTCCCAGTAAAGCTCGCTCTCCAACATCATCCCAAGATAAGGGTGTACGACACCTACGCCCGTACAGAGCCTCAAACGGTGACATCTCAATGCTGGCCTGATAACTGTTGTTGTAAGCAAACTCCACCAAATATAGATGATCCTCCCAGGAACCTCCAAAATCTAGGACGCACATCCGCAGCATGTCCTCAAGTGTCTGAATAGTCCTCTCTGACTGTCCGTCCGTATGGGGGTGGTATGTAGTACTAAACTTGAGCTGAGTGCCCAAACTAGTCTGCAGACTCCTCCAAAAATGGGAAGTAAAGCGACTATCCCGATCTGAAATAATGCTGACGGGGACTCCATGAATCCTGACTATCTGCCGTATGTACAACTCCGCAAGCCTCTCTGTAGACGTACCCACCTTGAATGGCAAGAAATGGGCTGATTTGGTCAACCTGTCATCGATGATCTAAATCACGTCTTTCCCTCCTGGTGTACACGGCAACCCAGATACGAAATCCATGGTGATATGTTCCCACTTCCACTCTGGAATGGGCAACGGCTGCAAAAATCCTTCAGGCCTCTGCCTCTCTGCCTTGACCTGCTGACAGACCAAGCATCTAGCTACGAAGTGAGCTACCTCCTGCTTCATCCCGTACCACCAGACATGCTCTCGCAGATCCCTGTACATCTTGTTGGTACCAGGATGTATAGAGTACTGCGATCTGTGAGCCTCCTGCATGATCTGCTCTCTGAGCTCCCCGCTAGGCACATATAACCTGGAACCATGCCTCAAGGCACCATCCTCTGCAAGTAAAAACTCGCCATCCACCAACCCTGTACGAACCTGCTCTCGGATACACCGCAGAGCCACATCCTCGAACTGCTTCGCCTTGATCCTCTCCATCAAGTCCGACTGTATCTGAAGGCCCCATAACTGCATCTGCACTCCGGGCACAATCACCTCAATCCCAAGGCTCTCCAAGTCTGCAAGCAAGTACCGATCCATAGTCAAACACATGGCTGTCGGATACCTACTCAAGGCATCGGCAACCACGTTGGCCTTTCCTGGATGATACTGAAGTGAGATGTCAAAGTCCTTCATCAACTCTAGCCATCTGCGCTGCCTCATGTTGAGCTCTTTCTATGTAAACACATACTTCAAGCTCTTGTGATCTATAAAAATCTCCACCCTCTCGCCATACAGATAGTGCTTCCACAACTTCAAAGCAAAAATCACCGCTGCCAGCTCCAGGTCATGGGTAGGGTAGTTCTTCTCATGGAGACGTAATTGCCTGGAAGCATAGGCAATCACCATCCCATGCTGCTGCAAGACACAACCCAGCCCCTTCCTTGAAGCATCACTTTAAATAGTGAATCCACCTGATCCTGAAGGCAATGTCAGAATCGGAGCTGTCATAAGCCGCTTCTTCAACTCATCAAAAGCTTCCTGAGACTCCTCTGACCAAACAAACTCAGTATCCTTCCGGGTCAACCGAGTCAACGGCTCTGCAACCCGGGAGAAATCCTGTACAAATCTCCTATAATATCCTGCCAGCCCCAGGAAACTCCTGATCTCTGCCACTGAAGTCGGCGCTGCCTAAGCCTCAACTGCTGTGATCTTCTTCGGGTCCACTGAGATACCATCTCCAGTCACCACATGACCCAAGAAGTCAACTCTGTCTAGGAAGAACTCGCACTTCGAGAGCTTGCCATACAATTTCTCCCTCCTGAGTATCTCTAGTACCACTCTCAAGTGCTCCTCGTGCTCTTTCTCTGTCTTCGAATACACCAGGATATCATCAATGAATACCACCATGAACTTGTCCAAGTACTGGTGGAATATCGTGTTCATTAGGTTCATAAACACTGCTAATGTATTGCTCAGCCCAAATGGCATAACCAAAAACTCAAACTGCCCGTACCGCGTCCTGAAAGCGGTCTTGGGAATATCCTCCCTCTTCACCTTCACCTGGTGATAACCTGACCTCAAATCAATCTTAGAGAACACCCGAGCTCCGCTCAACTGATCAAAGAGATCATCGATCCGCGGCAGTAGGTATCTGTTCTTGATCGTCAGGTTGTTGAGTGCCCTGTAGTCGATATACATCCGTACCGACCCATCCTTATTGTAACACCCAGTTTTCCAAATGAGGGTATTTTGGTCATTTTTTAAAATTTTGGATTTATTTTGTATTTATTATTATTATTAATAATTATTATGATTTTTGGTGATTTTTAATATATTGATTTAGTGCTATAGTTGACTTTGACTCAGGATGACTTAGGAGACTGTCCTGATAGCTAACCTAGGTCATGACTACTTGGTTAGGTTAAGTAACCCTAGCTTGACCTAAGTTAGTGATGATTAACTCATTAGAATTATTTTGGAGAAATTAGGAATTAATTTGATTAGGAAATGGCTTGTGATTTCACAAGTCATGGTTTGTGATTTTAGCCTTATAGGCCCAAACAAACACTAGTGAACCTAACCCTAGCCCATTTCAGTCCATGGCTGGTCACATAGGGATTCCCCCTCTATTCCCTCATAGAAATTAGGGCTAGCCACCCTTTAGAATTATTGGCTAGTTTGAGGAAGAGGTAAGTCTCCATCTTCAATAAATCATAGAAAACCCATTTCAACTCCTTTTTCCTCCAAACCAATTGCTATAGATTCTAATTTTTCTATTCTTGCTATTTATGTAAGGATATTTCAGAGGTTGGGCAATTTGAAGGAATTTGGTGGCTTGAGGAACCATTTTCATTTGAGGATTTTGAGCCCTTGCACATCAATAGGTAAATCCTAATATATACCATGTAATTACTGTTTTATTGCATTTCTAGGATGCCCTAGGCCTACCCTAGCTGTAGGACTAGCTAACCCTATAATTCGAGTCCATTACGTGTCCGTATCGGACACGTATCAACCCATATTTATAGGTGTTTGACGAAATACCCCAAAGGGTATTTCGACCTGATTTTAGGATTGTAATTGAATAGAAAATTAGGGTTTCACCTCGCTTCTGTGATTTTTTTGCTCTGAGCATGTTTTCGTGTCGCATCGTGTCAGATTTTGGACACGTACACGCGGTCGCATATGCGCGTGCGGGCAGAATGCATGCCCTGCTACTCGGGCTTGATTTCGAGCTGGACACGACACTTTGGCTCACGAAACTCGATGCACGTGTCGTACTCGTGACTGACACGGGGTTCCCCAAGTGGTTCGAGTCCTCGTGTCGTGTCGGACACGCTTTTGCGCGTGCACAGGTGTGTACTGTGCGTATTAGTGCACTGTATAGGTGTTCTATGTTTCATTTCAGTTTTAAATAGTTTAAATAGTGATTTAATTGATTAGTTAGATCCTAAATATGTTGTGTAATCTCTGTTAGAATTAGATTACATATTAAATTAGGTTTTAATAAGATTTTGGAATCGAATAGGGGTTTAAAGCCATTCGGCTGATACCATTTGACTGATACATTGGTTTCCATATTCTAAACCTTTTAATTCCCTGTTTTGGATGATGTTTTCAACTGCTAATTATTCCTACATGTTTGTTAGTATAGGAAAGTGAAGTATTTCAGTTTGATTTTGGCTTTTGAATGTGAGAATGAGATTTTGACATATTGGTTGGGTTTCTAAATCAGTTAACTGAATTATGGTTTCTTCAAATTCCTAAAAACTGAGATTTTACTCTCCTTAATTGTATTTGAATGTATTCCAGTTTCACATTGTTAATGCTACTGGTTTTTTCCTTTAACATTCACTATTTTGTTCCCTGTTAACTGAGATGAATGTTTTAATTCAAATCCTTGATATCCTAAATTGGTTTCCCTCCCTTTTTTCTAACTGAAATATTGATTCACTTGTGTAACTGTCATGCTCTTCTTTAACCTGAGATTCATTTTGTAAATCTGAGATTTTCTTTCCTAATGAACTGTTAACTTAGATTGCAAAACCTGAGATTTGATTCTCTATTCACTGTCAAGTGATTTCCAGTTTACACTTTACTGATTCAGGATATTATATACAATATATTAGCTCATGTTATATTGGTAACTGGCAACTGTTGTTTTATTTCCTAATACCTGAGATGAATTCCCTGTTGGACTATCAAGCTATTTCATTAATTTACTGAATGAATGAATGATTCACTCATCATGAACTGTTAGCATATAACCTGTGAACTGATTTCTCCTTTTCTTTTCCTTCTTCAAAACCTGAATTTATTTCCAGATTCTTAATGTTTAGTAGCTCATTGAGTCTTCCTTTCTTTAACTGAACTGTAATTGTACTGAGACTGATTTTCTTTCCTTTTCAATTTATGTATGGGATATTTCCTATTAAACTGAGATTTGGGTTCATTCCTACTAAACACTGATATTCAAATGAATTACATGTTATTGATTTCCTGTTTTCCCATTGCAAAGTAACAACGATTCCTATTTTCTAATTGACACTGACACACACAAGTGTATCACTCCCCACTCTTATAACACACACACATAAACTCTTGTTTCCATTTCACTAACACTACACTGTCCTCATGACAGCCCCCTTCACTATCTCATATTTCACACTCTTGTATTTCACTCCCTCTTGACACACACATACCATATCACACCCTCATGCTCACACACACATGTCTCACTACACACACTCTTGTAATCTCACACACACACATGACACATGAGCACATGTGTTTTCCTTTCCCTATGCATATGTATATATATATAGGTATTGAGGGGTATATATAGGTATCCTGTATAATATATCATTGTGTTGTACTTTATATATATTAGATATATAATATATGGGTGATATATATAGGTAGCCTATATGTTAGGTATAATTCTATATTAGATTGTATATATATTAATGTGTGGCTTATAGATTGACATGTGATATGTGATTATGGGTTGGCTTATATGCATGATATAGCCTATGGCCTAGTCTCTTAGCCTATGGGTGTATCTGTGTGTCAGTTTAGAGTCTAGTTAGACTTGTGTGGTCTTGTTAGACCTAGTATAGACTAGTTAGACTAGTATATACTAGTTTGACTTAGGTTTGACTTGGTTGACCTAGTTTGACTTCTAGGGTTGACCAGAGTTGACCAAAAGTTGACTTTGGTCTAGATTGATCTAGATTCATGTAGAATGCATTGTAGTGCATCTTATTACCATTTTGGACTTGTTGTGACTTGTGCTGTTCTAATAGGAGCCAGACACCACTCCTCGGACAGTATATATTTTCTCCAAATTCTCAGGATACAGGTGAGTACATTCTCTGATCATTTCATATCTTGTTTAGGATTATATTCCTGCTTTAGATTACTTTACATGATGCTGACACGTTGGAAACACGGATTAGTACTATATGGATCTGGTTGTGCGATGTTATCCCCCTTAGCGGATATACATCGGGTATTCGTGTTCGTGTACTTTATCGGGAACATCGTGTACTCTTTGTATTTGTTACATTCATGTACGAAACATGTGAATCGTGTATAATCATGTATTCACATGACCTTCGTGTATAATAACATAACTTAGCTAGATCCTTGTGTATTGATTGGGGCGGGGGAGTAGAAGTGGTTATGTATTCAATCCAGTAGATTATTCGTGTACAACCTCTGTAGATTACTCGTGTACAACATCGTACCGTCTACATAACCATCTAGTGCTCTGAATCACTAGCACTGTTAGTTCTCTATATATTGTAGCTATTTACTTACAGTCTCTCTCTTTTTATCATGTTATTTCTTCAAATCCTGTATCTTACTCTCTAGCATGCTTATATTTCCTAACCTGTTATAATTTTGTTGAGATGTACTATACTCGCTCCTGTCCTGACTAGATCTGTTGAAAATTTTACAGTGAATGATGAGGCTCTGGTGTATACCCCCATGGTGCAGCATTGGACATCACTAGTGACTTGGTCCTGCTAGCAGTGGATGACACTCCTTAGACTAGGCGGTCTTTACTTTTCTGGATTACTGTATATAGATTCTGAGTCATTTTGGGATATGTACTTATTTTAGACACTTAGAACTCTGGGTTGTATCTCTGTGATTTCTTATGTTCTGGATATTATCTTTTATCTATCTATCTTTATCCTGTTCTACCTTAGTTGTGATTAATTATATTCTGTTATGTTATCCCCATTCGGGGAGTATAACTATTTATTACCTTTAACTGATAGATGTTGTGACCTAGGACAGCGTTCTACCGTCAATACTGCGGCGTAGGATGGGCATTGTTACGTACTCGTACCCTCACAGTGGGTGCGGGTCGTGACACTTATTGGGCACGAAAAGTACCGGTGTACCCCAAGGTGAAGAACTCGACCGGATGAAGCCCTTGTCCTGCAGCTCATCCACCTGCTTCTTCAGCTCCACCAATTCACTGTTGTTCACTCGATAGACATGCTGAGAAATCGGTTCCGCGCCGGGAACCAAGTCTATCGAGAACTCTATATCCCTGTCCGGTGGAAGCCCTGGCAACTCCTCTGGAAATACGTCCATAAACTCTGCGATTAAGGGATGCGGAGCCACCTGCTCCTCAACTGAGGCTCCACAGAAGACTCCGCTGTCCTGCTCTGCCTGTCGCCGGGTGTACTCAAACTCTGGCTCTCCTGGAGCCCCAAACAAAACTCTACCCCTTCGGCAATCAATACGGGCGTGGTGTCTACTCAGCCAGTCCATACTTAATACAATGTCGTAGTTCAGTAGTGGCATGACGAGTAGACTCACTCCCAACTCTCGGCCTCCCAATATGACGCTCCGCCCTCTGCAAACATCACTCACGAGGATGATCCCACCCCCAGTCGTGATCTTGCAGGTCCTAGGCAATGGTTCAGAAACCAGACTGTGTCTAATAGTATACGATACTGACACAAAGCTGTAGGAAGCCCCGAAATCAAAGAGTGCAAATGCTGGAAGGGAGTCGAGAAGAATCGAACCTGCTATCAGCTCTCCGATGGCCTCTGCATCCTCAGCTGCCATGGCGAAAGCTCGCCCCTGCTGTCCACCTCGTGCCTGCTGCTGGTGCTGCTGGAACCTCTGCTGCTGGGTCTGCAGGGCTGGTCCCCTCTGCTGGCCTGCTGGAGCCTTGGCTGCCCCAGCTCCTCCTGGTATCGGATGCCTCGACGCAACTGGACACTCTCGCATCTGGTGGTCTGCTGATCCACACATCAAGCATCTGCCAAGTCTCTTCCTGCACTCCTTCCACTTGTGCCCAGGCTTCTTGCAGAAAGTACAACTGATATCCTGCTGCCTGGGTACCTGCTTTCCTCTCTGCTGCTGATGCGGCACCTGTTAAAAAGGTGCCCTGCCCTGATGTTGATACTGCTGAACTGGCCGCTGTGGCTGCTGCTGGAAGTGAGGCCTCTTGGCCTGCCCCTGACTGCTGCTACCACCCTGAAAGTCGCGACCCCTCTTCTGCCTCAACCCTAGGTCGTCCTCCGCCGCCATGGCCCCAGAATATCTCTGCAAAGGTGGCATTCCGGTCGCTCTTAGTCAGCGACCGAACCTCTCTAATCAAGCCTCGGCGAAACTTCCTCGCCTTCGTCTTCTCAGTCAAGTTATCTATAAACCGGGCCAATCTGCAGAACTCCCCGGCATACTCAGCTACCGTCTGGTTCCCCTAAACCAGACCCTCGAACTGTGCCTCAATACCTCCCAAGACCACGTCAGGAAAGAACTGCTCCTTAAATAGCTCCTTGAACTGGGCCCAAGTCTGGCCCTCAACTCCTACCCTGGGATCTGTCTGATACCACACACGGGCTAAGTCCTGCATCTGACTGCCCGCCGCCTCGATCTGGAGTCGAGCTGGTATCTCCGCCAGTCGGAAGATCTCCTCGATATGCTCTATCCAGTCGTCTGCATAGTAGATGCCCTCTGTGCCGAAGAACTCCTGAGGGTGCATCTTCTGGAAGTCCTGTATATCCTTCTCCCTCCGACGGGGCTGCTGCTGGGTCCCCTGAGCAGTAATCATCTCGACTGTAGTGCGAACCAGCTGATGTGCCTCATCGACCCCCTGACGAAAATTTGCAGTCTACCTCGTCTGTTGCTGCTGGTGGGACTCCAGAATCCTCTCTACGAAGGAGAAGAGATGTGCAGCATCTACCATCCCCACAGGCGGAGGCTACTGCGGTGGAAGGATCTCAGGAATCACAACGCTCGGCCTCCTGACTGGTGGAGGTG
This sequence comes from Iris pallida, assembly GCA_029216955.1. Taxonomy (NCBI): domain Eukaryota; kingdom Viridiplantae; phylum Streptophyta; class Magnoliopsida; order Asparagales; family Iridaceae; genus Iris; species Iris pallida. Next base: position 17,703,466 of record JANAVB010006800.1, read on the forward strand.
CTCCTCCAAAAGCTGCAGAGACACCGACTCCTGAGGGCTGCACTGGCCCTGTGGCACCGGAAGCTAGCTGCTGCTGAGGTCGAGAGGTGCTAGACCCCTCTCCAGCGTCTTCCAGTCCAGGGCGATGCGATTTCATCTCAACCATCCTGGAGACACAGATCAAACAAGAAACAATTACTGAGAATGAATCGAAATATCAAAGGAGGACAGTTTAAATTTCTAAGGAAGACAATAAGCAGCAAAGTTGATATACAGAATCTGATAAGGAGTTTTCCTAGTGTGATTGAGTACCTTCAAAAAAATATACTACTTCCTACTGCAGGCTGTAGCGATATTCTAGTTCGAATACCACTACATTTCCAACCTAGACCTGCATGGGCCACCACAAAAAATGTGTCACGACCCGTACCCTAAAGTAAGGGCACGAGACGTGGGTACGTCCATCCTATGCCGCAGTGTCGGCGGTAGAACGCCGTCCTAGGTCACAACATCTAAAAGTTTAAGGTAATAAACAGTTATACTCCCCGAATGGGGGTGACATAACAGAATATATCTCAATCACAACTAAGGTAGAACAGGATAAAGATAGATAAATATTCAGAATAAAAACACAGAGATACAATCCAGAATTCTAAGTGTCTAAAATAATACATATCCCAAAATCTCAAATCCATATACAGTCATCCATGAAATGTAAAGACATCCTAATCTAAGGGAGTGTCATCTACTGCTAGTGGATCCTGCTGCTGGTCCAAGTCCAAGCACTCATATAATGTAGTACCGTAGTAGGTAGGACAGAACGCCTCAGCCTCGCCCTCTGTAAAATTTTCAACAGGTCCAATCAGGACAGGAGCGAGCACAGTACATCTCAATAAATCATAGCAGGTCAGGATATATAATCATGCTAGAGAGTAAGATACAAGAAACTGAAGGAAATAACATGATGAAAAAGGAAGACTGTAAATAAATAGCTACAGTATATAGAGAACTAACAGTGTCTAGTGATTCAGAGCACAAGATGGTTATGTAAACGGCACGATATTGTACACGAGTAATTTATAGAGGTTGTACACGAGTAATCTACTGGATTGAATACATAACCACTTCTACTCCCCCGCCCCAATCAATACACAAGGATCTAGCTAAGTTATGTTATTGTACACGAAGTATAGTCGTACACGAAGATCATGTGAATACATGAATATACACGATTTCACACGATTTGTACACGAATGTCACGAATACAAGGAGTACACGATGCTCACGATAAAGTACACGAACACGAATACCCGATGTATCCACTAAGGGGATAACATTGCACAACAAGATCCATATAGTACTAATCCGTGTTTCCAACGTGTCAGCATCATGTAAAGTAATCTAAAGCCGGAAATATACTCCTAATGCAGGATATGAAATGATCAGAGAATGTACTCGCCTGTATCCTGAGAATCTGAAGGATATATACTGTCCGAGGAGTGGTGTCTGTCTCCTATAGAACAGTACAAGTCACTATGAGTCTACAATGATAATAAGATGCAAGTTAATGCATTCTACATGAATCTAGGTCAATCTAGACCAAATTCAACTCTTGGTCAACTCTGGTCAACCCTAGAAGTCAAACTAGGTCAACCCAATCAAACCTAAGTCAAACAAGTCTATACTAGTCTAACTAGTCTATTCTAGGACTAACAAGACTAAACAAGACCAATCTAGACTCTATACTGGCATTTAAGCCACCCATAGGCCATAGGCTATACCATGTCTATGAACCAAACCATAAATCACATACACAAGTCAAAATACATCTAATATAGAGATACACATATTGACCTATTTATATAAGCTAATATAGAAATACACATGGGCATATAGACTACTATATACATATCACACATTACATCATTTATACCCAAATTAATATGTTATGGTAACACACATTATATAATATATCTCAAATATATATAAATACATAGAGAAATAGGAAGGGAATGTGGTGGTGACATGTGTGTGTATGTGTGAGAGACAAGAGTGTGTGAATGCAAGAGAGTGTGTGTGATTTATGTGTATGTGTGTGATGTGGTATATGGGTGATATGTGTAGGGAAAATCAGTGAACAATGTTTAAAGAGAAACAGTAGCATGGCAATCAGTTGGAAGCTTAGGGAAAACTGGGAATAATGTATACATTGTATATAACAGTAAACTGGGAATAGGAATACATTGTAAAATCTGTGATTTAGGAATGGAAACCAATCCCAGGTTATAGTTTACATGGAACCACATTAGTGGCTTAGGAAATCATGAAGTAATCTCAGGTTCAGTAGGAAGGAAATCAGTGAGTAATAAAACAATGTGGCATGGCATGAGGGAAAGGAAATCAGTGGCATATTAACACTGGAACAGTGAATCATATACTATGTGGCAATGAAACAGTAAAGTTTATATGTGAAATCAGTGAGGGAAAAAAAATAGAAAACAGTGAATGACAACTGGGAATTTATCTCAGGAAATATGAATTCCTGGAAACAGTTAATACATGAACTATATCCTGAATTCAGTGTCATAATGCTAATAGTGGGAACCTGGAAATCAATCAGCTAAAACCTAATCCACAGGACAGTGAAACATGAATCAACATTTCAGTTTAAGAAGGGAATAACTAGTTCTCAGGTATTTAAGAATAACCCATTCAAACTTAGTTCTAAAGAAGGAAAGGAAACCAATTTCTAGTTCAGTTATAGAAAGGAAGAGCTACTCAGGTTTTAGAAGAATAGGTCTCAGCTGACAGTTAACATAATTAAAACATTCATTTTAGAATTCAGTTTACAGAGAGGAAAGGAACAAATTCTCAGGTCAGTTTACAGTATTTCGAAAACCAACACATATGTCTAATTCCCATTTACAAACCCAAAAGTCCATTTGAAATACTTCATTAACATGGACTAACAATCATGTAGGAGAAATTTATCAGTGGAAACATCAATAAAATAGGAATTAATAATTAAGAAAATTCTGAAGAAACCCAGTATCAGACATCTATCAGCTATCATACAATTTAACCAATTTCGAATCACATTACCACATCAATACCTAAACTAACCATGTAAATTAATTCTAACATATGTCATACATTATATTTAGGACCTAATTAACAATTAAAATCACTAATTAAAACATTTAAAACGAATTGAAAACAAGAACACAACCCAGTGCACTGAAACACACAGTACACGTACAGTGCACGCATGACACCGTGTCCGACACGATACGAGAGTTCGTAAAACTCTATAAACCTTGTGTCAGTCAGTGTCCCAATACACGTGTTAAGTTACACGTGTCCTAGTGTCGTGTGCACTGCACAAACAGCCCCGAGCAGCAGGGCAGCAACAGTACCCGCGCGCGCGCGTGTGCACCCGCGTGTTCCCGTATCTGTAGTGACACGACACGACACCAATACGTGTTCTGTACACTGAAAACCCATAAGCAAGGACAAAACCTAAATTCCTATTAAAAAATATTCCTAAAAACAAATCGAAATGCCCTTTGGGGCATTTCATCAAACACCAAATACACGAACTGATACGTATCCGATACGGACACGTATCGGACACGAATCCTAGGGTTAGCTACACCTACAGCTAGGGTAGGCCTAGGGCTTCCTAGATATACAATAAAATTAACATTTCATGGTGTAGAATCGAATTTACCTATGGGTGTGCAGAGCTCAAAAAGCTCCAAATGAAAGTGGTTCCTCAAGCCACCAAACTCCTTCAAATTGTTTCTTCCCTGAAATTTCTCAATACCAACAGCAAGTAAACTAAATTTAGGTCTTATTACAATTGGTTTGGATGGAAAAGGAATTAAATATGAATTTATATGAATTAAAGAAGATGGAGACTCACCTCTTTCCAAAACTTGCAAATAATTTTAAGGGAGGCTAGCCCTAATTTCTAGGAGCATTAAATAGAGTGGAATGACCTAAGTGGCCGGCCATGGGTGTGGGCTAGGGCTAGGTTCACTTGGTGTTGGGCTTTGGGCCTCTAAGGCTTTAAGTCATAAGTCATGACTTGTGAAATCACAAGCCATTCTCTAATCAATTTAAATCCTAATTCTTCCTAATAAATTCTAATGAGTTAAATATCACTAACTTAGGTCAAGCTAGGGTTCCATAACCTAACCAAATAGTCGTGACCTAGGTTAGCCTCTAGGACAGTCTCCTAAGTCAATATTAGTCAAAGTCAAATATAGCACCAAATCAAATATACTAAAAATCACTTAAAAATTCTAATAAATATAATCAATACTAATAATTCCAAATTAATTCCAAAATTTTAAAAAGGACCAAAATACCCTCAAGCTAGAAATGTGGTAGTGACAAGGCAAGCCATCCTACTATTTCTATGGACAAGACTTAATCGAGCCTAGACACGAAACTATAGCAGTCGAGCGAGATACGCCATAATTTATCGTACACATTCTGCCTACGCGTTTCTTCAATTTCGAGCCACGCTCGTACTAGTATCAATCCTTTCCTTTAACACGATTTCAAATTCTCGACACTCTTCCATTCCTCAAGTCTTGCTTGAACTCAACGTATCACTTGACTGGATCATGTACGCATTCTAGGTGTCCCCAAAATATATGCATTCAGCCAAGCCGCATGATAGAGAATTTGTTATTCTCACTCGAGTCGCATCGTACACATACTCGGGCGTCCCTGAAATATATGCATGTCAGCCGAATCTTGTGAGGGGTATTCCTATACTCTTGATTCACACTATCCATCCATGCCAATCCTCAAGATCCATCTTTCGATTGCTAACTCTTGAAACAGGGGCGTCTCGCCTAACCGCTAGGCCATTTCTCAAGGCTAAGTCAGTGTCAGGATTGGAATCATAGTTCCCCAACAATAATGCCAATACTGACCCCAATCCTAGGTCAAACCAAGTCGATAATACGGGATTTTCTACCCAAGCTCGTGTCACTCAGATTTCTAAACATCGAACATGATCACCTAATTCGCATCAAGGCATTCGTTGCACATATTCAGATTCATTCAATTCACCAATTCTAATCAATTCATGTATTCGATCACGAGATCGTCAAGCTCGACAATATATTATGCCCCAATCTTACGCGAGTCCGATCATCCACGGTGGTTCATGAATCACCATACAATGCTGTCACGGAATAATCATTCTCATTGGAGCGTAACTCTTGTTTGAGTCTAGACTAATTCATTCTCGATACGCGGATTGAACCTACTCAATCCTCAAGTTTGATTCATCAAGTGTACTGAGTCATTATCTAGTCCACCTTCACTTCAAACCACAAATCGAAGCATACAAATTGCCACACCATGCAAGTTTGATCACCCCCGCTGTATGGATCACCATACCAGCGCTCACGCGGAGTGATCGCCCTAATCGATGCAACGCATGTACGAGGCTGGAGTTGCGCTCGCATAAGACAAAGACGTCAACGTTGTGGTTGTCAACGAACCAAATCCAACCATTTTGTTTTCCTCCAAGTCAAGATCTCGGTTCGATAGTTTGACCGTCATTCATTCAACTAGAAACTCCTCGAGCCAAGTTTATCTTTTCTTCGACACATTTCAACATCACGAGTATAGCATCCCTCGGAACATTGACATTTGCACGATCGTCATTCGCCGAGTCAGAGTACCCTCGAGTTATCGCATATCGATCTTTGATACGCCTCAATACCATCGACGATATGCGTACCCTCACGATCTTCCTTTGCAACCAATTTTGAGTCGTGCGACTGATGCTATTGTCCGAACTGGATATACCATAATTCCTTGATATTCAAGATCAAGTTCAATTGCTATTCCTTAAGCTAGTTTCAAGATTGATGTCCAAAACTCAAGTCACATTTCATTGGACTCAATCCGAAATCGTACGCATGATTCACTAGATTTCTTCGATCAAGACATTCACTTTTATTCATCGTATCCGAATCGTTTTCTAACTCGCGTTGCCCATACACAAGTTGTCTGAACGACATCTCGTTCGAGACATTCGAAGTCACGGCCAACTAAGCGTGACGCATTCTAAGGCTTTGTGCGATCGCATCACCGACATACTCATTGTCACCTCTAATCCTCAATTTTGCTCGAATGATTTCTAAGACAAACCATACACCACTCAGGATTTGAGCCATCCGATCTAGTCCTCAATCACGTTTGCATCATTTGCTAAGACATCCTTCAGATTCGTTCGACGAATCTCTAGCGTAATCGCTCACGTCGTCTCGACGTACTAAGTCATTCACATTATTCCTCAAAATCTAAACCAATCTTCCGTGTACGCCTAAACGTTAGTTCGATAGCGTTTCTATCGACTCACACTCTAAGTGTATCGCCATTCCCGACCGTGCGATACTTGATATTGCTCGTGACTCGATTGCACCAAAAAGTCGAGGTACGCGACACGCGGCACAACTTAGCCAAAAGGCCGTGTGCATAGCTATCCCGTGCGGACTATATTCGAGTTTGCATGCTCGTTTGCTAATGTCGATGTAGGACTATTCGGGCACACGCACGACTTTGCTAACTTTAACATGTGTTCTCTATCGAGTCATGTTCGACACAGTTCGGCACAAAGACCTACCGATGCGTTCGATTGAACGCTTGTACGAGATTTTAAAAATATTTAGACTTATTGTATGGACATGCCAAGGGACATTCGAGAGAGAGCGCACACTTCTTTAACAATGACGAGCTTTCAAAACTGATAGATCGACATGAAGTCCAAGGACGTAAAGCCGTACTCTGATACCATTATGTCACGCCCCGCTCTTGTAGGAGCGATCGTCCTCGCTAAGGCGTGATGCCGTACGAGCCTAGATTGCGCTCGTACAAGGCAGTTTCATAACGGCCGATTATATCGACGACGACGGGGTCGTCGCACAGAAGTCCCAAGCAGAAACATTGAACATGCAGCAAAAATTTAAAGGCAAAACACAAGTTAATCAAAAGAACTCTTTATTGATATTGAACAATCAGATTACAATAGGCACAAGGCCATGATTATAAGTCTCTCCTGCTCACTTTTTTCTTATTTTACAAGTCACTCTGCTCTCTCTCATCTCTCGATACAATACTTGAGCCAGCAGAAGCTTCGGAAGGCGATGTCCATACATTATGTCCTATATAAGTCTTGAGTCCATGCGGCCGCATGCTTCGAGTCGCCAAGGAACTCCATGCCTCGACGCATCCAAGCGAGCTCCGCGCCACGAGCTTCTACCTGTGCCTGCACATGAAGACTGTATGGGTGTCACTACTCAACTGTACTGGTGGAGTTAGCTCCTCGCCCACCCATACAAAACTGACACGTTCATTTACTTTGTGCAATACAAGTCCCTTTACGATTGTCTTTCTAGTCTTTCCTTAGAATCAGTTTTAGGACAGACGTCTTGGCCCATACTCGATAACGCGATGACATGGTCGTGCTATAATTCCAACGTGTATTTCGATCGAGGTAATGCCTCATCGCTTATGTACTTGATCAAACTTCAACTCGAGATGGTAGGGTCGTGCCATACTCTATTCGTGACTTTAACGTATTCGAGACATTGCTTTGCCGATGAGCAACTTATGCGAACTCGGCCGTGCCAAGACTTTCACTTAACTCAAGTGCCTCTGGGCCAATTCTTGTGCCAACGACGTCAAGGGGATGACTCGTGCTGGTCGTGCCGATAGACTTGTTTGTGCCTTAAGACCTTACTTAGACTTGTTCATGCTTCAAAATTGAGGCCATGCCTCGCTATCAAGACTTATCCATGCTACCGCCTTACGATCTTCTTGTTCGACTCATGAACCAACTTAGACAAGACTTATGAAACATTGTGTCGACTGCATGAATATTCCGATGCCAAGTATCGTACCAAGCGTGGTGCCTATGCTGCAGCCCAATCTTAGGCCCAGATATTGTGTTACCGACTAGACCTGCATTCAAGTTCTAGACCCAATCCAAAGGCATACACGCAGTTTTCTCGCTATTCTGTCGACCCATCTACATGAGTGGTCACTAGCAATGTCAAGCTATCATAGACTCGGCTCGTCCCTCCGCGGGTAGCTAGCCTCGGAAGTGCCAAGCATATCCCATGCGGTTATCCAGCATCCTACCATGAGCCGCCTCGCTTCTCCCGGGCCGACATGATCCCGATTCCCCGACGACCATTCGAGAAGACTATACCTTGTCGACAAGTTGTCCAATGACCATGCAAGACTCAAACTCGATCTATCAAGTCCTTCCTTATCATGACCATTCTTTTCTTCTTTCTATCGAGACTCTCAAGTAGCGGGACCGATCTCGTTTGATTCCTTGCCAAGACTTATGGAGACTTAACGAGACTCCCAAGTAGCGGGACCGATCTCGTGTACGAGACTTATCAAGACTTAGCGAGACTCCTAAGTAGCGGAACCGATCTCGTGTACAGGACTTATCGAGACTTAGCAAGACTCCCAAGTAGCGGGACCGATCTCGCGTGTTTCCTTGTCGAGACATAGCGAGACTCCCAAGTAGCGGGACCGATCTCGACGACAACCAGTCGCATGGACTTCCTTTGATCGTGGCATACTCTTTACTAAATCTATCGTAGCTCGTGCCATAGACAGAACTGGTTCTATAGGCGACACTATTGCTAAAGTCATATACTTTATACGACTAGCCTTGTTCTCAAAGGACTACGCGACTTGACAAACACAGATAGAGCGGGACAATGCTAGAAATGGCTTCGATAGCCCAACATAACTCTTGTCTAACTTATTCGGGCAACGACTCGACGAGCAAAGGCTACGTCGAGCTCCGCGTTGAGAGGACGGGCCGTGCACGCGTTCGACTTGAACAACCAAGTTCTCGGGTGCCTAGACTTAAGGCACATGCCGTGTAAGACGACTTAACTCGCGGGACGTGCGAGGGCTATGCCAAGCCTTGGACGACGGGACCGTGCATGCATTTTCAAGCATTCATGCGGGCAACACCTATGACTTAGGCCAATTCATGCGTTGAGCCAAAACGATGGGACCGTGCATGCTTTATCAAGCATTCACGCAGGCGACGCCTATGACTTAGGCTAATTCGAGTTCGTGGCAACTTATCAACTTAGGCCAACTTTCTTCTCCCAAGCCATGGGACGAAGGACCGAGTGTCATTTGAAAGCACACTGAGCCGACTTCTAAGCAGACTGTGGGACCATTTTCTATATTCTAAGACATTCCGACCCGTCGAGATTATTCCCTTAGCTACGTGGATGCATCTCTTTTATTAACAAACCTAACTTGTCCAAGTTAAAAACATACGAGTTATTAAGTGAAGGCTAAGATAAGGCAAGTTCACCGAAACTACCCCACCTGAGCGAGGAGTCGGCTCGACCGAGCGAGCCTTCGAGCAGCCGTTGAAAGGCTAAGACCGAACGCCGTTGGCGTTTCGATTCCTCCAATTGACTTTGCGGGACGGGGCACTACACTTTCCCTGCGTAATTCATCTTGACATGATTTCCAGTTTATATATCCTGTTTTACTTACAGTCTTGATATATCATCTTGTATTCCATTATGATTGTCTCTTACAGTATTTGTCAATACTATAAAACTGTTATTAGTTTATGTACTCGTTCCCATCCTGACTGGATACGTTGATAATATTTTAGGAGTTGTTATGCCATTATTGGACTTCATGATGTTGCTAGCTGAGGTGGATCTCACTATTCTTCTATGTGAGTTGCCTAGTAGTTATCCTTAGTTTGTCTTATTTTTTTTACTTTATTTTTTTGTCTTATGATTCCTTCTAGTAGTTTCTAATTTGTTCTTGTGCCTTAGTTATCTTTTCTGTCTTATCTTCTTTAGATGTTGGGTTGTGATTGAGTACATTTGTAGTTCATTGACCTTCTAGATGTATACTATATATTTATTGGGTACTAGACAGCGTTCTACCGCCGATACTGTGACGTAGGCTGGGCGTGGCCCACGTATTCGTATTCGTATATCCGGGTGCGGATCGTGACATATTTTTGTGGTGGCCCATGCAGGTCAGTCTTTGTAATTAATGCAAAGTCGTGGAAGTACTTGAGCTTTTCTGTACTACTGCGAGCCTGCCCTAGGATTAAGGTTGAGTCATGGAATATTTTAGGAATTTGGTACTCAGTCACATATTAGGAACTCTTGGTAGATTCCAGGAACGACCCTTGGGAATCTTATTTCAAAATTTTTGAAACTTTTCCCATTTGTTTATGTCCGTCTTGATTTCTGAAACATCTGTCCGTTATCAACTTTATTCTTTCTTGGAATGAGTTTGTGGACCCCAGAGAGAAGGTATAAGTTAAACTTATATATCTTCTAGGTTGAGACGAGAATATGATTTACCAGTCTTATATCAGGTTGAGATTGTTTTAGATTATATTCCAATGATTTCCTTTTATCTTGACCTAGATAGTATCTTTGGACATCTCCGGAGAATTTTCTTCTAAACCCTATCTCGAAATCTGTTTCCGCTAGTTTTCATTTACTTATCTTTGATTTGTTGTTGAATTTTAAATCTTGATGTTCGTTCGTTGCCGACTTCGATTTTGATTTTGTTTGGGATAAGTTTTTAAGGATTGAGTTAAGATATCTTGATAAACATATTTGATGGAGACGACAGAAACGGTAAATGTCTACTTTATTCATGGGATTTAGAATTTATCGCAGCCATATTAGCTAGCATGACAGGGACATGGAGCCTGATTTTGGATATACTATCCTAGTTGTGGAATTTAGATTCTCTAGCAGCCATACCGGTTGGCGTGGTAAGGAATCTAGATGACATGATTATAGGGTATATACCTTAGTTATGGACTCTATCGTTTATTGCAGCTATGCTTACTGGCGTGGCGTAAATTCTGGCAGCATGGTTTTGGATAGACGTGTATAGTTATCATGTCGTATCTTAAATTGATTCACTTCTTTTTGACCAAATGATGAGGACAATTCATACCCTTATTTCTCGACTTATCATTCATTTCTTTTCTCATCGTATGATGATTTCCTCATCTTGCCATCATTCCTTTGACTTGTTTAGCTATGTCTTGATTACACCAATCACCTATCTCATATCTACATCTGTCATATAAACTTGAAAACTCTAAATTTTTTGAAATCTTCATATCTCAATTGTTTCTTAAATTTCGATACTGTTAAGATTTTGATTTCCTTCTGTCCATGACCAATCAATTTTGGTCTTCTTGTTTATCGTGCCAAAGAGTCTTGGTTGCTGACTAGACTCTAGATGACTTCAAATTCCTTCGTGACTTGAATTTTTATCCTTGGATGCTCGTGCCCAACCTTCGTTGATCTTATTCTCCATCTTGCCCAAATTCTGATTTACTCGAAAGTTGATCAACTTAGATCGTGTTGAGACTAATTTCTTTATCGTGGTTGGATTTCAATGCTATTAACCCTCGTGCATTGACTTCCGATTTTGATCATGTTTGGATTTTGGACACTCGTGCCTAAACTCTTTTCGACCCTGATTAAATTTTTTGATTATATCTGAACTCATTGTGCTTAGTCGTACCCAGATGACCTGGCGTGACTAAGCCGACTTGAATCATTTGATCGTGATTTTAACGATCATAATTATACATTTTATCTTGCCTCAAACTCGTGCCTAAATTTTTTGACTTTCAATCACGGCTAATTAGTGTGACTACGAAATTAGTCGTGTTAGAATTAAACATGTTTGACTTTCTACCGTGCCTAATTGACTTGGGTTCCTTCCTAAATTGTGCTTTAAGACCTTGATTTTGAATTCATGATTTATCGTCTTTCAAAACTGAACTTGGATCTTGATCGTGCTTATGTGACCTATAATCTGATTTCTATCAAATCTATCTCTCAATCGTGCTATAGTCAAAATTTTCTCTCCATTTGCTTCTCTTAGCCCTGTTTTAGATCATGACTATCCGGATCTTGATAATCTTAACCCTCAAATCATGCTAAAAATCTTGAACCCTAATCGACTGTGTCGAAATAGATCTCCTTCGTACTTGAATTTTAATTCTCTAGTCGTTCGTGCTTAGGTTTCATTCCTGATCATGACTAGATTTTCGATTTTCCTCGTTCTATTCTAAATCGTTCCTAAGTGGTTAATCATCACAAATTTTTAACGCGTTTGAGTCTTGATTTCACTCATGACTAGGTGGTTAAATTCTTGATCACTGTTTGTGCTAAGTATTGTTTATTCCTAACAATACCTAACCACATCATTTTCGTCTTGATCGTGCCTATGTATAACCCTAAATCTAATTTCATCGAGCTAAAATCCTGTTAATCAATGTTTTGACTCGATTGTAACCGGACGAAGCTCAAGTTTTGATTTTGTTGTCATATCTAGATCGTGCCAAGTGAACTTAGACTATTTCCAATTTTAATCACGTTCAAACTTGGATCATATTTCATGATTTTATTAATCATACTCTTTAATCTTTGATCGGGCCTATAAGATCTTGATTTCGATTTTGTTTGTGTCTAAAATTTCATCTTAACCATGCCAAACCTTGTTTTGGTCATGGTTAACTTTTCATCCTGATCTGGCCTGTACGACTTTCAGGTTGATTTTCTATCAACCTAAGTCCTACAGATCATCCCGTACTTGAATTTTATTTGTATCTTCGATTCTCCAAACCGTCTCTAAAATCGTGCCCCAAAGACTTGATTTATTTTTGAAATCATGTACATATGATTTTGTTCGTATCATGATTCAATCGTGCCAAAATTTCTCATCGTGCCTGAACAATTTTTAAATTGAATATCTTGATCGTGCACAACTCGTCATTCTTGGATCGTACCTAAAATATTGCTTAAATCTTCTATCATGTTTTAACCCCACTACCAACCTTTAATTTCGAGGATAAAATTTTTATAAGGTGGGTAGGATGTAAGCCCCCTGAATTTTCGAAATTTATTTCGAATTTTTTAAATAATTTATTCTCGATAATTTATTTTATTTAATTAATTTTGATCATTAAATGCTCTTTACCTTGACTTGGATTTCTAGAGCATCAGGGATGCCAGTCTCTAGAAACTTTCTTCTTGAAGTTTGTAGTAGATGAGATTATCTTCATGTTGATATATCGTGTCGCACTCGAACTTGTTCCCTTGTGCTCCAATTGCTTCCTGCAACTTTCGGGTCAATTTAGATCAATTTATCGTCTGTCGTAATTCGAGACTTAACTTCCAACTTAATTTTCGGGCCCGACATCGGTCCAATCCAGTCGACCCAATATATGGCCCTAACCTGTTTTGAGTCTAATATGCACGTGCCACTTGCGTGCCACCGATTTGATCTTCCTTTTGCTCCAATTTTATCCATGATTTAATTTGGTTTAAATTTGTTATTTTAATTAAATCTTGGCCCCAACTCAACCAAACTTGGCCCAACACCCAACCCAATTGGGTGTGACCCCTGTCATGACTACCCATACACCCCACTATTGTATTTGCCTTCTTCCCTACTCAAAATATCTATTTCTCTCTCCTTGTATATATATACACATATATATACACATTATATATATATATATATATATATATATATATATATATATATATATATATATATATATATATTATATCTCTCTCACTTTCACTACACCAAAACATGTTATTTGTCACACATTTTTTTTAAAATTAGTAACGGTTATAACTGTTATAGACTAATCACATTTATAACCTTGACAATTAATTAATAACTGTTATGAAAATACAAATTTTGTAATTTAAATATTCTTTTATCATATATGACACTAAAAACCGTGGGAAATAATTCAGTTGAAAATTTCCAACCCAAAATTTCCTGCACACTCAGGTGAAAATTTCCAACCCACAATTTCCTGCACACTTTTTTCATTGTTCCCTCTCCCTCCAATTTTCTGAGTAAAACCCTCTCTTGAGAAATCGATCCCTTTGTTTATCTTGACCCTCTCTTTCCAAAGAACCCCTCCATCTCTCGAGACCCCATCGGCCCTTTTTTTACTAGGGTTTAGGTAAAACCCTAATAAAATCACCTGCCAAAGATATTTGTTGTGCGACCTCTCCATCGCGGTGGAGTGTTGAAGGCACGCCTTCTTCTTCTCTCTCATAATCTCGGTTTGATTAGGGTTTTATTAGGGTTTGATTTTGATTTGATTAGGGTTTGAGAATTTTTTCTCTCATTCTCCCTTACAATATCAGTTTTTCTTTGGTCAGGATTTGATTTGGTACCTCCACTACACCTCCAGCATCGTCGAAGTGGTAAGGATACTGTCGGCCCACCCAAAGGTACTTTCTTCTTTTCATGATCAAAGAAAAAGGAAATCAAAGTTCCACTGGCTAAGAGTTCCACCAACAATGTGCGGATGTAATTTATTTGTTATAAATTGTGTTAGACCATCATAGGAAATCTGAGGCCGATCAATACAATCAGCAAGAAAAAGGAAATTCAGACCATCACAGGAGCAGGGAAATTTAAAAAGTAGACAACGGTTGGTTATCCGGTTTTACGAAGGTGAAATTTAGACGAGCAGTGATGTGGTTTTCAACAAATGATCACTTACCGATGCGTTTGTAGTATTATTTTGTATTTCCTTAGTTATATTGAGGATGAATTATTGAAATAAATGCCCTGCATGTTGATTGCCCTTTTTGGGTGAGAACTGGATTCACACAGAATGGTATTTGAACCCAGATTGGTCTTATGTTATGTTAAAGTCATGGACACTGCACAAACTCTAGGTTTTTGGTGATGGTCAATTATTTGTATTTTTGCCACACAGTTCATGATTAATATATTCAGTTGCAACTCATTTTCTATAATAGAGCTAATGCATGAGCTCATGTGTATGTTTTAACTTTTAACATTTTGGTATTTATTAAGCCGAAAGAAAAGTACATGTATCTGACCCAAACATGACTTGGTATAAAGGGGTTTGTTGTTGCTTTTATGACCCCAACATGAGTTTGTATAAAGGGGTTTGTTGTTGTTTTTATGTCTGTCATTTTGGGCTTAAGTTAGCTTCTTTACTATTCATGCTTGGATGCATGTGCTACTTCAGTTTTGATTTGCTAACAACCAAGGTTACTATCGGGTATTTATAGATGAGCTTTTGGTGCATCCAAAAATGAGAAAGCATTTTGCTTTCACCGATTCTATTTCTAGTTCAAATAAAAAGTTGTTTGTATCTCATTCTTTCCATGGTGACATTAATGTCATTCTGGATCTGGTTTCTAGTCACTTTCTTTTATCAGTTCGTGATGTTGTCCTTCAAGAGAATCACCTTTTCACTATCTTGGTTAAACGAAGTTGGTAGTGAGATTCATGAAGTAAGCCTTGATTCTGCCTTGATCCATATATATGAGCTTGTATCGAAAGAACTCTTATTCAATGGACGACATTTGTCCAATTAGTTCTCTCTTTGCCCATTTCAAATAGAAACAATACATTTTAATTTAAAAAGAAAATCCTAATGATCCACAAATAAAAGGGTAGTACTGCATAACATTATTAAGTAGTAGGCATTGTATTTGAATTTTTAGTAACTTGTTATTGCTTACCTTTCATATTTGGGCGTGTTGAAACTTTCTTTGGAATCAAATCTAACTTTTCCTTATGTTTTTAAAATTATATAATGCTTTGTTTCCCCCAAGCTTGATTCGAAACCAAATTGTGGTCATGCAGTATTATTATGAGAGTTGAAGGGAGTATTAACTTGCACAGGCAGTGTTGCACGCCATGCGCAAGCCTCATGGTTGGGAGTTTTCCACATGATCATTTGTGTCTCCTATATACTTTGTAATATCCGTTGGAATGCATTTTGAACCAAAAACTACTTACGTACATAGGAGAGGGAACACAATTGGGACATCCATTTTAGGGACAACAGATTTGCTCTCCTTTTGTAAGTTTTTTAGAGTTTTTTTAAGATTAACTTGACAATATTAAGACTCATAATAATAGTTACATCTCATGTCCATACTAAAAACCATCCTCAAAACCCAAATTTTGGTTCTGGCACCCCCGCAGCAGAAGGTGGGTCAAACTCTGTGCATATTCCTGTAACTCCAAGAAATTGTTTTGAATAACACTGTTAGCCCTGTTGTCTATGGTAACAACAACAGTAGTCCTGTTGTCCATGGTAACAACGATAGACCAGCACTTGGAGGAAAACAAAATGTGATTTTACTTGGACGGGAATGAGAGGATGTAGCTAAGGGATTCATAGCATCTCACACTACTTGTCATGGGAGAAAATGCAAGAAGATGAAAGAATTGTTTGTGTCAGAGGTGATTAAACCAGAAGCAATAGTTTATGATGATCCACAAAATGGAGTCTCTTTCCTTTGTGAAATAGCTAATGGAGGGTTTCTTATTTGGGCAATCTCACGGATCCGTTTTTTGTAAGCTATTAGGCTAAACTTTAAGACAAAACTATTCATGAACCTGAAATGTTGTTGTTGAACTAATATGTACTTTTGTTGGGTATGTCAACTTAACTTTTGTTGAACTTAAATATTGTTTATAACTTATATACTGTTGAACTTGCAATAATTATATACCTTAACCGTTGGATTCATGCTCTGACATCATAATTCCTGGATCCTCAAGCAAGAAGGATCTAAGTTACCCGTAACCCCTCATTGCAGATGTCGAAACAATCTTCTCCAATATTCCACAGGTATACTCAATTATTGAAGCATATTTTAATGTATTTGTTGATACGATTGACCTATAATTATCCTCACGCACAATTTTTGTTGTTTTGGGTGCATGTCAAATGTCTCTGACTTCTTTTTTTGTTGCATTGCAGAGACTATTATTCAGTTGTGCTTATTATACCTACTTGGTATCGGATGTAGCAACTTAGAAGTACTTTTTTTGGTTGCATTGCAGAGGCTATATATTATTCAGTTGTGCTTTTATACCTACTTGGTAGCGGATGTGGTATACTTTTTGCCTGCATACTCGACCCCCCTGTATTTAGAAATGATGCTAGCAGCGGGCACCTGCTGGCATTGATTCCGATCCGCCTCTGGTGAGTGGATGTGGTGGGTTTGCTAGCTGACTGTATACCTAGACATGAGAGTACTGGAGTGTGACTGACGTACTGACAATGTTGTATATATGTAATCATAGTTTTCTGCTCTCTATCTGATCTGGAAAATCTACTCTACTAATCAGAGATATACATATATATAGAGAGAAGACAGTTAATTATGTGACACACAGAAGAAGAAGATGATGATGAATTTGAACATCATCCATGTTGCTTTCTCTTTCCTATATAAATAAGTGCACTGGTAGCTAGCTAGACAAAGACGGTAAGTGTAGTATCAGCTCTGATTCTTCTTTGTCTTATGTTTTTTGATATAAGGAGGTCTGGCTTAGTAATATCTGGCCTGCTCGTCCCCATGATGGCCTCGTGCTTTCTACTTGCTCATGCTTGTATGGGTACTGCTTCTCTCTCTCTCTCTCTTTCTCTCTGTAACTGCTACTATATGTTGTGTATCATGTCATTAATTCCCTCTGTGGTAGCTTTAGCTTGTGTTATATACTTTCACAAACTGACTTTTTTCAACTGCTAGTGTTTATCGCTTCAAGTTGCGTGTCACGTCCCGATTCTGTAGAATCGATAGTCGTCCCCGGGCGTGATGCCGTGCGAACCTAAGTTGCGATCGCACAAGGCGTAGTCATAAGGTCATCCGAAACACAATATCAAGTTAGAGTACGCAGAGAAATTGATTGACACATTTGAAATAGAAATAGACTTTTTCATTGATAATAAAACTTCATTTACACTGACTTCATTATATTCATTGCCGCGCGGGCTACAACATGACTCGACTTACAAAATGAACGCCGATGAGATAGTCGTTCCATATATTACATCCCTTTTTACAAGCAAAACATAACACTTTCCACCTGCTATCGAGGGGAGTCGAGTCGTCATCTTCTTTTGGACTGAGTGCGGGGTCTTCTTCAAAAGGAATCCAGAAACACAAGCCTTCACACGCGGACGAGGCTTCAAAAGGGTTCACTTCGCCTTGAGCTTTTAGGTGGCACGCCCTTCGTAGTTCGGGATACCTGCATGGAGAGCGAGGATCAGTATATTACACTTTGTACTGGTGTATGGCAAGTTAAGTTCCAAGCTCTCATTTGGTTGATGAGTTTATATGACTTAGTTCATGATGTTTCTAACCATCCTAATGAATTTCAAGCGAGCAATGACAAGCATAATATAATTTACGTTGGAACTTACCCACGGCGGGCCGTGCCGCGCTTTATGAGACTTACCATGTTCTTTCCTGTCAATTGTTATCATTTTTCATACCAAGTGCAATATTACGTGTGATTGGTCACTGACACCACAAGCCATCCTGGACTTATAGCTTTGTTAGTCGGGGCCCTTTCAACGCAAGTAGAGAGCCCCGCTGAAAGTCCCCGCCTAACCCGTGCTATCATCCAGCACAGTTATACCGTGTTTCCTCCTAGGCCGAGTCGGTCCCGTGGCCCCGGATTGTCGCTCGAGGAAACTTTCTCCTTGTCGACAAGTTGTCCAATGACCGAGTTAAGGCATTATTCAGTTATTAAGGTATAGCCTTCGTTCTTTTTGAAACTTAATCATTTTACCGTGCTCGTGCCCTTGCATTCATTCTTTCTTCCGCAACAACACTATCGATTTACTTAAGAAGTGGTCGAGAAGAGAAGGGTCAGGCACTCACCTTGAGTTTACTTCAGGCGAGAGAACATGTTGGTCGTGCTAGACGTCGCCTACACGATTACCTGAAATCGCACAAGCAACCGATTAAAACACTGCATTATTCAAGAAGTTCGATAGAAAATGCGAGTTCGAAACGTAAGCCATGAAAACCATCGAAAACATTCACGAAAACGCATTCAGAAAACAAAGCCAAAACCAACGCAAGTGGCGTGAAAAGCAGAGCAACGAAAAGTCTCTCCCGACTCAGCCGCAGAGTCAATCCTTGAGGCGCATCCCGCTGAATATGGGACTTGGTTCCGAAGAAGATATTCCATAACGAGGAATGGATCTTAATTCAACTGTTCCCGTTCGATCGACTCGATCGATCCCGACCTATCGGTCCCGACCGAATCGATAGCGACAGAGATCCTTTCTCGCGCATCCCGTGGATGGAGTACGGGGCACGATGTAGGGACGAGGCACTACACCATAACCAACTAAGAAAAAGTTTCGTCCTCGAAACTTAAGAATAGAACCTACCTCTATGAGAACAATGAAGATAACTTTTTCTTCATTTCTGACTGAAGCTCCCACGTCGACTCTTCGACCGAATGGTTTCTCCAGAGGACGCGGACGAGAGGAATAGCACGGTTGCGGAGAAGTTTATCCTTGCGCTCCAAGATTTGCACCGGCTCTTTGACATATGACAAGTCCGCCTTCAAGTCCAGCTTACCCAAATCCACCACATGGCTTGGATCATGCACATACTTCTGCAATTGTGATACGTGGAAGACGTCATGTACCTCTGACAATGCAGGCGGCAAGGCGATTTGGTAAGCTACCGGGGCGACTCGCTTCAATATTTCGAACGGGCCAACAAATCTTGGGCTCAATTTCCCCTTCGCACCGAACCTGGAAACTCCTCGCATGGGCATGACTTTCAAGAATACATGGTCGCCTTCCGAGAAATCGAGGGGGCGTTGGTGCGTGTCGGCATAGCTCTTTTGCCGGCTTTGTGCTATCTTCAATCTCTCTCGTATTAACTTGACCTTCTGCACGGTCTGCTCCACCAGCTCCGGACCAAGTATCTGTCGTTCCCCGACTTCATCCCAGCAAATGGACGATCTGCACTTCCGGCCGTACAAAGCTTCATACGGCGCCATTTGGATGCTGGACTGATAGCTGTTGTTATATGCAAACTCGACCAGCGGTAGATGGACGTCCCAACTTGACTTCAAGTCGATCGCACAGAGTCGTAACATGTCTTCGAGAATTTGGTTCACCCGCTCTGTTTGGCCGTCAGTCTAAGGATGATAATCTGAGCTGAACTTCAACTTGGTCCCCAGTGCTGAATAAACGCTACTCCAGAAGCGCGCTACGAACCGTCCATCCCGATCCGAGACGATAGATACTGGGACCCCGTGCAGCCGAACTACTTCATCAAGGTATATCTGAGCAAGGCGGTCGACGCTCCAAGTAACTTTGATGGCAATAAAGTGCGCTGACTTGGTTAGTCGATCGACGATGACCCAGATAGCATCGTTTCCCTGCGGCGTCCTCGGCAAGCCAACAACGAACTCCATAGTGATGTGATCCCATTTCCACTCTGGAATGGCAAGGTTCTGTATCTTCCCGCCCGGTCGCTGGTGCTCTGCTTTGACTTGCTGACAGGCCATACATTTTGACACAAAGAGCGCTACATCCCTCTTTATGCCGTGCCACCAAAAGACAATACGGAGGTCCTTATACATCTTGGTGCTGCCAGGATGTAAGGAATATTTTGTATAATGCGCCTCCGACATTATCTCCTTTCTAAGTTCTGCGTTGTCCGGTACGCATAGCTGTCCCTTCACGCGCAACACTTCCGACTCGTCTTCTGCAAAGTCGGACGCTTTCCCTATCGATATCAGCTTTCGCATCTTCTCCAGGTAGGGGTCATCCTTCTGTGCAGACTTGATCCTCTCCAGTAGGCTCGGTTCCACCTGCAGTTGCGCCAGTTTCACGTCTCTGAAACGAACTCGGAGCTCGATGCCCATTCCTTCCAAGTCACACAGCAGTCGATCGTTGATGCATAACGAAGATAAGTATTTTCGGTTCAGCGCATCCGCTACCACATTTCCCTTGCCCGGCGTGTAGTCGATTGATAAGTCATAGTCTTTGATCAGCTCGAGCCATCGCCTCTGCCGTAAATTCAATTCTTTCTGGGTGAAGATATACTTGAGGCTTTTGTGGTCCGTATAAATCCTGCACGCCACGCCATAGAGAGAGTGACGCCACAGCTTCAACGCAAACACAATCGCCGCTAATTCTAGGTCGTGCGTGGGGTAGTTCTTCTCGTGCGACTTCAACTGCCCGGAAGCAAAAGATATCACATTATCCCGCTGCATGAGCACACACCCCAAGCCCTGGCCAGAAGCATCGCTAAAGATCTGAAATCCCTTCGTCCCTTCAGGAAGTGTAAGTATCATGGTCAAAACGAGCCGTTGTTTGAGCTCTTGGAAGGCCGCTTCACAGTCGTCTGACCACTCGAACGCGACTCCTTTCTGGGTGAGGCGAGTCAACGGCGATGCAATCTTCGCAAAGTCCTTCACGAAGCGTCGGTAGTATCCCGCCAAGCCTAGAAAGCTTCAAATTTCGCTAACTGATGCGGGCCGTCTCCAATCAGCGACTGTCTCAACTTTCTTTGGATCGACTGTAATGCCCGTGGTGGAGATGATGTGCCCAAGGAATGAGACGCTGTTCAGCCAGAATTTGCACTTGCTCATCTTCGCAAACAACTGATTCTCTCGAAGGGTTTGGAGTACCGTCCGTAGATGCTCTGCATGTTGTGCTCGATCCTTCGAGTAGACGAGGATGTCGTCGATGAAGACTACTACGAACTTGTAAACGAACGGACGGAACACCCGATTCATTAGATCCATGGAGACGGCAGGGGCGTTTGTCAGACCGAACGGCATTACCAAGAACTCGTAGTGGCCATAGCGAGTGCGAAAGGCAGACTTCGGCACGTCATCTGGCTTGAATTTGAGTTGATGATAACCCGATCGCAGATCAATCTTCGAAAACACTGTTGTACCTTGGAGCTGGTCGAACAAGTCGTCGATGCCGGGCAGGGGATATTTGTTCCGGACGGTGGCTTTATTCAATTCCCGATAGTCGATGCAGAGCCGCATCGATCCATCCTTCTTCTTTACGAATAGCACGGGTGCACCCTACGGCGAGACACTCGGACGGATAAACCCTCTGTCAAGTAATTCTTGTAGTTGTGCCTTTAGTTCCTTCAGTTCTGCAGGGGCCATTCTGTACGGAGCCTTCGAGATCGACCGGGTGTCGGAGAATGTGTCGATGGTGAACTCTATTTCTCGATCGGGTGGCATGCCGGGTAGCTCGTCCGGGAACACGTCTGGGAATTCTACCACAACGTCGGTCTGACCCGCGTTTGCACCATCCTGTCGCATGTCTCGAACGGAAGCTAGATTGTCTTCGTACCCGGAATGCAGCATCCGTCGAGCAGATATTGTGGAGATCACCATGCAGGTCGGCGACGTCTCACCACACGAGTAGCAGAATTCAGGCACTCTAGCTATGCGGAATATGACCTTCTTTTCAGCACAGTCTATGGTTGCGTTGCACGGACCGAGCCAATCCATGCCCAGTATGATGTCGAAGTCCTTCATGTCTAGAACTATCACATTAAGACCGATCTTTTGACCCCCAATACATATGGTTCCTCCCCCGCAGGCTAAGTTTGTGAGTAGTGGCACGCCCGAAGGCATACTTAGGCTAAGGTCAAGGTTTAACAACATTACAGGAAATTTGTGCTCGGCGGCGAAGTTCGCCGATATGAAAGTATGCGAGGCGCCTGAATCAAATAACACACGAGCAGGTACATTATTGAGATTCAATATACCTGTCACAACAGTGTCGGAAGCAAATGCCTCGTCTCGAGTCATGGCAAAGATACGCCCCTGAGCATTAGGGCGTCGGGCTTGGTTGTTGGATTTGTTAGCCCAATGATTATATCATGTTTTTGAATATGGCTAATCAATTAAGTTTAACATATCGACGTCACTAATATTCATGTCATCACTATCATGTTGCTACTTAAACTTAGCATTGTTCTAAATGTTCTATATTAATATTGCTATGCTTGTATCATATTGGTTTGTTTATCTAACATTGATTTGTAGACATGCTGTAAGCATGATCAAACATGATCAAACTAGGACATATGCAATGGAGAATTATTGATGGGCCAAAGACGGCGTCATACAAGAAGATTTCTATAAACCGCCTAACGACCTATCCGGGGCCTCGCATCTGGGGTTCCGCTGCCCAGTCAATGGACAGGGATCGAGGGGACAGCACCCCCCGTCAGGGGTTCGGGGCCGAAGCCCCCGAAAGGTATTCAAATTTCCAGATCTGTTTATCTTTGGACGATTGCCGTCAAGGAAAAAGGCGTCTTCAAGTCTGCTCAAATATTTGAAGAAAGGCGTCATCAAAGGGCTCTTGGTTTTCCTATTTCATCAATGTATTTTTCATATTTATTGAGTCTAGGAATACGATGTACACTGCATCGTACTGGCAAATAGACTACCCAAGAAACGTTTTCAAAATACCCTTTTATTTTAAAAACAAGCCCACTTACAAAAGCCCAAACTACTTCCTAACTGCCTGACTTTTCAAAAAAGCCCAAAACCAATTTGCAAAAACCCTGACAGAACTCCAACAGAACTCGGACAGAATTCGGCCAGAGTTCGGCCAGAGTTCGGTTAGTGAACGTTGCTTTTTGAACTTGGTCTTCCTGCAGTTACGGATGCCAACGAGATTTTCTCATAGAGTTCTACCCGAATTCTGCCCAAATTCTGTCAGAATTCTGCCTTTGGAAAAACTATAAATAGAGGAGGATTTTGATCATTTCAACACACTCATTCACTTTCATATCTCTTCTCTATAAGCCTACTAATTCTTCCAAAGTATTCTGAGCTATTCATTTTCAAATCCCAAGCCAGTTACAATCCTCTAGTCGATTTGCCAGTGCGGTACGGTCTAGAAGTTTCAGAGTGGTTGTAATCAGAGGCTTGACTGAAGGTACACACTTTACAATTGAAGTTGGTCGAGTACTTCGGATCAAAGCTCGAGTTGTAGAAGTTGCAAGAACTTCGGATGAAAACTTGTGGTGATTTTCCATAGTGGATTCAACTGGAAGCTAGAGTTCTTCCGACTGGACTAGTCCTCACAAGAGGGAAACCAGTATACATCCTTGTGTTTGCGTTTGCTCTCTACTCTCTAATTTTCATTTACATATCTGTGATATATTATCTGTGATCTGGTTACTAACATTTTTAAATAGTTAATTTCCGCTGCCTACTCTATTCACCCCCCTCTAGAGTATTACGCTTTACAACTCGTTCCTACAATCGGTCCTACAGGATTGAGTGGGCTGAGGAGGTCGGGGCACCTGTCCTCGATTCTCTTGACGGTTTGGTTGTGGTGGTGCGTTGTGATTTTGTTTTCGAGCCCAGCAATCCGCCATTTGGGGCCCCCTTTTTCCGCAAAAGAAGCATCCCCCATCTAAGACCGCACAGTCCCTTTCAGTGTGCCCATGGTGGTTGCACTTGGTGCAGGGAGGAGATGGGTTCTGTCCTTTATAGCCGTCGTTGTTTGGACGCTTTGACGCGTAATTATTGCCTCCCGTATAGCTAGGACGTTTGTGATTGGAGTGGCGCACAACGTCGACAGCACCGGAAGGATGCAGGCTCTCAAGGCGGAGAGCGTGATTCAGAGCCTCGCCCGTGGTCTTGTACTCCGGGACCCCGACATGCGCACCGATAGAGTGTCACAGACCCACTTCGAACCGTCGCATACGGTATTCTTCTGTAGGCAAAAACTGACTAGCAAACTTGGACAACTTGTTGAATTCTGCGGTGTACTGTTCTACTGTCCGGTTCCCCTGCCTCAATTGCATAAATTCATTCTCCTTCGCTTGACAAACGGCTGACAAAAGGTACTTGACTTCAAAAGCTTTGCGGAACGTGGCCCAAGAGATCGACGCTGAGTTGTTGTCGCGTCGGATCGTTCGCTTATGCACGGCTCACCAGTCGTGCGCGTTCAATCGTAGCTGAAGTTGTGCGCAGGCGACTTGCTTTGATTCTTCAATGCCGATGAGCTCGAAGTGATCTTCCAGCTCTTCCAACCAGTTGATTTCTATGGAAGGGCCTTCGGTACCGCTGAAGGAAGTGCGGCACGCCTTCTTAAATTTTGACACTTCAAAGTTGTACTTTTTCGGTGCCGCTAGTTGACGCTCGGGCTCCTCTGTGTCGACTTCAATGGGTTGGATCGTCGGCACGGTGGCATTAGGTGCGGTGACGGTAGGCGCAGTCGCAGAATTTTTGTTGGCCGCCATTGTCTGGACGATCTGCTGCAGGATATCCAGCTGCTTTTGTTGAAGTTTTGCATGTGCATCGAAGCGAGCATCGAACTGGGACTGTCATTCCCCTGTTTGTTGATGTCGATTCTCGGACTGGTTCCGCTGCGCCTCCATCATACACAGTATCCTTTCGATGGTATCGTTAGAAGGTCCGGCCCGCGAACGATTGGAACTACTAGAGCCGCTAGAGGCGCTCTGCTCTCGCTCGACCGTGGGTTCCGTTACTTCTGCGATACGAAGGCAAACACATCAGTCACAAATTATTACGGACTCATTGTATGGAACAACTTATCTCATCGATGCGAGGTCAAAGGATGTAAAGCCGTGCTCTGATACCATTATGTCACGCCTCGATTTCGTAGAATCGATAGTCGTCCCCCGGGCGTGATGCCGTGCGAACCTAAGTTGCGATCGCACAAGGCGTAGTCATAAGGTCATCCAAAACACAACATCAAGTTAGAGTACGCAGAGAAATTGATTGACACATTTGAAATAGAAGTAGACTTTCTCATTGATAATAAAACTTCATTTACATTGACTTCATTACATTCATTGCCGCGCGGGCTACAACATGACTCGACTTACAAAACGAACGCCGATGAGATAGTCGTTCCATACATTACATCCCTTTTTACAAGCAAAACATAACACTTTCCACCTGCTATCGAGGGGAGTCGAGTCGTCATCTTCTTTTGGACTGAGTGCGGGGTCTTCTTCAAAAGGAATCCAGAAACACAAGCCATCACACGCGGACGAGGCATCAAAAGAGTTCACTTCGCCTTGAGCTTTTAGGTGGCACGCCCTTCGTGGTTCGGGGTACCTGCGTGGGGAGCGAGGATCAATACATTACACTTTGTACTGGTGCGTAGCAAGTTAAGTTCCAAGCTCTCATTTGGTTGTTGAGTTTATATGACTTAGTTCATGAATGTTTCTAACCATCCTAATGAATTTCAAGCGAGCAATGACAAGCATAATATAATTTACGTTGGAACTTACCCACGGCGGGCCGCGCCGCACCTTATGAGACTTACCATACTCTTCCCTGTCAATTGTTATCATTTTTCATACCAAGTGCAATATTACCTGTGATTGGTCACTGACACCACAAGCCATCCTGCACTTATAGCTTTGTTAGTCGGGGCCCTTTCAACGCAAGTAGCGAGCTCCGCTGAAAGTCCCCGCCTAACCCGTGCTATCATCCAGCACAGCTATACCGTGTTTCCTCCTAGGCCGAGTCGGTCCCGTGGCCCCGGGTTGTCGCTCGAGGAAACTTTCTCCTTGTCGACAAGTTGTCCAATGACCGAGTTAAGGCATTATTCAGTTATTAAGGTATAGCCTTCGTTCTCTTTGAAACTTAATCATTTTACCGTGCTCGTGCCCTTGCATTCATTCTTTCTTCCACAACAACACTATCGATTTACTTAAAAGGGCGTCGAGAAGAGAAGGGTCAGCCACTCACCTTGAGTTTACTTCAGGCGAGAGAACTTGTTGGTCGTGCTAGACGTCGCCTACGTGATTACCTGAAATCGCACAAGAAACCGATTAAAACACTGCATTATTAAAGAAGTTCGATAGGAAATGCGAGTTCGAAACGTAAGCCATGAAAACCATCGAAAACATTCACGAAAACGCATTCAGAAAACAAAGCCAAAACCAACACAAGCGGCATGAAAAGCAGAGCAACGGAGGTCTCTCCCGACTCAGCCGCAGAGTCAACCCTTGAGGCGCATCCCGCTGAATATGGGACTTGGTTCCGAAGAAGACATTCCATAACGAGGAATGGATCTTAATTCAACCGTTCCCGTTCGATCGACTCGATCGATCCCGACCGAATCGATAGCGACAGTGTTCATTTCTCGCGCACCCCGTGGATGGAGTACGGGGCACGATGTATGGACGGGGCACTGCATTGAGGACTTGGAATCGAGTGTTTGAGCCCACCACCACAAGGACCATCGACCAAGGATATTGATCACCATACAAAGAACCCTCCAGTACTCTTTGCTTTATCTCAAGGTAAAGGTGATGGTTTTTGCTTTTTCTTAGGCTTTATTTGGTGCTTGCTTGAAGGGAATTGGGTTTATTTCCTTCTCTTTCACATCATTAAGTTGCCTAGTCTTTTTTTATTCAATTTTGCACATAAGCAGCATAAATTAGAAGCTAAATGTTAATTTTGCAGTCCATATTAAATTCTAAAATAAGGTAATTCCGGATATAATCATGTAGGAGCTTAAGTAGATACAAGTCATTAAGTCTCTCAGGGCATTACTGTCAAATAGAAGTTTAAGAATTCAGCATTGGTTAACTCAAAATATTTGAGGTCAGCAAGAGACATGAAATCCCAATTCCAAGGGATCTGGATTCAGAGAGGACATCCCATCTAAGTTTGAGAATCTCAATTTTGTCCATGAACTTTCTATCATTATAAATTAATTACAATGCTTATGTCTTGTATTGCTTATAACTTACATCCAATAATTCAATAAGATTTTTAATCCTAATCTAAAACAACTAGGATAAAGATAATTTCAAACAAAGATAATCATGTCGATATTAAATTCAGATTGAACCAAATTTATGTTTAAATTTAGATTCAAATTTAAAAATAATAATTCAAATCTTAGTTCAAATTAAAATTTGAATTAAATCAAAATTCAGATATAAATTTCAACTTAATCATAAGAAAAGAAAATCCAATTTACCTTTTATCCTGCATCATTTTTACTTTATGAGCCATGCTTGTTAGCAATAACATTTTTCTAATATTTTTTATGCAGCTTTATGGTTTCATTAAATTAATATGATTGATTGTTAATGTCAAAATTTTGGATGATTATTGAGCCCTTTACAGTTTACACCAACTACAACTTCCACAAATGAGCTACCAGTATCATTGAAATGAGTTTTCTTTAGGCTCATTATTTTTCTTCATTGAAATGAGCTAGTAGTATCAACGAAATGAGCTTTCTTTAGGCTCATACATACAACATAGAAATGAGCTTTCTTTAGGCTCATTATTTTTCTTCATTATTTCTATCCTTTTATTAAAGGCGGTATCATTGATCATATTGAGCTAGCAGTCTTGAGGGGAGACAAGATGGGTATCAAGGTCTTTAGCCCTGCAATACTAAAGAAAGTGAGGTTTAGAAGACAGGTAAAAATTGTTCGATGAATTGGCATGGGAAGCTTCAGTTCCTGCTCCATCGCCAACGTAACATTTTAACAACATATGTATCTCATATTTTTTTACTTATAATTGTTTGATGAATTGGCAGAAGAGAGAGTGGTGGCCTCAGAGAATGATGTGCTCAGGAAACCTGAACCGAGAATAAGATTCAGTAGAAGTATCATGTTGGGGAATAAGCAATAGCTTGTGTATATCAATAAGTCTTTTTCAACTGAATGGTCATTTTTTGTGATATCAATAAGCAGCAGCTTGTGTATAAATGTGCTCAGCAATTGATTGGCTAATTTATTACTTGTTCATGTCCAAGGTTAGTCCTAAAATTGATATAAGTACCTTCTTGAAAGTTTACTGGTGTAACAGTTAATAGGAACAAAATATTATGGTTGCATTTATTTAATGTATATAACCCTGTTTCGTATCAGGTGGTTCCAAAAGGATAACTGGTATTCGTTATCTTGAAGTCTCTGGACTTCCTAGAAGATCTCGACAACTTGTATGGAGAGCATCTGTACAAATGAGTAAGAATTTATCTCTTGCCCTTTAGGTTAGTTTTGCTCCATATTTGTGTAAGGATTGTTGTCATTCTTCTGCTATCTATTAGGAACTCTGTTCCTCTTACTGTTTATCAGGTCAGTGTAGGTCCTAAAAATCAAGTTGCATTTATCAAATAAGCAGAGAAAATTAAATTGCGCACTCTTCAAATATGCGCAGGAGGCAGATTGCGCTACATTTCAAGCTCGCAAGCTGAACTACGCTACCACTCAAGCGCGCTACGCTGATGTGGCAATGCCATCATTACCTGACAAAAATTCGATCTTCTGACAGCTGACAGCCCGATAAACGAGGAGTCCTTTCGTTTCTTGTGCAGCACAGCGCTCGAGGACAGCTGTACAGCCAGCGCAGTATGACAGCTCAACTTTAGCACAGTTTAACCAAGCCCGAGTCTCAGTGCAATCTGATGCTAGCACTTTTCAAGTGGCACAATCCATCAAGATAACTGACATTTATTATGTGGCTTACATGCCATCAACTGCTCGCCACGTGGCAACCGCCTGTACACGACCATGCGCATTTCAATCAAATAATGCCACGCGTCTAATACAGTTGGCCCACGATCGAGTAACTGCCAGCACAGTTTGCTGTTTGCGCAGTCTGTTGCTAGCGCAGTTCATCATGCGCAATCCAGAATAACTACAAATTAGTTATTTCTAGAACTCTATAAATAGAGTTTCAAGTCCTTCATTGAGGGGATCAGATCATTATTATCATCAGAGATCAGAAGTTCTTGTCCAAGTGCTGTTGCATTCTTCAGAGGCTATCATCTTCAAAGTTTACATCGTCCAAGGGATAAAGCGATCGTCTTCAGATCGGATTCCTATAGTTGTACTTTCCCAGAATTCAATTGTAATCTTCTTACAAAGTTTGTGAAATAAAAAGGCTTTTATTTTTGCAAACAAAATGGCGACTCTGCTGGAGAACGACTTTCTCCTCCGACGAGGAAGTGACAACTCAATGTAACGTTGCGTCTATCGGAAAGACGCAAAAGACGCTGGTTGTGAAGGTCAACCAGACTGCTTACGAGGCGATGATCAACTCTGGGGCTACTCGTCGCACTGCAACCTCTGCCAAGAGCAAGGTCCGTTCAGTGTGGACTCCAAAGTCCTCTGCGAAGTCCTCTGCGCAGTCCTTTGGCAATCATCTGCGCAATCTGCTGTCTCTACTGCCAAGGAACCAGTAGCAACTTCTGCCCTTGCGCAACACACTGCTCTTTCTGCCACAGCACAACCCACTTCCTATGCTACTCTGGCAAAGTGCAAGACTCCTCTTCCCCTGGCGCAGTTGGCAACCTCCTTCCCTCCTGCGCAATCCACTATTTCTGCAACCAGAGTGCAACTTAAACATTCTGAAGCCAGGACTCCTGCTGCGCAAACTACAGTTTCTGTGGCCATAAGGCCATCTGTCAAAGCTTCCCAAACGCAATCAGCCAATACGCCTATTGCCACTTCAACCGCTGCGCAAGTTGTTCCAGCGCAGTCTAAAAAGGATAGCCTTTTGGCTAATCCCCCTTCTTCTCACAGCAAGGGGAAAAACTCTGCTCCTCTTCCCAAGCACCCTGTTGCTCCAGCGCAATCCACTGAGGGTAGTCTGTTGACTGTTTCTCCTCCTCCTCAGAACAAAGGAAAAGGCCCGTTGGTCTTTTTTCGAACTTCCTCGTTCCACGACTTGGAAGACAACAGAGGAAAATGCTTTTTAGCCAACCCTTCTTCACAAAACAAGGGAAAAGGTCCTTTGGTCTTTCCTCAGTCTTCTCCGGTTTTTACCGTAAATGATCCATCTGAACGTGCCTCAGCACCAATCAGTACAAGAACTCTCTCAAACAAGAGCTCTTCTCTCCCTGCCAAAGGGAAATGTACTAATCAAAGAGGTATTCTGCCTACTCCGGTAGCGGAACTCCAAGATCTCCCAACTCTCCGGATATCCCACTCAAAATAGGGAAAATTACTGGTGTCTCAGACAGAAACCCCTGGGGGTGAGTTTGCTGATCTACGGACTTATCTCAATAGACCAGTTTCTATGAAACGCAAGCAGCCAATGCCGAAGATCAACCTGCATCAGAGGCAAACTTCCAGGATGAAAAATCCTGACACCTATGCTAATGAAGTGAGTACTTCTCTATATACTCACGGGACAAAATATCTGAAGAACCGAAACCATGTTCTGAATATGGTCAAAGAACATATCCCTAAGACTTCTTCTCGTCCCGTCATTATTTCTGACCTCCGAGAGCACCTCAAGCAAAAATGGGACAATATCTCAACACCTCCAGTTCAACCACTTGAACACCATTGTAATCACAAGGTTGTCATCAAGTGCTGTTGCCAGACAACAAAACGATCTGTTTTCGATCGTCTGAATTTTGCAACTTCTGAACCAATGTCAGAAGATGAAGACGAAGTTTTGTATGCTTCCGTCAACATGACTTCTCGAGACATTGGGGGTAGAAAATGCTCCAAACACGGCAAGCCTCGCAGGCCCAGCCATCGGTACTTAGATTTACTCCAAGAATCTTTTGAAGGAGTATTTCGACACACCCGATCCCGAAGTCGAGACACAATGGGGCATGGGAATCTTCTCCAAGATCCCTCTGGTCATCTCCATATTTCTTATTCAGGAGATAATTCCTTCTCTGATTATGATGCATACAGCAAAAGTTCTGAACAGACAGTGTCTTCTACTGTACCTAGAGAAGTGACAGCTTATGTTGTCACTGAAGACCCAGATGCTTCAAGTTCAGCAAATCAAGAACAATGAATAGCTGCACTGGAGGACAAGCGGAAGACCATGGCTGAAATGGTTGTAAGTATGCATTCTATCATTGTGGCCCAACATACAGTACCACCGACCGCACCTGCTGCAAACCCTAAGATTATAGCATCGTCGGTGCCTGTTAATGCAGGTCTGAGGGTAGTATCTCCTCAAATACCCCCTGTACAAATTTAACCCACACCCAGTCAGTTAGGAGCTGGGGGTAGCACTTACCACGTTGTTCCTCCCCCTAACACTATAATTCAGCCTGCTCCTTCTGCATCATCGGAGGATGCTAATGAAGCTGTCAAACTCTTGTGCACTCAATTCGAGGCCTTCAAAGAGAAGGACAACTTATAGAGATTGGGGATCAAACAACCCTATCCGGTTGAATTGAAGGAGTCTCATTCCCTCCTAAATACAAAATTCCCACAATTTTGCTATTTGACGGTAGCACTTCTCCGAGTCAATTCATTAACCACTTTGAGGTAATGACTGTTCAACTTCAGCCAAATGACGCTCTTCTTACCAGGGTATTCGTCGGCTGTTTAGCCGGTGTAGCATACGACTGGTACAAGAGCTTGTCTGATGGCGGTATCACCTCTTTCTCGGGTTTTGAAAAAAATCTTCTTGGAACGATTCTACGAGGGAATCAACGACATGACCATGTCGGCCCTCAACAAGATCAAACAAAGACATAATAAAACTGCTGAGAGTTTCATTGAAAGATTCTACCAAAAAGCATTAAAGATGCCTCCTGGAACTCCGGCCGCTGTCACTATAGATACCTGCAAGGCAAATCTTTTGCCTATCATCAGCATGTGGACGGGGTCAACTCAATTTCAAGACTGGCCATCATTCATTGTCAATGCTAAAGCAGCTGAAGTTAATGCTGACAAGTTCAAGCAGTTGGGGGTACATATGTCTAATCCCGACCGGGATGAACACCCGACAGCTAGTAGCGGTAATCGCCAGAACAACCGCAAAGGTAAAGAAACTTTGAACATTAATTTGAAGAACAAAGAATCTCTGGCTGTCAACGTAGCTCCTCCTACGTCTACTTCTACTCCTTCTGTCCCTCCACCAAGGGAAACTCGTCCGAAAGTAGGGTACTCCTTTGACGAGAACGACACCGTAAGCATCTTCGATTGCTTGATCAAAAGCAATAAGCTCCAACTTCCAGACCCGAAGAAGCCTGACGAGGTTGGTAAGACTGATCATCCCAAATATTATGTTTATCACAGGTTCATTGGGCATCCCACTCGAGCATGTTATGTGCTCAAAGGCAAGATTCAGGAGTTAGTCAATGCTAGTGTTGTCACCCTTCAACAAGATGAGAAGACTGTTACCGCGAACATGGTCTCAGTACAGTTCGTTAATTTTCCTCCACAGATGGTACAGCATGGTGTCATCCCTATCCCCAAGGCCACCCATGAGATTGAGAACCTCCCTCCTCTATGGTGTGAAGGTCTCGTTCCCCTATCTCTTGATAACGGTGAGATTATGTGGATCCACCCGGACCTTGTTGCAGACTTCGAGGCTCCTTCTAAGCAAAAAGGCTGCTCCAAGAGCAGAACAAAGATCTGCAATATGGTGTCTTCTGATCCCATAGTTGAAGAGGAAATCCTGCTGGGTACCAGGTTAAGGAAAGCCTATCTATGGGAATTTCCCGAAACTCAAGAAAATCCTGCTTCTTCTTCTGAGTCCGCTCCAGTGCAACCTGCTTCTACTGAGGGCATCCCTGCTGTGTCTTCACCGGTTTTAGAACCCATTCCCCCTAAGCCGACAGCAGCCAACAAAGGTAAACAACAAGTTCACTTTGACAAGCCTTTGAAGAAGTCATCTCCTTCTGGACTTGAGAAACCATACAATTTTGATATTTTGGCTCAACTAGCTAATACACCGGCTAGGCTGTCGATCTTTGAGCTCTTGCGCCTCTCTAAAGAGACTCGAAAAACTCTGAGTGAAGCTCTCATACAGGCGGAAACCTGCTTAACTTTTCTAAAGAAGCCAGAATCAGAGCCTGTCTCTTGCCTCCACTGTCACAGTGTATTGGAGTTAATTCTAAACATTATCTTCACACGGAATGATATGCTGATGGAAGACAATAGACATGACCGTCCTTTATACTATACAGGATACGTCGACACGATGAAGGTCGATCGTATTCTGATAGATCCCGGGTCAGCACTCAGCATCATGCCAAAGACAATGCTAGACGTACTGAAGATCCCAGTACATAGTCTTTCTAGCACAATCACCACCATATTGGGGTTCAACCAGGGAAGAAGTGAGCCTCTGGGCAAGATTCGCCTAAAACTCCAAATAGGCAATCTCCACACGAAGGTGACCTTCTATATTATAGATAACCATGGTTGCTCTTACAATGCTCTTTTGGGGAGACCATTCCTTCATGAACACAACATTGTTCCTTCAACTCTCCATCAATGTTTCAAGTATGTTGATGACAATAGAGAGGTTCAAAAAGAGGTTGCAGATCTCTACCCTTTTAAAGGTGTCGAAGCATATTGTAATGATGCTCGCATGTATAAAGATGAGTTCATGAAGGTAGTGCTGGCTTTAGATACTGAAGAAGACCAAGAAGCAGGGCCCAATGACACCCTCATCATACCTGTTAAAGGGCGTGTTTTTCAGTCCTCCAAACCACTGGCTATTCACTTGCCAGTCCGGAAGCAACCAACCGATGGTGGTCAAGATCAAAGGAAGCTTACCTCGTCTGAGCCACTTGTGATCGACCTACGTCGTAACAAGGATAAAAGGCAGCTCACCTCTTCTGAGCCACTTGTTATTGATTTATCTCGTAACAAGGATAAAAGGGAGCTCATCTCCTTTGAGCCACTTGTTATTGACCTTCGTCGTAGCAAGCCTCCTCCACGTTCTTCTTCTCTCCCTCTTGTAATCAATCTGACCAAGCCTGCTAAGGCTAAAGGTCATGTTGTAAATACAGATGTACAAATCAATGAAAAAGCATCTCCTTTCCAGTATACTGATGTCATTTATCATACTAAATGCTATTTGGATATGTTAGATAGCTTTCAGTCATTTACAATGGGAGTTGTACAGTCTCTTCAAATAGAGGTCTTACTCGAACACCCAGACGATTCATACTTTGTTGTCCCTTCTCGAAAGATAGGCGAGAGTCCAATACTTTTTAGTAAAGGGCCAGAACAAAAATTCAGCTATACGGATGATAACAAAAATAATGATATGGGACGTCTCCAACTTCGTCGTTATAGTCAACAATCAAAAGACATCATCCGAAAGATGGGTTATGACTTCAAGAATGGCCTCAACTATGGTAAGGGTAGACGAACTCCTATCCGTACAATTATTCTGGAAGGAAAATCAGAGATGTACTACAGCAGGAAAAAAAGAGGTCTCGGATATACGTCACCTCCGGTCTTATCTCCAGCAGCCTCTGAGTCTGATAGTGAGGAGCGCTCTAACTCTTCTGATTCCATATCTTGGGATTCTGAAACCAGTATTGGCCAAGTTCATCGATTGATTGTATCTTCTAACATGGTCTCCGCTGAACTTCCAGAAGGTTATGACGAGGATATCGAAGAAATTCCTGAAACAGATCCTTGGGCTCAACGAATGGACACCCAATGGGAACTCCGATTTGAACAACGAGAACCACCTACCGAAGATCAATTGGTCCAAATTGACGTAGGAGAAAACGGGTCACCTCGTCCAATATTCATCAGCAAGAATCTCCCCGAGGCGGATATACAAGAATTAATTCTTCTCATTCGAAAAAATATTGATGTCTTCGCCTGGAGTTATGAAGACATGCCAAGTTTAGATCCTAAAATTGTTACTCATAAATTGAATATTTTTTCTAATGCAAAGCCAGTCAAACAGCAGCAAAGACGATTCAAGCCAGAAATAATAGACGTAATTGATGATGAAGTCAAAAAGCTCATAGCTTGTGGCTTTATTCGAGAAGAACAACATCCAGATTAGGTAGCCAACATTGTCAAAGTCTTGAAGAAAACTGGCAAAGTTCGAGTTTGTATCGACTTCCGGGATCTTAATGAAGCCTGTCCAAAAGATGAGTTTCCTCTCCCTATCACAGATGTCATGATCGACAACACTTGCGGGTTCGAAAGGATATCCTTCATGGATGGATTCTCCGGATACAATCAGATTCGAATGAATCCTGAAGATGAAAAACACACTTCTTTCCGTACTCCTCGTGGAGTCTACTGCTATACCGTGATACCATTTGGTCTCAAGAACGCTGGTGCAACTTACCAACGAGCTATAAGTACCATCTTTCGAGATCATCTGCGTAAGACTGTCGAATGATATGTCGACGATATTGCTGTCAAGAGTCGTCTAAAGGAATATCACATCCAAGATTTAAGAACTATCTTCAACCTGATGCGCCAACATCAACTCAAAATAAATCCTACCAAGTCATTCTTGGGTATCTTTAGTGGCAAATTTCTCGGCTTCGTTATTACCTCTAAAGGTATACACGTGGATCCCGAGAAGATCAAAGCTATTCAAGAGATGCGTCCTCCACGCAACCTAAAAGAGCTACGAGGATTCCAAGGTCGACTTGCGTACATCAGGAGATTCATTTCAAATCTGTCTGGACGCTGCAGACCATTTACCCAGTTAATGAAGAAGGGTGTATCTTTCATTTGGACTGAAGAATGTCAACGAGCATTTGACGACATAAAATAATATCTCATGAACCCACCAGTCTTGGTGCCACCAATCTCGGGCATACCATTCTTAATGTATGTCCGTGCTATGGACCATTCATTGGGTGCTTTACTTGCCCAGAAGAACAAAGAAGGCCATGAACAAGCCATCTACTATCTTAGTCGTACTATGATTGGTGCTGAACACTATTATAGTCCGGTTGAAAAAGAATGCTTAGCTCTTATGTTTGCTGTTCAAAAGACAAGGCATTACATCATTGGACAAACTATTCATGTCATATCCCGAGTTAATCCTCTTCGGGTATTAATGAAGAAACCCAGCACACTCAATTCTCGACTGGCTACATGGGCCATTCTGCTAGCCCAATATGACATGGTTTATGTTCCACAGAAGTCTGTTCAGGGTCAAGCACTGGCGGACTTCTTAGCGGTCCATCATGTTCCGGAGACATCTAAACTTTATGATAAAATTCCAGACGAAACATTGGAATCAAATATGATCTCCGAAGAATTTCCTACCTGGCGTCTATTCTTTGACGGTGCATCCAGGATCGGGCCAAATGGTGCCATCGTCGCAAGAGTTGGGGTTGTTCTTGTTTTTCCAGACGGGTCAACTATCCAAAGAGCCTATTCCCTAGATGAACCTTGCTCCAACAACGTAGCAGAATACAATGCTCTACTCATTGGCCTTCAATTAGCTAAACAACTAGACATCGAATATCTTGAAGTCTATGGCGACTCCAAGCTGGTTGTTAACCAGGTTAGAGGAACCTATGAAGTTCGTCATCAAGATCTAGTGCCTTATCATGAAGCGGCAATCAATATGGCTACATCATTTAAAGCCTTTTTCATCGAATATGTCCGCCGAGCTTGCAATATTGAGGCATATGCTTTGGACAATCTTGCAGCAGCCTTAGCCATACCTGTCAAAAGACAACAGGTGGTGGTTGTCTCTAATCGGGAATTGTTTTGTATCGAAAACAATCGCAATATTGAGTTAAATAATTTTACTGAGGCCAATGTTATCAGTAAATAATGGAGAACTCCCTTCATCGTCTTCGTGGTCTATGATATACTTTCTGAAGATCCCAAGGAGGCTACGAGTATTCGTCGACGGTCTCTGCGATTCTACTACAATCAGACTACTAATACTCTCTACCGGCGGACTTATGACGGTCTTCTCTTACGCTGTATTGCTGGTGATGAAGCAAAACAAGTGTTACGTGAAGCTCACGATAGTGTCTGTAGAGCACATCAACCAGGCCCTAAACTACAAGACCGTATCCGATGCATGGGTTACTACTGGCCCTCTATGGTATCGGATGCCATCGAATATGCAAAAAAATGTTGAGCTTGTTAAATCTACGCAGATTTTATTCACTAACCGTCAGAATTTTTGCATCCAACTGCTGCTTCCTGGCCTTTTGAAGCTTGGGGCATGGATATTATAGGTCCTATCAATCCTCCTTCTTCTAAAGGACATCGGTTCATACTAGCTGTAACCGATTACTTCTCCAAATGGACTGAAGCTATACCTCTGGCTGAAGTTAAGACCAGTAGCGTCATCAACTTTGTCAAACACCATATCATCTATAGATTTGGTGTACCTCGAAGGATCATTCACGATAATGGACCACAGTTCATTAGCCAGAAGTTTACCAGGTTTTGTGACAATCATCGGATTGACAATGTCGCTTCGACAGCTTACAATCCTGCTGCTAATGGTTTAGCTGAAGCATTTAACAAGACTATTATCAAACTCCTTAAGAAGTTTGTATCTACTAACAAACGGAATTGGAGTGAGAAACTTGGAGAATGTTTATGGGCCTACCACACTACGGTCCGTAACCCTACAGGCTGTACACCTTTTTTTCTTGTGTATGGTTATGAAGCAGTTTTACCTTTGGAACTTCAGATCCCATCCCTGCGGATTGCCATTACCAACGAGCTCACTACAGAGAACAACGATCTCCTTCGACTTCAAGAATTAGAAGCGCTCGACGAGAAACGGTTATTGGCTCAACAACATATTGAGTTTTATCAAGCCCGAATCTCAAAAGCTTTTAATCGTAAAGTTAAGGTCAGAGCTTTTCAGAAAGGAGAACTGGTTCTAACCGTCAGACGTCCTATGACCATGACTTATATGAGCAAAGGCAAATTCGACGCGAAGTGGGAAGGTCCATATATCGTGAGCAAAGTCTTCTCAAATGGAGCCTATCAGCTTACAGAGTTGGACGGTCGAGTTGCAATGATGCCTATCAATGGCAAATTCCTTAAAAAGTACTATGTATGAATGTAAAAGGAATTTCTTGTAAATACGACAAAATAGTTCATAAATAAAATTTTATTTTATTTCATCATAAATGGTGTTACAAGATATCATGGACGAGAATCACTATCGTCCTTCTTGAAGACAGGACGAGGGCCACTACCGTCCTTTTCAAAAATGTAATCGGAAAAAGAGCCGAGAACATCCTTGCTTGAACCCACCAAAAATTTGCAAGCGGCCATCCTCATGGCTTCTTCCTCGTCCGTCATTCCTGGTTCAAGTAGGAAGTCCAAGATATCCCGCGGTGGCTTGGGTGCAGACGAACCTTCGCCCGCTTCCGTCTGCTTTGGCTGGTTTACTTCGCTGGAGGTTCCTCCGTGATTTCTTCAATCTTTGGGACAATCTCAGCCTTCTTGGATGCATCTTTAGACAATATTTTTGTGTTGAAGAGTGAAAGTGATCATTCCATTTCAATTTCTGTTCTATTTATAGGCAGAAATTCTTAAAACATCGAAGCGACGCGTTCTTCGCAACATTCATTTCATTTATTTGACGGTTTATCTGTTCATTACTTCTATCTGATGGTTCGCCCGTTCATTTCATTCATCCGACGGTTCGCCCGTTCATTTCATTCATCCGACGATTCACCGGTTCATTCCATTTACTCGACGGTTCATCCGTTCATTACATCCATCCGACGGTTCACCCGTTCATTACATTCATCCGACGGTTCACCCGTTCATTCCATTTATCCGACGGTTCATCCATTCATTCAATTCATCTGACGGTTCATCCGTTCATTCCAACAATTCATTTCGTTCATACATTTTGACGATTCATCCATTCATTCATATCAGCAACATGTCACGTATTTATTTCTGATTAAGTTGTCTACTGAAATAATGATATTCGACGAATTATATTCTGCCATGTCCACATTACCTCTGAGCAGATATAATGAATATAATTATTTTCTGAATCAAGAAATATATCATGTCTTGAACCTCTGAATATATTTTCCATCGCTATTATTTATATCCTTAATGGGATATGCAAAAAATAATAGAGCCACAAAAATAATGTCTTTTCATTGATCAAAATAAAAGGCATTACAAAAAGATATATCATAAAGAAGGAAAAAGTGCAAAAGGTCTTCCTTCACTCAATTGGTGGGGTCATCAAGTTAGCTATCTGCTGCTTCAAGGATTGGAGTCGTCCTTCACGCGAATCCAACACCCGCCTTCTAGCTTCCGCCATTCCAGATTCATCATCAAAGGATGGCAAGGTCACTAGGCGGCGAGCGATTTCATCTTGATGGGAAGTGACAAACTCATTCTTCTCGTGGGTTAGAAGGTCTAGTTGCTGAACGGCAGCTTCATGCTATGTAGTCTCTTCTTCAAGTGCAAGCTGAACGATTCTCAACTCTTCATGAAGTCGAGCAAACTCCGCCTTCAGTTCAGCAACCTTCTTTTCTTTCTCCCCAGCAGAAGACGCTAATATTTCCATCCGGGAATCATACTCTGAAGCCTTTGCAGCATAAGTGTCCAAAAAAGTCTGGAAAGCAGCTTTTGTAACTTTAGCTTCACGAGTCATCCTTTCAAACTCAGCATTCAAGATCTTTCAAACTCATCCTTTCAAACTCAGTAGGGGTTCTACCTTCCCCCGATTAAGATCTTTGTAAATCTTAATTGATGCCTCCTGCTCATCCAGTATGTGTTCAAGATAGACAGCTTAAAACAGTCATTTCGTCACGTTTATATTACCTCTGACGAATCTACTAAAACAAGCAATAGTTCTTTTCTAAGAATCAAACGCTAAGATCAAGTTATCATTGATAAAAACATCGGCTTATCAATGCCATGAACATCGAAAAAGTCCCAAAGGAGTATTTTCCACAGAATTGTCATTTCCATTTCTCATTCTATCATCATAAAAGTCTATTACATTTTTTTAGACTTTCTTACAAATCATAATGGAAATCTATTACATCTTGGATTTTCATTCTATACAACAATGGTGACCTAATGGAGATCTATTACATCTTTTGGATCTTCTTCATCAGATTCGTTGTTGGTGGCAATTCCTTGCTTTCTGAGCCTCAATGGCAACAAGGGCAGTAGGAATTAACTCTGGTCTTCTCTCTCAGACGAGAGGAGAACCCCAGAGTATGGCATCCCAAAGACGTGTTGCTGCCAATACAACCTGTGGAGGGATGACGGCCCTTCAAAAGAGCTAGGAATATATCCAGCATTGGGATACGATTCCTAGTTCTGCCATGAAAGGAACTCTACTACCCAACTTCTCGGGTTAGAGTTGACTCCACCATCCAACTTTTCGTGTATAAAGGCTCTTCCTACCATCTGAGGAAGACCCTTCTATCCCACGAAGAGTTCTGAGTTGTCTGATTTGCGCGTCAAAAGCACATGAGCTCCCTGATGTGTGTGTCAGAAGAATACTCCCCACAGCATCCATATCGCCAATGCCAGTTCTGGTAAAGTTCTTTAACCAAACTTCTGCAGAAAACAACGCAGAAAAAGAAACTAATCAATAAAAGTGTCATCATCATCAGGAACAAACTGGCCCATCAAAGACGGGCATACCCTGTTCAGTCAAAGACAGATGCTCGTGCACCTTGTTCAGTTAAAGACAAATGCTTGTCTTCAACAAGCGCACCGTATCTATCGAGAATTTGTGCTCGTTTTTTAACAGACGCACCATATCTATTAAGGATTTGCGCTCGTTTTTTAGGCGCACCTTATCTATCAAGGATTTGCGCTCATTTTTCAGGCGCACCTAATTTATCAAGGATTTGCGCTCGTTTTCAGCAGGCGTGCCTTATCTATCAAAAATAGGCGCTCGTTTTCAACAAAAGCTCAAAGGCAGCCGATTGCGCACCCTGTTCAAACAAAGAAGGGCACATTCTGCCCCTTTTGTATAAATCAAATACCTATTTCGGTGAAAGGTGACACGCATAACAATGGATAAAAGATGATCATACACAAAAAGCTACTGTTTTACGTTGGGCTTACCATCGAGGTCATATGGTTCGGCGCTAAGAGTTGTTGAATCAATGACTGATGACACGGCGTGTAGAGGAATGACATAGGAAAGCATCATCATCATCAATCTCTTGTCGGAGAATGGAGTCTTGCAAAAAGTCATCTTCGGAGAAGAAGAAGAATAAAGGAATAAGAATGCATTCTTTAACGCAGCTATTTATAAAGGTTCAAAGAAGCAGATGGCGTGAGTCTATTTCGGGAAAGATCCTAATAATAGGCGCTCATAACCACAGAACAGCTGCCACGTGTTGTTTTGTTTCTCTTGGGAATGAGCAAACATGGAAACAGTCAAAAGAGGTGTAGAATGATCCTATATCAATGCACCACACGAATAAAGGTGAAAACAACACCAGGATTTTATTTCATAAAAAGAGAGTAGGCCCCTACAGATAAGTTGAGTGTCACAATACATAGATGACACCTCTACACAAAACATTATTTCTTCTTCTCTCCTTCGTTGGGCTGACGAAGGGAGGCGCCTAACTCGTGCACATTGTGGATCCCTGAACGACGCATCAGACCGAAGAATGCTTCTGCATCATCGGGTCCTTCGTGGGCAGTTGAAAGACCACCATTTATACTATCAAAGATCGCTGGTGTTACGACCCGCACCCACTGTGAGGGTACGAGAACGTAACAATGCCCAGCCTACGCCGCAGTGTCGGCGGTAGAACGCTGTCCTAGGTCACAACATCTAACAATATATCTCTAAACAGTTTATACTCCCCGAATGGGGGTGACATAGCAATAGTAAACTCAATCACAACTAAGAAAGAGATAGCACGATATGAAATAGAACTCAAGGAATAAAATTGATAAATTAGCAGTCTAAGATAATCCCAGCAATAACCAACAGTACAAGGTCTCAGATGAAAGAATATACAACTCATAACTCCAAATAAAATCTAACTAAGACATGTCTCAAGACTGCATAAAGTAAGATAAGCCTAACTAGTCTAGTCTAGGCAATCAGGGTGATCTCCTCAGCTAGAGCTGGGTCCTCCTGAGGGTCCAGCTCGCAGGTGTCATCTAAGGCTGCCCTGTAGTAAGTGTCCAGGCAAGCCTCCTCCTCGTCCTCTGTAATATTTTCAACAGGTCCAGTCAGGACAGGAGCGAGCACAGTACATCTCAACAGATCATAGCAGGTTAAAAAATATAAACATGCAGTAAAGTAAGATACAAGTACTGAAAGAAGTGCAGTATAAAAACAGAGAGAGAACTGTAATAGAAATATCTACTATACATAGAGAACTAGCAGTGACTAGTGAGTCAGAGTACAACATGAACATGTAAATGGCCTGGGATGATTCAATGAAGACACTACAGAATGATTCAATGAAGATACTACTGGTGTATTATTCACATGTCCACTTCTACTCCCCCGTACCCCCAATCAATACACAAGTATCTAGCCAGATTATGTTATATGATTCCATACACGGCCCCCGAAGGGTGATACATAGATGTCCCATAAATAGGGAGTCTGGGGTTACCTAACTGTGTAAGATTCAAGAGACTCTGTGATCATGAGGGTACATGTCACAAGTAATCAAGTGAACCAAGATGCATAGTGATACGCCATGTAAGTGAAATGCACAGAACACGTAGTACCCGATGCTCCCTAAGGATAACATCTCAAAAAAGGATCCATATAGTACCAATCCGTGTAACCGTCGTGACAGTACAAGTAAAGTAATCTACTACAGGAAATAATTCTAAGCAAGATATGAAATGATCAGAGAATGTACTCGCCTGTATCTGAGTGTCCAATATGAAACGTACTGTCCAAGGAGTGGTGTCTGGCTCCTAAACAGTACAGCACAAGTCACAACAAGTCCAGAATAGTAAAATGGAGTCCTACTATGCATTCTACATGATTCTAAGTCAATCTAGGCCAAAGTCAACTCTTGGTCAACTTTGGTGAACCCTAGAAGTCAAACTAGGTCAACCTTGTCTAAACTAGGCTATACTAAGTCTAATAATGTAGTACAAGCCCTATCTAGACTTACCAAGCTATACCAACTACCTAGGCCTATTCCCATCACAAGTGCATACATTGCCTATATCTAGTAACATCCAAGTATACACAATGGCACAAATATGAACTTGCACCCATACAACCCCATGGCCTACTATCATGGTATCTCCCCATACACCATATGTAACCATTTACATAAAACCATATACATCTATATAGGGGCATACCCATCACAATGCACATATTAATTTACATATATAATACATTGATTTACATATACATATAGTCACATATAGAGGCTGTGCATTAGGTAGGCATATAGGGACATGAGTAGATGTGTGTGTGTGATAGGGCAAAACAAGAGGAGGCTATGTGAGGGCAATGTGCAACAGTACTTGTGTGTGTGTGTAGCTGTGTGTGTGCGCTATACCAACAGTGATCACATATACATGGGCAGGAAACACTAACAGTGAATGAGGGGGAAAAGGAGTGTGTGTGTGATAAAACCATGTGCAGGAATACATCCAGATAGAGAGTGAGTGAAAGTGTGTAAGTGCTCACAGGAAAATAGTGTGTGTCAAGAGTGTGTGTATACAAGACATGAGTGAAAAGGGTGAGGGATAAATCAGTTGCTAAACTGGACTGTAAAAAGGGAAATCACACACACAGGAAAAGCAATAAGGGGGCAGTCCATACACAGGTTCCAATATGAAAACTCAGTTCAATGAATTCACAGGTTAAGAAGAAAAGAAAAGGAAATCAATTTAATGCCCAAACAATCTCAGTTAAGAAGGAAAAAGAGAAAAAGAAATCAATTCATTGTCCCCTTCCCCAATCTCAGTTTTTGAAGAATACCCAAAACAGTTTATTAATCTCAGGTTTTGCAATACAGTGCACACCCAGGTTGACATATAAACCTATGCTGACAGAACATGTTCTCAGTTTTATCAAAACCACAACTCAGATTTATCTATACATTCTCAGAAAATCTGAGAATGTAGCTTCAGTTTAGCTCAAACTTCTCCACCCCATTTTGAACTTAAATCAATGCCAATTCACCCAAAATTCAACAATCTAAAAGATCACATATAGATTAACAAAATTAGGAAATAAAACAT
This sequence comes from Iris pallida, assembly GCA_029216955.1. Classification (NCBI taxonomy): domain Eukaryota; kingdom Viridiplantae; phylum Streptophyta; class Magnoliopsida; order Asparagales; family Iridaceae; genus Iris; species Iris pallida. Next base: position 17,748,246 of record JANAVB010006800.1, read on the forward strand.
GTGGAGAATTGCATTCATATAGGTTAGCATCATTGGCAAAGTTATCCAAAAAAACTGGGAATAACTGACATGTGTGTTTCAGTCCCAACTTGGGTATTGAATGAAACATTGACAAAAGTTAATTAAAATGAACAATTATTGGTTGGTAAATGAAGTACAAAGTGTGCACGTGTCATACATGTGGTTCATGTCCCGCCACAGTGTGACACGAAGTGTCGAGCACAAAATAACCAAAAACCAAACACAACCAGTGCATCAGAAACCCAGTCCACAGTGTTGTGTTCACGCGTGTCGTGTGCACGACACGACACAAATTGGGTCGAGTCCCTTTGCAGGGTGGTTTGCCTAGGGTCCCCCTAGGCTTGTGTCACCCTGATTTGGGTCTAAGTGTCCTGTGTCATGACTGAAACCATCGTGTCAGAACCCAAAAGCTTACTGGAATGAAATAGCCAAAATCCAATGCACACGCTCGTGCGTGTCCGACACGACACCATAGGTCATGCCACTTGGGGAGTGTCGTGTCAGTCACTGCCCCAATGTGTCCAGTGAAAATCATGTGTTCTAGTGCCGTGTCCAGTGAGCAATCGGGCTCGTGCAGCAGAGGAATGAACCCGGCTCATTCCAGTGTGCACAGCAGTGTCCAACCCGAACTGCACCCGACACAGACACAAAACTACCATGGTCCCTTCACAAAAATCAAAGAGCAAACCTAGATCTACATTCCTCTTCAAATAGAATTTTAAAACAGCAAAATTAGTCTCTTAGGGGCATTTCGTCGAAAACCCTATATTCAAGACTAATACGTGTCCGATACGGACACGTAATGGATCCAAAACTTAGGGTTTGCCTATCCTATAGTTAGGGTAGGGCTGGGGCCTTCCTAAAATAGTTTTAAACAGGATTTAAATGGAGTATAGGAAGTTATACCTATTGATGAACAAGCCTTCACAAAAAACTAAATGGAGAGATTCCTCAAGCCACCCAAACTCTCACAAATTGTTGTTTCCCTGCAAACAACCAATACCAACAGCAAGAGCATTGATTTTAGGTCCTAATGAAATTGGTTTGGGGAAGAAAGGATTTAAATTAGATTTTTAATAAATTTTGGAAGATGGAACTCACCTCTTTCCTTAGAACTTTTGGATAAACCTTAAAAGAGGCTAGCCCTAAAATCTAGGAGAGTATTTATAGAGGGAGGGGCTGCCTAGTGGCTGGCCAAGGCTAGGGCTAGGGTTCATTTACCAAGTTAGGTTGAGTCCCTAAGGGTTTAAGTCATGATTATGACTTGTGACTTCACAAGCCATTCTTAGACCAAACTAACTCCTAATTGCCCCAAACTAATTCCAATGAACTTGAATTGACTAACTTAGGTCATACTAGGGTTTCTTAACCTAACCAAGATGTCTTGACCTAGGTTAGCCTATAGGACAGTCTCCTAGTCAACACCAGTTAAAATCTAAAACTAGCACCAAACAATTACACTAAAAATTATCCAAAAATCACATTAATTATAATTAATAATAATAATCCCAAATTAAATTCTAAAATTTTGAAAATGACCAAAATACCCTCAAGTTAGAAAAGTGGTAGTGACAAGTCTACCCCCCTTAAAATAATTTCGTCCTCGAAATTTAAAGGCGAAACTAACTGCTAAGAAGGATAGAAAAGAATACCTCAAGGTACAAAAAGATAGGGGTACCGCTCGCGCATCTCATCCTCCCGCTCCCAGGTAGACTCTCCTAGATAATGATGCCTCCATGCGACGCGTACCAAAGGTATCACCTGGTTCCTCAGGACCTTCTCCTATCGATCCAACACCTCCACTAGCTGCTCTGGATAGCTGAGAGAAGGACCCACCTCAATCTCCGAATGATCGAGCACATGGCTAGGGTCAGCCACGTACCGTCTCAACTGTGATACATGAAATACGTTGTGGACCCCCACAAGTGCAGGTGGCAAGTCTAGCCTGTAAGCCACGTCACCGACTCCCCCGCTGATAACGAAAGGGCCGATGAAGCGCGGGCTAAGCTTTCCGCCTCCACCAAAACGTATCGTACCACGAGTCGGAGATATCCTTAAGAAAACCTGGTCTCCGACCTAATCACAAGCAAGGTCTCAATTAATTATAATAAACAAATATGATCAAAAATCACAAACAAACAACCTAAATCTAATCCTACTATAATCTGTACCTCAAACTCCAAGGGCCTCCGGTGGCTATCGGCCCAGTGCCGATGTCTGTCCTGCGCCACGCGAAGTCTGTCCCTGATGAGCTTCACCTTCTCGACCGCATCCACAATCATCTCTGGCCCCAGCAAAGCTCGCTCACCAATATCATCCCAGGATAAGGGTGTACGGCACCTACGCCCGTACAGAGCCTCGAAAGGTGACATCTCGATACTGGCCTGGAAACTATTGTTATAGGCAAACTCCACCAAATGAAGATGATCCTCCCAGGAACCTCCAAAGTCCAGGACGCACGTCCGCAGCATATCCTCAAGGGTCTGAATAGTCCGCTCTGACTGTCCGTCCGTCTGGGGGTGGTATGCAGTACTAAACTTGAGCTGAGTGCCCAAGCTGGTCTGCAGACTCCTCCAAAAATGGGAAGTAAAACAGCTATCCCTATCTAAGACGATGCTGACTGGAACTCCGTGGATCCTGACTATCTGCCGCATATACAACTCCGCCAGCCTCTCTGTAGACGTACCCACCTTGAATGGCAAGAAGTGGGCCGATTTGGTCAACCTGTCAACGATAACCCAAATCGCGTCTTTCCCTCCTAGAGTACGCGGCAGTCCTGATACAAAGTCCATAGTGATATGCTCCCATTTCCACTCGGGAATGGGCAGCGGCTGCAACATTCCACCGGGCCTCTGTCTCTCTGCCTTGACCTGCTGACAGACCAAGCACCTAGCTACGAAGTGGGACACCTCCCGCTTCATTCCTGACCACCAAACATGCTCTCGCAGATCTCGGTACATCTTGTTGGCACCCGGGTGTATAGAGTACTGAGATCTGTGGGCCTCCTGCATAACCTGCTCCCTGAGATCTCCACTGGGCACACATAATCTGGAACCGTGCCTCAAGGCACCATCCTCTGCAAGTGAAAACTCAGGATCCCCCACTCCTATACTGATCTTCTCTCTGATACTCTGTAAAGCCACATCCTCGAACTGGGCCGCCTTGATCCTGTCCACCAAGTCTGACTCAATCTGCATCCCCCATAGCAGCATCTGCACTCCCGGCACGATCACCTCAATCCCAAGGCTCTCCAAGTCGGCAAGAACGTGTCACGACCCGCACCCACTGTGAGGGTACGAGAACGTAACAATGCCCAGCCTACGCCGCAGTGTCGGCGGTAGAACGCTGTCCTAGGTCACAACATCTAACAATATATCTCTAAACAGTTTATACTCCCCGAATGGGGGTGACATAGCAATAGTAAACTCAATCACAACTAAGGAAGAGATAGCACGATATGAAATAGAACTCAAGGAATAAAATAGATAAAATAGCAGTCTAAGATAATCCCAGCAATAACCAACAGTACAAGGTCTCAGATGAAAGAATATACAACTCATAACTCCAAATAAAATCTAACTAAGACATGTCTCAAGACTGCATAAAGTAAGATAAGCCTAACTAGTCTAGTCTAGGCAATCGGGGTGATCTCCTCAGCTAGAGCTGGGTCCTCCTGAGGGTCCAGCTCGCAGGTGTCATCTAAGGCTGTCCCGTAGTAAGTGTCCAGGCAAGCCTCCTCCTCGTCCTCTGTAATATTTTCAACAGGTCCAGTCAGGACAGGTGCGAGCACAGTATATCTCAACAGATCATAGCAGGTTAGAAAATATAAACATGCAGTAAAGTAAGATACAAGTACTGAAAGAAGTGCAGTATAAAAACAGAGAGAGAACTGTAATAGAAATATCTACTATACATAGAGAACTAGCAGTGACTAGTGAGTCAAAGTACAACATGAACATGTAAATGGCCTGGGATGATTCAATGAAGACACTACGGAATGATTCAATGAAGATACTACTGGTGTATTATTCACATGTCCACTTCTACTCCCCCGTATCCCCAATCAATACACAAGGATCCATCCAGGTTATGTTCTATGATTCCATGCACGGCCCCCGAAGGGTGATACATGGATGTTCCATAAATGGGGAGTCTGGGGGTTACCCAACTGTGTAAGATTCAAGAGACTCTGTGATCATGAGGGTACATGTCACAAGTAATCAAGTGAACCAAGAAGCATAATGATACGCCATGTAAGTAAAACGCACAGAATACGTAGTACCCGATGCTCCCTAAGGATAACATCTCAAGAAAGGATACATATAGTACCAATCCGTGTGACCGTTGTGACAGTACAAGTAAAGTAATCTACTGCAGAAAATAATTCTAAGCAAGATATGAAATGATCAGAGAATGTACTCGCCTGTATCTGAGTGTCCAATATGAAACGTACTGTCCAAGGAGTGGTGTCTGGCTCCTAAACAGTACAGCATAAGTCACAACAAGTCCAGAATAGTAAAATGGAGTCCTACTATACATTCTACATGATTCTAAGTCAATCTAGGCCAAAGTCAACTCTTGGTCAACTTTGGTCAACCCTAGAAGTCAAACTAGGTCAACCTTGTCTAAACTAGGCTATACTAAGTCTAATAGTGTAGTACAAGCCCTATCTAGACTTACCAAGCTATACCAACTACCTAGGCCTATTCCCATCACAAGTGCATACATTGCCTATATCTAGTAACATCCAAGTATACACAATGGCACAAATATGAACTTGCACCCATACAACCCCATGGCCTACTATCATGGTATCCCCCCATACACCATATGTAACCATTTACATAAAACCATATACATCTATATAGGGGCATACCCATCACAATGCACATATTAATTTACATATATAATACATTGATTTACATATGCATATAGTCACATATAGAGGTTGTGCATTAGGTAGACATATAGGGACATGAGTAGATGTGTGTGTGTGATAGGGAAAAACAAGAGGGGGCTATGTGAGGGCAATGTGCAACAGTACTTGTGTGTGTGTAGCTGTGTGTGTGCGCTATACCAACAGTGATCACATATACATGGGCAGGAAACACTAACAGTGAATGAGGGGGAAAAGGAGTGTGTGTGTGTGTGATAAAACCATGTACAGGAATACATCCAGATAGAGAGTGAGTGAAAGTGTGTAAGTGCTCACAGGAAAACAGTGTGTGTCAAGAGTGTGTGTATATAAGACATGAGTGAAAAGGGTGAGGGATAAATCAGTTGCTAAACTGGACTGTAAAAAGGGAAATCACACACACAGGAAAAGCAATAAGGGGGCAGTCCATACACAGGTTCCAATATGAAAACTCAGTTCAATGAATTCACAGGTTAAGAAAAAAAGAAAAGGAAATCAATTTAATGCCCCAACAATCTCAGTTAAGAAGGAAAAGGTGAAAAAGAAATCAATTCATTGTCCCCTTCCCCAATCTCAGTTTTTGAATAATACCCAAAACAGTTTATTAATCTCAGGTTTTGCAATACAGTGCACACCCAGGTTGACATATAAACCTATGCTGACAGAATATGTTCTCAGTTTTATCAAAACCACAACTCAGATTTATCTATACATTCTCAGAAAATCTGAGAATGTAGCTTCAGTTTAGCTCAAACTTTCCCACCCTATTTTGAACTCAAATCAATGCCAATTCACCCAAAATTCAACAATCTAAAAGATTACATATAGATTAACAAAATTAGGAAATAAAACATATGGAGAATTGCATTCATATAGGTTAACATCATTGGCAAAGTTAACCAAAAAACTGGGAATAACTGACATGTGTGTTTCAGTCCCAACTTGGGTATTGAATGAAACATTGACAAAAGTTAATTAAAATGAACAATTATTGGTTGGTAAATGAAGTACAAAGTGTGCACGTGTCATACATGTGGTTCGTGTCCTGCCACAGTGTGACACGAAGTGTCCAGCACAAAATAACCAAAAACCAAACACAACCAGTGCATCAGAAACCCAGTCCACAGTATTGTGTTCACGCGTGTCGTGTGCACGACACGACACGAATTGGGTCGAGTCCCTTTGCAGGGTGGTTCGCCTAGGGTCCCCCTAGGCTTGTGTCACCCTGATTTGGGTCTAAGTGTCCTGTGTCATGACTGAAACCATCGTGTCAGAACCCAAAAGCTTACTAGAATGAAACAGCCAAAATCCAATGCACACGCTCGTGCGTGTCCGACACGACACCATAGGTCATGCCACTTGGGGAGTATCGTGTCAGTCACTGCCCCAATGTGTCCAGTGAAAATCACGTGTTCTAGTGCCGTGTCCAGTGAGCAATCGGGCTCGTACAGCAGGGGAATGAACCCGGCTCATTCCAGTGTGCACAGCAGTGTCCAACCCGAACTGCACCCGACACAGACACAAAACTACCATGGTCCCTTCACAAAAATCAAAGAGCAAACCTAGATCTACATTCCTTTTCAAATAGAATTTTAAAACAGCAAAATTAGTCTCTTAGGGGCATTTCATCGAAAACCCTATATTCAAGACTAATACGTGTCCGATACGGACACGTAATGGATCCAAAACTTAGGGTTTGCCTATCCTATAGTTAGGGTAGGGCTGGGGCCTTCCTAAAATGGTTTTAAACAGGATTTAAATGGAGTATAGGAAGTTATACCTATTGATGAACAAGCCTTCACAAAAAACTAAATGGAGAGATTCCTCAAGCCACCCAAACTCTCACAAATTATTGTTTCCCTACAAATAACCAATACCAACAGCAAGAGCATTGATTTTAGGTCCTAATGAAATTGGTTTGGGGAAGAAAGGATTTAAATTAGATTTTTAATGAATTTTGGAAGATGGAACTCACCTCTTTCCTTAGAACTTTTGGATAAACCTTAAAAGAGGCTAGTCCTAAAATCTAGGAGAGTATTTATAGAGGGAGGGGCTGCCTAGTGGCCGGCCAAGGCTAGGGCTAGGGTTCATTTACCAAGTTAGGTTGAGTCCCTAAGGGTTTAAGTTATGATTATGACTTGTGACTTCACAGGCCATTCTTATACCAAACTAACTCCTAATTGCCCCAAACTAATTCCAATGAACTTGAATTGACTAACTTAGGTCATACTAGGGTTTCTTAACCTAACCAAGATGTCTTGACCTAGGTTAGCCTATAGGACAGTCTCCTAGTCAACACCAGTCAAAATCTAAAACTAGCACCAAACAATTACACTAAAAATCACCCAAAAATCACATTAATTATAATTAATAATAATAATCCCAAATTAAATTCTAAAATTTTGAAAATGACCAAAATACCCTCAAGCTAGAAAAGTGGTAGTGACAGCTAGAGTCAGTCCAAAGCATTCCAGGAAATTGCATGCTCGTAGCAATTGATCGGCCTCCGTCTCTATGTCAAGCCATGAGCTTTGAGCCTTTTCCTTGTCAGCCTCTTTCTTCGGTGCCATGACTATACGAGGATGAGAAGTGAGAATGAAATTTTTTCTTTATATATACAATTAATCAACCCTTCATATTCCCTATGGGAAACTGAACATCATCAATACAACTTGGGAAGACGAAAAGGAGTTCGAACGTTTCGAGAGAAAAATTTATTATGACAGTTGAGTATTGACCGGCACCCTTCAGGTCTCATTTCTTGACTTTTCATATTCAAAGTATTTCGAAATTTTTGAAGTCTTTTTCAAAATTCGAAAACTTTGAAGGGGGTCTTGTAGGTCCTAAAAATCAAGTTGCATTTATCAAATAAGCAGAGAAAATTAAATTGTGCACTCTTCAAATAGACTGCACAGGAGGCAGATTGCACTATATTTCAAGCGCACAAGCTGAACTGCGCTACCACTCAAGCGCGCTACGCTGATGTGGCAATGCCATCATTACCTGACAAAAATCTAATCTTCTAACAGCTGACAGCCCGATAAACGAGGAGTCCTTTCGTTTCTTGTGCAGCACAGCGCTCGAGGACAGCTGTACAGCCAGCGCAGTATGACAGCTCAACTTCAGCGCAGTTTGACCAAGCCCGAGTCTCAGCGTAATCTGATGCTAGCGCTTTTCAAGTGGCGCAATCCATCAAGATAACTGACATTTGTTATGTGGCTTACATGCCATAAACTGCTCGCCACGTGGCAACAGCCTGTACACGACCATGCACATTTTAATCAAATAATGCCACGCATCTAATACAGTTGGCCCACGATCGAGTAACTGCCAGCGCAGTTCGCTGTTTGTGCAGTCTGTTGCTAGCGCAGTTCATCATGCGCAATCCAGATTAACTACAAATTAGTTATTTCTAGAACTCTATAAATAGAGTTTCAAGTCCTTCATTGAGGGGATCAGATCATTATTATCATCAGAGATCAGAAGTTCTTGTCCAAGTGCTGCTGCATTCTTCAGAGGCTATCGTCTTCAAAGTTCACATCATCCAAGGGATAAAGCGATCGTTTTCAGATCGGATTTCTATAGTTGTACTTTTCCAGAATTCAATTGTAATCTTCTTACAAAGTTTGTGAAATAAAAAGACTTTTGTTTTTGCAAACAGTCAGATATTTGGAAGTACATATAAGATGGAGGGATCTTGCTCAAAATGTAGCAACTGTAGTAGTTTTAAAAAGTTCAATAAGTGCTCATATATATATCTCCAATTAAAAACATGTGCAGGTTATTGTTGGACATTATCTACAGTAGCTGTAATAGAAGGAATTAACATGCTGAGCACCGACAATGGGAGCAGATTTTGCCGCCAACAACGATATCAGTATGGTGAAGATTAAATTGACGAACACCACTTCTTCCCTCAGATCTGAAGATGAAGACATGAAAGCCATTCAACAAGTTTGATAAAAAAAGATACTGCCATATTTTTTATGTTTGAGAATTTTTCAGCCTTCTGCTAATAAAGTGGTTAGTTTCTAGACTCTATACTACAACATTGTGTAAGACTGTTGACAATGGTAATGAGAAAACCCATTTGAGTTATGATGATGTTGGTGTTCCTTCTTTGTGGTACACTGGTGTGATTTTAATCTTCTTATTTGACTGGTTTGACGTAGTTGCACAATATATGTTTTCTGGTGTAATGTAGTTCTTGGAAATACATTTAATTTTTTAATGCATGTCTAAGGGTTATAACCCTTACAATAAACGATAATAATGTAAATAATTTGAATTTTTGTAATGGTTATAAACATGATAAAAGAAAATTAATCTAACAGTAGCAGACATCATATTTTTTCTTTTATAACGGTAGAAACCGTGACCAATATCTTAATTTAAAACGATTATAACTGTAACTAATTTTTAATTATGTCACAGTTATAAATGTTACAAATATTAATTTTTATAACGGTTATAAATGTTACAAATATTAATTTTTATAACGGTTATAACCGTGACAAATACTTAATTATGTCACGGTTATAATCGTGACAACGAAAATGCTACGGTCAGTTTGTCACGCTTATTACCGTGACAAAAATTATTTGTAACAGTAATAACCATTGGCAATCGCCCATTTTTGTGTAGTGTTTCTCCGCCTCCTTTAATCACTCTCACTCTCTCTCCTCTCCCCATGGCAGCCAACCACCCCTACTCTCTCTATATTTAACTCTCATTCTCTCTCTCTTTCTATATAATATATATATACACACACACACAAATATATCTACCACTCTCTCTCTCACTCATCCCTCACCTCTCCTTACACTCACCCCCCATCACTATCACCTCACCCCCTCTCTCTCTCTCAGCCGACAACACCCCTCTCCCATCACAACCTCTTCTCCTCTTCACACTCCTTCTCCTTCTCCTTCTCCATCTTCATTTCATTTATTTTCTCTTCTTCTTCTTTGTTCTTCAAGAGAGCAACATCACCACCCTTACCATCTTCACGAGCTCCACCACCATCACTACCACGAGCTCTACTATCATCACTACCATGAGCACAGCCACCACCACCTCCATGAACACCATCACCACCATGAGCTCCACCACCATCACCACCACGAGCACAGCCACCACCACCTCCATGAACACCATCACCACCACGAGCTCCACCACCATCACCACCACGAGCACAACCACCTCCGCCACTCCCTTCAGCCTCCTCCTTCCTCCTATGCGCCGTTGTCGCTAGCTGGCCGTGCCACCGAGAACCAACAGCAGCAGCGGCGAGCTGCTGAACAGCGCGTACGACAATAGCGCAGCAGCAACTGCGGCGCCGGCGGCCGCGCACCGTCGTGGTCGACCGCCCCTAGCCGTGGCCGAGCTCGATGTCCTGCTGGCCGGTCCCGAGCTGCTCACGCAGCCGCAGCAACAGCGACAAGAGCGCAGCACATGCAACAGCAGTAGGGCACGCGGCGGCAGCCCGCAGCCAACCACCGCACCACCGCGGCCAACCGTCGCCGCCACGACACTCCCCCAGCTCTGGAGAACCCTAGGCGACCTCCCCGAGGTATTCTCCAATCTCCTCGATGAGCCAAATAGTCTATTCGTGCATTTTGCACGAAGTCCCTTCGTGACGCGCGCAGGTTGAATCCAGAAATGGTGTTTCGAAGCAGCAACTTCGCACACATTTTTCGAGAAATACGATCGTTGGATCGGTAGTTTCTTTGCTTCGTCTCAATCTCGGTATATAGCTCTTTACTCTCCTCAATTTTCGACCGTTAATTTTATCGTTTGATACATCAAAATCGGCCACCAAGTTGACCGTTTAAATTGTGTTATTTTTGGACAGTTTTGCGGAGCCAACTTCATCGGTTCGTATCTCCTCCATCGTAGCTCCTTCTGGTGTGCCAATGGTTCCTATATGCAGCTGGTATAACCCTTTTCCTACCCTTAAAGTTTTGTTTTATTGTGAGCACGTTTGATTGGTTGAATTCGATGCCAAAGTTGGCCGTCCGAATTCGTAATTTCCAAGTTGTTAAATTCCATTTTTGAACTCGGGACTCCGAATTCAATTTCTGACATCACCAGTAGACTCATGGCATCGTTCTGGCACATTTTCATATAAAGTTTGTTAGATTTGGAGGACGAGGGCCCTGGCACGCATTTCGATGCAAAGCGGGCCCCACAGTCCGAGTCAACAGGACTTTTTGATGTCGGCTCATCGGAATCCAATTCTGGATATACCGTTGAGTTCATATTGATATTCTGGACTCGTTGACATATAATTCGCTAGGTTTTAGAGGACATTGGTTCCGACACGCATTTTGGTGCAAGTCGGATACCAATATCCGGGTCAACGGGTCATTTTGAGATCGGCTCATCGGAATTCAATTCTGGATATACCGTTGAGTTCGTATCGTCATTTTGGACTCGTTGATATATAATTTGCTAGGATTTAGAGTACATTTATTCCGGCACGCATTTCGGTGCAAGTCGGATAACAATATCCGGATCAACGGGTCATTTTGAGATCGGCTCATCGAAATTCAATTCTGGACATACCATTGAGTTTTTATCGTCATTCTGGACTCATTGACATATAATTTACTGAGTTTTGAGGACATTGGCACCGACACGCTATTTCGTGCAAATCAGAATTTTAATGTCCTAGTCAACGGACCAATTTGAGATCGGGTCAACTGAATCCAATTCTGGATATACCGTTGGGTTCGTATCGTCATTCTGGATTTGTGGACATATAATTTGTTAGCTTTAGTGGACTAGTATTCTTGCATATTTTTTGGTGCAAAGCGGGTCCGACACGGACACCGTTTTGACCCGAAATTACCTTTTTGCTCCTGTGTCCAAATTGGACTTATAGATAGGCTATCCTAGCTTATTTGACCATTCTGGACACGTTGGTGATGGTTGTTTCACCATCCGACAACACCTGTAGGTTTTTATCCTATTATTATAATCCTTCTCTTTTTATTCGTATTTTTAGATCCTTGTATCGGATTTGAGATCCATCAATTCCAGTGATTTCACAACCACTGAAATTGAATGTGTTGACCCTATAGATGTTTATAGAGACTAGCCTTGATCCTGTTTGACCATGGTTGACTGCTTTGGCTGAACGTCGAATGTAGAGTCAACATTTGACCTAGTTTAACCTAGAGTTGACCAAAGTTGACTAGAGTTGACCAGTTGACCAAAAGTCAACTGTAAGTCAACCTTTGACCCAGTTTGACCTACTTTAACTTGGGTTGACTTCCTAAGACCTAGTTGACTTAGTGTGACTCCGTGTGACCTAGTTTGACTTAGTTGACTGAGTCTGACCTAGATTACGTAGCTTATACTATAGAATAAAGCCTAACACTGTTGAACCCTAATTAGCTTATATATATCTTATCTTTAGGTCTGTGGCATCACTCTGAGCATCGACCCCATTTGACAGCTCAGGACCGCATGCGAGTACATTCTCTGATAGTAGTTCCTTGTCTTGATATTTTCTGTATCCGATTCAGTTATAGTATTTTGCTTGATTCTCGTCACGATGGTACACGGACTAGTATATACCGGATTCCTGCCATAAGATGTCATTCTTGGATTTTTTTGGGATACTGGTACTTGCTCGATCTTGTTCTTGTACTTGTATTGACACCGATTCCTGAGAAGGAGTAGCTACCTTCTTAAGGAATCTCGTGCCATGACGTGCTATGTCCGGATCCGTATACTATTCGGGGAATGGGGAATTTTATAGATAGTGTGATCAATGCCTATCTTTGTAAAACCCTAGAGGGGGGGGGGTGAATAGGGAAATAAAATATAAACTACAACAATTGATGCAATAAAGGCAATTTAAAGTAAAGAGTAGAAAGATCAAACGCAAACGCAAGGATGTATCCTGGTATCCTCTTTTGAGGCAATCCAGTCCCGGAACTCTCTCCGGCTTTAATCCACTATTATCCAAATAGTACACACGAGTTTGGATCCGAAGAACTCGCCAACTTCAACACGAGTTTGGATCCGAAGACTCGCCAACTTCTACACACGAGTTTTCTTACGAAGGCTCGCCAACTTCAAACAACAGAGAATGAAAGCTTGTTGATCTTCTAACACTTGAAGATCGAAAGTGTACAACTCTTTAATACTCTAGCACTTAGGGAGAGGATGACAATGAAAAGCTTTGGAGAGTATTAATGGTGGAGCTCTTGGTTGTTGGAAAATTTATGAAGGAGTTGGTAAAGAAGCTCAAGAGAGAGAGAGCTTCCTTTTATAAGAAAACCAAGAGTGGGTGGCATTTAATGCTTCTGAATGTACGCAGACCGGCATGCCGTCGGTATGCCGCGGCATACCGCCGGTATGCCGTCCAAATAGTAACGGTCATATTTATGACCGTTCAAGAGCATTAAATGCGGCCATTAATGCATGTCAGATCAAATCGAAAATTGAGTATTCAAAATTCGGTATACCGCCGGTATACCGGAGCATACCGCCGGTATACCGACAGAAGTCACAGAGAGTTTTAGAGCTGCTAGAAACGGCATGCCGCCGGTATGCCGTAGCGTACCGTCGGTATGCCGACAAAAAATCACAGCAACTATTGTGTTGCTAAAAACGGCATGCCGCCGGTATGCCGCAGCATGCCGTCGGTATGCCGACATTTCGAGACAGCAACTTTCTGGAGTCCAAAAAGCGGTATGCCGCCGGTATGCCGAAGCATACCGTCGGTATGCCGCTTTTTGTCACAGAAACTTTTCTGGACGCGAAAACGGTATACCGCCGGTATGCCGGAGCATACCGCCGGTATGCCGCTTTTTGTCACAGAAACTTTTCTGGACGCGAAAACGGTATACCGCCGGTATGCCGGAGCATACCGCCGGTATGCTGTTCTGAATGACTTGATTTTCGATTTATGCTTTAAGTTATCATCCATCCATTAGTGATTACAGAAATACCTAGACCAGTACAGACTCGACGACACTAAGCAGGAAGACGCCGACTTTATGCAACGCCGGTGACTGCTACAGTCTTCAAGAAGGAGGAAGCCCTTGATCTTCTAAGAAAAAATGAATCTGAAGAACAGAAGACTAAACTACGAAGAAGCTGTTAATTACTCAAAATAAAATGTGCCAACAAACTCCCCCATTTTGATAATTGACAAAATAGAGAGATAGCATCTTCAGGGAGTATCTCCCCCGTAGGTAGTACAGCTCCCCCTCAATACGATTTCTCCCCCTTTGTCACTTAATCAAAGATGGGGATAACTAAAGGAGACAGTGCATAAAAAAAACGAGAGTATAGATAAAAGCATGCAGGAATATATTGAAGTAAGAACGATAATACATGCTTGACCCATACAAGGCAATAAGATAAAAGACTCTCCATCATGAGAGTCGAACATCGAAGACAACCATAGATAATGTCCCCGAAGGACAGCAAACACTGAAAACAACCATAAACCGGTCCCCGAAGGACCACTAAAGACAACAAACAGAAAACACACATAAAAAAAAGAACCACTAAAACACCGTAACCATCACCAAAGGAAACCCATCCCTAATCCTCTGCCGGATCATCATCACCATCATCATCCTGAGCCTGCTGGAGGGCGCCAAAAGGATCAATGCCGTCCGGGTACATAAACCCATAGGCATTGGGGTCAGAGAAATGCGGGGCCGTGTACATAGGATCCTGAAGATTAAGATCCAGAAAGGCATCCCGGTCTTGCAGAGTACGCTGGATGAAGTAGCCCTGATCGTGGAAGCGAGACTGGATGAGGGCGCCAAGTCCACGAGTGTGGGTCCGCATCTGCTCCTCCGCCTAGGCCATCCTCAGATCAAAGTGGTGCTGAGTAAGTGGCATATAGCGGCCCGTAGATGGAGGGGTAGATGCAGGGGCAGCAGGAGTGGAACCCGGTTGCTCTTGGGAAGAGGAAGCACGGGAAGAAGAGGCGCCAGCTAGGGTACGGGAAACAGCAAGAAAAGAGAGGACCCCATCCGAGGAGCAGAGAGACAAGTCAACTTATTTGGCCTCCATAAGCAAGGTGATGAAAGAGCCATAGTAGAGGTTCTGCTTTCCGGAAGGCAAGGTACGCCGAAATTGCAAAAGCAGAGTCTTTGGGAAGGAAAAACGCTTCCGGGCATAGAGATGATACATGAGGACAAGAGCATCACCGGTGATTGCGTCATAGTTCCCGCCCTTTGGGAACAGAGTGTGGCACACGATACGATGGAGCTCGTAGTAGAATGGCTCCAGCTGGGCTGAGAGGGCCGGAATGGTAGGAGGGTTGGGACCCTTACAGATGATACGGCAGAAGTCGTCGAAAGGAGACGCCGCCGATGAGGTGAGAGCACCCAAAAGAGGTAACGCATCCCCTCTGTCCGGGACGCCCAAGATGGCCCCCACTTCCTTGGATGTGAGACGGAAGTGGCGGTCATTGACCATGGATTAGATGGCGGTAGGGTCGTCGTCATCCCCTCGTATGTTGCAGTAGAAAAGGCGGACAGCAGCAGAGTAGACAGGAATTTGCCGCCGAAGAAGGGAGGAGAGACCGGCATCGTCAAACAACGGGACGTGACCGGGGAAGAGGTTCCAGTTGATAGCCCGTCCTTTGAACACGTTCTGGTTGACGAAGTGCTGGAACCAAAGCTCAGCCGCCAAAGCGTTGGAGAAAACGCGTTGGTCAAAGCCGGAGGGTAGCGCCACCGGGACGAAAGGGTTGAAAGAGGAGGAAGAGGATCGGGGGCGCTTAGGGTTGGCCATGAAGAAGGATTTTGGGCTTTGGTGTGAGAGGAAGAAGAAGTAGTGGAGGAGAAGGAAGAAGGAGGGTTTTTAAAGAAGAGGGGGAATATGAAGAGTTGAGTTTGAAAAAAAAAGGGTGGGGAGGAGGGAACGGTTAAAGAGGAAGGGTGATGGGGTAGTTGAAAGGGTGATGGGGTGAATTGATGTGTGGAGTAAAAAGAGGAGAGAAAAGGGGAGGGTGATAAGAAGGGTAATTAAGAGGAGGGGAACGCTTGAGGAGATCCTTTGTATATTTTGTTTGATTGATGAAGGTTTCTTTATGCCCTTGTTTGATTTGTAACCCCAAGAAGAAGGAGAGTTCATCCATCATACTCATTTCGAACTCTTCCTGCATAACTTTGGCAAATTCTACACAAAGTGTGTTATTAGTAGAACCAAAGATGATATCATCAACGTAAATTTGAACTAATAAGAGAGTTCCATTATGGGATTTAATAAAAAGTGTGGTGTCAACTTTTCCCTTTGAAAAATCGTGAGAGACAAGAAAAGAGCTAAGACGCTCATACCAAGCACGTGGAGCTTGTTTGAGGCCATAAAGGGCTTTATGGAGTTTGAAAACGTGGTTAGGAAATTGAAAGTCTTCAAAACCGGGAGGTTGTTTAACATAAACTTCCTCCTTAATAATACCATTAAGAAAAGCACTCTTAACATCCATTTGAAATAGCTTAAAGTCATTAAAGCAAGCAAATGCACAAAGCATACGAATGGATTCAAGACGTGCAACCGGAGCATAGGTTTCGTCGTAGTCAATGCCTTCCTCTTGGTTATAGCCTTGAGCAACCAATCGGGCTTTGTTACGAGTCACTAACCCATCTTCATTTAGCTTTTGCGAAACACCCATTTAGTTCCAATAATGGGATGATTGCTAGGTTTTGGAACAAGTTCCCAAACCTTGCTTCGCTCAAATTGATTAAGCTCCTCTTGCATAGCTATCATCCAAAATTCATCAAGAAAAGCATCATTAACATTTTTAGGCTCTATTTGAGAGATAAAAGCCACATTGGCACAAAGATCACGTGTGGCGGATCTTGTACTAACACTTGAGGAAGGATCCCCAATGATAAGCTCCTTAGGATGATTGGTGACAAATCTCCATTCTCTTGGGAGATCCTTTGGAGGAGGCTCGAGAGGAGGAGACTCTTTTGATGGGGTCACAACTTCATTGTTAGATGAAGAAGGACGATCCTCAATAGAGGAGTTCTCCAATCCAAACGAGATGTCATCAATATCCTCGGAAGAGGAGAATGTAGAAGAGTTGAGCTCATTAAAAGAGACATTGATTGACTCTTCGACAACAAGACTTCTTTTATTAAAAACACGAAAACCTTTGCTATGAGTAGAGTATCCAAGGAATATTCCTTCATAGGCTTTTTCTTCAAACTTGCCTAGGTTATCCTTGGTATTCAAAATAAAACAACTGCAACCAAAAACCTTAAAATATTCAATAGAAGGAATTTTGTTAAACCAAAGCTCATAAGGAGTCTTCTTAGTAATAGGTCTAATTAAGACCCTATTAATAACATGACACGCCGTATTAACGGCTTCCGCCCAAAAATATTGGGGGAGCTTGTATTGGTTTAACATGACCCGGGCCATATCGCCAAGGGTTCTATTCTTTCTTTCCACAACACCATTTTGTTGAGGAGTACGGGGACAAGCAAATTCATGTCCAAAACCATTCTTTTCACAAAATCTTTTGAAATCAACATTATCAAATTCACCTCCATGATCACTCCTAATTTTGTTAATGGAAAAAACTTTCTCATTTTGAACACGTTTACAAAAAGCAATAAATTCACGAAAGGTATCACTTTTGCAAGCAAGAAAAATAACCTAAGTAAATCTCGAAAAATTATCAACTAAAACAAAAGCATAAAGTTTGCCACCAAGACTAGCTACTCTACTAGGCCCAAAGAGATCCATATGAATAAGTTGGAGGGGTCTAGAGGTACTCACAGAGTTGATGGATTTGAAGGATGACTTGGTCAACTTACTTTTCTCGCATTCTTCACATACCATATCCTTTTTGAAAGGGATGCTAGGAAGTCCTCGTACAAGCTTCTTGGAGGCGAGGCGAGAGATGGTATCCATGTTGGCGTGTCCAAGCCTCATGTGCCAAAGCCAACTCTCATCGTTCTTTGCAACTAGGCACCTGTCATTGTTAGTACCTTCAACAAGATAAAGAACATAAATATTGTTTTCTCTAATGCCTTCATACACAATAGTTCCATTGGAGCTATCGGTAATGTAGCATTTGAGTTTAACAAACTTGATATCATAACCATTATCGGTAAGGTGGCTAATACTTAAAAGATTATGCTTGAGATTAGTAACAAGACAAACATTATTAATACAAGGGTAAGGAGGAGAACCGATATTACCATTTCCAATAATATAACCTTTAAGATTGTTACCGAAGGAGACGTGTCCTTCTTTCTTCATCGATAGCGTTGTAAAAAGTGAAGCATCACCGGTCATGTGCCGTGAACAACCGCTATCGAGAATCCATTTGCTTCTAGCATGAGAAGGATTCGTCACCTACAACATAAGTTGAAGATGAACATTTTGGTACCCATGATCTTATGGGTCCATGAGTGTTAGTCTTAGGAACCCACTTAAGAACTCTCATGTCAACTTGTTTTCTTGTATAACAAAAGTTAGAAGTGTGACCTACCAAACCACAATAATTGCACATCAAGGAAGATTTAGAAGAAGAAGTGTGAGTGTTGTGCATGTGTGAGTTACTAGTGTGAGAAGTTCTACCATGAGTGTTATGATGATAGTAAAAAGCATGATGAGAGGTGTTCTTCTTGACAAAGGGTCCTTTTCTTGTGTTAGAAAAGGAGTTGTGTGTAGTGTTCATGTAATGGTTGTGCCTAGCATTGTGATGAGTGTGAGGGTGTCTTGGAGCATGCATGTGAGTGGTATTCTTATTACCTAAATTCTTACTTCGTGTAAGAAGATCATTATACTTAATAGAGGTGGAATATTCTCTTCTATTAGCATCTTGACATTTGCGCATGGCAAATTCATAGGAGCTTCTCATGGATTGAATCTCATCATCCTTTTTCTTGATGGTGTCAAGAGATTCTTGAAATTTGAGTCGCAAAGACTCCATTTCATCCGTGTCGAAAATAGGAGATTTTCCCTTCACATCAATGATGATGTTTGAGAGCCTCTCTACTTCAAGTTGAAGAGCCTCAACCTCCTTGAGAGATTTCTTGTATTTATTCCGAACACCTTTGTGTTCTTCATGTAATTCAAGAATGGCTTTCTCCAAATCATCATAGGTAAGAGTGTTTAAAGAAAAATCATCAAGTACCTCATCGGTTGCCATGAGACAGACGTTGGCATTGTGTTTGCACTCCTTATCGTTGTCGGAGTCGCTTGCGTCGCTTTCACACCAAATGCTAGTGTTGGCGAACTTTCTAGAGGATGAGCTTCCCTAGCTAGGTTTCTCGTACTTGCTTGAGTCTTTTCGTATCATCGGACAATCCCTCTTGATGTGTCCGGGTCTTCTGTATTGATAGCACGCCGGGTCTTTTTCATTGTCCCGTCTAGAGCGGTTGGCCTTGTTGAACTTTAAGAACTTCCGGAAGTGCTTAGCTGTGAGAGCTATTTCTTCATCGTCATCCGACTCATTGTCGTCGGAGCTATCCTTGGAGTAGGACCTTGAAGCTTTGAGAGCGAGAGTCTTCTCTTTTTCTTTGGTCTTCTCCTTCTCCTTCTTTTGAGTGGAGGATTCCTCTTGATCCTTCATGTCGAGCTCGTGAGTCATTAGCTTACCCATGAGGGTCTCTAGGTTCATGACGGTTAGATCGTTCCCCTCAATGATTGCGGTAGCTTTAGGACTCCAAGCTTTCGTCAATCCTCTAAGAATTTTCTTTATCTTTTCATGAGCGGGATATTCCTTTCCAAGAGAAGAGAGAGGGTTAATAATGTCACCAAAATGAGTAAACATGCTAGCAGTAGATTCATCATGCTTCATTTTAAAAGACTCATATTCTTGCGTGAGTCTACTAATCTTGGATTCCTTCACTTGTGAAGTTCCCTCGTGAGTGACTTCAAGTAACTTCCAAATCTCATTGGAAGTCTTGTAAGTAGAGATCCGATTGAATTCACTACTGTCAAGGGCACAGTAAAGAGCATTCATTGCCTTGGCATCTCGACAAGCAAGCTTCTTAATGTTTTCGGCAAGTGTTTCCCGAAGGGTGTCAGAAGCAATATCCTCAATAGCTCTGGAAGGAGTAGGAAGGCCATTTATCACGCAATCCCATAAGTCAAAATCTATGGACTTGAGATAAATGCCCATCCTAATCTTCCAGTAGTTATAGTTGGTACCATCAAATAGGGGAGGCCTATTTGTGGAGTGTCCCTCATTGTGAAACGTGTTGACGCTAGGGTTAGAGGCCATGGATCACTCAAGGAAGTAAATCCAAATCAAGAGAACAAAGCTCTGATACCAATTGTAAAACCCTAGAGGGGGGGTGAATAGGGAAATAAAATATAAACTACAACAATTGATGCAATAAAGGCAATTTAAAGTAAAGAGTAGAAAGATCAAACGCAAACGCAAGGATGTATCCTGGTATCCTCTTTTGAGGCAATCCAGTCCCGGAACTCTCTCCGGCTTTAATCCACTATTATCCAAATAGT
Organism: Iris pallida; assembly: GCA_029216955.1. NCBI lineage: Eukaryota > Viridiplantae > Streptophyta > Magnoliopsida > Asparagales > Iridaceae > Iris > Iris pallida. Next base: position 17,768,650 of record JANAVB010006800.1, read on the forward strand.
ACACACGAGTTTGGATCCGAAGAACTCGCCAACTTCAACACGAGTTTGGATCCGAAGACTCGCCAACTTCTACACACGAGTTTTCTTACGAAGGCTCGCCAACTTCAAACAACAGAGAATGAAAGCTTGTTGATCTTCTAACACTTGAAGATCGAAAGTGTACAACTCTTTAATACTCTAGCACTTAGGGAGAGGATGACAATGAAAAGCTTTGGAGAGTATTAATGGTGGAGCTCTTGGTTGTTGGAAAATTTATGAAGGAGTTGGTAAAGAAGCTCAAGAGAGAGAGAGCTTCCTTTTATAAGAAAACCAAGAGTGGGTGGCATTTAATGCTTCTGAATGTACGCAGACCGGCATGCCATCGGTATGCCGCGGCATACCGCCGGTATGCCGTCCAAATAGTAACGGTCATATTTATGACCGTTCAAGAGCATTAAATGCGGCCATTAATGCATGTCAGATCAAATCGAAAACTGAGTATTCAAAATTCGGTATACCGCCGGTATGCCGGAGCATACCGCCGGTATGCCGACAGAAGTCACAGAGAGTTTTAGAGCTGCTAGAAACGGCATGCCGTCGGTATGCCGTAGCGTACCGTCGGTATGCCGACAAAAAATCACAGCAACTATTGTGTTGCTAAAAACGGTATGCCGCCGGTATGCCGCAGCATGCCGTCGGTATGCCGACATTTCGAGACAGCAACTTTCTGGAGTCCAAAAAGCGGTATGCCGCCGGTATGCCGAAGCATACCGTCGGTATGCCGCTTTTTGTCACAGAAACGTTTCTGGACGCGAAAACGGTATACCGCCGGTATGCCGGAGCATACCGCCGGTATGCCATTCTGAATGACTTGATTTTCGATTTATGCTTTAAGTTATCATCCATCCTTTAGTGATTACAGAAATACCTAGACCAGTACAGACTCGACGACACTAAGCAGGAAGACGCCGACTTTATGCAACGCCGGTGACTGCTACAGTCTTCAAGAAGGAGGAAGCCCTTGATCTTCTGAGAAAAAATGAATCTGAAGAACAGAAGACTAAACTACGAAGAAGCTGTTAATTACTCAAAATAAAATGTGCCAACAATCTTGAGTTACTGTCACTTCCTGTTCCTAGAATACAGATTTTAAATTTGTGTACTGCTTGAATGTATTTATTTAAATTTTTTTCATGTATTATTCTGTATTTAAATTTCTTTAATTCACGCTAATTATTTTTTTGCATTTTACTTTCTGCTTTTTACCTTGCTTTTGGGTTCGGCCTGAGTTGGTTTATTTTTCGGCCTTGGATGGTTCAACATGAACCCACCTACCACCACCCCCATTTAAAGCCTCAAACCCTTTCTCTCTCTTCATTTACTGCTTCTCTATTACTCTTCTTCTTCAACCTCCATAACTCTCCCTACCTACCCAGCCACATAGGCAAGTGCCAACTTGCTTCATGATGGAAACCCAGTATTATTGTTCCATCATCTTCCTTGCTTGATCTTAAGTCTCTTTAGTATTTAGTATTTGCAATTTTCATGGCTCATTTCATGTAGATCTAAGTTAATGTATTTTCGGATTTCTTAGGTTTTGATCTGGCTAACTTTGTTATTTCCAAGTTTTGATGATTCCATGTTGTAGAGAATTTTGTCCTACCCCATTTTGACCTATGGAAGTCCAGATCTGGTCTTGAAAATGAAGGATTTAGAGAGCTTGAAAACAAAGGCTTCCATGGTTCTGTTCTTGGAAGTGGAGAAGAAGAACAGTACTTGACCGCATGAGTTTTCATACGGCAAGTCTCTCTTGGCCGCATGAGCAGCGCTGTTATTTTTAGCCGCATGGGCTTGGTCGGCTGCTTGCCACATAAGGATCAGTCCCCGAGACGCATGGAGCTCTTGCCGCATGAGACACTCTTCTTTTTTAGCCGCATAAGCCTACGCAATTCTCAGCCGCATGAGCTTCTGACATCCTGGCCGCATAAGGACCCGAGTCCTATCTGGCCGCATATGACTTAACTTTAGCCTCATGAACTCTGAACTGTTTCAGCCGCATGAGATTCTTCTTTCTCAGCCGCATAAGCGCATGTTGCTCTTGCCGCATGAGACCCGACTATTACCCAGCCACATAAGGACCAGTTCCTTTGGGCCGCATGGAACTCGAGCCGCCTAGGCCCAGTCTCCCCCTGACCGTATGACATTGAGCCGCATACCGCATGACCCGGGTTCATTTAGCCGCATAAGCCCTTATGCTTCCTGGCCGCATAAGCTCATGTTTTCCCTGACCATATACGCCCTCATAGTTCCCTGGCCGCATGAAGCATTTGGTTCTCAGCCGCATGAGCTTATTATTTTCAGCCGCATGAGTTTATTATTTTCAGCCGCATAAGCTGTTTTCCTTTGGCCGCATGAGACCCTATTTTCCGGCCGCATGAACTCTAGCCCATAATGCCTTTTGGCTGATTCAGTCCCAAATTTGGTATTAATTAACATTGATTGTTATCTTGGCACTAATTCACATTGATTGTTATTAATAATTGATAATGCGTTCCTAGTTGGAACTAAGAGACTGGCTAGTCGTCTTATTGAATTGAATGAATGAGACACGTTCATATTAACTATGAACTATTATAATCGATTGGCCGATCCCGAACATTGGCATACAGGCACGTGCAGGCTTCAATTTATTTTTCTACAAAAGCAGCATGTGTACTTTATGGTCAAGGTATGGTTATTCCGTGGCTAGTTTTGATTGTTGCATTACGCTATGTAAAACCTACAACCTAACCGTACGGGTATCGTTGCAAAGTTGTGCATATCGTACCCCGTACGAAAGTACTCATTCTGAATGATCATGATCCACGGCATGGGATTTCACTTGACATAGAGGCTACTAAGTTAAATAAAATAATGATTGCATGGAGAGAATGGATTCTCAAGTTCTTACATGGCAGCCCTCTTTGGGACTATTAGTACCCGACAGGCCGGCTGGTTCCCACTGATACTGTAAATCTGTCATACGGGCAGGGAGCAGTATCTGCTTATATTATTTATTGTATATTGACGACGGACGTCCCGCCGGGACTCGTCAAATTCATGATTGGCGCAATTGATTGATTGGATAGACTAGCCTTGTATGCACATAGTAAGAACTGAGGAATCCCTATTGCATATTTCTAAGATAACTTGGAACTCACAGTAGCAAGTCGTAGGAGTTGAATGGCCATTTAAATTGATTTGTTTGTGTACTATACCTACTCTGTTGACTAACTGAGACGATCGAAATGTCAGGACATGACGGGTCAAATTCTGTCCTTGTTTGGTTGGGAAGTTGGTTCGAAGTGTCGTGATGTCATGTGAATTCCAGTAGCTAGCAGAGATCTATTTACCATATTTATTCTTATTACTGGTTCTAATTTCTCATGTCGTGCTACCCTGCGGTACTTGCTATTAGAGGTCTAACCTCTCTGGTTTTGCATGGCCAGATTTAGAGCCGGTCCCCGAGGACTCAGCTTACTTCCACCTCCAAGATGGTCAATACTAGAGGAACGATCGCAGGAGGACTCGAGTGGGTTCCTTACTTCACCGCTCGTTTTGTTACTTACTTTATACTTGGACGTTTGGCACCGACATGTTAGTCGGATTGTCTTATAATACTTTTACATAATTGTAACTAAGTCAGGCTGCAGCTGATAAACAATTGTGTATACTTTGCTACATCATCTGACTACGTTTTGCAAAGCCAGATATCAAGAACATTTTGACTGAGCGTTTGGGACGCCTTACTGCTTTATCTCACATGTTCTCTATTTATGTTTCTTGTTTGAATGATTGAGACAATAGATGTGAAGTGACCATAGCAAGACTTTCATGTAGTATGTACCTCCTCATCTTTTAGACAGCATTGATCATATTATACGGTATTCATCTACCCGTAACACGTAGCTGGCTGAGTCATTCCCCCGCTCTCCAGTATTCTGGTTTTGGGGCATGACAAGGTTTTAGTGGTGGCCCATGCAGGTCTGATTTCAGACTTGTGGGGTATTTTGATTTTTAGGATGTCTCAATCACACATGTTCCCCCTTGATCTCATGATTTGTTGTTCTCAACCCTAGCTTGACATTCCCGTATCCTTCGGCTTCATTGATCCTTTATGTCCGGTCGTTTGATTGCTCTCTTGTCCCTTTCCTTAGGGGCACCTCGTCTGCACCTGTCAGAACTGGACAGCAACAACAAGGGCAACATGGGCAACATGACCAGGTTGGTCAGCTACAAGGGCCAATACTACCTCAAGAGACTATCCAAGAAGAATTGATAGTGGAACCAGCAGCTGGACTGCAGTATCCGGAGGTTCCTACACCACCAATAGTTTCACCAACCCCTGTGGAAGTGGACGCACCGGCCCTTCTGGAAATCATAAGAGGAATGATGGCTACTCAGCAACATCAGATGTTAGCCCAGCAGCGCATGCACGCTCAGTTACAAGAGCAGAATGTACTACTCAACCAAGGATTGCAGACGGCTTTGGAAAGAGGGGCAAGGACAGATTCAGGAGCATCAACCAAATTTTGCAAGTACAACCCCTACCGTTTCGAGGGCACAGAAGATGCCATCTTAGCAGATGCCTGGCTTAAGGATGTTGAGGCTATTTTGACAGCAGCTAAAGTACCGGCAGAAGAACGTATGGATCAGGTGAAGTTGTTACTTCAGGATCTCGCACGTGATTGGTGGGAATCAGAGGAAGTAGGCTTCTAACGTCCTGTTGCTTGGGACAATTTTACTACAAGATTCAAGATGAAGTACTGTGGAGTTGTGGCGCAGTTTGAGCTATAACAGAAGTTTATCAGCCTCAAACAGGCTGGCAAGACAGTAGATGCTTATGCAGCGGAGTTCTGCAGATTAAGTAGGTTCGCCCAGGAGATGGTAGCAACTGAGAGCCAGAGGTCTATAAAATTTCAGCAAGGGTTTCATCTTGAGCTCTTGTAATTGATAAAGGGACACAATTATCAGACTTTCGACGAGGTATTGGCGGCAACCCGAAGGCATGAGATCACCATTCAGAGGATCACAGCAAGGACTGGAGGTCAGAAGAGATCCGACAGTCAGATTGAAGGAGGAGGGGGAGTAGCGCCCTGAACAACAGCACCGTCCCTTGGAATTCGCATTCACGATGTGGCAATACGAGGGCCAGCACCACCACCAAGGCAACAGCAACCAAGGAAGAACCAGCAACCCCCAGCGGGCTGTACTTATTGTGGAAAGGTAGGGCACACTAGAGATGTGTATCGGACATTGAACGGAAAGTGTTTGATATGTGGAAATCCAGATCATCCGGTTACCACCTGTCCTATGAATTCGAGGTCAGGAGGACCAGTACAACAATTTTCTGCTCTGCCAGCACCAGGGGCAGGCCAGTATCGAGGACTAGCGATGGCAGTGAGACTGTTGGCACAGCGCCAGTTCATGACACAGGCTCAGATGTTTCGGCAGTAAGGACCGCCGATGCAGCAACATAATAGACCACCCCAACATCACCAAGGCAGGGGCCAGCAGCAGCACCAGGCTAAGCCGCAACATGGGAACCAACAAGGAGGTCGAGGGCAGACATTCACTCTGTCCTTGGAAGAGGCATTGGCATCGGGAGATGTTGTGGCAGGTAACATTCTCGTCGCCTCATATCCCGCAGTAGCATTGTTTGATTCGGGAGCATCCCACTCATTTATATCTGCATAATTTGCGACACGACTAGAAATGGAGTTCGAGGCATTTCCAGGGAGGTTCAATATACTCACTGGCAATGGGCTCGTAGGAGTTAGTAGGATTATTCTAGCGTGTAGCGTTGTAGTTTACGGGCATTCCTTACCCGCCAGGTTGATAGAATTTCTTGTTGGAAATTTTGACGTTATCTTAGGCATGGACTGGCTGAAAGACAGTCATGCGACAATAGATTGTCGTAGAGGGAATGTATCTTTTGATATTCCAGGCATGAAGCGGTTCACCTTAGTCAGATCAGTGGCAACTCAACAAGAGCAGGGAGTAGTAACGGCAATGGAAGAAGTTCAAGTTCCGAAGGTAGTTGAAGAATTTCTAGACGTATTCCCCGAAGAACTTCCAGGTCTACCACCGGTTAGAGATATTGAGTTCAGTATAGAATTGGCACCTGGAACTAAACCAATATCAGATCGAGTTTATAGAATGGCAGATTCAGAACAGGCCAAGGTATATCAGCACATAGATGAACTGAAGGAGAAGAAGTCCATCCAAGCTAGCGTATCACCATGGGCAGCACCAGTAGTACTTGTGGGGAAGAAGGATGGGTCATCCAGATTGTGCATTGACTACAAAAAGCTTAACGTGGCAATAGTAAAGAACAAGTACCCACTACCTAGGATCGATGACTTATTTGATCAGTTGAGCAGAGCTAGAGTTTTCTCCAAGATAGATCTTCGATCAGGGTATCATCAAGTGAGGGTTCGGGAAGAGGATATTTCCAAGACATCATTCAGGTCGAAGTATGGGCATTATGAATTTTTGGTAATGCCGTTTGGTTTGACCAATGCTCCAGCAATATTTATGGATTTGATGAACCGCATCTTTATGCCATATTTAGATCAATTTGTCGTTGTGTTTCTTGACGACATCCTTGTATACTCTGCCAGTGAAGAGGAGCATGAAAACCACCTCAGGAAAGTGTTGTAGGTTCTGAGAGAGAACCAGTAGTATGCCAAGCTCAGCAAGTGTGAGTTCTGGACGGATCATGTAGCTGCCCTTCCCAGAAATTTAGAATATTTTCTATTATTAATTATTTTATTAGAATGGTGATTTTAGATTTTATAGATAATTATTTAGTTAATTTTACGGTAGATAATTTTAGCCATAGTGGATTTTTGGAGTACAAGACAACTAGGAATCGTGGCACGGATAGTGTAGTGACGTGCTTGGACTAGTGTTTTAGGCATGCCAAGGAAGGTCAAGCCATAGTGACGTCCTAACTAGGAAAATCAGACTAAGTTGCGACTTAACCTATAGAATGTTTAATTACTTATTAATTATATTATTGACTTGTAGGAAACCCGCTTGTGTCGATTTAGTCCAATTGGACCCGAACCAAATCCCAGCCTATGTAGGCATGCAGTGGAACCCGGGATGGCCATGTAGACATTTTATGTGGGTACAAATATTTTCTATTTATTTTTAGGACTTGGCAAATATCTTCTAAATGTATAATATTTCATTTGAAGGGTGATTTTAGAATAATTGTACGAAGTTCTGGGGCCAAATAAACGGTGTGTTTAATGCGTTCACCAAAATATATTATTGGTTTAATTACAGTGTTATTAGGTTTATTATTATTATTAATGTTAATATTGTGGTTATTAATAAATAAATTATTTAATATTAATAGTTAATAGTATTTTATTTTCTATCAAAGATATATATATATATATATATATATATATATATATATATATATATATATATATATATATATGTGTGTGTGTGTGTGTGTGTGTGTGTGTGTGTGTATGTATAAATGAATATATATTGTATAGGGGTGTTCGTGTATGGATATATATAAATATATATATTATAGATATATATATATATATATATATATATATATATATATATATATATATATATATATATATATATATATATATATATATATATATATATTTTTATATATATATATATATATATGTGTATGTGTATATATACATAGATATATAAATATATAAATATATTATACATGTGTATATACTACATATATATATACATATGTAGGTAGATGTATATTTATATGAATAAAAATATATATATGAATATATATATATATATATTATTTTGTGTGTGAATATATATATATATATATATATATATATATATATATATATATATATATATATATATATATATATATATATATATATATATATATATATATATGTACATAGTGATATGTATATATATATTAGTCTATAATAGTAATAAAGTGAAAACAATATGAAGCAAACCATCCCGAGCTAAAGCCCAAGCCCCCAGGCTAATCCCAAGCCCAGCCCAATATCAGCCAAGCACAGCTGAGCCCCATCCCGAGTAAAGTAAACCCCAGGCTAGGCCGACCCCTGTAGCGACATCCGCACATATAAGAACAGAGATTGAGAGAGAGGGATCGAGAGTTTCCATCAAAACCCTAACCCTGAACCAACGCCGCGACCTTGCCAGCCACCTGGGCGGCCACCCACGGCCGCGCGCCACCACGTGGAGTCGCTGGACGGCGGCTAAAGCTCACCCGCACACGGATATGCGCACAGCAGCAGCAACATTAGCAGTTGTGACGACGAACTTTGAGGTATGATCCCGCTCTCGATACTCCATTATTCTACGAACCAAAATTTTTAGGAGTAGCCTATATGACCCCCTATCAATCCCTCTAATTAGATTCGTTTGGTTTGCCTTAAATAAATTATGTAAATTCCCGAAACTTTGGGAAAAACCAGCGAATAACAGAATATTAAAACTGTTCTGGACCCCAATTTGGAAGGCAGATTTCTGCCAAACCGTAGCAATACATAGAAATCTAGTTGAATGAGTTTTTAGTCAACCCATACAGATTCGAAACCCTATTTACGAATTTTAATTTCATCGAGTATACATCAAGAAATACTGATTTGAAAATAAATAAAAACCCGTTTAAAACAGTTTAGAAAACTAGAAAAATCCTCCGACACTACATGCGTCCCGCCAATCCGGGCGACGTGGTCATGAACCGAAAGCATTGAAAGCTACGTAATGATTTCGTGGTCGTGTGGGCTTTGACGGAATTCAAATTGGTTGCGTGTGCGCGATGAATTTGATGCGTATCCGTCAAAATTCACCGTATCGGCCTCTGTACAAATTTCCCAATTAGTTTGTGCATGCTCGTCAGATCGAGACGAAACTTACGCCAGCAGGACCGTATCATTTTTTTGGTCCTGTATGCCAAGTTTGGTCCAATTCTGAGAGTTGAATCGGACGCCGTTTTGCTGGCCCCACGGTCCGACTCAACGAGCGATTTTGTGCACGGCCCGCCGAAATCCAACTTAGGACATACGGTTGGGTTCGTATCGAAAAATTGGATCCGTAGACATGTAGTTTGACGACTTTAGAGACCGTTGACTCTGACACGTTTTTCGGTGCAAAGCGGGTCCAACGGCAGACACCGTTTTGGCCCAAAATTACCGTTTTACCCCTGTGTCCAGAATTGGACTTAAGGACAGGCAATCCTAGCTAATCTGACTATTCTGAGAACATTGGTAATGTTTATTTCAGCTTTCGGGGACTGTTGTATGGGTTTTGACTATTGGGGCATATTGAGTGGTTCAGATTGTCGGTTTCACCCGTAGAGGACCACAGGCGAGTACAGTTTATTGTCTGCATTTCGATATTGATCTTTACTATACTTCATTGATTAGTCATTGGTTATGTAATTTTTATACTCTATTATAAATTGTTGAGTCGAAAATGAGAAGTACCAAGGATGTGTGATCCGACCGTAGACAGTGCTTACTTTCTGCAAGTAGACATCGTAGACAATGCTTATTTTTTGCAAGTAGACATCGTAGACAGTGCATATTTTTCTGCAAGTAGACATCGTAGACAGTGTTTATTTTTCATGTAAGTAGACATCGTAGACCGTGCGGTGTAGTGCCCAGACCGATCACATATCAAAGGTACTTCTAACAGTTGGGGAAAGTATTTTGTGTCTATTTATTTGCTATTAGTTTTTTGTATTTTTTGTTTATTTTTAAAACTCATGATTGATGTCTAACCTTTGTTTTATAGTCATTTTTTTTATTTGAAATTGCATTCAGTGAATTGTGCTCGTTCCATTCCTGACTGGAAACCAATATTTTTCTGGTTAGCCGTAGATTCACTTAGCATGGGAGATAGGGGTACTTGCAGAGAAAAGCCTAAAAACTAGCTAGATAGCGAAGTTGTAGTCATTCCAATATTTGTACAAGTTTATATTTTTCTGTAAATGTAAAACTTGTGATCATTGTAAATTAAATTAATTATGTGAATGAGCATTGTTTGTGATTTTGGATCTTCATAGCAGTGACAGCGTACTACCGCCGACACTGCGGTGTAGGCTGGCTTGGACATGTCTCGTATCCGTTTTAAAAAAAATGGGTGCGGGACGTGACATATTTTTGTGGTGGCCCATGCAGGTCTATTTTCGCAAATTATGCGAACTCATGATAGTACTTAAATTAGTCGTACTATTGCGAGCCTGCGACTAGGAAATGCTCATTCATGAATCTGGAATTATTTTTTTAAAAGAATGACTATGACTAGGAGTCCCTTATACAAATTACCGATGGGTAGCCTAGGCCATGCAATATAGAAGAGGAGTTATTAATTTTGGTAGTTTGTCAGATCCCCATAGGTACACTAATATCTCTTGATATGACGACGCAATCCAATGTGGATAGATTATTCACTTGGTGAGACATGGCTTCCCAGAATTAATGATCTAACCTTGATAACTTGTTCAATTCCTTCTCCTTGTCCCTTTAGATATCATCCTCATATCTAGTCCCGGTTGCCTATTTAGTTTCTATTTTGCCCAGGAATTATTATTTAATATAATTTTTGATTATGTTATCCATATACGGCCCTCGAGTTAGTTTTAGTTCAATATTTTTCCTTAATGTTGAATACACACGGAATATATATTAGAATGTTTGTATTTCTTTGTTTTCAGTTATTTTCTCCCAGTTTACCTTTTTATTCTAAGGATTATGACTGATAGATACTTACGCTTTATTTCATAGTCGACTTGTTTGAATCTCTAGAAACTCAGGGATTTTTTTTACAGATATAGTTAAAGGAATGTTAGTTAACTCATAATGGCAGGACAGCAGCGCACTGTCGCCATTTAACTGAATTTTGGAAACTATGGATACACTGCAGCCAGCAGCGCACTGGCGAGACACAACATCTAGAGATGAAATTAGTTTAAGAAAATATAAGTGATGGAATATTGCCAAAACTATGGCTATTGGTCCTCTCTTGATCGTAGATACCCTTGAGCCAATATTGGATAGAGTTAAGAAGTGTTCGATTTTGTATCATGTTGAGTTACGAAACCAAGGGTGTACCACAGCCAGAGTATACGGGCATGGCGTAATCCGCGATGAAATGACTTCAAACATGATTACAAGTTTTGGATACCATAGAGGATAGGACAATGCTATGCATGTCCTATAAGATCCAAAGCCGATATTAGTGGAAGTTTTGTAAGTTGGGTAGCATGTCTCCCGACCTAGCATTCTGTAGTCCTGTGACTCATTGACGAGGAAATTGATTGACACTAATGGGTTTACCTAGAATACAGAAGTTAGAGGTCATAACCCATTAGTCGACCAAGTCTTTGTGGATAAGAAGATAGTAGGAAGACTGTATAAGCAAGAACACCTGGTAGAATTTAATTCTCTCAAAACTCGAACTACTCGTATCTCTTTTCAAAAATCTCGCATACTTGTATTTTGACTACCTTAACCAATGCTGCTATTACAGCCTAGTTTTGCAAGCTCACTCTGTTCTCGAGCTTGATTCAAGACATATGTTTAGTGGGGACGCCTACTAACATATTGTCTAATCAGAATCGATGTATTACGGTCTGATTAACCGTAGTGCACTTGGTTCGCTCTCTCTTTGATTAACCTACGTGGATTGAGATATCAAGGTATCTATGATCTCATCAGCGACTGCATCGACAATTTCTCTTGAATTATATGTTCGCCCTTGAATCACGAAATTGTATTCAGTAACATTTCCCTTGAATTCTTTATTGTTTTTGTCTTTCACCGATTTGGAAAGACGAAAGCTCCTGATGGTAGAAAGATACAGAGTATTCCCATGGCTATGACAATGGTAAGCACAAGTGTAGCTACCATCGGCCAGTCATGTGATTGAGTTACTCATTCTTCCATCGACCCTCAAACTACTATTGAGACTTTCGAGCCATCTGAATTTGAGAATGATTAGGGTTTTACCCTTAGTCAGAACGCCAACCTAGGGGACTATCTATTCTCAAGAAACCAAATATTGCGAGTCTCTAATTATTTGCTGGAAGCTTGCCTTAACTAGCAACCCTTAAGCCTTGAACCAACCCTTCCTCGACCGAAGCCCACAGTTAGACATGAGATGAGTGGACAATTGGGTAATCATTTACCGTGACACTCATCCCGAGATTGGTTTCCAACAAATATTACTCTAGTTATGTAAATTTTATTATTAAGACCTAACTAGTATTGGAACACCACCGTCACTAGTTTAGCCAATACCATAGCTTAAATGTCCTATCATATTATGATCTACCAGTGGTCAACAGCAATACATGATCACTACAGCTCTTGTGACAATAGTCTGGCAGGCTTGAACCGTATAGAGATTCATGACTCAGTTGTTAGAAATCTTTTCAAATGATGTGCCTTAGAGTTGGTTACCCCGTCGATAACTCTTGAATACTGGAGACGAGTAGGTCATTCTATTTTGTCAACCAGGTGTCATTGTACACACTCGTTTTCCATTTATTGAGGAATGATCCTTGACTTGACTTATATATACCGTATTCCGTTACGCCGTACCTTATTATTTATTACCAAGAGTCGAGGTACGATACCGAACTTTAAAAATTCTTCTGACCTCATTATTCCTAAGACCATGACTTAGCTTCTAAGGTGGGTAGACTGTAAGCTTCCTAAAGTTTGGAATAAACAAGGATTACCTAGTGATTAAAATAATTTCCATTAGGATGACAATTAGTGCCCCATGGACTCCCACTTTCCATTTAGATCATTTTGTGTCCCCGGCCGTGTCATTAATATTCGGAACTCGAGACCAGCTGTTACTTTCTAACAAATTTTATATGTAAGATCTAGACGAGTCCACCTTCATCTAGGTATATCATATCCCACTCAAACACGTCCCCTTGTACTCTATTTTTATGGTACGAGTTTCAGGTCAAAAGGACTAGCTATAACCCTTACCATAATACCCGTAACTTCTCGACTACAATTAGAGACTCAACCTCGACTCAATTCATCCGACCTAATATATGGTTGTGGTCGACTCAAGGCCTACTACGCATATGTCACTAATGTGCCACTCAATTGTGTCTTCTCGTGCCACTTAAACACAAAAGTCACTGAAGACGCATTTTTGGGCTTTAGAGACCTAGTTAACCATTCCGACTGCCCAACTAGTTCAACCACTTGGGTTGAAATCTATGCTAGGTTACCCTAGCCTAGTAGAAATAGTTATCATTGGGATATTGTCCAGGCAATATAGATTAAAGTCCTAGGTTCATCCAACCAGCGATTGATGTCCAATCAGAAAATCCATTTAGACCCAGTAAAACCCATCCATACATACCACCTTTTGGACTATAAAATCGAACTATTTGAAATAGGTCCCTACACCTATTAGGTAGTCTCCATCTCTTAGAATGCGATGTCATTCGTAATCTTTATTCCATCTACCTGAAAGTCGAGGTACAGTCTTGTATTGCATTTATATTCCTGGCTCGTGTGTTTAAATAACCACGAGAAATATCACAATCTTGACTCCTCAAATTCCGTTCTATTATGGAACCTTGTTTAGATAAATTTCGAGAATGGAACTTCTATATTGTAAGGAGTGCAAGCCCTTTGAGAAACGAAGGGTCCTTCGAGTTAGCAAGTGATTGGACTAGAGTAGCCTAATCTAGCAAATAAGGAAATGGTTCATGAATTTTCTTTCTAGCTGTATCATTTGGATACCGCTACTGCTCTTAAAACTACATTTTTACTCTCGATTGTTCTTCCTTATCTTCATGTCCTTCCTATTTCGGAGCGACGATGGTCATACTTATTAGAATTTACCAATATTTTAGCTACGTGTGTAAAATTGTTGCTGGTTAAATTTTGGATTGTTTGATAGATAAGAGAGGATTATAGATGTCATATACCGTAGATATCTATTGGTAGATATTTTTGCAATTAGTTGGAGGATTATAATATTTTAGTGACATGAGATTTGAGGGAGTAGTGTGACCAAAGGTGGGTAGAAGTTCTCGAACTTTCGTAATTACAAAATGGCTAGAAGGAGGATACAACTATTTTCGAGGAAATTAAGGTAATTGTATATTTTCTTTGAATTGTAAGGAGTAGTTATGAATTAGAATTTCGAGGACGAAATTATTTTTAAGGTGGATAGATTTGTAGCTGCCCTTCCCAGAAATTTGGAATATTTTCTATTATTAATTATTTTATTAGAATGGTGATTTTAGATTTTATAGATAATTATTTAGTTAATTTTACGGTAGATAATTTTAGCCATAGTGGAGTTTTGGAGTACAAGACAACTAGGAATCGTGGCACGGATAGTGTAGTGACGTGCTTGGACTAGTGTTTTAGCCATGCCAAGGAAGGTCAAGCCATAGTGACGTCCTAACTAGGAAAATCAGACTAAGTTACAACTTAACCTATAGAACGTTTAATTACTTATTAATTATATTATTGACTTGTAGGAAACCCGCTTGTGTCGATTTAGTCCAACTGGACCCGAACCAAATTTCAGCCTATGTAGGCATGCAGTGGAACCCGGGACGTCCATGTAGACATTTTATGTGGGTACAAATATTTTCTATTTATTTTTAGGACTTGGCAAATACCTTCTAAATATATAATAGTTCATTTGAAGGGTGATTTTAGAATAATTGTACGAAGTTCTGGGGCCAAATAGACGGTGTGTTTAATGAGTTCACCGAAATATATTATTGGTTTAATTACAGTGTTATTAGGTTTATTATTATTATTAATGTTAATATTGTGGTTATTAATAAATAAATTATTTAATATTAATAGTTAATAGTATTTTATTTTCTATCAAAGATATATATATATATATATATATATATATATATATATATATATATATATATATATATATATATATATATATATAATATGTGTGTGTATGTATAAATAAATATATATTGTATAGGGGTGTTCGTGTATGGATATATATAAATATATATATTATAGATATATATGTGTATGTGTATATATACATAGATATATAAATATATTATACATGTGTATATACTACATATATATATATACATATGTGGGTAGATGTATATTTATATGAATAAAAATATATATATGAATATATATATTTTTGTGTGTGAATATATATATATATATATATATATATATATATATATATATATATATATATATATATATATATATATATATATATAATATATATATATATATATATATATATATATATATATATATATATATATATATGTACATAGTGATATGTATATATATATATTAGTCTATAATAGTAATAACGTGAAAACAATATGAAGCAAACCATCCCGAGCTAAAGCCCAAGCCCCAGGCTATATATATATATATATATATATATATATATATATATATATATATATATATATATATATATATATATATATATATATATATATATTATTTTGTGTGTGAATATATATATAAAATATATATATATATATATATATATATATATATATATATATATATATATATATATATATATATATGTACATAGTGATATGTATATATATATATTAGTCTATAATAGTAATAAAGTGAAAACAATATGAAGCAAACCATCCCGAGCTAAAGCCCAAGCCCCAGGCTAATCCCGAGCCTAGCCCAATATCAGCCCAGCACAGCTGAGCCCCATCCCGAGTAAAGTAAACCCCAGGCTAGGCCGACCCCTGTAGCGACATCCGCACATATAAGAACAGAGATTGAGAGAGAGGGATCGAGAGTTTCCATCAAAACCCTAACCCTGAACCAACGCCACGACCTTGCCAGCCACCCACGGCCGCGCGCCGTCGCGTGGAGTCGCCGGACGGTGACTAAAGCTCACCCGCATGCGGATATGCGCACAGCAGCAGCAGCATTAGCAGTTGTGACGACGAACTTTGAGGTATGATCCCGCTATCGATACTCCATTATTCTATGAACCGAAAATTTCTAGGAGTAGCCTATATGACCCCCTATCAATCCCTCTAATTAGATTCGTTTGGTTTGCCTTAAATAAATTATGTAAATTCCAAAAACTTTGGGAAAAACCAGCGAATAACAGAGTATTAAAACTGTTCTGGACCCCAATTTGGAAGGCGGATATCTGCCAAACCATAGCAATACTTAGAAATCTAGTTGAATAAGTTTTTAGTCAACCCATACAGATTCAAAATGCTATTTATGGATTTTAATTTCATCGAGTATACATCAAGAAATATCGATTTGAAAATCAATAAAAACCCGTTTAAAACAGTTTAGAAAACTAGAAAAATCCTCCGACACTACGTGCGTTCCGCCAATCCAGGCGACGTGGTCGCGAACCGAAAGCTGCGTAATGGTTTCGTGGTCGTGTGGGCTTTGACGGAATTCAAATTGGTTGCGTGTGCGCGACGAATTTGATACGTATCCGTTGAAATTCACCGTATCGGCCTCTATGCAAATTTCCCAATTAGTTTGTGCACGCTCGTCAGATCGAGACGAAACTTACGCCAGCAGGACCGTATCGTTTTTCTGGTCCTGTATGCCAAGTTTGGTCCAATTCTGAGACAGTTGAATCGAATGCTGTTTTGCGGGCCCCACGGTCCGACTCAACGAGCGATTTTGTGCACGGCCAGCCGAAATCCAACTTAGGACATATGGTTGGGTTCGTATCAAAAAACTGAATCCATAGATATGTAGTTTGACGACTTTAGAGACCGTTGACTCTGGCACATTTTTTGGTACAAAGCGGGTCCAACAGCGGATACCGTTTTGGCCCAAAATTACCGTTTTGCCCCTGTGTCCAGAATTGGACTTAAGGACAGGCAATCCTAGCTAATTTGACTATTCTGAGAACATTGGTAATATTTATTTCAGCTTTCAGGGACTGTTGTACGGGTTTTGACTATTGGGGTACATTGAGTGGTTCAGATTGTCGGTTTCACCAGCAGAGGACCACAGGCGAGTACAGTTTATTGTCTGCATTTCGATATTGATCTTTACTATACTTTATTGATTAGTCATTGGTTATGTAATTTTTATACTCTATTATAAATTGTTGAGTCAGGAATGAGAAGTACCAAGGATATGTGATCCGACCGTAGACAGTGCTTATTTTCTGCAAGTAGACATCGTAGACAGTGCTTATTTTCTGCAAGTAGACATCGTAGACAGTGCTTATTTTCTGCAAATAGACATCGTAGATAGTGCTTATTTTTTTGCAAGTAGACATCGTAGACAGTGCTTATTTTTCATGCAAGTAGACATCGTAGACCGTACGGTGTAGTGTCCCAGACCGATCACATATCAAAGGTACTTCTAACAGTTGGGGAAAGTATTTTATGTCTATTTATTTGCTATTAGTTTTTTGTATTTCCTGTTTATTTTCAAAACTCATGATTGATGTCTAACCTTTGTTTTATAGTCATTTTTTAATTTGAAATTGCATTCAGTGAATTGTGCTCGTTCCATTCCTGACTGGAAACCAATATTTTTCAGGTTAGCCGTGGATTCACTTAGCATGGGAGATACAGGGGTACTTGCAGAGAAAAGCCTAAAAACTAGCTAGATAGCGAAGTTGTAGTTATTCCAATATTTGTACAAGTTTATATTTTTCTGCAAATGTAAAACTTGTGATCATTGTAAATTAAATTAATTATGTGAATGAGCATTGTTTGTGATTTTGGATCTTCATGGCCGTGACAGCATACTACCGTCGATATTGCGGCATAGGCTGGCTTAGACACGTCTCGTATCCGTTTAAAAAAACAGGTACGGGTCGTGACATATCATATTTCATTTTGGGTCACATCATATCAGGAGCCGGAGTAGCAGTGTATCCCAAGAAGGTAGAAGCAGTAGAGAGTTGGCCAGTACCCAAGATCGTAGCAGATGTGCGGAGTTTCTTGGGATTGGCAGGATATTACAGAAAGTTCGTATCAGACTTTGCAAGACTTTCAGCACCCATGACCCGCTTGACACGGAAGGATGTACCATTTGTCTGGTCGACAGAATGCCAGGCATCATTTGAGAATCTGAAGCAGAAGTTGATATCAGCGCCTATTCTTACATTGCCAATTAGATCGAGGGATTTTACAGTATATTGTGACGCATCAGGTAAAGGACTTGGATGCGTCCTCATGCAACATGGAAAGGTGATAGCGTATGCATCTAGGCAACTTCGAGACCACGAGAAGAATTATCCAACTCATGACTTGGAGTTGGAAGCAGTAGTATTTGCTTTGAAGCTATTGAGGCATTACTTATATGGTGATCGAGTGGACATGTACACGGACCACAAGAGTCTGAAGTACATCTTTACTCAGAAGGAACTGAACATGAGACAGAGAAGATGGTTGGAGTTGATCAAGGATTACGACGTGGAGCTTCAGTATCATCTAGGCAAGGCTAATGTGGTAGCAGATGCTCTTAGCAGGAGAGGCGGTGCATTTATGTTGACAACGCAAAAGCATATTTTAGAAGACCTTCAGGAGATGGGCATCGAAGTTGTACTTCCGAGTGACGTAGGAATTCTAGCAAGTCTACAAGTTCAATCTGACTTGATAGACATGATCAAGGCAGCTCAGGCACAGGACCCAAGGATTCAGAAGCTTAGGACAGAATGTGAGTCAGGACTCAGAAAGGAGATAAGAATTCATGAAGATGGTACACTTAGGTTTGGATTACGTCTATATGTGCCTAGTGGAGATATCAGACAGGAGGTTATGACAGAAGCTCACAGTTCTCAGTATTTTATACACCTTGGAGGGACCAAGAAGTACCAGAATATCAAGCAACACTTTTGGTGGAACGGAATGAAGAGAAAGATAGCTAGATTCGTTTTTCGTTGCTTGGTATGTCAGCAAGTTAAGACAGAACAGCAGATGCTAGCCGGATTATTGCAACCGCTTCCTATCCCAGAATGGAAGTGAGAACACATAACCATGGACTTTGTGACCGGTTTACCAAGATCAACAAGTGGTAAAGATGCTATTTGGGTGATAGTAGATCGGCTTACAAAGGTGGCACATTTTCTTCCTTTCAGAGAAGAGCAATCTACTGAAAAGTTGGCAGAATTGTATATGCAACAAATAGTCAGGCAGCATGGAGTCCCTGTCATTATTGTGTCAGACAGAGATACCCGCTTTACATCATATTTCTGGAAAAGCTTACATCATAGTCTGGGTACCAAATTAAGATTTAGTACGGCTTACCATCCACATACAGACGGGCAATCAGAAAGAATAATTCAGACTTGAAAGATATGTTGCGAGCCTGCACCCTAGATTTTAGAGGATCTTGGGAGAGCCACCAGCACTTAGTCGAGTTCTCATACAACAACAGTTATCAAGCCAGTATCCAGATGGCGCCATTTGAAGCACAATATGGTAATAAGTGTAGGTCGCCACTAGCATGAGATGATATCGGGGAGAGGAAGATGTTAGGTCGAGAAATGATTGTCCAAACAGTTGAAGTGGTCAAGGGAATTAGAGAGCAACTTTGAGTTGCGCAGGATCGGCATCGTCATTGGGCGGACCAGCATCGTAGGCCGCTAGAGTTTTCTGTTGGGGACCACGTATTCATGCGGATCTCACCTACTCGTGGGGTCATTAGATTTGGCGTTTGCGGGAAGTTGAGTCCGCGGTACGTGGGCCCATTTGTTATCCTTGATAGGATAGGCGATGTTGCTTATCGTTTATCCCTTCCACCTTCGTTACGAGAGGTGCATGATGTGTTCCATGTATCTCAGTTGCGTAAGTATGTATCGGATCTAAGCCATATCCTTGATCATTCTGAGCTAGTTGTTGGTACCACCCTGTCTTACGAGGAACAGCCTGTGTCCATTTTGGACCGAAGAGAGAAGATACTCAAGAACTGAACAATTAGCCTTGTCCGAGTTGCTTGGGGTCATCACTCTTTAGGGGAGTCAACGTGGAAACGTGAGGATCATATCCGATCACGGTATCCGTACCTGTTTGACTCACAAGGTATATCTCTTTCTGTATACCTTGATTGTCTTAACTCTTCATGCTTGTCACCTTATGAGTAGAATTGCTTGATGTCGTAGATAGTTAAACATAGATATGTTACTTGCTATTGACATTGTAAAATGATTGCTTGGTCAAATTTCTTGAACTTAGATTAGTTTAGCTCCGATGTTTCTATTTTGCTTGGATTAGAAATTTCGAGGACGGAATTTTTTCTAAGGAGGGTAGAGATGTCACTTTTCATCCCCAGAATACGCATTTTAAATACGTGTACTGCTTGAATGTATTTATTTAAAAAAATTCATGTATTGTTCTGTATTTAAATTCCTTTAATTCACGCTAATTATTTTTCTGTATTTTACTTTCTGTTTTTACCTTGCTTTTGGGTTCGGCCTGAGTTGGTTTATTTTTCGGCCTTGGATGGTTCAACATGAACCCACCTACCACCACCCCCATTTAAAGCCTCAAACCCTTTCTCTCTTTTCATTTACTCCTTCTCCATTACTCTTCTTCTTCAACCTCTAAAACTCTCCCCACCTACCCAGCCGCATTGGCAAGTGCCAACTTGCTTTATGATGGAACCCCAGTATTATTGTTCCATCATCTTCCTTGCTTGATCTTAAGTCTCTTTAGTATTTAGTATTTACAATTTTCATGGCTTATTTTATGTAGATCTAAGTTAATATATTTTCGGATTTCTAAGGTTTTGATCTAGCTAACTTTGTTATTTCCAAGTTTTGATGATTCCACGTTGTAGAGAATTTCGTCCTACCCTATTTTGACCTATGGAAGTCCAGATTTGGGCTTAGAAATAAAGGATTTAGAGAGCTTGGAAACAAAGGCTTCCATGGTTCTGTTCTTGGAAGTGGAGAAGAAGAACAGTACTTGCCCACATGAGTTTTCATGCGGCAAGTCTCTCTTGGCCGCATGAGCAGTGCTGTTATTTTCAGCCGCATGGGCTTGGTCGGCTGCTTGCCGCATAAGGATCAGTTTTCGAGCCGCATGGAGCTCTTGCCGCATGAGACTCTTCTTTTTTAGCCGCATAAGCTCACGCGATTCTCAGCCGCATGAGCTTCTGACATCCTGGCCGCATAAGGACCCGAGTCCTATCTGACCGCATATGACTTAACTTTAGCCGCATGAACTTTGAACTGTTTCAGCCGTATGAAATTCTTCTTTCTCAGCCACATAAGCGCATGTTGCTCTTGCCGCATGAGACCCGACTATTACCCAGCCGCATAAGGACCAGTTCCTTTGGGCCGCATGAAACTCGAGCCGCCTAGGCCCAGTCTCCCCCTGGCCGCATGACATTGAGCCGCATACCGCATCACCCGGGTTCATTTAGCCGCATAAGCCCTTATGCTTCCTGGCCGTATAAGCTCATGTTTTTCCTGACCATATGTGCCCTTATAGTTCCCTGGCCGCATAAACCATTTGGTTCTTAGCCGCATGAGTTATTATTTTCAGCCGCATGAGTTTATTATTTTCAGCCGCATGAGCTATATTTCTTTGGTCGCATGAGACCCTATTTTCCGGCCGTATGAACTCTAGCCCATAATGCCTTTTGGATGATTCAGTCCCAAATTTGGTATTAATTAACATTGATTGTTATCTTGGCATTAATTAACATTAATTGTTATTAATAATTGATCATGCGTTCCTAGTTGGAACTAAGAGACTGGCTAGTCGTCTTATTGAATTGAATGAATGAGACACGTTCATATTAACTATGAACTATTATAATCGATTGGCCGATCCCGAATATTGGCATACAGGCACGTGCAGGCTTCAATTTATTTTTCTATAAAAGTAGCATGTGTACTTTATGGTCAAGGCATGGTTATTCCGTGGCTAGTTTTGATTGTTGTATTACGCTATGTAAAACCTACAACCTAACCGTACGGGTATCGTTGTAGAGTTGTGCATATCGTACCCCGTACGAAAGTACTCATTCTGAATGACCATGATCCACGGCATGGGATTTTACTTGACATAGAGGCTACTAAGTTAAATAAAATAATGATTGCATGGAGAGAATTGATTCCCGAGTTCTTACATGGCAACCCTCTTTGGGACTATTAGTGCCCGACAGGCCGGCTGGTTCCCACAGATACTGCAAATCTGTCACACGAGAAGGGAGCAGTATCTGCTTATATTATTTATTGTATATTAATGACGGGCGTCCCGCTGGGACTCGTCAAATTCATGATTGGCGCAATTGATTGATTGGATAGACTAGCCTTGTTTGCACATAGTAAGAACTGAGGAATCCCTATTGCATATTTCCAAGGTAACTTGGAACTCACAGTAGCAAGCCGTAGTAGTTGAATGGCCGTTTAAATTAATTTGTTTGTGTACTGTACCTACTCTGTTGACTAACTGAGACGATCGAAATGTCAGGACATGACGAGTCAACTTCTGTCCTTGTTTGGTTGGAAAGTTGGTTCGAAGTGTCGTGATGTCATGTGAATCCCAGTAGCTAGCAGAGATCTATTTACCATATTTATTCTTATTACTAGTTCTAATTTCTCATATCGTGCTCCCTTGCGGTACTTGCTATTAGAGGTCTAACCTCTCTGGTTTTGCATGGTCAGATTTAGTGCCGGTCCCCGAGGACTCAGCTTACTTCCACCTCCAAGATGGTCAATACTAGAGGAATGATCGCAGGAGGACTCGAGTGGGTTCCTTACTTCACCGCTCGTTTTGTTACTTACTTTATACTTGGCCATTTGGCACCGACATGTTAGTCGGATTGTCTTACAATTACTTTTACATAATTGTAACTAAGTCAGGCTGCAGCTGATAAACAATTGTGTATACTTGCTACATCATCTGGCTGCGTTTTGCAAAGCCAGATATCAAGAACATTTTGACTGAGCGTTTGGGACGCCTTACTGCTTTATCTCACATGTTCTCTATTTCTGTTTCTTGTTTGAATGATTGAGACAATAGATGCGAAGTGACCATAGCGAGACTTTCATGTAGTATGCACCCCCTCGTCTTTTAGACAGTATTGATCGTATTATACGGTATTCATCTACCCGTAATATGTAGCTGGCTGAGTCATTCCTCCGCTCTCCAGTATTCTGGTTTTGGGGCGTGACAGTTACTACTTGTATCATAGCTATACCCTCACCTCACGATGGGTATAGCCTGATCTATGCTACTACTTGTTCCATAGCTTGCCATCCCGGCCGGGCCGAGTCCACGTACTTGTAGCCGGTCGGCTGGAAGCCTGATCTTGACCCTTACCGATCACATTATGCTATAATATTTGAGCCATATTTTACATTTATTACATCAGTTACATATTACAGTTCAGCTTACTTTCCCTGCATGATTCACCTTGACATAATTTCCAGTTTATATATCATGTTTTACTTACAGTCTTGATATATCATCTTGTATTCCATTATAATTGTCTCTTACAACATTTGTCAATACTATAAAACTGTTGTTAGTTTATGTACTCGTTCCCATCCTGACTGGATACGTTGATAATATTTTAGGAGTTGTTATGCCATTATTGGACTTCATGATGTTGCTAGCTGAGGTGGATCTCACTATTCTCCTATGTGATTTGCCTGGTAGTGATCCTTAGTTTGTCTTGTTTTTCCTTCTTTATTTTTCTGTCTTATGATTCCTTCTAGTAGTTTCTAATTTGTTCTTGTGCCTTTGTTATCTTTTCGGTCTTATCTTCTTTAGATGTTGGGTTGTGATTGAGTACATTTGTAGTTCATGGACCTTCTAGATGTAGTGTATATTTATTGGGTACTAGACAGCGTTCTACGTCGATACTGCGGCGTAGGCTGGGCGTGGCCCACGTATTTGTATCCGTATATCCGGGTGCGGGTCGTGACAAAGAGTTTTCGTTCTTCTTTCAAAACGATGCTAACTCTTATGGAAAAGAAGAAGAATATCTTCTCTCCACAATTGATCTAATCGCCGAAAAACTTTAAATCTCTCCAGGATGATGATGATGATGATGATGATGATGATGATGATGATGATGACGATGAGCGATGATCGGAGTTTGACTGAAGAAAAGCACAGTGAACTACGAACGATCTTTGCGATCTCTGCTGAAGATGAGAGCAATGAAATTCAGATATCTCGTGAAGAAGAAGACGAAAATCGCAATCCAAATCTGAGTTTGTACGAAGGGTAGTTATGATATTATAAAAATGATAATTTTGTAAATACAGAGCATCTGAAGGAAATCTTGTAATATTTAACGTGAAAATATATAATTCTGGGCATTTCAAAAAAAACCATCCAACGGGTGGATTTTTCATACAAATCAATCCCGAAATTGGGTTTCTTAGCAATTTTCAGCAAAAAATAATATTCGTCTCCCAAATTTTTTGGTGACATCTCCCATTATGTGATACTAGTAATGTGCACGTGCAAATGCACCTAAAAAAATTAAATATAATTTATTATAAAAAATTATCAACTTAGGATTTGAACTCAAGCAACTAAGAAAAGTACTTCCTACCTTAACTACTTGAGTTTGACTATTTAGTTATAAATATATCATATTAGATAGTTAAATACTTAATTAGATTTTTTAAAAAATAATTAGTGAATATTAGGTAGTTATTTAGTTATTTATTATAACTTTTAAATTATTTAAATGGATGATGATATACACGGTTTAGACGGCTCAATCTTGAGCCATTTTGAAACCCCTTTATATTAGTAAAGATATGACTTAACTACTGACATGACAACTGATATGACAAAATTTAACGTTAAGATTAATATTAATATTAATAATAAAAATTAACACTAAGGGCCCGTTTCGTAAATTATATTTAGAGCTATATTTTAGGAATTTATGGATTTAGAGCCAAATCTATGGAATCCTATGTTTGGTTGGATATGAATTTGGATATGGAAAGTACGACCAACAAATTGGGAAGAAATAAAGTTGGATTTGGGAGAAAAGAGTTAGTTATTTTTTAATAATTTCGTTGTTCTAATAAATATTTAGTTAATACTAACTAATAATTAATTAATTAATTACAATAATTAAATAATAATTAATTATTTTTATATATTAATTTTTTATAATTATTATTTAAAATATTTAATTTATATTTAATTAAAAATTAACTAGTATTTAAATAAAAATTACTTATTATTATTTTAAAAGTTAATTTTGGAAACTAATAGTTAATATTTTTAAAAAAGAATTAATTAATAGTTAGTTATCATAATTATAATCTAAATTAATAATTTATTAATTATTAATTTTATTATTTAATATTTTATAATAATCTTAGTTAATAATTTATAAATTTATTAATCATAATTATAATCATAATTATAATTATTTATTAATCATAACTATAATATTAATAAATAATTTATTAATTATTATCCGATTATAATCATAATTAATAATTTATTAGTCATATTACAATCTTAATTAATAATTTGTTAATTACTATTTTATTATAATCTTAATTAATAATATTTTAATCACAATTATAATCATAGTTAGTAATTTATAATTTAACAATTTAATAATTAACATATTATTATAATTTTATTTAATAATTTATTAATAATTATTATAGTCCTAATTAATAATCTATTAATCATAACTATTATCATAATTATAATAATTATCTAACTATTAATTCTAACTATAATGATAAATATAATATTTGATTTATTATTTTATTAATTAATTTCTTGTTATAATCATAATTATTAACTTAATAATCATAATTATACTTATTAAATTAGTTAGTAACATTTTATTATAATCTTAATTAATTATAAGGCTAAATTACAGCCTGATACTCTCAATTATTCGAGCTTTTCAACTTAATACCCTAAACTTTGATAGGTACTAACTTAATACCTTCTCTCAACTAATATTTTCAACTTGGTACCCTCCGTCACACTGACGATTAGTTTTAACGTTAAAAATAAATCCTAAACTACTCGCCGCGCGCCACCCCTTCTCCTCTACCGTTTCGCGGAACCCCTCCTCCTCTCCCGCCGCGCGCCACCCCTCCTCCTCCCCCGCCGCGCGCAGCCCCCCCTCCACCCCTCCCCTTACGCACATCCTCCCCCTCCCCCGTCACACGCAGCCCCCTCCGACGTGCGCAGCATGTCCCGCGCACCCTGCCGGCTGCCGCTGCTGCGGCGGTTACTGTTGCTGCGGCAGCTACTGCTGCGATGGTGGCTGCTCACAGCTGTGCAGTCCTCCCTCCGGCTGTCGGCGCCGGAGGGGGGCTACTAGCGGGAGGGAGAATTTGGGAAGGGTATTTTTGTCATTTGCTAACTCGGTTAACACCGTTTGAAGAGAGGGTATCATGTTGATGCCTATCAAAGTTTAGGAGATCAACTTGAAAAACTCGAATAGTTGAGAGTATCAAGGTATAATTTAGCATAATTATAATCTTAATTAATTAATATTTTATTATAATTCAATAGCAAATTTTATTTTATTTTTAATCCAAAAAATGGATTTAGATTTCAACCAAATCCAATGGACAAACCAAACAATGGATTTGGTAAATAGGATTTGAAAATTCAAAATTTGCATTTGGATTTCTAAATCCAAATTCCATTTACCAAACAAGCTTTTAAGGTCTTTTAGTTTTAGGGTCCTTTATACTATTAGAACTTTATGTTTAGGTCTCCATATTTGTGCAGGTGGGTGTATGGGTCTCGTCTTGACGGTTGATTTGAGCTGACTGTTAGATCTTGTTCAGGTTTCCATAATATTCTAAATTCGAGTTTAAATGTTTATTTTGAACGATCTTTCCGACGATATAGAGAACTAAACCCAAAATTTGAATATTATATGAGACTCTAAAAGTAAATAACCCAACCATTTATTCAGCTAAAATGTAAAAAAAATATCTAGGCATACATCAAGATGATCATGACCAGATGTGTGTACAAACTCTAGTAGCACTGGCCAGTTACGCATAGAGCAGATCACCATTGCTTATTTGGAGATCATCTTCTCATTCCTTCGTCGTCTTTCTGAAGACAACAACTTTGCGAATCGAGCGAGTGCTTCTTCGTTAGTTCCCTCTCCGTCAATGGGCTCGTACGTGCCCGTCTCCATGTTCACTCTCGACACCGGCTTCTTCAGCAGGTTCTCACCAACCTGTGCCAACTTCAACAAGTTTGCACTTGTAGACACATCTGTTGGGAAAGAAACGCGGAAACCTTTCCCCAAACCGGAGAGTACCTGCGAGAGGACCGAGCAATACAACGCACGAACCCAAAAACGACCACACAAAAACAATCACGCAGACACAGAGAATTTTTGACGTGGAAAACCCTTGCGGGAAAAACCACGGGACGATCGGAGTCCAACCCTGAGAAGCCTCCACTAATGGAATAGAAGAATTACACCGTCTACAAACTCCTCCGATCCAAATCGGATCCCCACAACACTCAGAGAAAAGAACAACGAACAACGATTACAAGGCTACGAAGAACGAGAACGACGAGTAGAGATTACCCGAACACGATCTCCTCCGAATATCAACCTTCAATCCTCCGCCTTCTTCTCCGAAGTTGCAATGGCACTCTTGCCTCCTTTCTCTCTCAAAGTTGGATAGCCTCCAAAAGTTACCAATGTGCGCTATGGGATTAGGGTTGAGATATCTCAACTTAATACCCTAATCCCGCAACAAACCTGGACCGTCGGATTAGATCCAATGATGAAAACTCATCCAGAAATCTGCTTCAGCCCCCCGACACACAGAGTTCGGCCAGAACTCTGTGTGGGGCAACCAGCACTGGGTGGCCAAACCCTGGAACGGCCAGACCGAGTTCGGCCAGAACTCGGCCTGGGACCGAGTTCGGCCCGAACTCGGCAGACTTGGTCCAGAACCCCCTTTGGGGCAGCAGCAGCAGTAACAACTACTCCCGAGCTTCTCCGACATCGGACGGCGCTCGTCGCACTCCGGGATCTTCTCCACATAGGTTGGGAACCCCACCCACTCCAACAAATCTCCCCCTTCACAACTATGGGGAGGACGTCGTCATCCCGACGATCTGCCTGCAGTACTCAAACTTCCCCCTTGGTAGAATCTTCGTGAACATATCAGCTCCGTTGTCATCTGTATGTACCTTCTCAAGCTCCGCGTCCTTCTTCTCAACCACATCCCGTATCCAATGATACCGAGTCTCGATGTGCTTGGACCGGCTATGAAACGTCTGATTCTTCACAAGATGGATAGCACTCTGACTGTCGCAAAGCAAAGTATACTGCTCTTGCTTCAGTCCCATTTCCTGCAACAGCTTCTTCATCCACAACAGCTCCTTGCAAGCCTCCGTCGCCGCAATGTATTCCGCCTCCGTCGTCGACAAGGCAATACACTTCTGCAACCGCGACTGCCACGACACTGCTCCTCCCGCAAACATCATCACGTAGCCTGAAGTCGATCGCCTCGTGTCTACATCTCCAGCCATATCAGCGTCGGTATACCCAACCAGCTTCGGCTCGTCACCACCAAAGGAAAGTCTCCAACCAGCAGTGCCCTGAAGATATCGTAGAATCCACTTGACCGCACTCCAGTGTACTCTTCCAGGATTCGAAAGATACCTGCTAACCGTACCAACTGCATGAGCAATATCTGGCCTCGTACACACCATAGCATACATCAGGCTTCCCACAGCTGAAGCATATGGAACCCGCTCCATATCTTCCTTTTCGTCCTCGGTAGATGGACACTGCTCCTCAGTGAACTTAAAGTGAGCCGCGAGGGGGGAACTCACTTTCTTCGACCCGTCCATCCCGAAACGCTGAAGTACCCGGTGAATGTACTTCTTTTGGGACAAGTGTAGCAGCTTGGACTCTCTCTCTCGGCTGATCTCCATCCCAAGAATAGTCTTTGCTGCGCCCAAATCCTTCATAGAGAAGGCCGCGCCCAGTTGGCGCTTCAACTCGGCTATCCTAGTGGCATTCCGACCCACTAATAGCATATCATCAACATAGAGCAATAAGATGATAAAATCATCATCGACAAAATACCTCACAAATGCACAATGGTCCGACGTCGTCCGTGCATAACCATGCTCCCCCATAAACGACTCGAACTTTCTGTACCACTGCCTCGGAGCCTGCTTCAGACCATACAAGCTCTTCCTCAACCGGCAGACCAAATGTGACTTGCCCTTCTCACAGAATCCCTCCGGCTGCTCCATGTACAACTCCTCCTCAAGATCACCGTGGAGGAACGCCGTCTTCACATCCATCTGCTCGACCTCCAAGTCGAAACTGGCTGCTAATGCTAGCACCACCCGAATAGACGAATGCTTGACGACAGGCGAAAAGATTTCATCATAATCCACGCCTTTCCGCTGACCGTAGCCCTTGACTACCAGCCTCGCTTTGTATCGAGGGCGAGTAGCATCATCCGTCTGCTTCACTCTGAACACCCATCGATTTTTCAAAGCCTTCTTGCCCTTTGGCAACCGCACCAGATCATAAGTAGAATTGGTGTGCAAGGAACTCATCTCCTCCTGCATAGCCACCATCCACTCCTGCCTGTGTTCGTCTTCCATAGCCTCTGCGAAACTTTCGGGCTCTCCCCCATCAGTCAATAGCACATACTCATCCGGCGAGTATCTCGTAGATGGTCGACGATCCCTGTTGCTCCTTCTCAGTGGAGCCACTGGTACTGGCTGTATACCGACAGCCTCCTCCCCTTCAGGAACTACCTCTCCGGCATGCTCATCCTCCTGAGGGACACCCTGACCACCATCAGCAGGCTGATGATCAAGGTTGGGAGCAACTCCATGTACCGGCTCCCCCATAACTGGATCCTCTGCGATGTCCTCTGGAAACTGCTCGAAGCGAAATGACTCTAACTCAGGCAATTCCTCAGCCCCAGAAGGCGTCTCGGAATCCTGAGTGTTGGTCATGGTCTGATCCTCGACGAACACCACGTCCCTGCTTCTGTAGAGCTTTCCTTCCACTGGGTCGTAGAGTCTATAGCCAAACTCATCCCGACCGTAGCCGACAAAGACGCATCGCCTCGTCTTCGGCTCAAGTTTGGTCCTCTCGTCCTTCGGTACATGCACGAAGGCTTTACAACCAAACGCCCGCAGGTGACTGTATGACGGCTCCTTGCCGTACCATATTGTCACGACCCGCACCCTGTGTAGGGACACGAGAAGTGGGTACGTCCAGCCTACGCCGCAGTGTCGGCGGTAGAACGCTGTCCTAGGTTGCTAACTAATCTCATGCAGTGTATATAATGTACTTGCCAAGATCTCAACTCCGAAGGGAGGACAAGTAAAAGATATGATATACTCAATCACAGTCTAAGCACGATAAGATAACACAGAAATCTAGATACCAACTAACAACAACAGAAATTAAACTACTAAAATAATAACAACAATATCTCAAACAAACTCTAATACAACTCGATATCTCAAGTTTAATACAAACAAGCTCAAAACATGAAAGCTAAGTAAGTCTACTAGCTAAACTCCTGAATCACTCCTGAGAGTCGGAACCAAAGGTAGCTAATCCCTCGCCAGGTCCATGGTAAGTAGGGCATGTGTCGTCAGGAGTATCATCTGTAATATTTTCAACAGGTCCAATCAGGACAGGAACGAGCACATCTCATCTAGAAATCCCAAGTAAATGACAAAGACTATAAAGCAGTTTTTAGACAGTTATACAGATGAGCATGGCAATTTTATACAGATAATGATGTAGAGAAACAGTGAGGGTACAAGGAAAGTAAAGTAACTAACAAGAGAAGAAATCATGGCAAAGAAGACTGTAGTAAACTAGCTGAACTAGAATAACATGGTATAAGTCCAGACAGTATAAAAGGTAATCCCAGTGTGAGTCCAGTAAAATGAGTCCAGAAGTGATCCATGATTCCAGGGTAAGTTCAGACTATACTCTAACAGTGTGTTTTAAAATACTGAGATCGACATGTAAACGGCTAGGGGTAATCAGGCACATCGCACACTCGGCCAAGTGTGGGATGGCTAGCATTCCAGAATAGTTCTAAGGGAGGTGGTTCCAGATTTTAGGTATGTTCACATGTCTACTCAAGTATTTCCCCGCCCACAAATGAATCCATAATCCAACACTACAACCAGTATGAGTCCAGCCAATGATTCCAGAAATGATTCCAGTAGGTGGTTCCAGTAGTGGTTCCAGTAGGGTGATGCCAGTAGTGGTTCCAGAAATAGAGGCCAGACATAAATAATGAGTGTCGCATGTAATGGATCCAACAATACCAATCGTGTTTGTACAGAGAATCATATATAGCTATCTAAAACTGAAATACAGTAAATGACAAGTAATGAAAGAACTATCAGAGAATGTACTCGCCTGACACTCTGGAAAGAGTAGTATAATATCAGATGTCTGTACCAGGGTCACAATGTCCTAAATAGAGTAGTACAGTTATGACATGTCCAAAATGAAGGTAAATGAAATCTACAATGCAAACTATATGAATTCTAAGCCAATCTAGGTCAAAGTCAAACTTGGTCAACTCTACAGTCAATCTAAGTCAAATCAAATCATATTAGGTCACAGGGAATCAAACTAAGTCAAATAGAGTCAAACAAGGTCAAACAAGTCAAGGTTAGTCAAATCTAGGTTAAAGTCAACTCCTGGTCAACACTCTAATCAAACTAGTCAAATACTAGTCAACATGATCAATCTGGGTCAAGTCTAGGTCAAACTTAGACCAACTAAGGTATTGGTCAAACAAAGACTAGTCAGTCAGGTAATTAAGCCAGGGGTCAACTATTTAAGTCAAACTCTATAAGGTTACTTAACTAACCATAGGCTAACCTGTCTTAGGATACCTAAGATACCATTCTACAAAGCTAAGGTTTAACCAACTCCCTATACAAGTACATCACATATAAATATATATAGTACAACACCAAACTTAATCTTATAATCAAGCTAAACCATAGTCTAACTCAATCAAGACTCAACTCTAAGTATCTTACTTAACCCCATACATATCTTCACTCTACATAGGGCTATCTATATAACCAAGTCATAAATAATACCCTTATATAGGTCAAAGTCTAAACCAACTAGTCAATAGTCTAGGGTTTAGTCAAACTTAGGTCACCAAGTCATTTAGAGTCCATCCAAACTATTTCTAGGTCAATTTGGTTAAGGTTTGACCTATATTTGACTTTGGTCAATCATGGTCAACATTGGTCAACTTGCTAGTCAACCTAGGTCTACTAGTTAGGGTTTAGTCAAACTAGTCATTCTAGGTTAGTTTCAAGTCAAACTAGGTCACTTAGGTCAAGTTTGACCTAAGGTTGACCTTGGTCAACACTTGGTCAAACAAGGGGTAAACTAGTTAAGTCATGGGTATTTGGTCAATTAGGGTTAGCCCTAATGCCATAGGCTTGTAACCTAGGCCATAGGCTTGATAACCTATAGGTTTCCTTATAAACCTATATTTAGAAATCATACATATATATCTATATATATATAGATATATACCATCTATCTACTACCTACATATCTATGTATAAATACACTACATATAATACCAAAACCCATATATATATATAACCTATATATATCTAGTAAATATATATATATATATATCATATATACATATATATGTATATATTCACAAAACTTATATAATATATATATATATATATATATATATATATATATATATATATATATATATATTCACAACATAAACCACATAGGCCCAGAGCCTATGTGATACCCATATACCCTAGGTATATATATACATATATATACACTATATATAATTCTAAACAAATCTATATATCATTCATATATATATATATATATATATATATATATATATATATATATATATATATATATATATATATATATATATATATATATATATATATATATATATATATATATATATATATATATATATATATATATATATACACATTATATATATAGAGAGGGAAGTGAGAGAGAGAATGAAAGAGAGGGAAGAGACTGAATAGAGAGGAAGAGAGAGAGATGTGAACACTGTCACACAGGGGGGGGGGGTCAGTTTCCTGGAACAGGAAACCAGTCCCAAACACACACACACAGGAACATATATACATATATGTATATATATACACAACTCCCTATACACTCAACCAAATACCCCCAAATTCCTCCCACATACTCACATACATATATACTACATATACACATACTAAAAATACACATATACAAGTATAAAACATAACAAAAATCAAATCGAAATTCGTTTTTGAAAACTAGAATTTATCCTAAAATCTGGAAAAATAGGACTGTGCATTGGTAATATAGGTAACTCGATTTACACTCACTAAACCGAGCTAAGGCTCGATCCTATTGGTTGGTAACACTAGCCCCACACATACCCTAGTGTCCTAGGTGCCTGACACGACACCACGACACGACACGGCGTGTCCACCAACTCCTAAACCCAATCGGGTAAAACACATACACTAACAGACACTACACGTCGTGCACACATGTAGGCGAGTCTAGGACACGACACAAAGCGATACACATCTCGTGATCGTGTCAGTAGGTGAGTCTAGGGTTCGTGCACGTGTCCAGCACCCTGCACCGTGTCCACGTGTCGTGTAGAGGGGACACGACACGCGTATCAGAGAGGGAAATACGTGGTTTCAGACCGCGTCGTGCAGTGATGCACGCGTCTCGTGTACGCGACACAGGACACGACACATCTCGTGCTCGTGTCCTGGGGTTCGTCCTAGGTTCCTCTACACATGTGTCACCCTGACACGTGTCCACGACTCGTGTACATGGGACACGAGACCCGTGTCAGAGCCGTTTTCACGGCTGTTCAGTGCAGTGCACGTCCCTTGCGGGGACGATTCCGTGTCCGACACGACACGAGGTCATCCCAAACTTTGGGGATGACCTGTCAGTCAGTGCCCCGTGCTCTATGCCAATTTTGGCGTGTCCACGTGGCGTGTCCAAGGAGAACTGACACAGTGGTAGCAGGGCACATTTCAGTGTACTGTGCACTGTGTCCAGTGTATAAAACTGAGAGCTTCGTGTCCAGATTTTGGACACGACACAACCCAATTTGTGCTCAGTATTTTAGGGTTAGGTTTAGGGTTAGGTAGGCTAGGGTTTTGATCAAAAACATTTGAAAATCAGTGAGTTTACATGTACTGAAACAGTGAGCAAAATCAGTGTATTAACATGAAATTGAAATAGGATACGTGTCCAATACGGACACCAAATCGATCCTAGTTTTCACCAAACTTGTCCTACAGTTAGGGTAGACCTACATGCATGCATTTATGAAGAAAAATCACTACATTACATAGATAAAAATGAAAATACCTCTATGTGCTAGAAATCAAGAAATTCAATGTAGAGGGGGGGCTTCACTTCAACTTTGTGATGTCCAAAACCTCAAAAACTCCAACTTCTAGTCTCCCCTAGCTCCCTTGGTATGTTAGGGTTCCAATGCAAAAGATTTGAGGTCAATAGGATCACTAATGGTGAAGTTATGTAGGTTTGAGCATTTGTGGTTTTTCAAGTTCATGAATTTGTAAAGAGACTTGAAATAAATTGGGGTGGTGATATATAGGGGCTTGGCATGGCTAGGGGGGGGGGGTTGTGGCCGGCCAAGGCATGGCCAAGGCATGGGGGTTGTCTTCCTTCATGGAGAAGGAAAGGACTTTGGTGGCAAGGGGTTGATCTTTTGAGTAAATCAAGGAAAATATCCTATAAGTAAATATCTAGATATTTATCAACCTAGATATTTACACATAAAGTAAATATCTACACTTAGTCTTCTAGGTTAGTGTCTAACCCCTAGATTAGGCTAAACTAGCTTAGGGGCTAACATAACACTAATCAATAATTAAATAATAATAAAACACATAAATTCAAATAATTCCAAATAAATCCTAGAAAATTACCAAAATACCCTTTAGGCTAAAAATTACTAATTTGATATTCTAAGCCTATGGTTAGGTCCACATGGTCATGGTAAGTTCTAGGTTAAGTAAACTCTAGGGTTACACTAGGTTACACTAGTCAAAATCACAAAGTCATAAGTCATGACTTAGAAATTGGTTTAACTTAACTAAAATCACTAGAAAATCATACCATAACTAAAATACCACTAATAAATAATAAAAATAATAAATTTTCAAAAATCCCCAATTTTCAGAAAACAGGGTGTTACAAGTCTACCCACCTTATAAGAATTTCGTCCTCGAAATTAAGATGGTCGTACTCCTTCTAGGTCGCACCCCCAGTCAATCAAAGTCAAAGATAACATGCAATCATAGGCCTACTAGTCACGATTCTACAGTCTCAAAAAGGGTAACTATGCTATCTAGCATATCACAAGCATATCCTGACAGGTACTAATGGAATCACACAACAAGATGGGAATGGATTTGAAAGAACAGAACCTGCAAGTGGCTCCATCCATGTAGAATAATATATGAAAGCGAACCAAAGTGCAATAGGTTGATCAGACCATCATGCACCGGCCCTGATTAGACAATATGTTAGTGGGTACTAGCCCCCAATAAAATATGTCGTGATCAAGCTCGATAAAATATAAGCTTGCAAAACTAAGGCTAAATTAGCAGTAAAGAAGGTCAAAATATAAGGGAGGTAATGATGAATAAGGTTAAATAGTCCAAGATCCCTTAAACATCAAGGAGTGAGGGTGAATTAAAACAAGAGGAAAAGGGTTTTCAATATCGAAGTTCAAAATAAGATTCTCAAGGGTCGTCCCGGAATCTCTCATGAAATCCTAACAGTGATTGAGTATACTCTCTCTAAGCCTATTATCAAATCCTATCACAGGCTGTAGTGATACTCTAGTTCGAATACCACTACATATACTCGAGACCTGCATGGGCCACCACTAAAAACGTGTCACGACCCGCACCCTGTGTAGGGGCACGAGAAGTGGGTACGTCCAGCCTACGCCGCAGTGTCGGCGGTAGAACGCTGTCCTAGGTTGCTAACTAATCTCATGCAGTGTATATAATGTACTTGCCAAGATCTCAACTCCGAAGGGGGGACAAGTAAAAGATATGATATACTCAATCACAGTCTAAGCACGATAAGATAACACAGAAATCTAGATACCAACTAACAATAACAGAAATTAAACTACTAAAATAATAACAACAATATCTCAAACAAACTCTAATACAACTCGATATCTCAAGTTTAATACAAACAAGCTCAAAACATGAAAGCTAAGTAAGTCTACTAGCTAAACTCCTGAATCACTCCTGAGAGTCGGAACCAAAGGTAGCTAATCCCTCGCCAGGTCCATGGTAAGTAGGGCATGTGTCGTCAGGAGTATCATCTGTAATATTTTCAACAGGTCCAATCAGGACATGAACGAGCACATCTCATCTAGAAATCCCAAGTAAATGACAAAGACTATAAAGTAGTTTTTAGACAGTTATACAGATGAGCATGGCAATTTTATACAGATAATGATGTAGAGAAACAGTGAGGGTACAAGGAAAGTAAAGTAACTAACAAGAGAAGAAATCATGGCAAAGAAGACTGTAGTAAACTAGCTGAACTAGAATAACATGGTATAAGTCCAGACAGTATAAAAGGTAATCCCAGTGTGAGTCCAGTAAAAATGAGTCCAGAAGTGATCCATGATTCCAGGGTAAGTTCAGACTATACTCTAACAGTGTGTTTTAAAATACTGAGATCGACATGTAAACGACTAGGGGTAATCAGGCACATCGCACACTCGGCCAAGTGTGGGATGGCTAGCATTCCAGAATAGTTCCAAGGGAGGTGGTTCCAGATTTTAGGTATGTTCACATGTCTACTCAAGTATTTCTCCGCCCACAAATGAATCCATAATCCAACACTACAACCAGTATGATTCCAGTAGGTGGTTCCAGTAGTGGTTCCAGTAGGGTGATGCCAGTAGTGGTTCCAGAAATAGAGGCCAGACATAAATAATGAGTGTCGCATGTAATGGATCCAACAATACCAATCGTGTTTGTACAGAGAATCATATATAGCTATCTAAAACTGAAATACAGTAAATGACAAGTAATGAAAGAACTATCAGAGAATGTACTCGCCTGACACTCTGGAAAGAGTAGTGTAATATCAGATGTCTGTACCAGGGTCACAATGTCCTAAATAGAGTAGTACAGTTATGACATGTCCAAAATGAAGGTAAATGAAATCTACAATGCAAACTATATGAATTCTAAGCCAATCTAGGTCAAAGTCAAACTTGGTCAACTCTACAGTCAATCTAAGTCAAATCAAATCATATTAGGTCACAGGGAATCAAACTAAGTCAAATAGAGTCAAACAAGGTCAAACAAGTCAAGGTTAGTCAAATCTAGGTTAAAGTCA
Organism: Iris pallida; assembly: GCA_029216955.1. Classification (NCBI taxonomy): domain Eukaryota; kingdom Viridiplantae; phylum Streptophyta; class Magnoliopsida; order Asparagales; family Iridaceae; genus Iris; species Iris pallida. The sequence goes on from JANAVB010006800.1 coordinate 17,806,098, forward strand.
ACTCCTGGTCAACACTCTAATCAAACTAGTCAAATACTAGTCAACATGATCAATCTGGGTCAAGTCTAGGTCAAACTTAGACCAACTAAGGTATTGGTCAAACAAAGACTAGTCAGTCAGGTAATTAAGCCAGGGGTCAACTATTTAAGTCAAACTCTATAAGGTTACTTAACTAACCATAGGCTAACCTGTCTTAGGATACCTAAGATACCATTCTACAAAGCTAAGGTATAACCAACTCCCTATACAAGTACATCACATATAAATATATATAGTACAACACCAAACTTAATCTTATAATCAAGCTAAACCATAGTCTAACTCAATCAAGACTCAACTCTAAGTATCTTACTTAACCCCATACATATCTTCACTCTACATAGGGCTATCTATATAACCAAGTCATAAATAATACCCTTATATAGGTCAAAGTCTAAACCAACTAGTCAATAGTCTAGGGTTTAGTCAAACTTAGGTCACCAAGTCATTTAGAGTCCATCCAAACTATTTCTAGGTCAATTTGGTTAAGGTTTGACCTATAGTTGACTTTGGTCAATCATGGTCAACATTGGTCAACTTGCTAGTCAACCTAGGTCTACTAGTTAGGGTTTAGTCAAACTAGTCATTCTAGGTTAGTTTCAAGTCAAACTAGGTCACTTAGGTCAAGTTTGACCTAAGGTTGACCTTGGTCAACACTTGGTCAAACAAGGGGTAAACTAGTTAAGTCATGGGTATTTGGTCAATTAGGGTTAGCCCTAATGCCATAGGCTTGTAACCTAGGCCATAGGCTTGATAACCTATAGGTTTCCTTATAAACCTATATTTAGAAATCATACATATATATCTATATATATATAGATATATACCATCTATCTACTACCTACATATCTATGTATAAATACACTACATATAATACCAAAACCTATATATATATATAACCTATATATCTAGTAAATATATATATATATATCATATATACATATATATGTATATATTCACAAAACTTATATAATATATATATATATATATATATATATTCACAACATAAACCACATAGGCCTAGAGCCTATGTGATACCCATATACCCTAGGTATATATATACATATATATACACTATATATAATTCTAAACAAATCTATATATCATTCATATATATATATATATATATATATATATATATATATATATATATATATATATATATATATATATATATATATATATATATACACATTATATATATAGAGAGGGAAGTGAGAGAGAGAATGAAAGAGAGGGAAGAGACTGAATAGAGAGGAAGAGAGAGAGATGTGAACACTGTCACACAGGGGGGGGTTCAGTTTCCTGGAACAGGAAACCAGTCCCAAACACACACACACAGGAACATATATACATATATGTATATATATACACAACTCCCTATACACTCAACCAAATACCCCCAAATTCCTCCCACATACTCACATACATATATACTACATATACACATACTAAAAATACACATATACAAGTATAAAACATAACAAAAATCAAATCGAAATTCGTTTTTGAAAACTGGAATTTATCCTAAAATCTGGAAAAATAGGACTGTGCATTGGTAATATAGGTAACTCGATTTACACTCACCAAACCGAGCTAAGGCTCGATCCTATTGGTTGGTAACACTAGCCCCACACATACCCTAGTGTCCTAGGTGCCTGACACGACACCACGACACGACACGGCGTGTCCACCAACTCCTAAACCCAATCGGGTAAAACACATACACTAACAGACACTACACGTCGTGCACACATGTAGGCGAATCTAGGACACGACACAAAGCGATACACATCTCGTGATCGTGTCAGTAGGTGAGTCTAGGGTTCGTGCACGTGTCCAGCACCCTGCACCGTGTCCACGTGTCGTGTAGAGGGGACACGACACGCGTATCAGAGAGGAAAATACGTGGTTTCAGACCGCGTCGTGCAGTGATGCACGCGTCTCGTGTACGCGACTCAGGACACGACACATCTCGTGCTCGTGTCCTGGGGTTCGCCCTAGGTTCCTCTACACATGTGTCACCCTGACACGTGTCCACGACTCGTGTACATGGGACACGAGACCCGTGTCAGAGCCGTTTTTACGGCTGTTCAGTGCAGTGCACGTCCCTTGCGGGGACGATTCCGTGTCCGACACGACACGAGGTCATCCCAAACTTTGGGGATGACCTGTCAGTCAGTGCCCCGTGCTCTATGCCAATTTTGGCGTGTCCACGTGGCGTGTCCAAGGAGAACTGACACAGTGGTTGCAGGGCACATTTCAGTGTACTGTGCACTGTGTCCAGTGTGTAAAACTGAGAGCTTCGTGTCCAGATTTTGGACACGACACAACCCAATTTGTGCTCAGTGTTTTAGGGTTAGGTTTAGGGTTAGGTAGGCTAGGGTTTTGATCAAAAACATTTGAAAATCAGTGAGTTTACATGTACTGAAACAGTGAGCAAAATCAGTGTATTAACATGAAATTGAAATAGGATACGTGTCCAATACGGACACCAAATCGATCCTAGTTTTCACCAAACTTGTCCTACAGTTAGGGTAGACCTACATGCATGCATTTATGAAGAAAAATCACTACATTACATAGATAAAAATGAAAATACATCTATGTGCTAGAAATCAAGAAATTCAATGTAGAGGGGGGGGGGCTTCACTTCAACTTTGTGATGTCCAAAACCTCAAAAACTCCAACTTCTAGTCTCCCCTAGCTCCCTTGGTATGTTAGGGTTCCAATGCAAAAGATTTGAGGTCAATAGGATCACTAATGGTGAAGTTATGTAGGTTTGAGCATTTGTGGTTTTTCAAGTTCATGAATTTGTAAAGAGACTTGAAATAAATTGGGGTGGTGATATATAGGGGCTTGGCATGGCTAGGGGGGGGTTGTGGCCGGCCAAGGCATGGCCAAGGCATGGGGGTTGTCTTCCTTCATGGAGAAGGAAAGGACTTTGGTGGCAAGGGGTTGATCTTTTGAGTAAATCAAGGAAAATATCCTATAAGTAAATATCTAGATATTTATCAACCTAGATATTTACACATAAAGTAAATATCTACACTTAGTCTTCTAGGTTAGTGACTAACCCCTAGATTAGGCTAAACTAGCTTAGGGGCTAACATAACACTAATCAATAATTAAATAATAATAAAACACATAAATTCAAATAATTCCAAATAAATCCTAGAAAATTACCAAATACCCTTTAGGCTAAAAATTACTAATTTGATATTCTAAGCCTATGGTTAGGTCCACATGGTCATGGTAAGTTCTAGGTTAAGTAAACTCTAGGGTTACACTAGGTTACACTAGTCAAAATCACAAAGTCATAAGTCATGACTTAGAAATTGGTTTAACTTAACTAAAATCACTAGAAAATTAAACCATAACTAAAATACCACTAATAAATAATAAAAATAATAAATTTTCAAAAATCCCCAATTTTCAGAAAACAGGGTGTTACACATACTTTGTCAGGCACATCACCCTGCAAAGGAGCACTAGGAGACAAATTAATAATATAAGCAGCTGTGAGAAGAGCCTCACCCCAATAACTGCCCGGCAAGTTTGCCTCTGACAGCAAACACCGCACCCTCTCCATCAGTGTCCTGTTCATGCGCTCCGCTACACCATTGAGCTGAGGTGTCTTTGGCGGAGTCTTCTGGTATCGTATCCCTTGCTCTCTGCAATACGCATCAAAGGGACCGATGTATTCGCCGCCATTGTCGGACCGAACACACAACAACTTCTTGCCCGTCTTCCTTTCAACGGAGGCCTGAAACTCCTTGAAAGTAGGCAGCACCTGATCCTTGGTCTTTAAGGCATAGACCCAAACCTTCCTGGAACAGTCATCAATAAAAGTCACAAAGTAAGAAGCACCACCAAGAGATTTTACCTTCATAGGACCGCAGACATCCGAGTGAATCAACTCGAGCAACGCCGGCTTCCTCGAACTTGGGTGACTCTGGAAAGACACCCTATTTTGCTTCCCAGCCAAACAGTGCGTGCACTTCTCCAACTTTGTAGACTTGAGCCCTGGAATCACTTTCCTGTTCACCAAGTAGCTCATCCCCTTCTCGCTGATATGGCCGAGCCGCCTGTGCCACAACTCGGTAGACGCGTCACTGACTGCGTTCACCTCCTGTGCCCCCTCTGCGCTCCCCTCCATATAGTAGAGACCGGACTTCTTGCTTCCTCTGGCAATCTCCATCGAACCTCTGGAAAGCTTCCACTGACTATTCCTGAAGAGACTGAAGAATCCCTCGTCATCCAACCTTCCAACCGACACCAGGTTGAAACGGATATCAGGGACATGACGAACATCCTTGAGAACAAGAACCGCACCCGTCTTCGTTCTCAAATGCACCTCTCCAATGGCAACCGCCTTCGACACATCTCCGTTGCCCATCTTCAACACGCCACAGTCGCCTGTCGTGTAAGTGGCAAACAGTGCCCTATTGTGAGATACATGCGCTGAAGCCCCTGAGTCCACCAGCCAAGAATTGTCATCGCAGGCGAGGTTAGTAATGACCTCATCACCTACGACGATCACATCGCCTCCATGCACCGAGGCCGCCGCTGTAGTGTTCTCTTCTTGCTTCCCCTTGTCGCCCTTCTTCTCCTTCTTCCAAGCAAAACAATTCCGCTTGATATGACCCTTCTTACCGCAATGATAACACTCTGAGTCCTCGTACCGACCCTTGGACTTTCCCCTGCTCTTGTCTCTGCCACCACCTGGACCCCTGCTTTTGCCCCTTCCGCGGCTCTCTGAAACAAGTGCCTCTGAGTGGTGGGATGTGGATGAAGTGCCCTGAGAACGTCTCCGCATCTCTTCATTCAACACCCCGCTCTTGGCAAACTCCAGACTGACCACGCCCTCTGGAGCAGAAGCGATCATAGATACTCGTACGGTCTCCCACGAGTCTGGCAAGGTACACAGCAGCCACAGTCCCTGAACTTCGTCGTCGAACTTGACTCCCATAGAAGATAGCTGGTCAACCACGCCCTGGAAATCACTCAAGTGATCCGTAATAGACGCCCCATCCTTGTACCGCAGACCCATCATCGTTCGGATCAGGAACAACTTGTTTACCCCGGTCTTCTTCGCATACAAGGATTCCAGCTTATCCCACAACGTCTTCGTGTGCTCAATATTGGCAACGTGGTTGTACACGTTCTCATCAACAAACTGCCGTATGTACCCACACACCTGTATGTGCTCGAACTTTCAGTCCTCCTCGGATTTATCACTGGGCCTCTCGGTTGCAAACACAGGTAGATGCAGCTTCTTGACAAATAGCAAATCCTTCATCTTGCTCCGCCAATAATGATAGTTTGTGCCATTAAGGTTCACCATGCGTACCGGCTTCGCGTCCATCTCTCCTCTCTGGTTCCTCTGTCAACTCCTGACACCCTTTGAACCCAAAGCTCTGATACCACTCTGTTGGTATCAGCCAGAACAAAAACTATGCTCTGATACCACTCTGTTGGGAAAGAAACGCGGAAACCTTTCCCCAAACCGGAGAGTACCTGCGAGAGGACCGAGCAATACAACGCACGAACCCAAAAACGACCACACAAAAACAATCACGTAGACACAGAGAATTTTTGACGTGGAAAACCCTTACGGGAAAAACCACGGGACGATCGGAGTCCAACCCTGAGAAGCCTCCACTAATGGAATAGAAGAATTACACCCTCTACAAACTCCTCCGATCCAAATCGGATCCCCACAACACTCAGAGAAAAGAACAACGATTACAAGGCTACGAAGAACGAGAACGACGAGTAGAGATTACCCGAACACGATCTCCTCCGAATATCAACCTTCAATCCTCCGCCTTCTTCTCCGAAGTTGCAATGGCACTCTTGCCTCCTTTCTCTCTCAAACTTGGATAGCCTCCAAAAGTTACCAATGTGCGCTATGGGATTAGGGTTGAGATATCTCAACTTAATACCCTAATCCCGCAACAAACCTGGACCGTCGGATTAGATCCAATGATGAAAACTCATCCAGAAATCCGCTTCAGCCCCCCGACACACAGAGTTCGGCCAGAACTCTGTGTGGGGCAACCAGCACTGGGTGGCCAAACCCTGGAACGGCCAGACCGAGTTCGGCCAGAACTCGGCCTGGGACCGAGTTCGGCCCGAACTCGGCAGACTTGGTCCAGAACCCCCTTTGGGGCAGCAGCAGCAGTAACAACTACTCCCGAGCTTCTCCGACATCGGACGGCGCTCGTCGCACTCCGGGATCTTCTCCACATAGGTTGGGAACCCCACCCACTCCAACAACATCGACCGACGACTCACTCCCCGTCAGAGAATCGTCCTGATTCATCAACATCGATCGATACGATCATTACTATCATCATCGATCAGTCGCGAAGATGATCGCGGTAGTGTTTTGTGTATATGTATATAGAATAATACTATTTGTCCCTCTAAATTGTTCCCTCCAAACTAATTTCTCATTACGTGACAGCTGATATGATATGTTGATGTGACAGCTAACATGACAAATTTTAAAATTAAAATTAACATTAACATTAAAATTAATGTTAACATTAATATTGATATTAAAATTAATATTAACTTTAACATTAACAATAATATTAATATTAACATTCATTAATACTAATATTAATATTAACATTAATATGGAAAACAAAATTGGATAATTAATTTTTTTTGGTTAAAATTTGCTATGTCATCTACTATGTCAGATGACACATAATATTATTTAACATGTCACGTCAGCTGTCATATAAGGAAGGACAATTTGGAAGTACGAATAGTCGAATAGCATTACTCATGTATATATACCTGGATGCGTAGATAGTTCTTCTCACAATGCAGTGCCTGGAAGAGAACCGATGCATGAATGTCCACAATATCGGCACTTGCTTGAGAGAACATGTCGATCAATGGCGAGCGTCCCTTGTTGAACAGCCATCCGAGGACGCCCCACCCGGCGGCGTCCCGGGCGTCGAACCTCTCCTCTTGCTTGGCCGACGACCCTGTTCCGAGAGAGATGACCAAGAATTTGCCATAGTCCATTGGCTTGAACGGAGAGAAATCTTGATTCTCCATGAGTATCTCTTTGGTGACCATGTTCACTGCTGTTAAAGTCTGCCAAGTAAAAACAAAATGTCTCAAAAAAAAAAAGGAAAAAGACTAGTTGAACTAATTTATATATCTTCTTTTAATGTTCTTCAGATTCTCAAAAACGAAAATTTGCTTTTTATGAACCGAGCCGTACCGAACCGAAATATGGTAAACGGTTTGGTTTTTCGGTTTTCGGTTTTCGGTTCGATTGTCAGTTGAAAAATTAAAAATAAAAAATAACGATTCGGTTTTCAGTTCTTGATCCGAGCAACCGAACCGAACCGAACCGAAAATGAATTTAAATTTAGTAATTTATCTAATTACCATCCATTTATATATACTAATATTTTTCTTAACCCATAATTGAGGGCACTCTCTCCTTCTATTCTCTGTCGGTGTTTCTTTGAGCACTATATCTCTACCCTAAATCTATATATACTAATATTTTCTCTTTCCGTATTGTAATATAAGATATTAAGCACAACACAAACAGAACTACTGCTAACCATAGTCGAGTTCTCCAGTTTTGCAGTCTTTGGTATACATTGAAGTTTATCATCGGTACTGGCGGATCCACATGGGAGGCACTGGGGGGCGGGCCCCTAGTGATTTTAAAAATATATATCTTATTATACTTAAAAATTTCTTTTTAAGGCGTTGTATTTGAACTCGTTATAATTGTGTCCCAATTGAATTATAATCCTGAATCCGCTAGTGATCATCGGTTATCGGTCTTTGTATGATCTGAACCAAGTGACTGTAGAATTCGTACCGGGTTATTTGCTGCAATACCCCCATCGACAAGATTGTAGCTCCTTGTGGCGCCGTCGGGACCTTTGGTCTCGAAACCGTAAGCAGGGAGGTACGTCGGAGCTGCAGAAGTGCTGATGCAGATGTCCGATAGATAAGCATCCTTCAACGGCGTAGACTTCGCCTACAATCAAAAAAGCTAACGATATCAGTACAGCTGGAAGGATTCAAGAACAAGTCTGGAGATAAACCTCGAATAATCTCTTTAAGACAATGTCTGGTGCATGACTTTCACATAGACCGGTAACTCTAACCTCCAATTGTTTCATCTTGTTCTTGCTACACAAAAACAAAAGGAATATTTTCTACCGTATATATACCTCGAACGTGCTGAAGATGACCGGCTGAAGGATCTTGATGTCGAAAGTCGGGATGACGACATTGGTCAGGGTCTGGTGCAGCCGCGTCTCGCCGAGAAGCTGCCTCACCTTCGACCGCAGGAACTTGCCGTCGTACTTGGGTCCGGCGATTGCACCGAACAGTCGGATTGCCGATGTGAAGATCCCGGCACTGCAGAAGATCAGTTGAGATACACTGTCGTTGCAGTCTCTAAGTAAGGCCTCGTTTGATAAACTGTTATGTATTCGTTATCGCAATGTAATCAAATGAAAAAAATAATTTTTTTTTCATATGATTATATTGCGATTATGATTACATTACAGTGTACCAAATGGGATCAAAGTATATAAGCATCATAAGCATCATATTAATATGTACTTACTCCTTTTGAGGAAAAATCTTTGGGGAATTCTCCAAGTAGAACTGATTGATCTCCTTTGCTGCGAAGAGGGGGCGGTTGTCTTTGTTGGGAGCTGCAAGCATCGTGGTCACCAGACCACCGGTGCTCGTTCCGGCGATGACATCAAAGTAGTCCGCTATCCTTGCATCTGGTCCATCAAGCTCCTGAAATTACCATGATGCATTCAGTGTTTTTTTTTTCCCAGATGTCCGGTATAATGTACGGAACTTTGTGCATGCTGTATTGTATGCCATTTGGTCCACTGCCTCCAATTTTCACACACTCACCCACACGTCTCCCTAGCGATTCGATCCCTAGATCGTCCGTCTAGCCAAGGAGGTTATACCTTTCCTCACCGACACCAAGGACGGAGCCAGAGAAAATTTTTAGAGGGGACTGAAAGTAGTAAAGAGGGGAAAAAATTCAAAGAGTAAATAAAAAACATCATATCAGAGATTCAGACCTTGGATCTGTTATTACACAGCAAACTAATTTACCAATTGAGCTAACTCCACCCCTTGTTGTTATGTGTAATATTATGTAGTTAGTTCCTTAGTAAGTTCGGACTATAGTCCGAACCAGTCCACCTTATGCTCCGCCACTGCTGACCACAACAGTCAAATGAGTTCGGTATTTGCAGTCCGTGTTGAATATTTATCATCACAATTTGAAGAGTTTAATTACAAGAGCATGGAAAGAATTGTTGCAATTTTGAACCGAGAAAGAGTTGACTGTGACAACTCACAAACTTAAGAATCTATGGATCGAAAACTGTCATACTTTATCGTGTCTTAATGTTTGGCTACTGCTCTTTGGATGGCTTCAATGAAGAATTAACGAAATTTTCGTATTGTCAATCTGACCATGCATCAACCTTTTATGATGTGCTAAATTCCTACTCAAGCTTGTTATATTGAAGAGAGCAAAGCATGCAATGATGTTTAGATCAAGCCCAACAGACAAGTAGGAAGTACTCTATAACTAATCCTAGAATATAATTTTTTGGAATAAAAGGTACATATAAATTCAAGGTTCGCAGTATCGATATTGGAACATTTCTATGAGTATCTTGATAAGCGGTATTGATTGTTTCGGATCGGAGTATCGGATATTTTGGTATCGGAAAACAAATAATTATTAACATTTTATAAAATATATTTTATACATTTAGACATAATTTTAAGTATTTTCAGTGTTGTTTCTTAGTAGTTTTGAAATTTAATGCAATAATAGTCACCATTCATGATTGGTTTAATGCGATAGATAGGTTTTCTTCTTTTAAATGTTTTTACAACCTTATTATACTTTTATACCCTTGTTGATCGGTCTTTTTTGTTTAATTTTCTTTGTCAAATTGACCGGAAAAGAGAGACTCAATGTCGGTATCGATAAGTATCGGATATCATTTGGTATCGGATCGGAACATGCCCAACCGTACCGGTACCGGCCGTCTTGGATCGATATCGGCCGATACTGTGAACTATGATTATAATGCATTCATCAGTTCTGCCAATGATATTCGATACTTATAACTTTCCTATAACTTTCTCTTGGTGCTTTCTTTACATGGAGAGAGCTTGCTCTCAACATGCCTTATAAAAGTTTAGTCCCACATCGGAAATGCACCATGAGTTATCTCAATATATATACTTGGTTGTGTTGTTGAGAGATGCACATGGGGTGGTGACCCTAAGGAGGGAACCATGTGGGTGATTTTACTAGGAGGTAAGAATAAGGCTCCAAAGATTAAGCATTAATGCTTTTGTCATTCTCTTGGATTAATTCTATTTGGAGCTAAGCCCCAAAGGGGCTTAGCGACTCGGACTCGGGCTCGGACTCGGACTCGGGCTCATGGGCTCATGGGCTCATGAGGCATAATGTGACATTTTGTTGGCGCACTTTGCACTTAGCACGTCAGCAGTCATGCGGTCTCATGCGGTCCATGCGGCACTTGCGGCCATGCCATGAGGCCATGCGGCCAGGCTGCTGCCGCATGGAGGGCTCCGCTGACTGTGCAGACTACAAGTCAGTTATGGAAAGACTGATTCAATGCGATTAATTCAGATCCACTTTTTGTGGGATTTGATTCAATCTTTCCATAAGATTTGAATTAATTTCGTTGCTATCTTTGTGGGATTTGATTCAATCTTTCCATAACTGAAGAGGCGGCTAGGGTTTCCACCCTCTCTCTATATATACTCTCTTCTGGCCTCCTTTGTGAAAAAATACGAATTTCATAAGTCAGAAGAGAGAGAGAGAGAGAGAGAGAGAGAGGGAGCTGCTGCCGCCATTGCAAGTCCATTCGAGGAGTCAGAACAGAGGTGACTTCGAGCGTTCCACAAGTTCTTCAACTTGCTGGTTCTTGGTAGCAATTCGTGTGGGGCGAATCTTGCTTTGAGCAACGGTGTTTTGACACCCCAGCAACTTTTCTTTATCTCATCTTTCTCTAGATTGTTGTAACTCGTTCTGTCCCAATTGCAATACGTTTGCAAGGAAGAACGAGAGATCTTCTCTTCTCTATTTTCCTCCTTCATATTGTAATCTGGCTATTTGGTTTTTTGTATCATCGTAGATCTTGAGTTTGATCACTACAAAGTTTTTGTGTGACTCTCAGATCTCGATTGCATCAGTTTTTCATCTTTGATCAAGCCCCGGGAATAACAATCTCAAAGCAAGATCCTTGTAGATGGAAAACATTAATGCTTCGCTCGTCCAATCGGACTACTGCAAGTTGGAAAAGTTCGATGGAGAGCATTATCAAGTCTGGAAGAGGAAGGTTTATCTAACTCTTCAACTCAAAGACGTTGATCATGTACTGTTGGAGGAAGAACCTTCTGTTTCAGACACTGGGTCTACAGCCGCAATCAATGCGGCTACCAAACTCCAGGCCAAATGGAGAAGGAAAAATAGCATCTGCAGGCTTCTCATCCTGAATGCTATGGAGGATTCCCTGGTAGAATCCTACTCAAAGAAGGAATTTGTCAGAGACATATGGGAGTCTGTGGAAAAACTGTATAAAGAAGACAGGAACAGGAGCAACATGTTTGTGGTTGAAAAATATCACAAATTGCTCTTTGAGGACGAGAAGTCCATGTTGCCACAGGTGAAGGAATTTCTGAAGCTGTGTCAGAAACTGGAAGATGAAGAGATGCCCCTTCCTGACAAGTTTGTCGTTGGAGGGATCGTCTAAAAACTTTCTGCTGGATGGAGTACCTTCTATGTAAGGATGCTCAGAAAGAAGCTAGACATTAGCTTGGGAGATCTACTTCAAGAGATCCATGTTGAGGACGAGATGCGTTCCCAACAGAAGATGGACACTCTGTCCAAACAGTTGGCTAAGGCCAATCTAGTGCAGACGAGAGATCCCAAGGGGAAGCAGTTGGCTTCTCATCTCAAGAAGAAGGACTTCACTAATCTAAAAGTGAAAGGTCCTTCATTCAAGCAACAGAAGTCCAAGTTCCACGTGACTTGTTTCAATTGTGGCAAGAAAGGCCACTACAAGAGTGAATGCAGATCCAAGCCTAAACAATCAGAGAAAGGTGAGTCTAGTAAGGTTTCATTGGTTTCTAACATTGTTGCTATGATCGCACAGGTCACAACTGTGGGGGTTGACTCTGACTGGTGGATAGACACTTGTGCGACTTGCCATGTCTGTTCTGGCAAGGAATGGTTCGTCACGTACCAGCCAATATCTGAGAAGGTTGTCATGGCGAACCAGGCCCAAGCTGAAGTTCTGGGGATCGGGACTGTGGAGCTGAAACTCACTTCTGGGAACACTCTGACGCTTCAAGGTGTGAAGCATGTTCCGGTGATTACCAAGAACCTGATCTCTGGGAGCCTGCTCTGCAATGCAGGCTTGAGGATGGACATCAATGCGGGTCAGATGGTGATGTCCAAGAAGGAAACATACTTCGGAAAGGCTTATCAAACCGAAGGAATGTTTAAAATTCAACTTGTCAACCAGTTTAATGACATTAATGCAGTTGTATTTTCTGATTATTCTCTTGAGTTGTGGCATAATAGACTATGACATGTTCATTGTAAAAGAATTAACAAAATGTCTAGTCTAGGACTTATCTCCAAATGTGGGGGTAAGGTGGAGAAGTGTGAAATATGTACTCAGATGAAGATCACAAGGAAACCCTTTCATCGGGTCAATCGAAGCACAGATCTTCTGGAGTTAGTACACTCCGATATCTGTGACTTCAAATATTTCTCTACGAAGGCCGGGATGAAGTATTTCATAACCTCCATCGACGACTTCTCAAAATACGCGTTCGTCTACTTGCTCAAGACTAAAGACGAAGCTTTCGAAAAGTTCAGAGAGTTCAGGGCCGAAGCTGAACGGAAGACTGGACAACAACTCAAGAGGTTGAGAAGTGATCGAGGTGGGGAGTACAGGTCTCATGATTTCGCATCGTTCTGCAAAGAACATGGAATCATATGCGAGACTACTGCTCCATATTCTCCTCAATCCAACGGAGTAGCAGAGAGGAAGAACCGAATATTAACAAAAATGATGAATTCAATGCTGCTTACTGCAGGTCTTCCAAAATGCTACTGGGGAGAAGCTGCATTAACGGCCACTTTTATTCTGAATAGAGTACCATATGCAACTTCGGACGTAACTCCTCATGAACTCTGGTTCAAAGTCAGACCAAACTTGAATGTCATTCGAGTGTGGGGGTGTCTGGCGTATGTGAAGCTCCCAGATCTGAAGATTCAGAAGCTGGGGACAAGGACTACGAAGGCGATCTTCTTGGGGTATGCCGAGAAGAGTGATGCTCGGAGATTTCTTGATATTGAGTCAAATCATATCATCGAATCTCGCGATGTTGAATACTTTAAAGACAAGTTTACAAAAGACAAAAACATTATTCTTTCGGACATTCCGGAAAATGATGTAGGTGCAAATGAGACTGAAATCTCATATGGGCCAGTAGTCCAAGAAGAAGCTATTGTTGATGAAACAACTCTTATACCAGAACTCGCAGAGCCGTCAGCAAAGCGAGCGAGGAGACCTAAAGACTTCAGAGATGACTTTGTCACCTATCATGTGGAAGCAGATCCGCTTACCTATGATGAGGCGATGAAGACTAGAGATGCTATCTTCTGGAAGGAGGCAGTGAATGACGAGTTTGACTCTATCACCTCCAATAACACATGGGTGTAGGTAGATCTACCTGAAGGAGAAAAGCCCATCGGATGTAAATGGATCTTCAAGAAGAAGATGAAGGCAGATGGAACTATTGACAAGTTCAAGGCCAGGCTAGTAGCCAAGGGATTTTCTCAGAAATAGGGGATAGACTACTTTGACACGTACGCTCCAGTAGCTCGGATGACCACCATCAGGATGTTAATCGCTCTAGCAGCCATACATAAGTTGGTGATACATCAGATGGATGTAAAGACAATATTCCTGAATGGGGAGCTGACCGAAGAGATTTACATGCAACAGCCAGATGGATTTGTCGTCAAAGGTCTTGAAGACAAAGTCTGCAAGTTGGTAAAATTATTGTATGGTTTGAAGCAAGCTCCCAAGATGTGGCATGAGAAGTTTGACAAAGTTATTAGGTCAAATGGCTACAGAGTCAGCGAGACGGACAAATGTGTTTACACAAAGTTCGCTGATGGAAGAGGAGTCATCGTTTATCTGTACGTGGATGACATGCTAATCCTAGGGACGGATATAGGCTGTGTTACGGAGACAAAGAAGTTCCTCTCAACCAAGTTCAGTATGAAGGACTTGGGGGATGCAGATGTCATCTTGGGCATAAAGATCATCCGGACAGACACTGGAGTAGCGCTGTCACAATCTCACTACATTGAGAAGATGCTCACATGCTATGGGTATAAGGATCTTTCAGGGATCGATACGCCATACAGGTGTGATCAGAAGCTGAAGCCAAACTCGAGGGAAAGCGTCAGGCAGCTGGAGTATTCTAGCATTATCGAAAGTTTGATATACGCAACCACTGCCACAACACCTGACATAGCTTTCGCCGTGGGAATGCTGAGTCGGTTCACAAGCAACCCAGGGGTTGAGCACTGGAAAAATGTGAAGCGGGTGATGAGATATCTCAAGAAGACTCAGACATATGCACTGCACTACAACGGGTATCCGACAGTAGTGGAATGCTTCAGTGATGCTAGCTGGTATTCAGAGGTGGAAAGCGAAAGATCCACAGGTGGATATGTCTTTTCCTTGGGTGGAGCTGCTATATCGTGGAAGTCGAAGAAGCAGACTATACTCTCTCGTTCCTCCATGGAATCTGAATTCTATGCACTTGAAACTGCAGCAGATGAAGCAGAATGGCTTCGGGAGCTCATGTATGATCTTCCAGTGGTTGGGGCTCAGATACCGGCGATACCGATATACTGTGACAACCAGGCGACTGCGGCGGTGGCATCAAATGACCTCTTCAATGGAAAGAAGAGGACTGTGCGGTTGAAGCACAGAGCAGTACACGATCTTATCAAAAGAGGTGTAATTACAGTGATTGATGTTCGGAGTCAGGAGAACCTGGCAGATCCGTTCACAAAGGGCCTCAAGCGCCAGTTGGTCGATGACACAGCTTGTAAAATGGGCTTGAAGGCATTCTGATAGTGTGTCTTTGTAATCCTACTATAAAGTTTTATGCTATTAGTTCAAAGAGAAATCTACTAGGCATCTAACTTTTGGTTCAAAAGAGGATCACTGACTGGGAAACTATCAGGTAACAGTGGGTACTTGTTCTCTGGAACATGGAAGGGATACGGACCCATAACCACTGTTGTCTACTATGTATTTTTTGCGAAAGAAATAGATCCTGTGGAAGGTTGGCTTAAACGCCTTAATGAGTTCTCAAGCAGAGTGAATGCCTGGTGTGCTTTACAGGAAGCACGGTAGAGCAGCACTACAAGAAGTGAAACTCCATGCTACAGTGGGGTGACTCCACCATGAGGTTCCCAGGTCTGGGGTAATGCCTCGGCTTTGCAAGCCAAGTCATAGCGGCGTAGCACCGCAAATAGGCAGGTAGCCTAATGTTGTATGACGTAATTAAAGAGTTATAGACAGCACTACAAAGGGGAGGATAGCCCCATGTTACAGTGGCACGACACCACGATGAGGTACCCAGATAGGGGTAAAGCCTCGGCCTTGCAAGCCATGTCGTTGCGGCGTAACGCCGCAAGGAAGCCTTAGGCTTCATGCTGAGTAGATTGGCACTACAAAGAGGCTGAGACCTCATGCTATAGTAGTATGACACTACGATGAGGTTCCTAGGTAGGGGTAATGCCTCGGCTTCAGGCCATGTCATAGCGGCGTAGCACCGCAAGGAAGCGCAAGGCTTCATGCCATGTCTCTTTAATAAAGAACTCACCTATAGTGTATGGAAAGAGATATCAGGCCGTCTCTTGAGGGTAAACTTGTAGACGCCTAAAATTATACACTGAAACCAGGCTGGCACAGGGCCTTTAATGTGCAGCCAGAAGCACACGTAATTACACTTTATGAGTGAAAAGAATTACAATTGTGGTACAGAATTCAAGGCGTAGTCCATTCTTGTATCACATTGTTATTTAACCCATGCGGGAAGATTCAAGTCGTCAGCGACATCTATCCTAATGCAAAATGGACAGTTACTGTGGAGAACGCTCAACCCTGGACACATATATATGTTGTGATATGTGGGAGATTGTTGGTACTTTTTTTACATGGAGAGAGCTTGCTCTCAACATGCCTTGTAAAAGTTTAGTCCCACATCGAAAATGCACCATGAGTTATCTCAACATATATACTTGGTTGTGTTGTTGAGAGATGCACATGGGGTGGTGACCCTAAGGAGGGAACCATGTGGATGATTTTACTAGGAGGTAAGAATAAGGCTCCAAGGATTAAGCATTAATGCTTTTGTCATTCTCTTGGATTAATTCTATTTGGAGCTAAGCCCCAAAGGGGCTTAACGACTCGGACTCGGGCTCATGGGCTCATGAGGCATAATGTGGCATTTTGTTGGCGCACTTTGTACTTAGCACGTAAGCAGTCATGCGGCTCATATGCGGCCATGCGGTCTTATGCGGCATGCGGCTCATATGCGGTCACATGCGGTCTCATGCGGCCACTTGCGGTCGCATGCGGTCTCATGCGGCTCATGCGGCTCATGCGGTCTATGCGGCACTTGCGGCCATGAGGCCATACGGCCAGGCTGCTGCTGCTGCTGCCGCATGGAGGGCTCCGCTGACTGTGCAGACTACAAGTCAGTTATGGAAATACTGATTTAATGCGATTAATTCAGATCCACTTTTTGTGGGATTTGATTCAATCTTTCCATAAGATTTGAATTAATTTCGTTGCTATCTTTGTGGGATTTGATTCAATCTTTCCATAAGATTTGAATTAATTTCGTTGCTATCTTTGTGGGATTTGATTCAATCTTTCCATAACTGAAGAGGCGGCTAGGGTTTCCACCCTCTCTCTATATATACTCTCTTCTGGCCTCCTTTGTGAAGAACTACGAATTTTATAAGTCAGAAAAGAGAGAGAGAGAGAGAGATAGAGGGAGCTGCTGCCGCCATTGCAAGTCCATCCGAGAAGTCAGAACAGAGGTGACTTCGAGCGTTCCACAAGTTCTTCAACTTGCTGGTTCCTGGAAGCAATTCGTGTGGGACGAATCTTGCTTTGAGCAACGGTGTTTTGACACCCCAACAACTTTTCTTCATCTCATCTTTCTCTAGATTATTGTAACTCGTTCTGTCCCAATTGCAACACGTTTGCAAGGAAGAACGAGAGATCTTCTCTTCTCTATTTCCCTCCTTCATATTGTAATCTGGCTATTTGATTTTTTGTATCATCGTAGATCTTGAGTTTGATCACTACAAAGTTTTTGTGTGACTCTCAGATCTCGATTGCATCAGTTTTTCGTCTTTGATCAAGTCCCGGGAATAACATTTTCTGTCTTCGAAACGAGAAATTATTAGGTGGTCCGGGTTCACCACGTGGAGATGGTGAATGGTGAGTCCGGCCACTAATTTCTTGGCACTTGGCAGAATCCATTATTTTCCTACATTTCTCTTATTTTCTAGGTTAGTTTTTTTTTAATGTTTTTGAAAGAAAAAAATCTATTTTTTTCTAATTATATGTCAAGAGAACTTATATATATATATATATATATATATATATATATATATTACATGTTTTAAATTTTTTTATGATAAATATTGCAAGTGTTAAGAAATTAGTGATCGGCCATTCACCATCTCCACGTGGTGAACCCGGACCATCCAATAATTTCTCCTTCAAAACAACTAGTAGATAAACAAAAATGCTAAGTTTACAACCATTGAGCATATAACCCTCTTACAACCGTCTAGGTGACAGTTGCTAATTTGGTCCCCCCAACCTCACCCCACCCCACCCCACATGAGGAGAGTGGATCCAATAGGAAACCGCCACCTAGGCAGTTGTAAGTAGGCTGAAAGCAGGGCTGGACTTGGGGTAAGCCGGACAAGACTTCAGACTTAGGCAACCCCTCTCGCTAGGGCAATTCCCCAGGCTCGACATGATCCCACCAAAGGTCAGGATCACGGATGACCATCAGGATCAGCAGACAATAAGAGTCAAGAGACAACTAAAATTAGCTCTAGGATATGACAACCCAATCCTTCGGGACGGCTCTGGTTGAAAGCTAAATGGTTGTAATCCTAAAAAGAGAAGGTACCTGGAGCTTGGCTTCGAGGAAGGAGAGTAGAGTTCCGGGGATGATGCCTCTTATTCCGCCACCATCGATGCTCAGAACAGTCACCAGCTTCCCCATGGAGGGCGGAGGGTTGCAACTGTTGCACATCTCTGGATGTTGATCAGCACGAGACATTGCTAGATATTGATCTGCACAAGGGATAGTACACTCTCCATCTATATATGTATATACTACATTGCACCAGAAGGCAAGGTTGCAGAGCACGACCAGTTCTCAAAGTCTTTCCCACTCTCAAAGGAACATGCCGACCACCTTCTATTAAGTCAACGACATGAGTTTGTATAGCTTATCAAATGGGCTAGAATATGGAAAGTCCCAAGTGGCTACAGAAGACCAGGAATTAAAGTCCCAAGTGATTGCAATGAATGTAGAACACGTGAAGAACTGGAACTAGATCCCGTTTGGTTGAATGTAATCAAATGAATTTGATTACATTGCGATTACGGTTACATTACAGTGTACCAAACGAGGCCTATATTTGTCTCAGTAAAAACCCTGATCACTTGGTTTCGTATCAACAAAAACAGATTACATTCTTTACATAATCAACCTGCACAAAGGAAGGAAAAGAAGACTTCGAGTAACGATGCAGGGACGGATCCAAAAACTGAAACAGGGGTGGGCTAACAGATTCGGATGGACTAGAGATAAGCTAATCCGTATAAAAGAAAATCAAAAATTAAAAAAAAAAATACAAGAAAAAAAAGACTGAATTTTTTTTTTTGGGGGAGGGACTGGAGTCCACCCCAGCTGTATGCTGGATCCGCCCCTGTAACTATGTCTAGTGTTCGCAAGCTAATGTGCAACAATTATCCTCTCCAAAGATAGGAGTAGCTTCGAGTTGCTCGGACCGGAACAAGTAGTGCAGGTCGTCGAGAAAATTCGTATGCATGATTCGAGAGGCTTCGAGTTGTTCAAAGCCGACAAAAAAGTTATGCGGATGTTCATCGGCGACCCTTAGAATTTATGGTGGGGCGATCACGTGTTCGTGAAGGTAGCACCCATGCGAGGGGTGATGCGGTTAAGGGTCAAGGGAAAGCTGAGCTCGAGATTTGTCGGACCCTTCGAGATCCTTGAGAGGTTGGCACCAGTAGCTTATCGACTTGCACTACCTTCGGCATTGGCTGATTTGCACAATGTCTTCCATATTTCTCAACTACGAAAGTATGTACATGATCCAAGCCACGTTATGTACTTCAATCAGTTGGAGCTGAGTGCTGACTTGTCTTATGCTGAAGAAGCTGTTCAAATTCTGGACATAAATGAAAAAGTCTTGTGGAACAGATCTGTACATTTGGTTTGCATGCTCTGGTGGAACCATACTGTCTTCTTTCATATTTGATAGGATTCAATTTAAGGTTGCTAACATTAATGCAATGATAGTGATTCTAGCTTGTTAATTTACTCATTAGTTAACAGTTGGTAATATCATTTGTTCATCATCCTATGGGCCTCGTTTGGTTCGCGGAATGGAAAGGAAAGGAAATTGATTCTTTGATATTTGGAAAGACCGGAATTATTGTCGGAATATATCACTATCAAAATATGTCAGATTAGCGACGCCAGATGACGTCGCTAACCAGGGAAAAAACGTCGCTAATTCATTTTAGCGATGCAATTAGCAACGTATTGAGCATGTCGCGTAATACGTGGTTACTAAGTTTACGTCGCGATAGCAACGTAATTTTGCGACGCGCTTCGTCGCTAGCATTTTATGCAACTAGCGACGTTCATCGACATTGCGTTGCTAATTAGCGACGTTACAACTCGTTGCTAATTGTCGTTGGCAGTTTAACTTTTAGCGACACCACAGGCGAAGGTTAGTGACGTTTAGCGACGTCAGGTTCTGACAATTTGTGTTTGCCACGTCACCTTTTTTGCGACGTTTTGCTACAATCCGCGACGTTACGATACTTACATAGCGACGTCCAGATACGAGCATAGCGACGAAGTTAGCGACGTTGACTATTAAAATTGCTGACCTGTCCAATTTGCCACGTCAGCACGTTTGCGACGTTCCTTTTCCAGGTTACCGACGTTCCGATACAACTTAATTAGCGACGTAATCATGTGTCGCTATTCGTCGCTAATTCCAAAAAAATGTTAAAAAAAATAGAATGTAGTCTACTTTTTATATAAATGACAATTATATTATATAGCATTGTACCTGCATTTAGAATGACAGTTTGCAAATAATAGGCCCGGAGCAACCCTTCGTAGAATTTTTTGGGTTCGCCGACCCCTTCAGTGGAACACTCAACACCGGTAAACCAATATAGAGACAAATGATAAAAATGCACTACCAATAATCAAATAAATAAAATTGAACGATCAGAAAGACAGGAAATAGCCGGGTGGACACAAATCCCCTACCAAACGGCTATAAAAAGTGTGTCCGATAATATTCAACATAATATAACACAAATTGTCAGTAAATGTATAAAATAAATACATAAAGACCCAATAATGGGTCACCAGCACAACAAATAAAAATACGTCCAATAAAGGACTACGCCTGGTCAGGATGAGAAGGGGGAGGAGTAGGCAGTCCCGGTATCTGGGACATCATGAACCTATATGGCGTCGGGGTCAGCATCACCGGTGACGACTCATCAGTTGAAGGAAGAGGAGGCAGTAGAACTGCTACAGTCAGTGTGGATACCGACGCACGACCAGGAAGTGTTTGCTCCATGGCTAGCAGTCTAGAGTTGGTGTAATCCATAATAGCCGCCAGCCTCGAAATATGCTCGTCAATGGCCACCTGCGACCCGTGCAAGGCGTGAACGGCAAGATCCGCCATCTCCTGCACCGCCTGAACGGTACGATCCGTCCTCTCGCCTGTCTCCCTAATGGTGCGCTCGAGCATATCAAATCGTGCGGTGAGGGCCGCTGTCACTTCCCGTTCCCAGAATGCGTATATACATATACTGCTTGCATAAATTTATTTAATAATTATCATGTATTGTTCTGTATTTAATTTTCTTTAATTTCACGTAATTTAATTTTCTGCATTTTACTTTCTGCTTTTATTCTCTGCTTTAGCTTTGCTTTAGGTTCGGCCTAGGTTGGTTTATTTTTGGGTTATATTGGTTCATCATGAACCGAACCCAACACCCTTTCATTTAAAGCCCCCAAACCCTTTCTCTCTCTTCATTACTCTCCTTCACCATTACTCTTCTTCTTCCTCATCACTCTCTCCACCTACCAAACCGTAGGCAAGTACATCTTGCTTCGCATAAGAACCCATATTTTTATGGTTCATTTACCTCCTTCTCGTGATCCTAAGAGAGTTTAGAACTTGGCATTTTTCATTTTGAAATCTTATTCTTAGTAGATCTAGAATTTCTATTTTCCCGAATTTTTGTGGTTTTGATCTGTCAACTTCCTCATTTCCAAGTTTTGTTCATTCCAGAGTTGTTGAGGTGGTGTTATACGCCATTCTGAACCATGGAAACCCCATTTTTGGCTTGGAACGAAGGTCCCATAGGAATTGGAGTTTGGGAGGAACTTTACGCTCACGTTATACGTGCAAGCGTAGTATCGAGTTTACGCTCACGTTTTACGTGCCCGCGTAGTGCTGGATTTTTATGCTCACGTTATACGTGCTCGCGTAGCATCAGCGTTTTTACGCCCACGATCACTCGTGCCAGCGTGAACATGTTTTTACGCAAGTTTACTTAACTTGGCGTATTCCTTTTTACGCGTATTCATTCAGGCGTAAAACTTTACTTTTTATGCGCGTTACTTTTTACGCGTGTAATGTTTTACGCGCACAGTGTCTCAGGCGTAAACTCAAATCTTTTTACGCGTAGCTCTTTTTACGCGTGCTCCTTGGCTCGGTGTAAAACGAGTTTTACGCGCAACTTGTTCCGTTACTTTTTACGCATACTTCCTTTACGCGTATTCATCCATGCATACACTTTGACCCTTACGCATACAAGTTACACGTAACGTTACTTTTTACGCATACTTTCCTTACGTGCGTATTTTGCCTTAGCGTAAAGCTTGGCGTAACCCGGTGGCCTTCGCGTAAAAACTTTAGCGTAGACTAATCATGGTATAATTAACCTTGGCGTAATCTAACCTTGGCGCATCTATTGCTCTATAATTTATTCATTTAATGTTGGCATTATAATTCTCCAATTATAACCTTACACCGTTTGGCATGAACTTGGAAATCTTGACATGTTAATATTTTAATACATATGGTTGTGTAGAATGTGCCCTGTGTCTCGATTGACTCATGGATACCCAGTATGACTAAAATTTAATCTTGAGAGTTTTAGCCTCGACCATACTAAATAATAGTTTAACTTTTATGCCTTATTACGAATTGACATTGATTGTTAACTTTACTAATAATCGATCATGCGTTCCTAGTTGGAACTAAGAGACTGGCTAGTCGTCTTATCGAATTGAATGAATGAGACACGTTCATATTAACTATGAACTATTGTAATCGATTGGCCGATCCTGAATATTGACATACAGGCATGTACAGGCTTCAATTTATTTATTTTTCTACAAAGCAGCATGTGTACTTTATGATCAAGGCATGATTATTCCTGTAGGTCCTAAAAATCAAGTTGTACCCATCAACAAAGCCATGAAAATCAAAGTGTGCATCCTTTAAATGAACTGCGCAGAAGACAGATTGCGCACCACCTCAATTGCGCAAGCTGAATTGTGCACACTTCCAAGTGCGCTAGCTGACGTGGCCGCATCATCATTACCTGACAGAAAATTAGATCTTCTGACAGCTGACAGCACGAAGAACGAGGAAACTGTTCGTTTCTCGTGCAGCACAGCGCTCGAGGACAGCTGTACAGCCAGCGCAGTTCAATCCAGCGCAATCCAAATCCAGCGTAATCTGAAGCTAGCGCAATTCATGTGGCGCAGTCCATCAAGACAACTGAAATTCTGTACGTGGCATACATGCCATCAATTGCTCACCACTTAGCAACCGTCTGTACACGATCATGCGCATTTCAATCAAATGATGCCATGTGTCCAATACAGTTGGCCTACGATCAAATAACTGCCAGCGCAGTCTAATGTCTGCGCAATCCAATGCATGCGCAATCCATCCTACGCAATCCAGAATAACTAAAAATTAGTTATTTCCAGAACTCTATAAATAGATCAAGTCCTTCCTAGGGGGGAACACATAGAGATCAGAAAAATCAGAATCAAGAGCAGAGAGTTCAGGAGTTCTTGTCCAAGTGCTGCTGCATTCTTCAGAGGCTATCGCCTTCAACTTCAGAGGCTATCGTCTTCAAAGTTCACATCGTCTAAGGGATAAAGCGATCGTCATTCAGATCGGATTCCTATAGTTGTACTTTCCCAGAATTCTTGTAATCTTATTACAAAGTTTGTGAAATAAAGATCAACTTTTGTTTTTGCAAACAAAATGACGACTCTGCTGGGGACGACTTTCTCCTCCGACGAGGAAGTGACAACTCAATGTGACGTTGCATCTATCGGGAAGACGCAGAAGACGCTGGTTGTGAAGGTCAACCAGACGGCCTACGAAGCGATGATCAACTCCAAGACTACTGGTCGCACAGCAACATCTGCCAAGAGCAAGGTTCGTTCAGTGTGGACTCCAAAGTTCTCTGCACAGGCCTCTGAGCCAGCTACGCAGTCTGCTGTCTCTGCTGTTGCACAGTCTGCTTCCAAGACTGTTGCACAATCTACTGTCTCTGCTGCTGCACAGTCTGCTTCCAAGACTGTTACACAATCTGCTGTCTCTGCTGTTGCACAGTCTGCTTCCAAGGCTGTTGCACAAATTGCTGTTGCACAATCTGTCTCTACTACTCATGCGCAGTATGCTGCTCCTCTGGCTAGTGTACAAACTATTTCCTATGCTGCTCTAGCAAAGTGCAAGATTCCTCTTCCCCTGGCGCAGTTGGCTGCAACACTTCCTGCACAGTCCACCACTCCAGCAACCAGAGTGCAACTCAAGCACTCTGGAGTGAAGATTTCTGCTGCACAATATGCTGTGTCAGTGGCCAAAAGGCCATCTGCCAAAACTCCTCGTGCGCAACCTTCCAGTGTGCCAACAACTACTTCAACTCTTGCGCAAGCTGCGCCAGCGCAGTCTAAGAGGGACAGCCCTTTGGCTAATCTCTCTTCCTCTCACAGCAAGGAGAAAGGCTCAGCTTCTCTTCCCAAGCACCCTGTTGCTCCAGCGCAATCCACTGGGGGTAGTCTGTTGACTATTCTTCCTCCTCCTCAGAGCAAAGGAAAAGGCCCGTTGGTCTTTTCTCAAACTTTTTCGTCCCACGACTTGGAAGATAACAGAGGGAAATGCTCTTTAGCTAACCCTTCTTCACAAATCAAAGGAAAATGCCCTTTGGTCTTTTCTCAGTCTTCCTCGGTTTTTACCGTAGAAGATCAATCTGAACGTGCCTCGGCACCAGTCAGTACCAGAACTCTTTCAAACAAGGATTCTTCTCTCCATGTCAAAAGAACATGTACTGATCAAAGAGGTATTCTGCCTACTCCGGTAGCAGAATTCCAAGATCTCCCAACTCTCAGGATATCCCGCTCAAAACAGGAAAAATTGCTGGTGTCTCAGACAGAAACCCCTGGGGGTGAATTTGCTGATCTAAGAACTTATCTCAATAGGCCAACTTCGGCAAAACGCAAAAAGCCAATGCCAAAGACGAACATGCATCAAAGGCAAACTTCCAGGATCAAAACTCCTGACACCTATGCCAATGAAGTGAGCACTTCCCTGTACACTCAAGGGACAAAACATCTGAAGAATCGGAACCATATTCCGAATGTTGTCAAAGAATATATCCCTCAAACTTTTTCTCGTCCCGTCGTTGTTCCTGACCTCCGAGAGCTCCTCAGGCAAAAGCGGGACAACATCTCAACACCTACAGTACAACCACTTGATCACCATTGCAATCACAAGGTTATCATCCAGTGTTGTTGCCAAACAACAAAATGATCTGTTTTTGATCGTCTGAACTTTACAAATTCTGAACCTATGTCAGAAGAAGAAGATGAAGTGTTGTACGCTTCTGTCAACATGGCCTCTCGAGACACTGGGGGTAGAAAGTGCTCCAAGCACGGCAAGCCTCGCAAGCCCAGCCAGCGGTATTTAGATCTACTCCAAGAATCTTCTGAAGGAATATTTCGACATACCAGATCCCGAAGTCGAGATATAATCGGTCAAAGGAATCTTCTCTAAGATCCTTCCGGTCATCTCCCTCTTTCTCACTCAGGAGATGATTCTTTCTCTGACTATGATGTATACAACGAAAGTTCTGAACAAACAGTGTCCTCCACTGTACCTAAAGAAGTGACAGCTTATGTTGTCACTGAAGATCCAGATGCTTCTAGTTCAGCAAATCAAGAACAGCGAATAGCTGCACTAGAGGACAAGCTGAAGACCATGGCTGAAATGGTCGCCAGTATACATTCTATCATTGTGGCCCAACATACAGTACCACCGACCGTACCTGCTGCAAATCCTGATATCATAGCATCGTCGGTGCCTGTCAATGCAGGGCTGGGGGTAGTATCTCCTCAAATACCCTCTGTACAAGTTCAACCTACACCCAGTCAGTCAGGTGATGGGGGTAGTGCTTACCACGCTGTTCCTCTCCCTACCACTCTGACTCAGCCTGCTCCTTCTTCATCATCGGAAGATGCTAATGAAGCTGTCAAACTCCTGCGCACTCAATTCGAGGCCTTCAAAGAGAAAGACAACTTACAGAGATTGGGGATCAAGCAACCTTACCCAGTTGAATGGAAGGAAGTCCCATTTCCTCCTAAGTACAAGATTCCAACAATCTCTCTGTTTGATGGTAGCACATCTCCCAGTCAGTTCATTAACCACTTTGAGGTAATGACTGTTCAACTCCAGCCAAATGATGCTCTTCTTACCAGGGTATTCGTCGGCTGTTTAGCCGGTGTGGCATACGATTGGTACAGAAGCCTGCCCGATGGCTGTATCACTTCCTTCTCGGGTCTTAAACAGATCTTCTTGGAACAATTCTATGAAGGGATCAACGACATGACCATGTCAGCCCTTAATAAAATCAAACAAAGACATAATAAAACCGCTGAGAGTTTCATTGAAAGGTTCCGCCGAGAAGCCTTAAAGATGCCTCCTGGGACTCCGACCGCTGTAACCATAGACACCTGCAAGGCAAATCTTTTGCCTATTATCAGCATGTGGACGGGATCAACTCAGTTCCAAGACTGGCCATCCTTCATTGTCAATACTAAAGCAGCTGAAGTTAGCGCTGACAAATTCAAGCAGCTAGGGGTACACATGTCTAACCCCGACCGGGACGAACACCAGACATCGAGTAGCGGTAATCGCCAGAATAACCGCAAGAATAAAGAGACTTTGAACATCAACTTGAAGAGCAAGGAATCTCTGGCGGTCAACGTGGTTCCACCTACGTCTACTTCTACTCCTTCTGCCCCTCCACCAAGGGAACCTCGTCCGAAAGTAGAGTACTTCTTTGACGAGAACGACACCGCGAGCATCTTTGATTGCTTGATCAAAAGCAATAAGCTCCAACTCCCAGACCCAAAGAAGCCTGATGAGGTCGATAAGACTGATCATCCCAAGTATTGTGTCTATCACAGGTTCATTGGGCATCCCACTCGAGCATGTTATATGCTTAAAGGCAAAATTCAGGAGCTGGTCAATGCTGATGTTGTCACTCTGCAGCAAGACGATAAGACTTTTACCGTGAACATGGTCTCAGTTTAGTTCGGTGACTTCCCTCCGCAGATGGTACAGCATGGCGTCATCCCTATCCCCAAAGCTACACTTGAGATCGAGAATCTTCCTCTTCCAAGAAGTGAAGGTCTCGTCCCTTTGTCTCTTGACAATGGTGAGATTATGTGGATTCACCCTGATCTTGCTTTGGAGTTCGAAGTTCCCTCTTCCTCCAAGAAGAAAGACCGCTCCAAGGATAAAACAAAGATCTGCAATATAGTGTCTTTTGACCCCACAGTTGAAGAGGAGATCCTGCTGGGCACCAGGTCGGGGAAAGCCTATCTACGGAAAGCTCCTGAAACTCAAGAAAACCCTGCTTCTTCTTCTGAGTCTGTTCCGGTACAACCTGTTTCTACTGAGGATATCCCTTCTGTATCCTCACCGGTTGTAGTACCCATTCCTCCCAAGCCGGCGGTGGCTGACAAAGGCAAACAACAAGTCTGCTTCGACAAACCTTTGAAGAAGTCATCTCCCTCAGGACTTGAGAAGCCTTACAACTTTGATATCTTGGCTCAACTAGCCAATACACCGGCTAGGCTGTCAATTTTCGAGCTCTTGCGTCTCTCCAAAGAGACTCGAGAAACTCTGAGTGAAGCATTAATGCAGGCAGAAACTTGTCTGACTCTTCTGAAGAAGCCGAAAGCAGAGCCAGTCTCTTGCCTCCATTGTCATAGTGTGTTGGAATTAATTCCAAACATTACCTTCACACAGGATGACATGCTGATGGAAGACAATAGACATGACCGTCCTCTATACTATACAGGATATGTCGATTCGATGAAAGTCGATCGTATTCTGATAGACCCAGGATCTGCTCTCAGTATTATGCCAAAGACGATGTTAGATGCACTGAAGATCCCAGTGCATAGTCTTTCCAGCACAATTACCACCATCTTGGGGTTCAACCAGGGAAGAAGTGAACCTCTGGGCAAGATTCGCCTAAAACTCCAAATAGGCAATCTCCGTACAAAGGTGACCTTCTACATCATTGACAACCATGGTTGTTCTTACAATGCTCTGTTAGGGAGGCCATTCCTACATGAACACTACATTGTTCCCTCGACTCTCCATCAATATTTCAAATACGTTGATGACAAGGAAGAAGTTCAAAAGGAAGTTGCAGATCTCTATCCTTTCAAAGGTGTCGAAGCATACTACAACGACGCTCGCATGTATAAAGATGAGTTCATGAAGGTAGTATTGGCTTTGGACACTGAAGAAGAACAAGAAGCAGTGCCCAATGAAACTCTCATCATACCTGTCAAAGGGCGTGTTTCTCGTCCTCAATCCTCCAAACCACTGGCTATTCACTTGCCAGTCTAGAAGCAACCAACTGATGGTGATCGAGATCAAAGGAAGCTCACCTCCTCTGAGCCGCTTGTTATTGACTTACGTCGTAATAAGGACAAAAGGCAGCTCACCTCTTCTGAGCCACTTGTTATTGATTTATCTCATAACAAGGACAAAAGGGAGCTCACCTCCTCTGAGCCACTTGTTATTGACCTTCGTCGTAACAAGCCTCCTCCACGTTCTTCTTCTCCTTCTCTTGTAATCAATCTGACCAAGTCTGCTAAGGCTACAGGTCCTGTTGTAAATACAGATGTACAAATCAATGAAAAAGCATCTACTTTCCAGTATACTGATGTCATTTATCATGCTAAGTGTTATTTGGATATGTTAGATAGCTTCCAGTCATTTACAATGGAAGTTGTACAGTCTCTTCAAACAGAGGTTTCACTTGAACATCCAAATGACTCATATCGTGTTGTTCCTGCTCGAAAGAAAGGTGAAAGTCCAATACTTTTTAGTAAAGGACCAGAACAAAAATTCAGCTATACGGATGATAGCAAAAGTAACGATACGGGACATCTCCAACTTCGTCGTTACAGTAAACAATCAAAAGATATCATCCAAAAGATGGGTTATGATTTCAAGAATGGCCTCAACTACGGCAAGGGTAGACGAACTCCTATCCGTACGACTGTCCCGAAAGGAAAGTCAGAAATGTATTACAGCAGGACCAAAAGAGGTCTCGGATATGCTTCTCCTCCGGTGTTATCCCCAGCAGTCTCCGAATCTGATAGTGAGGAGCGCTCTAACTCTTCTGATTCCAGATCATGGGATTCTGATACCAGCATTGGTCAAGTTCATCGGCTGATCGTATCTTCCAACATGGTCTCCGCCGAACTTCCAGAAGGATATGACGAGGATATTGAAGAAAATCCCGAAACAGATCCTTGGGTTCAACGAATGGATACCCAATGGAAACTCCGATTTGAACAAAGAGAACCTCCTACCGAAGATCAATTGGTTCAAATTGACGTAGGAGAAAGCGGGTCACCTCGTCCAATATTTATCAGCAAGAACCTCCCAGAGACAGATCAGCAAGAATTAATTCTTCTTATTCAAGAATACATTGATGTCTTTGCCTGGAGCTATGAAGACATGCCAGGTCTAGATCCCAAAGTTGCTACTCATAAATTGAATATCTTGCCTAATGCAAAACCAGTCAAACAGCAACAACGGCACTTTAAGCCAGAAATGATAGACGCGATTGATGATGAAGTCAAGAAGCTCATCGCTTGTGGCTTTATCCGAGAAGAACAACATCCTGATTGGATAGCCAATGTCGTTCCAGTCCTGAAGAAAACTGGCAAAGTTTGAGTTTGCATCGACTTTCGGGATCTTAATGAAGCCTGTCCAAAAGATGAATTTCCTCTCCCTATCATGGACGTCATGATTGACAACACCTGTGGGTTCGAGCGAATATCCTTCATGGATGGATTCTCTGGATACAATCAGATTCGGATGAATCCTGAAGATGAAAAACACACTTCTTTCCGCACTCATCGCGGAGTCTACTGCTATACCGTAATGCCATTTGGTCTCAAGAACGCTGGTACAACTTACCAACGAGCTATGAGTACCATCTTTCGAGATCATTTGCGCAAAACTGTCGAATGCTACGTCGATGACATTGCTGTCAAGAGTCGTCTGAAGGAAGATCACATCCAAGACTTGAGAACGATCTTCAATCTCATGCGCCAACATCAACTCAAAATGAATCCCACCAAGTCATTCTTGGGTGTCTCTAATGGTAAATTTCTCGGCTTCGTCATTACCTCTAAGGGTATACACGTAGATCCCGAGAAGATCAAAGTCATTCAAGAGATGCGTCCTCTACGCAACCTAAAAGAGCTATGAGGATTCCAAGGTCGACTTGCGTACATCAGGAGGTTCATCTCGAATCTGTCTGGACGCTGCAGACCATTCACTCAGCTAATGAAGAAGGGTGTATCTTTCATTTGGACCGAAGAATGTCAACGAGCATTCGAAGATATAAAGCAATATCTCATGAACCCACCAGTCTTGGTGCCACCAATCTCAGGCATACCATTCTTAATGTATGTCTGTGCTATGGATCATTCATTGGGTGCTTTACTTGCCCAAAAGAACAAAGAGGGTCATGAACAGGCCATCTATTATCCCAGTCGTACTATGATTGGTGCTGAACACCGTTATAGTCCGGTCGAAAAAGAATGCCTAGCTCTTATGTTTGCTGTTCAAAAGACGAGGCATTACATCATTGGTCAAACTATTCATGTCATATCCCGAGTTAATCCTCTTCGGATATTGATGAAGAAGCCTAGCACACTCAATTCTCGGCTGGCTACATGGACCATTCTGCTAGCCCAATATGACATGGTATATGTTCCACAAAAATCTGTTAAAGGTCAAGCGCTGGCAGATTTCTTAGTAGCTCATCCTGTTCCAGAGACATCTAAACTCTATGATGAAATTCTCGACGAGACATTGGAATCAAATATGATCTCCGAAGAATTTCCTACTTGGCGTATATTCTTTGACGGTGCATCCAGGATCGGACCCAAGGGTGCCATTGTCGCAGGAGTTGGAGTTGTTCTCGTTTCTCCGGACGGGTCAACCATTCAAAGAGCCTATTCCTTAGATGAACCTTGCTCCAACAACGTAGCAGAATACAATGCTCTACTTATTGGCCTTCAGCTAGCTAAACAACTGGACGTCGAATATCTTGAAGTCTACGGCGACTCTAAGCTGGTTGTTAACCAGATTAGAGGAACCTATGAAGTTCGCCATCAAGATCTAGTGCCTTACCATGAAGCGGCAATCAGCATGGCTACATCATTCAAAGCCTTCTTTATCGAATATGTTCGCCGAGCTTGCAATACTGAAGCAGATGCCTTGGCCAATCTTGCAGCAGTCTTAGCCATCCCTATCAAAAGACAACAGGTGGTGGTTATTTCTAACCGAGAATTGTTTTGCATCGAAAACAATCGTAATATTGAGTTCAGTAACTTCACTGAAGTCAATGTTATTAATGAAGATTGGAGAACTCCCTTCATTGACTTCGTAGTTCACGACATACTCCCCGAAGATCCCAAGGAGGCTACGAGTATTCGTCGACTATCTCTTCGGTTCTACTACAATCAGACTACTAAGACTCTCTATCGACGGACTTATGACGGCCTACTCTTGCGCTGTCTTGCTGGTGATGAAGCGAAGCAAGTATTACGGGAAGCTCATGATGGTGTCTGCGGAGCACATCAACCTGGTCCTAAGCTACAGGATCGCATCCGACGAATGGGTTACTACTGGCCCTCTATGGTATCAAATGCCATCGAATATGCAAGGAAATGTCGAGCTTGTCAAATCCACGCAGATTTTATCCATCAACCTTCAGAATTTCTACACCCGACTGCTGCTTCTTGGCCTTTCGAAGCTTGGGGCATGGATATCATAGGTCCCATCAATCCTCCTTCTTCTAGAGGACATCGGTTCATATTAGCAATAACCAACTACTTCTCCAAATGGACTGAAGCTATACCCTTGGCTGAAGTCAAGACCAGCAGCGCCATCAACTTCGTCAAACACCATGTCATCTATAGATTTGGTGTACCTCGAAGGATCATTCATGACAATGGACCACAGTTCATCAGTCAAAAGTTCACAAGATTCTGTGACGATCATCGGATTGACAATGTCGCCTCTACAGCTTACAATCCTGCCGCTAATGGCTCGGCCGAAGCCTTCAACAAAACTATCATCAAGCTCCTTAAAAAGTTTGTTTCTACTAACAAACGGAACTGAAGCGAGAAACTTGGCGAATGTCTTTGGGCCTACCGTACTACAGTCCGCAATCCCACAGGCTGTACACCCTTCTCTTTGGTGTATGGTTGTGAAGCAGTTCTACCCTTGGAACTTCAAATTCCGTCTTTAAGGATTGCTATCGCTAATGAGCTCACTACGGAGAACAATGACCTCCTTCGACTTCAAGAATTGGAGGCGCTTGATGAGAAGCGGCTAATGGCTCAACAGCATATTGAGTTATATCAAGCTCGCATCTCGAAGACTTTTAACCGTAAAGTTAAAGTTAGAGCCTTCCAGAAAGGAGAGCTCGTTCTGACGGTCAGACGTCCCATGACTATGACTCACATGAGCAAAGGCAAGTTTGATGCAAAATGGAAAGGTCCATATATCGTGAGCAAAGTCTTCTCAAATGGAGCCTATCAACTCACAAAATTGGATGGTCGAGTTGCGATGATGCCCATCAATGGCAAATTTCTCAAAAAGTACTATGTATAAATGTAAAGGAGATAGCTTGTAATCATCAGACAAGTTTATAAATAAAATTTAATTTTATTTCATCATGAATGATAGTACATAATATCAAGGAAGGTCACTATCATCCTTCTCAAAATCGGGACGCGGGCCACTACCATCCTTATCGAAGACATAGTCGGCAAAAGAGCCGAGAACATCCTTGCTCGAACCCACCAGGAACTTGCAAGCAGCCATCCTCATGGCCTCTTCTTCTTCCGTCATCCCTGGTTTAAGGAGGAAGTCTAAGATGTCCTTCGGCGGCTTGGGTGCAGATGAACCTTCACCTGCCTCTGTCTGTTTCGGCTGGGTCGGTTCGACAGGACGTTCCTCAGTGCCCGCTTTAACCTCCGGGGCGATTTCAGCTTTCTTGGATGCATCTCCAGATGACATCTTCGAGTTGAGAAGTGAAAGTGATCATTCCATCTAGATTTTTGTTCTATTTATAGGCAGAGATTCTTGACGCAATAAAACGACGGTTCGCCCGTTCATTACATTCATCCAACGGTTCACCCGTTCATTTCATTCATCTGACGGTTCATCCGTTCATTTCATTCATCTGACGGTTCACCCGTTCATCACATTCATCCGACGGTTCGTCCGTTCATCACATTCATCCGACGGTTCGTCCGTTCATTACATCAATCCGACGGTTCGTCCATTTATTACATCAATCCGACGGTTCGTCCGTTCATTACATCAATCCGACGGTTCACCCATTCATTAAATTCATTTGACGGTTCACCCGTTCTTTAAATCCATTTGACGGTTCACCCGTTCATTCAAATCATTCGACGGTTCATCCGTTCATTCAATTCATTTGACGGTTCATCCGTTCATCCCAACGATTCATTTCTTCACACATTATGACGATTCATTTCGTTCATGCATCCCTTCATCCACATCAGCAACTTGTCATCTTTGATTAAGTTGTCTATAGAAATAATAATATTCGACATATTATATTCTGCCATGTCCACATTACCTCTGAGCAGACATAATAAATATAATTATTTTCTAAAAAATCAAAAAAAAATATCATGTCTTGCACCTCTGAATATATTTTCTATCGCTATTATTTATATCTGAATAAGATATGCAATAAATAATAGAGCCATTAAGAAATGCCTTTTTATTGATCAAAATTGAAAGACATTACAAAGATATATATCACAAAACAAGAAGATACAAAGAGTCTTTCTATTCGGCCAGCGGGGTCATCAGGTTGGTCATCTGCTGCTTTAAAATTTGCAGTCGCTCCTCACGAGAGTCCATCACTCGCCTCCTAGCTTCCTCCATCCCAGACTTATCATCGAAGGTTGGCAGGGTTACTAGTTTGCTAAAGATTTCAGCTTGATGAGTTGCGACATACTCATCTCTTTCTTGAGTCAGAACACCCAGTTGTTGAACTGCAGCCTGATGTTGGGTGGCCTCATCCTCCAGAGCAAGTTGAACAAGTCTCAACTCTTCCTGAAGACGGGCAGATTTTGCTTGCAGCTCAGCAACTCTCTTTTCCTTCTCTTCAGCAACAGATGCCACTGTTTCCACTTGGGAATTATACTCAGCAGACTTGGTAGTAAAAGTATCCAAGAGAACTTGGAAATTAACTTTCGCTACCGCAGCCTCTTGAGACATCTTTTCAAATTTAGCCTGCACCAAGGGTTCCACCTCTCCCCTATTAAGCTCTTTGAAGGTCCTGACTGATGCTTCCAGCTCATCTAGTACTAGTATATGATCAAGAAAAACAGCCTGAGCTTCGTCGCCTTGACTGCGAATGGCATTGACAAGATAAGAGGTTGGACCTCTAACTGTAGAAAAACCAGCCTCTTCTTTCTCTATCACCCTATCTACTAAGGGTCCCAACGAAGTAAAGAAGAGTTTGGTAAAGGAGTTTATGATAAATTGGTTAGTAGCCAGGGCCCCAGGCGTAGCAGCTACTCCCATTGACGATGAAGCAGTAGGTGCCTGTACAGATGGACGTGCAACTTCTTGCACGTGAGTGGAGGGCTCTTTAGATAAAGGAGCCATGGTTGAGCTGGCTGCTCCTCCCAGATGTTCTTCTGCAAAATCAAATGAACATTATCATTTTGTTGTTATTAACAATTAATCGAAGAGGATCAAAAGTGAAAGCAATCTTACCATGGCTTGGTCCAGTAACAGGTCTGTCATCTGCTGGTACAGATTCCAACCTTGCAGAAGTAGCCTCAGACATCACTGCCTGGCTACTACCTGCCTCGGAGCCACCCGAGAAAGGTCGGCTACTACTAGCTATTGCCGCTATTGGCACTATATCTGTGCACGGAGGAGGAATTGGAGATGATTCGATTTCTGCATGGATTAAAAATAGAGATGTAAGCCATTTAATCTATGAAAAGAAGATTGATAATTTCATTCAATACCTTTGGGATCAGCGGTAGTAGTTTCCTCCGGTGCTACTTCCTCACCCGTAATCTTTTCTGGAGACACATGCATCTTAACATCTTTTTCAGGATCCAGTGTGTCATCAACAGGTTCGAGAGATATATGGACATCAGCGTCCTCTTCTGGATTTAAAGTATCATCAACAGCTTCTATTGATGTATCTTCATTGCTTATACTATATTCTGGTGCTTCCTCGCTGGCAGTTACGGCGGCAGCTTGATCGACATCGTCTTGCAGACCGAAGTCACAATCGTTTAGAGCATCAATCATTAAACGATCTTCTTCTTCACGGAGTGTTCCTGGTGTAGAAGGAAGCTGGGTAGTTTCCATCGCAAGAGAAGGAGATCGTAAAACTTCATCATCCCTCTGCTCAGCCTCATCCCTCTGCTCAGCTTCAGCCTCATCCCTCTGTTCAGCTTCAGCCTCATCCCTCTGCTCAACCTCGTCCCTCTGCTCTGGACTAGGAGTTTCCTGCCTAGGCTCGGGGGCAAGTGTAGGGGATGACATGATGATTCTAGCAACATCACTAGCAACCATCGAGGACAAGATTTGTCTCGAAGGAGTGACCACCCTCTTTCTTCTTCTGGAGGCCAGTTTCTTTCTATGTAGAGGTCACTCTGGACTCTCTACATCTACTACATTGACCTGCCTTGGAAGAGAGGTCGGTGTAGTCGCTTCTTCTCTTTGCGTCGACTCGGCCAATTGTCGAGATTGTGACCTGGTGGTGACCTTCTCTGATGGATCTAGGATAAGCTTCTTCTTTGCAACCGGAGAAGAAGGTTCGTCAATCCTTCTCTTTCTCTCCTTGGCTGGAGATTTGACAACTTTCAAGGAAATTTGCAGTGGTTCGTTGACCTCCTCAGGGAAGTTAGATTCCCTTGAGGCTTCCAACGGGTCATCCACTGGCTTATGCTCATCGTCATTACCTGGAGCTGATATAACAGTTGCTTCCTTCTTCAATTGCGTCGCTGTAGCGAAGCTATCTACAAGGCTAAAGTTCTCGGCGAATGTATTCGCTGCTGTGTAAAAAAGCGAATATGTGTATAACATCCGGGGGCCGTGATCGCTCTTGGTCGGCATCGAGAACATTGTTCTCATGTCTCGAGCGTTATAATAAGCCCAAGCCCTGGCGCCATCAATCAGATAACCTTTTCCTTGCAGGCAAGTTATAGTATTGCCTACGTGGAATTGGTCATAGCCGAATTACCGCGCGAAACGGCTGGGAAGATAAGGTTCCAAGTAATATTCCTCTTCAAATCTATAGACCAAGTGTGATGGCCGGATCGTCTTCAGCCACTCAAATACTGCACGACCTAGAGGCTGCCTCCCAAGATCAACCAGATTTGTTGACATATGTTCATAGCCAGTTGGAGGGGGAACACAGTAGAAATTCCACCCCTTCCCAAGATTCAAAGCCCGTCTGCAATCTTTCAGACTGGTGTATATCCATTTGCCTTTGGAGAATCTCCTTAAGAAGCTGCCGCCGACTGATCCCATATCAGGGTTCATCAATGATGGATGGTACAGAAGCAACCATCCGAACAAATAAGTATAGGGCAGCTCCAGCCGAGGGAAGTTCCCCTTCTCGCCCTTCCATTTGAGCATCGATTCAACATAAAGACGAAGACCAGCATTTACTCTGCAGGTCATCGCCGACAGCAGATCCATCCGGTAGCCAAAGACTAACCGAACGGCAGCAAAGAGCATGCCGCGGTGGAAGCGGTCGACAGTGCTCGCTCCCGGGACGATGAATTGTCGGAGCCAATAGGTGAGGAAACCCGCCAACTGGGCTTCCTTTGACATGGGCCTATTGCCCAGCCTTATAAAACTTTCAATAACATCTCATGTCTTGAAAGGAGGATATTGAAGTTCATCATCGACCCTGATGTCCATTTCTTTGTTCTCCTCCATCAGTCCGATCACCTCACTATGGCTGAGTGGCCTGAAGAAGCTATGGTTACACTTATCATGATCCTTAGTCTTCTTCTCTACGATGTGGTTAAGAAAAAGATAAGGCAACCACTTTGATGAGTAGCAAGTACCAGAAGAACCACTCTTGTAATACAAAGAGCAGATCTTATAATGGCACAGTAGTTCTTCAAAAACGTCCACCATTTCAGTATTTTCCCGACGAAGTCGGTCCAATTCATCATTTGTTGGAACAAATTCCTCGTAGGAGAATTCCCCCATTGGCAAGCCTGAGATATACTTCATCTCATGAAGAGCTAGTTCAATTTCTTCACAGGGTGTCATGAACGTCCCTGTCCTAAAGTTATACCTCTCTGCCAAAGCAAGGAACAGATGAGGGTTGGGATGAAAGCCGTATACGGTAGAGAATATCGGCTGATATAGCTCAATCTCCTTGAGCTTATCTTCAAACTGAACCAATATCCAATTGCTATGCAGTTCCATCTTTTGTTATCTGGGTTCACCAGACCTGTCAGTCGGATGTCCTGATCTGGGTATCTTCCCTCGACCTTCGCAAATTCATTTGCAAAGATCGGTGTCCGGACCGGCAGCAGGGAAGAGTTCTCTGGTGGGATGCACCCAGGTTTCAATCCCCTGAGCAGAGAGCTGTGACGCTCCAAAGAACTATAAAACATGTCCTTCTTGTTGGGTCCTTTCTTTACATAAATGTTTCCTGTTCTGGCTTGCTGGAGAGGAGTAATATCCCAGTCCATTCTCCTGGGATAACTCGCATGAGCATAGCGAGCTAAGGGAAGACACCTGGAAGTCTCAGACAAGAGTATCCTTTTCTCGGCTCTCTGAAGGAGTCTCTGCTCAACACGTGGTCTCGGCTGAGAACTTTTATCAATAGCCTCACCAAATAGAAACAGGGGTTTCTTGTGAATAATGGAATCGGCAGTCTGTAGAGGCTGTCCGTTCATCAGACTCAATAAAGTTTCGTTGTCTTGTGCTACTAAGATGGCTTGGCAGGAAGATGGCAGAACATATTGGGGAAATGTTACATGGGACAAGTCTTCCTTAAACTCTGGTTCAGCAAGGGTCCCTGCAAAGACTTCATAGTCCGGGTCCTCCCTGATGTTAACTGCATTAAATAGAAAGACGGAATTCAGTACATGCAACATCAAAGATTCTGTCAAAAAAAATCAGTAAATTGTACAAGCATCAGATTGCGCTGTCTGTAAAATATCAGATTGCGCTACAACAGCTTCTATGCGCAAACTGTCCAGTTGTGCCAACATATTCACTTGCGCAAGCCATCAGATTGCGCTAACAAGCTTGCGCAAGGCAATAGTTTGTGCTGGACAGACTTGCGCAAACCGATAGAGTGCGCTGACTTTTGCCAGCGTTTTCCAACCGATTGCGCAAGAAGATAGTTTTCATAAAAACGAGAACTATTGTTTGTGTGAAGCCAAAACCCTAAACAGGGCGGCGCAATATAACCAAATCTCTAAAAAGAGATAGGTTTGAAGATTCAATTATGTCGAAGAACCCTAAAAAGGGTTTTTGATCGATCGACTACCTTGCAGCGCGGGATGACCGACTTCGTGTCGAGAAATGTGCGGCGCAGCCCGAGTCGAAGACTCGGCGGGGGCTTTGCCCTTGTCGGCGGCAGAACGCTTCGGAGCCATTAAAGTCGACGGAGAAGAAGGAAAAGAGTCGAAGTGGGCTCGGGAATTTTCTCTCTTGAACAAAGTGGAAACAAGTAAACAATGACAGAAGGAAGAAGGAGAACTATTTATAGTTTTTCGAGAGTGATGGTCGCCTCGGATTGCGCCGAAGAAATAGGAGCCGACTCCTCCAATTGCGCAGACAAGTCATTATATGCGCAACTTGATTTAAAAATCAAAATTCAAAGTATTTCGAAAACTTTGAAGGGCGTCTTGTAGGTCCTAAAAATCAAGTTGCACCCATCAACAAAGCCATGAAAATCAAAGTGTGCATCCTTTAAATGAACTGCGCAGAAGACAGATTGCGCACCACCTCAATTGCGCAAGCTGAATTATGCACACTTCCAAGTGCACTAGCTGACGTGGCTGCATCATCATTACCTGATAGAAAATTAGATCTTCTGACAGCTGACAGCACGAAGAACGAGAAAACTGTTCGTTTCTCGTGCAGCACAGCGCTCGAGGACAGCTGTACAGCCAGCGCAGTTCAATCCAGCGCAGTTCAATCCAGCGCAATCCAAACCCAGCGCAATCTGAAGCTAGCGCAATTCAAGTGGCACAGTCCATCAAGACAACTGAAATTCTGTACGTGGCATGCATGCCATCAATTGCTCACCACGTGGCAACCGTCTGTACACGATCATGTGCATTTCAATCAAATAATGTCATGTGTCCAATACAGTTGGCCCACGATCAAATAACTGCCAGCGCAGTCTGATGTCTGCACAATCCAATGCATGAGCAATCCATCCTGCACAATCCAGAATAACTAAAAATTAGTTATTTCCAGAACTCTATAAATAGAGTTTTAAGTCCTTCCTAGGGGGATCACATAGAGATCAGAAAAATCAGAATCAAGAGCAGAGAGTTCAGGAGTTCTTGTCCAAGTGCTGCTGCATGCTTCAGAGGCTATCGCCTTCAACTTCAGAGGCTATCTCCTTCAACTTCAGAGGCTATCGTCTTCAAAGTTCACATCGTCCAAGGGATAAAGCGATCGTCATTCAGATCGGATTCCTATAGTTGTACTTTTCCAGAATTCTTGTAATCTTATTACAAAATTTATGAAATAAAGATCAACTTTTGTTTTTGTAAACAATTTCGTGATTAGTTTTGATTGTTGTATTACGCTACGTAAGACCTACAACATAACCGCACGGATATCGTTGTAGAGTTTGGCATATCGTACTCTGTACGGAAGTACTCATTCTGAATGACCATGATCCACGACATGGGATTTCAATCAACATAGGGGCTATTAAGTTAAATAAAATAATGATTGCATGGAGAGAATGGATTCCCTAGTTCTTACACGGCAGCCCTCCTTGGGACTATTAAGTGCCCGACAGGCCGGCTGGTTCCCACAGATACTGCAAATCTGCCACACGGGCAGGGAGCGATATCTGCTTATATTATTTATTGTATATTGATGGCGGGCGTCCCGCTGGGACTCGTCTAATTCATGATTGGCGCAATTGATTGACTGGATAGACTAGCCTTGCTTGCTCATAGTAAGAACTGAAGAATCCTTATTACATATTTCCAGGGTAACTTAGAACTTACAGTAGCAAGCCGTAGTAGTTGAATGGCCATTTAAATTGATTTGTTTGTGTACTGTATCTACTCTGCTAACTAACTGAGAGGATCAGAATGTCAGGGCATGACGGGTCAACTTCTGTCCTTATTTGGTTGGGAAGTTGGTTTGAAGTGTCATGATATTATGTGAATCCTAGTAGAAAGCGGAGACCTATTTATCATATCCTTAACTCTTATCACTGGTTTTATTTCTCATGTCGTGCATCCTTGTGGTACTTGCTATTAGAGGTCTAACCTCTCTGGTTTTGCATGGCCAGATTTAGAGCCGGTTCCCGAGGACTCAGCTTACTTCTACCTCCAAGATGGTCAATACTAGAGGGATGATCGCAGGAGGACTCGAGTGGGTTCCTTACTTCCCCGCTCGTTTTGTTATTTACCTTACACTTTGCCGTTTGGCACCGACATGTTAGTCAGACGTCTTGTACTTACTTTTACATAATTGTAACTAAAATTAGACTGCAGTTGATAACAGTTGTGTATACCTTGCTACATCATCTGGCTATATTTTGTAAAGCCAGATCTCAAGAACATTTTGACTGAGCGTTTGGGACGCCTTACTGCTTTATCTTACATGTTCTCTATTACTGTTTCTTGTTTGAATGATTGAGACAATAGATGTCATGTCACCCTAGTGAGACTTTCATGTAGTATGCACCCCCTCGTCTTTTAGACAGCATTGATCGTATTATACGATATTCATCTACCCGTATACGTAGCTGGCTGAGTCATTCCTCCGCTCTCCAGTATTCTGGTTCTGGGGCGTGACAGCCGCATCGTCCGTCTGCGGATGAGACAGGGGCTGTTCCGCAATCCTCTGAAATAGCTCGTCACGCAGTGCAGTAAGCTGGCGATGGAGTTCCTCCACTCGGACTGATCTGTAAGGGCTGTGGGGAATGCACACTGGCAGAGGGGGCCCTGGATGACTGCGTCGCCACAAAGGCGACGTATGATCCCGTACCGTAGTACGTACCCCTCTGAAGACCACCTATGGCGGCTATCCAGCGATCGTCCATCGTCCGAGCCGAAGGAGGATGCAAGGAAGTACCAGCCTCTCCCTCCGCAGGTGCACTCTCACGCTCTAGCCTAAGAAACTCTTCCTAGAAAAGTACGTACCTCGATAAGCATAATATTTACTACCAACCTAGTTATTCCCCGTCTATGGATATATATTGCATATTTCTTAAGTTATACTAAAGTTAGTGACACATAAAGTAATACTTACATAGCTCCGCATGGCCAAATCATCGATGAGCTTTTCGTTCTTCCGATGGGTGGCCAGGAAGACGGTCACCATGTTGGGGTTCTCACCCCTCTTTATCTTTTATAATAATATGTTTGTCATTGAAATTAAATATTTTATTTGTAATGCCTATAGTTCGTATTACGTATTTTGGAATACGTGTACGTATCTGACTCGTATTGCATGTCTACTGGCTTGGTTCGGCTTGTTTGGGTTGGCTTGGTTCGGCTTGGGTTGCTTATTGGTTCATCATGAACCAAGGAGAGAACCCTTACCTACCACCACCTTCTTCATTTATATCCCACCAAATATTTCTCTCTCCTCATTAACTCTTCTTCTTTCCTACCATTACTTCTCTACCAACCTGAGAGTGGAAGGTTGAGGCAAGTGCACCTTGCTTCATGGAGGAGTTCCGTTTTTATTGTTTCATTGTCTTCCTCATGTGTTTCTAACCCACTTTAGTACTTAGCATTTTTCATTTCCATGGTTAATTTTTTGTAAATCTAGCTTTGTGGTATTTTCGGTTTTCATGAGTTTTGATCTAATAAACATACTTATTTTTGCTATTTGATGGTTCCATATTGTAGAGAATTCTATTTT
The DNA here is from genome assembly GCA_029216955.1 of Iris pallida. Taxonomy (NCBI): domain Eukaryota; kingdom Viridiplantae; phylum Streptophyta; class Magnoliopsida; order Asparagales; family Iridaceae; genus Iris; species Iris pallida. Next base: position 17,848,396 of record JANAVB010006800.1, read on the forward strand.
ACCCAAATTTGACCTACGGGAGTTTGCTGAGCCGCATGAGCATTAATTGCCTTGGCCGCTTGGCCATTAAATTTTTGTTGGACGCATAGCCTTTCTGGCTTATACGGCCAGGGCCATTTAGGTCCGCATGCCCTTTTATTTAGTTTCATTATTTAATCGCCTTTGGCTTTTTATTAGTTGTATGCTGCTTGCATTTAATGCATGCATTAGCTGGCCACGTGCAAGTATTTATTTGTTGGGCCCCATGAACAATCAAATGTTGGCCCTTGGCCAATTCCTAGCCGCATAAGCATTTGATATTTTGCTGGCCGCATGGCCATTTATTAAATGAGCCGCATGGCCTTTTGCAAGCATCAGCTTGCATGCATTTAATTTAGTCAGCTGCATATGGCCATCACAATGTGAGCCGCATGACCCTTGCACATTTTAATACATTAGCAAGCATGCATATTTTAATGCATTAGCAAGCATCATACGTAAAGCACTTGGCCGCATGCCATAATGTGCTTGGTCGCATAAGCTACTTAACTTGGCCGCATGGCCTTATATATATTAATATTGGCCGCATGGCTTGCTAAGTAACCTGGCCGCATGGCCTTCCTTTGAATGCAATTGCAAGCATAGGCTTGCATGCATATTTAATGAATGAAATTGCAAGCATTAAATACTTGCATGCACTCACAAATAATAGGCTTGCATGCACATATTTAAAGCATGCACTTACAAACATAGGCTTGCATGCTTATATACAGTACCTAGCCGCATATGGCCAAGCATAACTTGGCCGCATATGGGAACCTTACTTGGCATTAGTATTTAATGTATTAGCATTTTGCTATGCAAGCTAACTTGGCCGCATAGGGCCATTCCACAGTTGGCCACATGGCCTTTATTAATTGCATGCTTTGGCTTTTGTTTTGCATGGCCATTAGCTTTTGCATTAAATTGCATGGCCCCTTTTGCTTATATATAGTAGCCTGGCCGCATATGCTATTTTGCCTGGCCAGTAGCTCATGGCCGCATGGGCATGGCCTTGCAAGCATTAAATGCTTGCATGCTTATGTTCACTTGTGGCCGCATGGCCACTGTTCATTTATGGCCGCATGGCCACTATTCATTTGTAGCCGTATGGCCACTATTTAATATTTGTGGCCGCATGGCCTTAGCATTAATTGTAGCCGCATGCACAATTAATATTTAATTCCTAAACGTATGCTGGTGTCTTATTAAATTTATGTATGTTCCTTGACACAAGGGTGACCCGTTGTGGTGCACTTTTGACAAATGATATGACATGATAGTGGCCTGACGCGGTGCACTCCTGACAGTGAACATGACATGATATATGTATCTCGAACGCTGTTGCGACGGCTAGCATATCATGACAAGATTGAACGGCCTGGACACCGTGGATGATTGTGTTTGTACCATTGAACCGGTAATGTTTGCATCATGTCTAGGACAAGGATCCCTAAGTACCACGGTCAGGGGTACCTACGGTAAATGGCTAAGGCTAATAACTAGAATAATTTAGTAGTCATGAGAGATTTTTCCCAGTTACAGGCGATCCCGTTATCCCGGCCACCATTGTGGACTTGCAGCCTGCCGACGAGTAGGGCACAAGTCTAGATTCACTGATGTATGGAAAAGAATGAGGCACTGCTTAATGAACCCAAGTCGCCTGGATAACCTGGATTAGCTGCAGGGCTTGTGGCTGGGGGAACATCTCACTGCATATTGCTAGTAACTAAGGCTTGTGATAACCCTAGTTAGCTAATGTAGAAAGCCGTAGTCATGGATTGGCCGGGAACGATTGTATAATGTAGTTCAGTGCTCGATTATTGCAGGCTTGATCATATGATTGTCACTTTTAATAATAAAGATCAGAGGCTATGTTCTGTTCAGGTGAAGGGTTACAACTCCGGTCCTTGTTTGGTTTAAGGGTTGTAACTTGGCTCCCGGAGCAGTTATAAGTCCTTTCTTCGTTTATTGTCTTATTGTACCCCACGTCATGCTTGTAATGTTTTACCTTACCAACAGGATTTGGAGACGGAGTTCTATTCAGGTGAAGGATTATAACTCCGGTCCTTGTTTGGTTTAAGGGTTGTGACCTGGCTACTTGAATGGTTCTCTCGTACTCTATTATGACTGTTGATTATTCTTTTATTATCAAGCTCTTTTGTAACCACTTTAAATATTTATTTCTGACATGTTAGTTTTAGTTCTTAAGTGAAGCCTCTTTTGTGGCACTTGCTCTTTCTGGGATCTGACCAGCTGGTTTTGTGTGGCCAGATTTCGGAGCAGCTTCACAGGATCTACCGACTTTCCAGCCCGATGGTGACCACCAGGTGTAACCAGGACAACAAGTGGGTTTATTTTTGGCTCTCCCACTCCATTGTAAAATTCTCATTTTGAGGCGTTTAGCCGGCGAGCACCTGTTAGCTCGTATTGCATACCTTATTACTGTCTGCCTACGGGTTGTAACATGATTGACAGATCCTAGGGTTGATCATGTATGACTAAACTCTTGTTAGTCCTCACATTTTGTAACGACTAGCTTCATGATCAGCTGAACATATAATGTTTGGGACGCCTTACTATTGTATATTTGGTGATCTTACATCTTATAACTTTACTTGCTTGCTTGAGATTGAGACAATTAGGCTTGTTATTGACCATAGAAGACTGGTGGATTGTAGTTAAACCCTCATATATCTAGACAGCCGTGACCGTGTAGTGAGGTGGATTCCATTTCATTATACGTAGCTGGCTATGTAGGCCCCTGCTCTCCAGTATTCTGGTTCTGGGTCGTTAATTATTCCTACTTTCATTAAAATAATATATTACAGTAAAACACATACCAGGCGACAAAAATATTCCGTCATAGGAATCGAGCCACCACACCACTTTCTGCCCTCGTCCTAGCCGCCTTCGCCTTCTTCGACCGTTTCTTGAGCGTCGAATCTAGCCTTCATGACAGTCCACTGCTCGGACGTGATCCAACCTTGGATCAATTTTTTGGAGCGGTCTAGAGCCTTCTGGTCGTCGATCGCATCCCGGATCAACTTGGCGGCAACGACAGAGAATTGCTTCTCGATCGTCTCAGTCCGGTGTGGTGGATAAAAGTATGTTTTGTACAAGAATTAAATTAGTTAGTTATATAATATGCATAAAAGATGATTTATAGTAAAAGAAATATACTTTAGTTACCTTGAAGTGGGTAAACCAGAATGCCTTCCTCTCGTCCGAGGCATCCGAGTAGTTGATCCAAGGGCCCCCGTAGTTGGACCTCAGAAATAGCCCCAATGCCCTCTGAACTGACGGGGGACGATATCTACACAACGATAATTAAATTCATGAATATATAGATATAAGTATAAATAAATGTTAACTAATTAACTTACTTTGTAGGCCCGTCCGACCAAATCTCCATCCTCGTCTCGTCTGGAGGAGCGCATGGGGGATCACTCGGATCATATGGAGACGACGTAAGTGCGACCTCCTCCACCCGCCCCCTGTCTCCATAGTGTCGTCCGCATGAGGAATGCTGCTGAACGGGCTAGGATCAGGCCTGGAACTGTCAGTCCCTGGAGTACTGCCACGTACCGTCGACGTAGACGGTGATCTGAGTGGCTGGTACACTAGAGTACTAGGAGACGAGGGACCGACACCGTCATCCACTAACGGAGTACCACTCCGTCTACCGGTGGAACCTCTACCTCACGGGATACTCCTCTACCGTCACGGAGGTACGATCCTCTGCGTCCTGCCATACATGATAGAAATAGATATCTACAAGATAATAACCATGCATTTAACATATCATAGTTTATATAAAATAGACTCGGAGTAACCCTCCGTTGAATTTTTAGATAATAACCAAGTCTAGATAATAGCATCAAGAAACATCCAAGTCTAGAGAATATCCATGTTTAGAAAATAAGAAACATCAAGTTGTAAAAACATCCAAGTCTAGCCCAGAATAAGTCTACCGGAAACAAATCCGGTCAAAAGTCAAATCATATATATATATATATATATATATATATATATATATATATATATATATATATATATATACATATATATATATATACATATATATATATATATATATATATATACATATATATATATATATATATATATATATATAAAATAAAAAATATATATATATATATATATATATATATACCGTCGTCTATGTTGGGACAGATAGAACTCCCTCAGCCACCGCGCATAAGTAGGATCCACGCCATCAAGATCAATATCCAGAGGAGATGGATGATTGGAACTCCCGGTGCAACTGCCCTTTTGTGCCACCTCCTCCTTGTAATGCCTATAGTTCGTATTACGTATTTTGAAATACGTGTACATATTTTATCTTGTATTGCATGATTCCTTGCTTGGCTTATCTTGGCATTACATGGCTTGGTCTATTTTGGGTTGGTTCGGCTAGGCTTGGGTTGCCTTGGTTCATCATGAACCAATGGGAGAACCCTTACCTACCACCACCATCATCCTTTATTAACCCATTCCCTCATTCTCTCTCTTCATTTACTTCTTCTTCTCCACCATTACTTCTTCAACCACCAGGAGAGAGAGAGAGAGAGAGAGCTTAGGCAAGTGCAACTTGCTTTATGATGGATCTCAAGTTTTATTGTTCCATTCTCTTCCTTACTTGATTCTAAGCCTCTTTAGAACTTGGCATTTTTTGATTTGATGGATAGATTCTTGTAGATCTAAGTTTGTAACTTTTCGGTTTTCTTTGGTTTTGATCTCTAAAACTTGGTTATTTTTGAAAACTAATGGTTCTATATTGTAGAGAATTCAATTTCATGCAGTTTTGGCTTTTGTTTCGCTTGATTTCGACTTCGGATCAGGAAGTTATGGCCATGACAAGTTTTCGGAACTTTTATGGCTGAACATGCTGATTGGGGACGATGATCCCTATGCGCCCGGGAGGCCATGCGCCGGGAGGCCTTGCGCTGTGAAGTCCCGGTAACGCATCCCGTATCTCCGAGCGTGTCATGCGCGTAGGTTCCTTACGCGCATGTACTGAAGACGCAACGTGAGTTTCCCATGCACGGATGTGCAGGAATTCCCATGCGCGGATGTGCAAGAATTCCCACGCGCCGATGTACATGAATTCCTATACGCGGATGTGCAGGAATTTCTACGCGCCGATGTGCAGGAATTCCCACACGCCGATGTGCAGGAATTCCCATGCGCCGATGTGTAGGAATTCCCATGCACGGATGCGCAGGAATTCCCATGCGCCGATGTGCAGGAATCCCACGCACCGATATGCAGGAATTCCCATGCACCGATGTGCAGGAATCCCACGCGCCGATGTGCAGGAATCCCCATGTGCCGATGCGCAGGAATTCCCATACGCCGATGTACAGGAATCCCACGTGCCGATGTGCAGGAATCCCATACGCCGGAATTGCTCTATTTCACTGTTTTTGCCTGTTTAAGTTGTTTTGTAGCTAGAATCTCAAAAAACTCAAAACATGAAAGTTGTAGATCTCTTCCTTGGCTTCAAGAATATGTCACTAAGTTATTTTATGCAAGTTTCTTTCATTCATGATAATGTAAGAATAGAACACGATAGTGGCCCGCTGTGGCGCACTCTTGACAAGTAAACTGATATGATATATCTCGACCTACTGTTATGACAGCTAGCCTGACAAGACAAGTATGAAAGACCTGGACACCGTGGGCGATTGTGTTTGTACAAATAAACTGGTACTGTCTTGCATCATGTCTAGGATGGGAATCCCTGATTACCACGGTCAGGGGTACCTACTAAAATTGACTAAGGCTAATAAACTAGAATAATTCAGTAGACATGAATAGATTCCCAGCTACAGGAAATCCTGTTATCTGGGCGCATTAAGTGTACTTGTTGCCTACCGACGAGTAGGGCACATTTCTAGCACACAATCACGTGTTCCATTTTTCATAAACGGACCTTCGACCTGAATAACTGGATGGTCTGCAGGGCTTGTGGCTGTTGGGATAATCTCATTGTATCTTGCTAGTAACTAGGCCTGTGATAACCCTAGTTAGTTAAAAGTGTCAAGCCGTGCTCTTGATTGGCCGTGATTGATTGGATGGAGTTTATTCCAGCTTAGTCTTATCCTGATCCTGTACAAGATTGTGACAGGACATGGCTTATTATGCTTGCCTTAACAATAACGATCGGGGGACCAGTTCTGTTCAGGCGAAGGGTTACAACTCCGGTCCTTGTTTGGTTTAAGGGTTGTAACCTGGCTCCCGGAGCAGTTCTTTGTCTTCTCTTCGTTTATTGTCTTATTGCACCCCATGCCATGCTTGTCATATTTTATCTTACCTCAGTAACAAGATTATTTATACTGGCCTTAACAATAAAGATCAGGGGTCCAGTTTTGTTCAGGCGAAGGATTACAACCCCGGTCCTTGTTTGGTTTAAGGGTTGTAACCTGGCTCCCGGAGCAGTTCTGTGTTCTCTTTTCGTTTATTGTCTTCACTGTACCAATAGTATTTGAGACGGGTTTCTATTCAGGTGAAGGGCTGCAACCCCGGTCCTTATTTGGTTTAAGGGTTGTGACCTGGCTACTTGAATGGTTTCATCGTACTCAGTTTACTGTTGTTATCTCTATTATTATCAGTTCTTTATTTATTATCTTTAATATTCTATTGTGATTCGCTGGTTTTAGTTCTTAAGTGAAGCCTCCTTTGTGGCACTTGCTCTTTCTGGGGTCTGACCCAGCTGATTTTGTATGGCCAGATGTCGGAGCAGCTCCAGAGGATTTACCTACCTTCCAGCCAGATGGTGACCACCAGGCGTAACCCTGGCAACGAGTGGGTTTCTTTTTGTCCTCCCACTTTATTGTAAAAATTATTCTTTTGAGGCATTTAGCCGACGAGCACGTATTAGCTCGTATTGCACCTTTACTTACTGTCTGCCTACGGGCTGTAACATGATTGACAGATCCTAGGGTTGATCTTGTATGACTGAACTCTTGCCAGTCTTAACATTTTGTATGACTAGCTTCATGATCATCCAATATGTAATGTATGGGACGTCTTACTATTGTATATTTGATGTTCTAATATCTTGTGACTGTTACTACTTGCTTGTGATTGAGACAATAGGCTTGTTCATGACCATAGGAGACTGATGGATTATAGTTAAACCCTCATGTATCTAGACAGCCGTGACCGTATAGCGAGGTGGGTTGCACTTCAATATACGTAGCTGGCTATGTACGCCCCCGCTCTCCAGTATTCTGGTTCTAGGGCGTGACATGGTTTAAGTGGTAGCCCATGCAGGTCTTGTAAATCAAGATATGTGAGGGTTTACCGAATAGATGTCTCAATCAGTACTCGTCCTTGATCTCTGCTCGTATCTTCTGAATCCCTGTAATCTTGACCTGATCACATGCTTGTGTCGTTGATCTGTCCTGGTCCTTTCTTATTGTTTCCTATGTCGTCTTCTTCAGCGGTATTATTCCTGCACCTGTCGATCAGCAAGGCAGAGCACCTCCCGCGGACCAGCAACAACCTGGAGATCAATCCCAACATTCAGGAGTAGCCTCAAGAGTCGTGCCTACTAGAGGAGAGCCACCCGTTCAGCCCGTCCAGCCTGCAGAACCTGATAATGGCACTTTAGTGGGTCTCATCAGGTCATTATTAGCTTCCCAGGATCGTCGAGGAGATGCCTTGCACCAGGCGATGGCAGATGCTCTGACCAGAGGAGGTCATCAGGGTAACAGTACGGCCAACAGCTTTAAGCGCTTGAACCCTCCATTCTTCGACGGCAGTAAAGATGCTATCGCTGCTGATGCTTGGCTTCAGGACACAGAGGTGATTCTAGAAGCAGCCAGGACTGCAGAAGCCAAGAAGGTGGTTGTGGTGCGCCTGCAGTTATTAGATCTTGCCTGCAGCTGGTGGGCGGCACAGGCCGTTGGATTAGTGGCACCCATTGCTTGGACAGTATTCAGAGAGAGATTCCAGACCAAGTATTTTGATTTTATAGCTCGATACGATCTACAGATAAGGTTCACCAATCTGAAGCAGATGGGCAGGACGGTCGACGGATATACGACCGAGTTTTCGAGACTCAGTCGGTTTGCTCCCACCTTGGTAGCGACCGAGTTCGATAGGGCCCAGCGGTTCCAACAGGGGCTTCACCTGGAGATTTTATTGGCACTAGAGCAGTTTGAGCATCAGACTTTTGATGCAGTATTGAGAGCAGCTAGGAGGCATGAGTATACCTCCCAGAGGATCGTGGACAGGACCGGAGGTCGGAAGCGATTCCACGGTCAGATGAATCAGTCTTCAGCACCAGCCCCGGCAGCTAGGGCTTTGACCATTGGAGCTCCGAGGCGGGCGACCTCAGTAACGTCGGTTCAGCATTCCACCCCGACGTACCCTCAGCAGCAGAAGTAGAAGCAGTCTTCCACAGTAGGATGTTCACACTGCGGAAAGCCAGGGCATGTGGTATCAGAGTGTCGCAGAGCACAGGATTTGTGCTTGGCTTGTGGTGCCCCGGACCACAGGGTAGGGAACTGTCCGAACAGGGGGAGTTCATCATCAGCCTTTTCTAGTCCTTCAGTTAGAGGACCAGCACCAGTCCAGCAGCAGCAGCAGCTACAGTACCCGTTCTCGAAGCCATTGCCGACGCAGGCCCAGGCATTCCAGCAGCAGAGACCGCAGTAGTATGCCCAAGCCCAAGCCCTGATCCAGAGCAGGCAGAGAAATTTTTAGCAGAGGGGACCCGCACCCAGAGGACATGGTCAAGTACTGCTTTGACCATGAAAGAAGAAGGAATAGCACCAGGTGAGGTAGTGGCAGGTACTATTCTCGTCAACACCTTTCCAGCTTCAGTATTATTTGATTCTGGTGCCTTGCATTCATTTATGTCTGCACGATTCGTGACACGGATAGGATTGGAGCCCGAGTCATTATCAGTGAGACTCAATATACTTACTGGTAATGGACTTGTGGGAGTAGATAGGGTATTTTCTTCGTGTCGGATCGTAGTTTGCGGTAGAGAGTTCTCCGTTAGATTGATAGAGTTTCCGATGGCCGATTATGATGTGGTCTTAGGGATGGATTGGTTGAGGGACCAGTATGCTAGGATAGACTGCCATCTTGGCAGGGTTGTTTTTAGCATTCCAGGCGAGCCGAAGTTTTCCTTCTCCCGAGGCAAAGTTGAACCTTCTCCTCCAGTATTGCGGATGGCGGTAGCAGCAGTACAGTTACCCCGAATAGTCGAAGAGTTTCCAGATGTTTTCTCCGAAGAACTTTCAGGGATACCGCCAGAGCGGGAGATCGAATTCACCATCGACTTGATTCCCGGGATAGCCCCAGTGTCAGAGAGAGTCTACAGAATGGCGTCGTCAGAGCTAGAGATATTGTACAAGATGATTGAAGAACTTAGAACCAAGGGATTCATTCGTGCTAGTGGATCGCCTTGGGGAGCCCCGATGCTTCTTGTGAAAAAGAATGATGGTACGTCCAGATTATGTATAGATTATCGTACCTTGAACTCAGTGACAATCAAGAACATATACCCTCTCCCGAGGATAGATGACTTGTTTGATCAACTCAAGGGGACGGCAGTATTCTCGAAGATTGACTTGCGGTCAGGATATCATCAGATCAGAGTCAGAGAGCAGGACATCCCGAAGACAACATTCAGATCCCGGTATGGGAATTGGGAGTTCCTTGTTATGCCATTTGGAGCAACCAATGTGCCGGCTGTATTCATGGACCTCATGAATCGTATCTTCATACCTTATTTGGATCAGTTCGTGATTGTGTTCCTAGATGACATCCTGGTTTACAGCAAAAGTGAGGCGGAGCATGAGCAGCATCTCAGAGTTGTTCTTCAGATTCTCAGAGAGTACCAGTTGTATGCCAAGTTCAGTAAATGCGAGTTCTGGCTCGATCGTATTTCGTACTTGGGTCATATCATCACCACGGGAGGAGTGGAAGTGGATCCCCAAAAGATTGTGGCCATTGAGACATGGCTAGTGCCCATCACGGTTGCAGAAGTTCGCAGTTTTCTTGGATTGGCCGGCTACTACCGGCAATTTGTTTCGGACTTTGCTCGGATTTCAGCGCCATTGACCCAGTTGACCCGCAAGGATGTGCAGTTTGCTTGGACAGCAGAGTGCCAGGATTCTTTTGAGAAGTTGAAGCGAGGCTTGATGACGGCACCCATTCTCACGCTTCCAGATGGAACCGGGGGATTCTCAGTATATTGTGATGCTTCAGGCAGAGGTTTGGGATGTGTTCTGATGTAGCATGGAAAGGTAATAGCTTATACGTCACGACAATTTCTTTATCATGAGAGAAATTACCCAACCCACGATTTGGAGCTGGCAGCAGTAGTGTTTGCACTTAAGTTGTAGAGACACTACCTATATGGAGATAGGGTGGAGATTTTCACCGACCACAAGAGCCTGAAGTATGTTTTCACCCAGAAGGATCTTAACATGCATCAGAGGAGGTGGCTGGAGCTACTTGTGGATTATGATGTCAACCTGCAGTATCATCCTGGGAAGGCCAACGTCGTTGCAGATGCATTGAGCAGGAGAGCCAGAGTTTATTTCCTAACAGCGCAACCAGAGCTGTTAGCCGATCTTCAGAAGATGGGTATAGAAGTTGTCCTCCTTTCTAGTGTGGCATTGATGGCCAGCATGCAAGTTCAGTCCACTATAGTCGAGAGGATCCGGATGGCGCAGTCAGCAGATTCCAAGCTTCAGCGACTCAGAGCAGAGTGTGAGGCAGGACGAAGACCAGAGTTATGTATCCATGAAGACGGTACACTTAGGCATGGGAAGCGTCTTTGTGTACCCAGTGGAGATATCAGACAGGAGATCATGGCAGAAGCTCACAGTTCTCAATATTCCATCCATCCCGGCGGTACGAAGATGTACCGTGATATCTGTCAGCACTTTTGGTGGAATGGCATGAAGAGGAAGATAGCCCGGTTTGTCTCTCGATGTTTGGTTTGTCAATAAGTTAAAACTGAACATCAGAGGCCAGCTGGACTTCTTCAGCCCTTGCCAATTCCAGAATAGAAGTGGAAGCATATAACCATAGATTTTGTGACTGGATTGCCTAGATCCCCGACTGGTAGAGACGCTATTTGGGTTGTCATAGACCGACTCACGAAGGTGGCCCACTTTCTTCCGTTCAGAGTTGGTCAGTCGACGACTCAGCTAGCAGAGATGTATCTCCGGCAGATTGTCAGATTACATGGTGTACCAGTCACTATCACCTCGGACAGAGATTCCAGATTTACTTTGAACTTTTGGCGTAGCCTGCAAGAGAGTTTGGGGACTCGCCTCCAGTTCAGCTCAGCATATCACCCGCAGACAGATGGCCAGTCGGAACGCACGATCCAGACTCTTGAAGATATGTTAAGGTCATGTACACTAGATTTTGGTGGTTCGTGAGAAGATCACCTGTACCTGGTGGAGTTCTCGTACAACAACAGTTTCCAGGCCAGCATCCAGATGGCACCATTCGAGGTACTGAATGGTAGGAAGTGCCGATCCCCGCTAGCATGGGACGACGTCGGAGAGAGACAGATGCTCGGTCCGGAAATGATTGCTCAGACCGTTGAAGTGGTCAGGAGAGTCAGAGATCATCTTCGAGTTGCCCAAGATCGCCAGCGTCATTGGGCCGATTCTCATCGGCGACCCCTTGAATTCTCGATCGGTGACCATGTATTCCTGAGGATTTCGTCTAACCATGGTGTCATTCGTTTCGGCGTACGGGGAAAGCTTAGTCCTAGGTATATAGGACCGTTCGATATTCTGGAGCGAGTAGGAGATGTATCCTATCGTCTCGCTCTTCCGTCGTCGCTACGTGAGGTGCATAATGTGTTCCATGTTTCCCAACTGCGACGGTATATCCCGGACCCGAGCCACATGCTGGATCATTCGGAATTGGTTGTTGGTACCAACCTTTCGTATGAGGAGAGGCCCATGTCTATATTGGACCGAAGAGAGAAGACACTCAAGAACAAGACTATTAATTTAGTCCGTATTGCTTGGGTCATCACTCTTTGGTGAGTCAACGTGGGAGCGTGAGGATGATATCGATCGCGATATCCCGACCTGTTTGACTCGTGAGGTATAATATCTTTCTTATGTCTCATACCTTCGATTCCTTGCTTGCATGAATAATTGCTTAATTGCTTGATTAGTATAGCTTGTCTGTGAATAGCATAGCTTGTTCTTGTCCCTCTAGCCTCTTAATTAAATTTCGAGGACAGAATTTTTTTGAGGTGGGTAGAGTTGTAATGCCTATAGTTCGTATTACCTATTTTGAAATACGTGTACATATTTTATCTTGTATTGCATGATTCCTTGCTTGGCTTATCTTGGCATTACATGGCTTGGTCTATTTTGGGTTGGTTCGGCTAGGCTTGGGTTGCCTTGGTTCATCATGAACCAAGGGGAGAACCCTTACCTACCACCACCATCATCCTTTATTAACCCATTCCCTCATTCTCTCTCTTCATTTACTTCTTCTTCTCCACCATTACTTCTTCAACCACCAGGAAAGAGAGAGAGAGAGAGAGAGAGAGCTTAGGCAAGTGCAACTTGCTTCATGATGGATCTCAAGTTTTATTGTTCCATTCTCTTCCTTACTGGATTCTAAGCCTCTTTCGAACTTGGCATTTTTGGATTTGATAGATGGATTCTTGTAGATCTAAGTTTGTAACTTTTCAGTTTTCTTTGGTTTTGATCTCTAAAACTTGGTTATTTTTGAAAACTAATGGTTCTATGTTGTAGAGAATTCAATTTCATGCAGTTTTGGCTTTTGTTTCGCTTGATTTCGACTTCGGATCAGGAAGTTATGGCCATGGCAAGTTTTCGGAACTTTTATGGCTGAACTTGCTGATTGGGGACGATGACCCCCATGCGCCCGGGAGGCCATGCGCCAGGAGGCCATGTGCTGTGAAGTCCCGACAACGCATCCCTTAACTCCGAGCGTGTCATGCGCGTAGGTTCCTTACGCACATGTACTGAAGACGCAACGTGAGTTTCCCATGCGCGGATGTGCAGGAATTCCCATGCACGGATGTGCAGGAATTCCCATGCACGGATGTGCAGGAATTCCCACGCACCGATGTGCAGGAATTCCCATGCACCGATGTGCAGGAATTCTATGCACGGATGTACAGGAATTTCCATGCGCGGATGTGCAGAAATTTCCACGCGCCGATGTGCAGGAATTCCCATGCACCGATGTGCAGGAATCCCACAGCCGATGTGCAGGAATCCCCATGTGCCGATGCGCAGGAATTTCCATATGCCGATGTGCAAGAATCCCACGCGCCGATGTGCAGGAATCCCATGCGCCGGAATTGCTCTATTTCACTGTTTTTGCCTGTTTAAGTTGTTTTGTAGCTAGAATCTCAAAAAACTCAAAACATGAAAGTTGTAGATCTCTTCCTTGGCTTCAAGAATATGTCACTAGTTATTTTATGCAAGTTTCTTTCATTCATGATAATGTAAGAATAGAACACGATAGTGGCCCGCTGTGGCGCACTCTTGACAAGTAAACTAACATGATATATCTCGACCTGCTGTTATGACAGCTAGCCTGACAAGACAAGTATGAAAGACCTGGACACCGTGGGCGATTGTGTTTGTACAAATAAACTGGTACTATCTTGCATCATGTCTAGGATGGGGATCCCCGATTACCACGGTCAGGGGTACCTACTGAAATTGACTAAGACGAATAAACTAGAATAATTCAGTAGACATGAATAGATTCCCAGCTACAGGAAATCCTATTATCTGGGCGCATTAAGTGTACTTGTAGCCTATCGACGAGTAGGGCACATTTCTAGCACACAATCACGTGTTACATTTTTCATAAACGGACATTCGACCTGAATAACCGGATGGTCTGCAGGGCTTGTGGCTGTTAGGATAATCTCATTGTATCTTGCTAGTAACTAGGCCTGTGATAACCCTAGTTAGTTAAAAGTGTCAAGTCGTACTCTTGATTGGCCGTGATTGATTGGATGGAGTTTATTCCAACTTAGTCTTATCCTGATCCTGTACAAGATTGTGACAGGGGATGGCTTATTATGCTTGCCTTAACAATAACGATCGGGGGACCAGTTCTGTTCCGGCGAAGGGTTACAACTCCGGTCCTTGTTTGGTTTAAGGGTTGTAACCTGGCTCCCGGAGCAGTTCTTTGTCTTTTCTTCGTTTATTGTCTTATTGTACCCCATGCCATGCTTGTCATGTTTTATCTTACCTCAGTAACAAGATTATTTATACTGGCCTTAACAATAAAGATCAGGGGTCCAGTTCTGTTCAGGCGAAAGATTATAACCCCGGTCCTTGTTTGGTTTAAGGATTGTAACCTGGCTCCCGGAGCAGTTCTGTGTCCTCTCTTCGTTTATTGTCTTCACTGTACCAATAGTATTTAAGACGGATTTCTATTCAGGTGAAGGGCTGCAACGCCGGTCCTTATTTGGTTTAAGGATTGTGACCTGGCTACTTGAATGGTTTTCTCGTACTCAGTTTACTGTTGTTATCTCTATTATTATCAGTTCTCTATTTATTATCTTTAATATTCTATTGTGATTCGCTGGTTTTAGTTCTTAAGTGAAGCCTCCTTTCTGGCACTTGCTCTTTCTGGGGTCTGACCCAGCTGGTTTTGTATGGCCAGATATCGGAGCAGCTCTAGAGGATCTACCTACCTTCCAGCCAGATGGTGACCACCAGGCGTAACCCTGGCAACGAGTGGGTTTATTTTTGTCCTCCCACTTTATTGTAAAAATTATTCTTTTGAGGCGTTTAGCCGGCGAGCACGTGTTAGCTCGTATTGCACCTTTACTTACTGTCTGCCTATGGGCTGTAACATGATTGACAGATCATAGGGTTGATCATGTATGACTGAACTCTTGCCAGTCTTGACATTTTGTATGACTAGCTTCATGATCATCCAATATGTACTGTATGGGACGCCTTACTATTGTATATTTGATGTTCTAATATCTTGTGACTGTTACTACTTGCTTATGATTGAGACAATATGCTTGTTCATGACCATAGGAGACTGATGGATTGTAGTTAAACCCTCATGTATCTAGACAGCCGTGACCGTATAGCGAGGTGGGTTGCACTTCAATATATGTAGCTGGCTATGTACGCCCCCGTTCTCCAGTATTCTGGTTCTGGGGTGTGACACTCCTTCACATCTATCTCGGCTTTAGGGATCACTACCTTCTTAATAGTAAGAGGAAGTTCTTCCTTGACCTTCATCTCTGCTTTAGGTACCACTACCTCCTCAGCAGCAGGAGGAAGCACTACCTCCTCAACATCAGGAGGTACCACTACCTCCTCAGCAGCCATGTGTGCCTCTCTCAAGCGACGTACTCGGGTCATGGGTGCCATTTGGTAAGATTGATGGAAACATAGAGATTAATTAGATTTAAATAAAATGACAGTATTAGATGTGTAATATGGAAGATTTATTGTTGCATAGAGATTAATTAGTGGTTAAACATATTTTATATATATTTTTTTCTTTTCAATCATCTTGTGAAAATTCTTCTTCTTCATCCTTCGCGTGTCACTCCCCGATCCCGATATACGATTCTGTATACGGTATCTGTATTTAGCATGTGTATAATTCTGTATATTATTTATTAATGGTTGCATGTAGCTTTTAAGCTTGTCATTAGTGGAATGGATAGAGATTAGGGATTAGGGTTTTCTTAAGCCAACCCCTATTTATATTCTCTTCCTCACTCTCTCTCCTCATTCACTCTTCTATTTAATTCCCTCAACCACCCATAGGCAAGTACAACTTGCTCAAAAGTGGAGATTTGTGCATTTCTTATTTTTGATTTTTCCTTGATATTATTTTTCTATATTGTTCTTCTCTTCATTCTCTACAAGTTTAGTTCTTGAAGATTTTGATTTTAATGGCTAGATTTGTGTAGATCTAAGTTCCTAAAAACTAGGGTTTCCTGGGTTTTCATGGTTTTGATCTATCAAACTTGGCTATTTCCGAAAACCAATGGTCCTATGTGGTAGGAAATTTGATTTTATACAATTTTGACCTTTGGTAAGTTAGATTTCGACTTGTTTGGAAGAAGTTATGGCCAAAACAATATTTAAGCATCCCCTAGGTTCGCCTGTGCTGGCTCTGGCAGGGATGATGAACAGTCCCCTGCGGCCGTATGTGCATTTCTCAGCCGTATAAAGCTTTGCAGCCGCATAAGCTTCTCCGGCCGTATGTGCATTTCTCAGCCGCATGAGCCTCTCGCAGCCGCATGTGCATTTCTCAGCCGCATGAGCCTTTCACAGCCGCATGTGCATTTCTCAGCCGCATAAGCTTCTCCGACCGCATGTGCATTTCTCAGCCGTATGAGCCTTTCGCAACCGCATGTGCATTTCTCAACCGCATAAAGCTTTGCAGCCGCATAAGCTTCTCCGGCCGCATGTGCATTTCTCAGCCGCATGAGCCTCTTGCAGCCGCATGTGCATTTCTCAGCCGCATGAGCCTCTCGCAGCCGTATGTGCATTTCTCAGCCGCATAAAGCTTTGCAGCCGCATATGCTTGTTGGTTCCTGGCCGCATAAGGCCCAGTGATTTTCCTGTCGCATATGCCCAACTTTCTGAGCCGCATGCACCCGCGTTATCCAGCCGCATGAGCTCGTTCTTCTAGCCGCATGGCACATGGCAGTTGGCCGCATAAGCTTCAGCAGCCGTAAGAGCCCGCTTTCCCGAGCCGCATGAAGTCATGCGGACTTCATTTCTCGATCGTATGTAGTCTGGCCGCATGTGCCTCAGCCACAGGTTCCTATGTGTATTAGTCCTCATTTCTAATCTGACTACCTATGTGATGGCTGGAAAACCCTACGTGTGTACTGAGGTGCAATCCATGTGAACACCGAGGTGCTATCCTATGCGCTAAGTGTTCCTACCTGATACCTGCCAGTACCACCAAGAGTCCAGCATTTACATAAGTAATGGTCAGTAGCAATGACGTGGTATGTGTTGTGTGTTGTACTATACCAAGAAGGGGGTACATACGTACGACTCCATGAGCCAGTACGGATTCCTTCTTGGGGTACTCGTACAATGTACGGCATCTAGATGAGTGAACATGTGACCACGACATGTGAACTCTGAGAACAACCTAGGGATTAACTAGGCAACTAACTTGGTAGATGCATTGGGTAGAAAGAATTCTGAGATCGTGCCATACTAGCCACCCCAGGTCCAGTCCTGACGTGTCGGGTTGGCCGCCACGGATATGGTTTCATTCGCCTATAACGGATGGCTATATCCAACTCCTACGAGCTATGTGTTAAATGTTTTAGCGCGGTAGCCCTTCAGGGGACTGGTGCATAATCAAAGTGTTATATGTCTTATGGTTTGGCTAGCCCTGCTGGGTTGACACGATCTGAGGATTCCTTTTAATCTGTAACGCGGGGATAACTTCGCCAAATATAGGAAGCCGCAGGAATGAATGGCCGCTTGGAAAACGACTTGACTGTGCTTGAGCCTTCCGTTAGTAGCCGAGGGATATGGACTGTCATGGTGCGTGGCCCAACCCATGTCCTTGTTTGGTTGTTGGGTTGGTCTATCGTGCTAGGATAGGCTGTGGACCGAGGTTACGACCGGAAGCTTATTATTATTTCTATTATTATTTTATGCTTGGGTTTTATCTCACTCTTTTGTGCTCCCTTGTGGTACTTGCTATTCGGGCCTGATCCCGCAGGTTTTGTTTGGCCAGATCACGTAGCAGAGCCTGAGGATCCGACTTTCTTCCCTGACGTCAATGGTGCATACTAGAAGCATGGCTGGCAGGGGACTCGAGTGGGTTTCTTCTCCACCACTCTAATATCTTTACTTATGTCCTGGCGTTTAGCCACCGACACCTGTTTAGCCGACAAATCTGGATATTTTGGTCCTCGCATAATTTATAATTAAATCAAACTACAGCTGAGTACAATTATGTAACTTTGACTCTCTGGGCTAGCTAACTTATAAAGCTAGATCCCCATGATCATTTTGATGAAGCGTCGGGGACGCCTTACTGCTTTATCTTATATGTTCATTAATTGATGTTTTCTTGCTTGAATGGTTGAGACATAGATGTTCTGTGTGACCGTAGGTGACATGAATGTAGCATACACCCCCTTGTCTCTTGACAGCCACGATCGTCGTATGACGTTTGTATACCTCATATGGAGTAGCTGGCCTAGTCTATCTCTGTATTTCGGTACTGGGGCGTGACAATATTTTATTGGTGGCCCATGCTGGTCTAAATTTTCAGACTTGTGGGGTGTTACTATTATAGGAGTCTCAATCAAAACTTGTTCCCTTTGAATCTCTTGCCTCGATTTCACTTTCCTCACCTTGATTAATAACCTGAGTTGCATCCTCGAATCTTCCTCGCCCTGTTAATTAATATCATGTACCTTTCCCTATAGGGGTGCTTCTTTCTCAGTAGCTGGCGAGGCCAACGTGGAGGAACATCTAGTAGAGCATGGCTCGACGGGGCAGCAACCGGAAGGAATACATTCTCCTGACCAGATCCGAGTGGATGTGATATCAGAGCCAGTGGAACCACAGGTTTTAGAAACCCCTGCACCTCCAGCGGTGCCGGCAGCGACACCAGTACTTGATGCTGCAGTACTTCTGGAGGTCATCCGGGGATTCCTGGCCACTCAGCAGCGACAGGTGGTAGCTCATCAGCAACAGCAGACCCGACAGCAGGAACAGAATGTGCTACTGAATCAGGGGTTACAATTAGCCCTTGAGAGAAGTGTCAGGAATGATTCGGGAGCATCGGGAAGGTTTTGTCGACTCAACCCGAGATATTTTGACGGCACGGAGGACGCCATCACGGCGGATGCATGGCTTCAGGATACTGAGGCCATATTGACTGCAGCTAAGGTTCCAGCAGAAGAGAAGGTTGATCAGGTCAGACTGATACTTCAGGATCTCGCCCGCGATTGGTGGGCATCAGAAGAGGTTGGACTAAGGCATCTTGTTCCCTGGGATAGCTTCCGTACCAGATTCAAGGCCAAGTACTTTGGCGTGGTAGCAGGGTATGAGCTACAGCAGAGGTTTATCAGTCTCAAGCAGGCTGGAAAGACGGTGGATGGATATGCAGCGGAGTTCTGCAGACTGAGTCGGTTTGCACCGACGATGGTAGCTACAGAGCCAGAGAAGGCTATGAGGTTGCAACAGGGACTTCATTTGGAGATTCTACAACTAGTAGAAGGGCACGACTATCAGACTTTTGATGCCGTTTTAACGGCAGCACGGAGGCATGAACTCACTCAACAGAGGTTGGTGACAAGACATGGGGGGCAGAAGAGGTCTCATTCCCATAGCAGGGGCGGAGGAGCAGTGCAGCGAACATCGGTACCAGCACCCGGCATCCGCATTCATGAGTCAGGAGCGCCGCGGAGGACGAGGTATCAGAGATAACAGCACCAGTTCGGCATCAGCAGCAGAGGAACCAGCAACAGTGCCAGGGGGCGCCCGTTGGATGTACTTACTGTGTTAAGGGAGGGCACACTAGGGATGTGTGTCGTTCGGCTAATGGGTTATGCATGAGGTGTGGCAGTCCAGACCACAGATTGCCAATTGTCCTATGATGCAGAGGCCAAGAGGGCCAGTTCAGTAATTTTCGACATTGCCAGCTCCAGGGGCAGTACCGAACAGAGGACCGGCATTGGCCGTCAGGCCGCTAGCCCAGCATCTACTAATACAGGCTCAGATGTTTCGCCAGGCACAGAACCAGGAAGGCCCGCAGAGGCCGCAGCGACAGCATGGTCGAGGAAGGCAGCAGAAGGGAGCTCAGCAAGGCCAGGGCCAGGCCTTCACCTTATCACTGGAGGATGTATTAGCTTCAAGCGACGTGGTTGCAGGTAATATTTCTGTTACCTCTTTTTCTGCAGTAGCATTATTTGATTCAGGGGCTACCCACTCTTTTATATCTGCACGATTTACGGCACGTATTGGATTGGAATTCGAGGCATTGCCAGAGAGGATGAATATACTCACTGGTAATGGGCTCGTAGGAGTTAGCAGAGTGTGCTTAGCGTGTCCAATCGTAGTAAGTGGGCAATTATTGCCCGCATCTTTGATTGAGTTCCCCATGGGCAACTTTGACGTTGTCCTAGGCATGGACTGGTTGAGAGACAGTCATGCGACGATAGATTGTCGGGGAGGCAGGGTAGTATTTAATGTACCTGGCAAAGAGGAGTTTGTTTTTGTTCGATCATTGGAGGATCGACCCAAGGGCATCATTGCAGAAACATTGGCAGAGCAAGAGCAGATTCCAAGAGTAGTCAGAGAGTTTGTTGATGTATTTCCAGATGAGTTTCCAGGTTTACCACCAGTGAGAGATGTGGAGTTTTGCATTGAGCTGAATCCTGGGACGAAGCCTAAAGTCGGCAGAGTATACAGGATGTCACAGTCAGAGTTGGATAAGTTGTACCAGCATGAAGAAGAATTGAAGGCAAAGCAGTTTATCTGAGACAGTAAATCGCCCTGGGCAGCACCGGTGATTTTAGTCCCCAAGAAGGATGGATCGACGCAAATGTGCATTGATTACCGGCAGTTGAATACAGTAACAGTGAAGAACAAGTATCCGTTACCAAGGATTGATGACCTGTTTGATCAATTGAGTAAGGCTTGCATCTTCTCTAAGATTGATCTTCGATCTGGATATTATCAAGTGAGGGTCCGAAAGCAGGACATACCCAAGACAACATTTAGATCACGGTATGGGCATTATGAGTTTCTGGTGATGCCATTTGGACTGACTAATACCCCAGCAGTATTCATGGATTTGATGAATCGCATCTTCCTGCCCTATTTGGATAAGTTTGTAGTAGTGTTTATAGATGACATCCTCGTCTACTCCAGTAGTGAGAAGGAACATGAGAAACATCTTCGGACAGTTTTGCAGACCTTGAGGGAGCATCAACTTTATGCGAAGCTTAATAAATATGAGTTTTGGTTGGATCATATTTCGTTCCTGGTGTAGGTCCTAAAAAATCAAGTTGCATCAATCAACAAAGTCAAAAATTCAAGATATTCATTATTTTGATGAGTTGCGCAGACATCACTTTGCGCAGGCTGGTTTGCGCATGTTCCCAACTACGCAGGCTGACATGGCAGAAGTCATCATTGACTGAATCAAATTAGATCTTCCTGACAGCTGACAACACGAATAACGAGGAGGCTGTTCGTTTTTGACGTCGCACAGTGCTCGAGGGCGGCTGACAGGTGGCAGCGCAATCCGTGTTTGCGCAAACCACTCATGCGCAATCCGTGTTTGCGCAAACCATTTCTGCGCAGTTCATTTTGCATATTCTACCAATATAACTGACCAATTACATGTGGCATTCATGCCATCAATTGCTCATTACGTGGCAACTGTCTATGCACGATCATGCACATTTCAATCAAATGATGCCATGTGTCCCAGATAGTTGGCCCACGATCCAATAACTGCTTGCACAATCCAGTGCTGCGCAAACCAGTTGCTGCACAAATCATCTTGCGCAGTCCAAAATAACTGAAAGTTAGTTATTTTTAGAACTCTATAAATAGAGTTTCAAGTCTTCATTTCAGGGGGATCAAGATCAGAGATCAGAAATCAGAGAGTTCAGGAGTTCTTGCCAAAGTGCTGCTGCATTCTTCCGAGACTTTTGTCTTCAACTTCAGAGGCTTTTGCCTTCAGTTTCCAGAGTTGTTTTCAACTTCAAAGGCTTCGTCTTCACAGTTCACATCGTCTAAGGGATAAAGCAATCGTCATCAAGATTGGATTCCTATAGTTGTAATTTCCCAGAATTCTTGTAATCTTTATTACAGTTTGTATCAATAAAGTTTTATACTTTTGTTTTTGCAAACAAAATGGCGACTCTGCTGGGGACAACTTTCTCCTCCGACGAGGAAGTAGCAACTCAATGTGACGTAGCGTCTATCGGGAAGACGCAGAAGACGCTGGTTGTTAAGGTCAACCAGACAGCCTACGAGGCGATGCTCAACTCCAAAACCACTCCCCGTACTGTAGCCACTTTTGCTAAGAGCAAAGTGCGCTCAGTTTGGGTCTCCAAGTCTGCACAATCTGGCAGTTTTGCCACCAAGGATGCTGTACCAATTGCTGCACAATCTGCTAGTCAGACTGCTGCACAAACTGCTGTGCCAACTGTTGCACAGTCTGTCTCAGCAACTGCTGTACAATCTGTTACAGTCAAGGCTGCGCAATCTGTTGCAACTGTTGCACAGGCTACTTCATATGCTGCCTTGTCAAAACAGAAGACTCATATGACTCTAGCACAATTGGCAGTGGCTTTTCCTGCGCAAAATAGCACTCTTGTAACTAAGGTGCATCCCAAGCACTCTAAGACAAGAACTTCTGATGCACTTCCTACCAAAGCTTCTAATGCACAAATGACTAGTGCACCTTCCACCCATGCGCAAACCAAGTCTGCGCAATCCAAGAAAAACAGCCTTTTGGCTAAATTTCCTTCTTCTCACAATAAAAGAAGAGATTCTACTCCTCTTCCCAAACACCCTATTACCCCTGCGCAATCCACTGAGGGTAGTCCTTTGACTATTCCTCCTTCTCTTCAAAGCAAAGGAAAAGGTCCATTGGTCTTTTCTCAAACTTCCTTGTCTCATGACTTGGAAGATAACAGAGGGAAACGCTCTTTAGCTAACCCTTCATCTCAAAACAAAGGAAAAGGCCCTTTAGTCTTTTCTCAGTCTTCTTCAGTCTTTACTGAAGAAGATCCATCTCAATGTGTCTCGGCTCCAATCAATTCAAGAACTCTGGCAAACAAGGATTCTTCTTTCCTTTATAACAAGAGTACTTGTACTAATCAAAGAGGTATTCTGCCTACTCCGATAGCAGAATTCCAGGACCTCCCGACTCTCCAAATTTGTCGTTCCAGACAGGGAAAACTGTTAGTGTCTCAAACAGAAACTCCTGGGGGTGAATTTGCTGACCTCAGAACTTATCTTAATCGACCCACTTCGGTAAAACGCAAACAGCCAATACCGAAGGTTAAACATCATCAGAAACAAATCTCCAAAGTCAGAAATCTCGACAATTATGTCAATGAAGTGAGTACTTCCCTGTATACTCAAGGGACTAAACATTTGAAGAATCGGAATCATGTTCCAAATGTTATCAAAGAACAGATCCCTCGGAACTTTCCTCGTCCTGTTGTAGATCTTCGAGAACATCTAAGACAAAAACAGGATAATGTCTCAATATCTCCATCTCAACCATCTGATCATCACTGTAATCATAAAGTCATCATCCAATGCTGTTGTCAAACAACAAAACGATCTGTCTTCGATCGTTTAACTTTTGCTAAATCTGAACCTATGTCAGAAGAAGACGAAGTTTTGTATGCTTCTGTTAACATGACTTCCCGAGACACTGGGGGTAAAAGATGCTCTAAGCATGGTAGACTCCGTAAGCCAAGCCAACGGTATTTGGAATTACTTCAAGAATCTTCTGAAGGAGTATTTCAACATACCCGTTCCCGAAGCCGAGATACAATCGGTCAAAGAAATCCTCCTCAAAATCCTTCAAGTCATCTCCCTGTTTCCCAGTCAGGAGATGATTCGTTTTCTGATTATGATGCATACAGTGAAAGTTCTGAACAAACAGTATCTTCCACTGTGCCGAGAGAAGTGACGGCTTATGTTGTCACCGATGATCCAGATGCTTCAACCTCCGTAAATCAGGAACAACAAATTGCTGCACTCGAAGACAAATTAAAAACTATGGCTGAGATGGTTGCTAGTATGCATTCCATCATTGTAGCACAGCATGTTACACCACCAACTGCACCTATTACTAGTCCAGAGATCATAGCGTCTTCAATACCTGCCAATACTGGGCTGGGGGTAGTGCCTCCTCAAATACCTCCTGTACAAGTGCAAGTACAAACTACGCCTAGTCATTCAGGAGCTGGGGGTAGTGCTTACAACGCTGTTCCTCCTCCTACCACTACAACTCAACCTGCTCCTTCTTTTTCTTCAGAAGACGCCAATGAAGCTGTCAAACTCTTACGAACCCAATTTGAAGCATTTAAAGAGAAAGACAATCTACAAAGGTTGGGGATTAAACAGCCCTATCCGGTTGAATGGAAGGACATCCCGTTTCCCCTAAAGTATAAAATCCCTACAATTTCTCTATTCGATGGCAGTACTTCCCCGAGTCAATTCATCAATCATTTTGAGGTAATGACTGCTCAACTTCAGCCAAATGACGCTCTTCTTACCAGAGTGTTCGTCGGTTGTTTAGCCGGCGTAGCATACGACTGGTACAGAAGTTTGCCCGATGGTTGCATCACATCCTTTTCAGGTCTTAAACAAATCTTTCTGGAACGGTTCTATGAAGGATTTAATGATATGACTATGTCAGCTCTCAACAAAATCAAACAAAAACATAATGAAACTGCTGAGAGCTTTATTGAAAGGTTCCGCCGTGAAGCTTTGAAAATGCCTCCAGGGACTCCAGCTGCTGTCACTATTGATACTTGTAAGGCAAATCTTTTGCCTATTATCAGTATGTGGACGGGATCAACCCAATTCCAAGATTGGCCCTCATTCATCGTCAACGCCAAAGCTGCTGAAGTAAGTGCCGACAAGTTCAAACAATTGGGGGTACAAATGTCTAACCCTGATCGCGATGAGCATCAGAATTCAGGTGGTGGCAATCGCCAGAACAATCGCAAAGCGAAAGAGACTTTGAACATTAACTTGAACAAAAATAAAGAATCTTTGGCTGTCAATGTAGCCCCACCTACATCTACTCCTACTCCTTCTGCACCTCCACCGAGGGAACCTCGTCCAAAGGTGGAATATTCCTTTGACGAAAATGACACTGCAAGTATCTTTGAGTGTTTACTCAAAAGCAATAAAATTCAACTCCCTGATCCAAAGAAACCTGATGAAGTCAATAAAACTGATCATCCCAAGTATTGTGTCTATCACCGATTCATTGGACATCCTACTCGAGCATGCTATGTGCTCAAAGGTAAGATTCAAGAGCTTGTCAATACAGGTGTAGTCACTTTGCAACAAGATGAGAAGACTGTTACGACAAATATGGTTTCAGTCCAATTTGGAGATTTCTCTCCGCAGATAATACAGCATGGTGTCATTCCGATTCCTAAAGCAACCCTTGAGATTAAGAATCTTCCGCTTCCATCCAATGAAGGTCTTATTCCCTTGTCTCTTGACAGTGGTGAAATTATGTGGATCCATCCTGATCTTGCTCCAGAATTTGAGATATCTTCCAAGAAGAAAATTCGTTCTAAAGGCAAAACCAAAATCTGCAACATGGTATCTTTTGATCCCATTGTTGATGAAGAGATTCTGTTAGGCACCAGATCAGGAAAAGCTTATTTGAAAGATCATTCTGAAGGTCAAAGGGATCCTGCTTCTTCTTCCGAACCTACTCCGGCACAACCCGCATCTGCTGAAGAGGTCCCTTCTACATCTTCACCAGTTGTAGTATCAATTCCTCCTAAGCCAACAACGGCTGACAAAGGCAAGCAACAAGTTCGATTTGACAAACCTCTAAAGAAGTCATCTCCTACTGGGCTTGAGAAGCCTTACAACTTTGATATATTGGCTCAATTAGCCAATACACCAGCCAGGCTGTCAATCTTTGAACTCTTGTGTCTTTCCAAAGAGACACGAGAAACTCTAAGTGAAGCTCTGATGCAGGCTGAAACTTGCTTAACTCTTCTCAAGAAGCCATAATCAGAATCAGTCTCTTGTCATCACAGTCATAGTGTCTTGGAACTGATCCCAAATATTACCTTCACTCAGGATGATATGCTAATAGAAGATAATAGACATGATCATCCTCTTTATTATACAGGATATGTAGATTCAATGAAGGTTGATCGTATCCTGATAGATCCAGGGTCTGCACTTAGTATTATGCCAAAGACAATGCTAGATGCATTGAAGATACCAGTGCATAGTCTTTCAACCACGATCACTACTATTCTGGAATTTAATCAAGGAAAGAGTGAACCTTTGGGCAAGATCCGTCTAAAACTCCAAATAGGCAATCTTCGCACAAAGGTGACCTTTTATATCATTGACAATCATGGTTGTTCTTATAATGCTCTCCTGGGAAGGCCATTCCTCCATGAACACAATGTCGTTCCATCAACTCTTCATCAATGCTTTAAATACGTTGATGACAAAGGACAAGTTCATAAGGAAGTTGCGGACCTTTATCCTTTCAAGGGTGTTGAAGCTTATTGCAACGATGCTCGTATGTACAAGGATGAATTTATGAAGGTAGTATTGGCTATGGATACTGAAGAAGATCAAAAAACAGTACCTCAAGACACTCTTATCATACCTGTTAAGGGGCGAGTTTCTCATCCTCAATCTTCTAAGCCACTGGTTATTCACTTACCAGTTCAAAAGAAATCAGTTGATGCTGATGAAAATCAAAGGGAGCTCACCTCTTCTGAGCCACTTGTTATCGACTTACGTCGTAACAAAGACAAAAAGCAGCTCATTCCTTCTGAGCCACTTGTTGTTGATCTAAATCGCAACAAGGAAAAAAGGGAGCTTACCTCTTCTGAGCCACTTGTTATCGACCTCCGTCGTAACAAGCCTCCTCCACGTTCTTCTTCTCCCCCTCTTGTAATCAATTTGACCAAATCTGCTAAGGTTAAAGGTCCTGTTGTAAATACTGATGTACAAATCAATGAAAAAGCACCTACTTTCCAGTATATTGATGTTATTTATTATACTAAAAGTTATTTGGATATGTTAGATAGCTTCCAATCAATTACACTGGGAGTCGTACAATCTCTTCAGACAGAAGTCTCGCTTGAAGATCCAGATGATTCTTACCGTATTCATCCTTCTTTAAAGAAAGGTGAAAGTTCAGCATTTTTATATAAAAGACCAGAAACAAAGATTAACTATACGGATGATAGCAAAGTTAACGATACGGGACGTCTCCAGTTCCATCGTTATAGTCAACAATCAAAAGACATCCTCCGAAAGATGGGTTACGACTTCAAGAGCGGCCTTAAATATGGTAAAGGTAGACGAACTCCCATTCGTACAACAGTTCCATACGGAAAATCACAAATGTATTATGACAGGACCAAGAAAGGTCTCGGATATACTTCTCCTCCACTGTTATCCCCAGCAGCTTCTGAGTCAGATAGTGAAGAACGTTCTAATTCTTCTGATTCCAGATCATGGGATTCCGATACCAGCATCGGTGAAGTCCATCGTATAATTGTATCTTCTAACATGGTCTCTGTTGAACTACCAGAAGGCTGTGATGAAGATGTTGAAGAAAGTCCGAAAACAGATCCTTGGGCTCAACATATGGATAACCAATGGGTATTTCGATTTGAACAACGTGAACCTCCTACTGAAGATCAACTACTTCAAATTGATGTAGGAGAAAGAGATTCACCTCGGCCAATCTTTATTAGCAAAAATCTTCCAGAAGCAGACAAACAAGAGTTGATTCTTCTTATTAAAGAATACATCGACGTCTTTGCCTGGAGTTATGAAGACATGCCAGGTTTAGATCCTAAGATTGCTACTCACAAACTGAACATTCTTCCTAATGCTAAACCAGTCAAACAGCAACAAAGGCGATTTAAGCCTGAAATGATGGACGCAATTGATGATAAAGTCAAGAAGCTCATCGCTTGTGGCTTTATTCGAGAAGAGCAGCATCCTGATTGGGTAGCCAATGTCGTCCCAGTTCTGAAGAAAACTGGAAAAGTTCGAGTCTGCATCGACTTCCGAGATCTCAATGAAGCATGTCCAAAAGATGAATTTTCTCTTCCTATCACAGACGTCATGATTGACAATACTTGTGGGTTCGAAAGGATATCTTTTATGGATGGATTTTCCGGGTATAATCAGATCAAAATGCATCCTGAAGATGAAAAGCATACATCTTTCCGCACTCCTCGAGGAGTTTATTGTTATACAGTGATGCCATTTGGTCTCAAGAATGCGGGTGCAACCTACCAACGGGCTATGAGTACCATTTTCAGAGAACATCTTCGTAAAACAGTCGAATGCTACGTGGACGATATTGCTGTTAAAAGTCGTCTAAAAGAAGATCACATCCAAGATTTGAGAACAATATTTAATCTCATGCGTCAACATCAGCTCAAGATGAATCCCACCAAGTCATTCTTGGGTGTCTCTAGTAGCAAATTTCTCGGCTTCGTCATTACCTCTAAGGGTATACACGTGGATCCCGAGAAGATCAAAGCCATCCAAGAGATGCGTCCTCCACGCAACCTAAAAGAGCTACGAGGATTCCAAGGCCGACTTGCGTACATCAGGCGATTCATTTCGAACTTGTCTGGACGCTGCAGACCATTCACTCAACTAATGAAGAAGGGTGTATCTTTTGTTTGGACTGAAGAATGTCAACGAGCATTCGACGATATCAAACAATATCTTATGAACCCACTAGTTTTGGTGCCACCTATCTCTGGCATTCCATTCTTGATGTATGTCCGTGCTATGGACCATTCATTGGGTGCCTTACTTGCCCAAAAGAACAAAGAAGGCCATGAACAAGCTATCTACTATCTTAGCCGAACTATGATTAGTGCTGAACACCGTTATAGTCCTGTCGAGAAAGAATGCTTGGCTCTCATGTTTGCTGTGCAAAAGACGAGGCATTATATCATTGGTCAAACTATTCATGTTATATCTCGAGTTAACCCTCTCCGGGTACTCATGAAGAAACCAAGTACACTTAATTCTCGGTTGGCTACATGGGCAATCCTGCTAGCTCAATATGACATGGTCAAGCGCTGGCGGACTTCTTAGCAGCTCATCTTGTGCCTGAAACATCTAAACTCTATGACAAAATTCCTGACGAGACGTTAGAAGTCAACATGATCTCCGAAGAGTTTCCAACCTGGCGTTTATTCTTTGATGGTGCATCAAGAATTGGACCAAATGGTGCTATAGTGGCAGGTGTTGGAGTTGTTCTCGTTTCTCCAGACGGATTAACTATCCAAAGAGCCTACTCTTTAGATGAACCTTGCTCCAACAATGTGGCAGAGTACAATACCTTACTTGTCGGCCTTCAGCTAGCTAAACAACTGAATGTTGAATATCTGGAAGTCTATGGTGATTCTAAACTGGTTGTGAACCAGGTTAGAGGAACCTATGAAGTCCGTCATCAAGACCTGGTGCCTTATCATGAAGCGGCAATCAATATAGCTACATCATTCAAAGCCTTCTTCATTGACTATGTTCGACGAGCTTGCAAT
Source organism: Iris pallida (assembly GCA_029216955.1). NCBI lineage: Eukaryota > Viridiplantae > Streptophyta > Magnoliopsida > Asparagales > Iridaceae > Iris > Iris pallida. The sequence continues at coordinate 17,877,740 of JANAVB010006800.1, forward strand.
ACTGAAGCCGATGCTTTGGCCAATCTTGCAGCTGTCTTAGCCATCCCTGTCAAAAGGCATCAGGTGGTGGTTATTTCTAACCGAGAACTGTTCTGTATTGAGAACAATCGTAATATTGAATTTAGCAATCTTGCTGAAGTCGAAGTTATTGATGACGATTGGAGAACTCCTTTTATCGATTTCGTATTACATGACATACTCCCTGATGATCCTAAGGAGGCTACAAGCGTTCGACGTCGATCTCTACGATTTTATTACAATCAAACCACCAAAGCACTCTATCGGCGAACTTATGATGGTCTTCTTCTACGCTGTTTAGCTGGTGATGAAGCCAAACAAGTGTTGCGTGAAGCTCATGATGGCGTCTGTGGAGCACATCAACCTGGTCCTAAATTACAGGATCGCATTAGACGTATGGATTATTATTGGCCCTCTATGGTATCAGATGCCATTGAATATGCAAGAAAATGTCGTGCTTGTCAAATCCATGCAGACTTCATTCATCAACCCTCGGAATTCTTACACCCGACTGCTGCTTCATGGCCTTTTGAAGCTTGGGGTATGGACATCATAGGTCCTATTAATCCTCCTTCTTCTAGAGGACATCGGTTCATATTGGCGATAACCGATTACTTCTCCAAGTGGGCCGAAGCTATACCTCTGGCTGAAGTCAAGACTAGCAGTGTCATCAATTTCGTTAAACACCATGTCATCTATAGATTCGGTGTACCTCGCAGAATCATTCATGACAATGGACCTCAATTCATTAGTCAGAAGTTCACTAGATTCTGCGATGATCATCGGATTAACAATGTTGCTTCGACGGCGTACAATCCTGCCGCTAATGGTTTAGCTGAAGCCTTTAACAAAACCATTATTAAGCTCCTTAAGAAGTTTGTATCCACTAACAAACGGAATTGGAGCGAGAAACTTGGCGAATGTCTTTGGGCCTATCGAACTACAGTCCGCAATCCCACAGGCTTTACACCTTTCTCTTTGGTGTATGGCTGTGAAGATGTCCTTCCTTTGGAGTTACAAATTCCTTCTTTAAGGATGGCTATTGCCAATGAGCTTACCACAAAAAATAATGACCTTCTTCGACTTCAAGAGTTGGAAGCATTGGATGAAAAGCGGTTAATGGCTCAACAGCATATTGAGTTATACCAAGCCCGCATCTCAAAGACATTTAATCGTAAAGTGAAGGTCAGAGCCTTTCAGCAAGGAGAACTTGTTCTAACGGTCAGACGTCCTATGACTATGACTCATATGAGCAAAGGGAAATTCGATGCGAAATGGGAAGGTCCCTATGTTGTGAGCAAAGTCTTCTCAAACGGAGCTTATCAACTTTCAGAACTTGATGGTCGAGTTGCAATGATGCCTATCAATGGCAAATTCTTAAAGAAGTATTATGTATAAATGTAAATATTTGTAAATTATCAGACAGAATCAAGTTCATGAATAAAATTTAAATTTTATTATATGATAGTACATATTAAAGGTCACTATCATCTTTTTCTACATTGGGACGAGGGCCACTGCCATCCTTCTCAAAAATGCGGTCAGCAAAAGAGCCGAGAACCTCCTTGCTGGATCCTACAAGAAACTTGCAGGCGGCCATCCTCATTGCTTCTTTTTCTTTAGTCTTTCCTGGTTCGAGCAGGAAGTCCAAAATGTCCCGCGGTGGTTGGGGTGCAAACGAACCTTCGCCTGCTTCTGCCTCCTTCGGCTGAATTGGATCGGCAGGGCGTTCTTCAATACCCTTCTGAACCTTCGAGACAGTCTCAACCTTCTTAGATGCTTCTCCGGAAAACATTTTTATGTTGAAGAGTAGAAGTGTTCATTCCTATCAGATTTCTGCTATATTTATAGACAGAAGTTCTTCAATTAATGAAGCATTACATTCATCCGACGGTTCATCCGTTCATTAATACCTGACGGTTCATCCGTTCATTTATCACATTCATCCGATGGTTCGTCCGTTCATTAAACACCTGACGGTTCATCCGTTCATTTATTTACACTCATCTGACGGTTCGTCCGTTCGTTAATATCTGACGGTTCATCCGTTCATCTATTGTGATGGTTAACCCGTTCATTTATTATCATTTGACGGTTAATTCGTTCATTTCAACATCATTTGACGATTTACCCGTTCTTTCATCGTTACATGACGGTATTCCCGTTCACTCATTTTCATATACATTGACGATTCATCATCGTTCATCTTCTACATCAGCAACTTGTCGTTTTCGATTAAGTTGTCAATAAATATCTATCTATTATTTATATCTGAATAAGATATGCAATAAATAATGGAGCCACAACAAAATGTCCTTTATATCAAAAAATAAGACATTACAAAAATGTAGCTACAGCAACAAAACCCAAATACAAAATCAAGAAGGAGGGACAATCAGATTGTCAATTTGCTGCTTCAATGTCTGCAGCTCTTCTTCGTGTGTTGACGCTACTATCTTTCTTGCCTCCTTCATCCCGCTGTCTTCATCAAAAATGGGCATATCTACTGTCCTGCGGGTGATCTCTTCACCATGAGTTGTCTCATACTCATTCCTTTCCTCAATCAATGCATTAAATTGTTCAATCAACAGTTGGTGATTAACAGTTTCTTCTTCAAACTCTTGTTGAAGGCGAGTAATTTCAGCCTTCAGCTCAGCAAGTCGCCGTCCTTTGCTTTCAGCCACTAGAGTAATTGATTCTATTTTAGAATTATATTCAGCTGATTTTGCTGAATGAGCTTCTAACAGATTTTGAAGAGTTAACCTTTCCATATCAGCAGCTTGAGCCAGCCGCTCAAATTCAGCTTGTACTAAAGAGTCTACATCTTTCTTCTTGAGTTCTTTATACTTCTTGATGGAGACTTCTAGTTCATCCAGTATATGTTCAAGGAGAGTGGCCTGAGCTTCGTCTCCTTGGTCTCTTATGGCTCTTATCAAGAAAGAAGTGGGCTTCTTAACCATGATGAAGTCAGCTCCTTCTTTCTCTATCATTTTTTGGACAAGGGATCTCAGTGATTCAAAGAAGCATTTAGTAAATGACTGGATAACCTGCTGATTGATGGCTAAAGTTCCAGGAGTCGCTGCTACTCCCGATGAAGACGGGGTAACAGGTTGCTCGATTCTTTGAGGTTGGACAATAGGCTCTTTAAATAAGGGAGCCAGAGTAGAGCTGGTTGCTCCTCCTGTTTGATCTTCTGCAAAAGTAAAATTATTATTTTACTAATTGATTATTGATAAACAAAAAGATCAAATTAAGAGCAATGTTACCTTGGTTTGGTTTAACAACGAGTTCATTCCTTACTGGAATGGAATACTGTTAAACAGAAGTAGCCTCCGCTGTAACAGCCTGACTGCTGCCTGCCTCAGAACCACAAGATAAATGATGACTACTGCTAATAACCACCGTTGGTATAGGCACCATAATCAGGTCCGTTGGAGGTATTGGCAAAGTCCCAAGATCTGCAAATGAAGATATTAGTTATCGGTTCATTGTGAAATAAGAAAAGATTGTTAAATCTCGTTTTATACCTTGAGGGTCGGTGGCGGGATTTTCTTTTAGCACACCTTCGTCGGCTACTTCTTCAGGAGATGTTTCTATCTCAACATCGACAGCCTTTTCTGCAGGTGCCTCCACTTCAATATCCTTTTTAGGATTTGAAATATCATCGGCAGTATCAAGAGATCTATGTTCTTCAGTTTGTTTTTCAGGATCTTGTAAATACTCATCAACATTTTCGGATGAAAAACCGTCCTCGACTTCTTCTTCTTCTTCTTCTTCTTCTTCTTCTACTGCTGCATTTCCACTGCTAGTCGCAGCCTGATCTTCCTGCAAGCTATAACTGCAGTCCTCCAGAGCTGCAATCATTTCACGGTCTTCTTCCTCACGAAGAGTCCTGGGAGTAGGAGGAGGTTGAGAAATATCTGCAATAGGAGAATGAGGTTGTACAACACCTTGTTCTTCCTCTAAAATATGTTCTCTAGGCTCTTCAATTCTTGGGGCAAAATCTCTCCTCTGTTCATTCTCCTCGAGAGTTTTGCTTCCTGATTCAGAAGCAGGTGTGGGAGATGCCATTAAAAGTCCTGCAGCAGCATCTACTGAAGTCAGGAGTTGTATAGAAGAAGACTCTTCCAAGACTCTTCTGGTAACTACTCTTTTCTTTCTGTGTAGAGGCCTAACAGGACTCTCTATATTTTCTGGTTCTGTTCGCTTTTGCACGGAAGTTGGTGTACTGGCAATTTCTTGATGAGTCTCGGCCAATTGCCGGGATTGAGATCTGGTAGTCACCTTTTCAGAAGAAACATCAAGAATCAATTTCTTCTTCGCCACAGGAGCAGGAGGCTCCTCTCTTCTTCTCTTCTTCGCGGGAGATTTACCCACCTTCAGTGAAATACGAAGTGGTGCATTCACTTCTTGGGGGAATATAATATCCCTTGTAGTCTCCAGAGGTGCATCTGCCGGTTCCTGCGCCTCCTCATTTATAGGGATTGATGGAGCAATTCTCCCTCTTCTCAATCTTGTTGCAGTGGCGAAACTATCTGCGAGATGGAAATTCTCGGCAAAAGTATTCGCTGATGTGTAAAATACGGAGTATGTAAAAAGCATTCGAGGACCCTGAGGAGTAGTCCTTGCTGGCATGGAGAAAGTGGCTTTTGTATCACGGGCATTGTAATAAGCCCAAGCCCTAGCTCCGTCTATCAGATAACCCTTGCCTTGGAGGCAGGTAATTGCGTTCCCTACGTGGAACTGATCATACCCAAACTGTCTAGCAAAACGGCTTGGGAGATTTGGTTCTAAGTAGCACTCTTCTTCGAATCGGTAGACCAAATGAGATGGTCGAATTGTCTTCAACCATTCAAAAGCGACACGAGTTAGAGGCTGCAGTTTCGAATCCACCATATTCGTGGGCATCTGATCATACCCAGCAGGGAAAGGAGCACAGCAGAAGTTCCAGCCTCTGTTCAGATTCAACATAAATCTACATTCAGATAAGGAAGTATATTTCCATTTTCCATCGGAATACCTTCGAAGAAAACTGCCGTCAACTGGTCCCATGCCAGGATCCATTAGAGTTGGATAGTGAAGAAGCAACCATCCAAACAAATATGTATATGACAGTTCTAAGCGAGGGAATTCTCTCTCTCCTTTCGCTTTCAACATCAAGTCAACATATAAACGGAGACTGGCATTCAGCTTACAGGTCATTGCTGATAGTAAGTCCATTTTATAGCCAAAGACCAATTTAACAGCTGCAAACAAGACGCCACGGTGAAAACGATCCACTGCACTGGATCCGGGAACCACGAACCTTCGCAGCCAGTATGTCAAGAATCCCGCCAATTGTGCTTCTTCTGACATGGGCCTATAGCCCATTCTCAAGTAACTTTCCAAATTATCTTCTCTCTTCAAAGGAGGATATTCATGGTCATCGTTCACTTCTTTATCAAAGTGACCACTCTGTTCCATTAATTTTCTGACCTCTGTATGGCTCAAAGGTTTGAAGAAGGTTGGGTAACATTTATCGTTCTCCTTGGTTTTCTTCTCCTCTATATGATTAAGAAACAGATATGGTAGCCACTTTGAAGAATAACAAGTATTGGCAGTGGCACTCTTGTAAAATAAAGAGCGGATCTTGTAATGGCACAATAGTTCTTCGAACACTGTCACCATCTCTGGATTCTCTTTTCTGAGCTTGTTCAACTCATCATTTGTTGGTACATACTCCTCATACGGAGCATCTGCCATGGGCAAGAACGAGATATACTTCATCTCGTGGAGCGCAAAGCCCATCTCTCCCCCTGGGGTCATGAAAGTTCCAGTCCTGTAGTTGTATCTCTCAGCTAAGGCTAAGAACATATGAGGATTGGGAGCAAATCCATATACAGTCGCATGCACTGCTTCATACAGGTTGATTTGTTGGAGTCTGTCTTAGAATTTTCCCAGAACCCAATTCGCGATATAACTCCATCGCTTGTAGTCTGGATTCACCAGTCCAGTCATTCTTATATCTTGCTCCGGATATTTTCCTTCAACCTTCGCAAATTCATTTGCGAATATTGGTGTCCTAACAGGCATTAGCATGGAGGAGTTCTCTGGTGGAATGCAGCCAGGTCTTAAGCCTCTCAGTAGAACACTATATCTGTCAGAAGAACTATAAAACATGTCCTTATGATGTGGCCCCTTCTTTACGAAGATTTTTCCTGCCCGAGCATCCTGAAATAGAGTGATATTCCATTCCATCTTCCTTGGGTAGCTCGCATGAGCGTACCGTGACAAAGGAAGGCATCGAGCAATGTCGGGTATAAAAAAGGATCTATCTTGCTGGTGAACTACTCTATCTTCCATCCTTGGCCTGGGCTGAGAGGCTCTCTCAAAGGCATCACCGAATAGGAATAAAGGTTTCTTGTGAATTACAGCATCAGCTGATTCTAAAGGCTGTCCGTTCATCAAACACATCAAAGTTTCATTGTCCTGTGAAATCAATATAGCCTGACGGGAGGCCGGCAGATCATATTGAGGGTAATGGACATGAGACAGATCCTCTTTGTAGTCAGACTCTGTGAGGGTTCCCACAAAATGTTCGTAATCTGGATCTTCATTGACTTCAACTGCATCAACAAACAGATGAAAATTAGTCCAAGACAAAGTTTTTGTTTTTAAACATAAAACATGATTTACGCAACCTCAGACTGTGCTGATATGATTTGCGCAACATTAGACTGCGCTGACATGATTTGCGCAATCTCAGATTGCGCTGACATGACTTGCGCAACATCAGTTTGCGCAACATAAAAGTTGCGCAAAACAATGGTTTGCGCTGATATCTGCGCAACTTAATCGTTTGCGCTGACTTCCTGTCAGCACAAATCAACAAATTGCGCAAGAATGCAGCCTTCATAAAAATGAAGAACTGATAGTTCATGCAACCGAAACCCTAAAAAGGGTGGCGTAATATGAACTTATCTCTAAAAAGAGATGAGTTTCAAGGGAGTCGAATCACCCTAAGAAGGGGTTTTCGATCGGTTCAACTACCTCTCAGAGCAGGATGTGCGGATTCGTGTCGGGAAGCTCACCGTGCAACCCTGTCAGAAGACTCGGCCGAAGCTTTTCCCTTCGCGGCGACAGTAGCGACAGCATTTGATCGTCGTGGAGCCATGACAAATCGTCGGAGAAGAAAGGAAGAAAGAGTTCAGAAATTCTCTCTTAATTGCACGAAGACAGCAAGTAAAGAATACTTTGAAGTATGAGGAGGATTATTTATAGTTTTCAAAAAAACGAAACGGCCGCCTCGGATTGCGCCTAAACTTGTGGTCTATTCGTTTTGCGCAGACAGCTCATCATATTGCGCAAAATGATTCAACATTCAAAAATTCAAAGTATTTCGAAATTTGGAATACAATTAACTTTCGAAAACTTAGAAGGGGGTCTTGTAGGTCCTAAAAAATCAAGTTGCATCAATCAACAAAGTCAAAAATTCAAGATATTCATCATTTTGATGAGTTGCGCAGACAACAGATTGCGCAGACATCACTTTGCGCAGGCTGGTTTGCGCATGTTCCCAACTGCGCAGGCTGACATGGCAGAAGTCATCATTGACTGAATCAAATCAGATCTTCCTGACAGCTGACAACACGAATAACGAGGAGGTTGTTCGTTTTTGACGCCGCACAGTGCTCGAGGGCGGCTGATAGGTGGCAGCGCAATCCGTGTTGCGCAAACCACTCATGCGCAATCCGTGTTTGCGCAAACCATTTCTGCGCAGTTCATTTTGCATATTCTACCAATATAACTGACCAATTACATGTGGCATTCATGCCATCAATTGCTCATTACGTGACAACTGTCTATGTACGATCATGCGTATTTCAATCAAATGATGCCATGTGTCCCAGATAGTTGGCCCACGATCCAATAACTGCTTGCGCAATCCAGTGCTGCGCAAACCAGTTGCTGCGCAAATCAGCTTGCGCAGTCCAAAATAACTGAAAGTTAGTTATTTTCAGAACTCTATAAATAGAGTTTCAAGTCTTCATTTCAGGGGGATCAAGATCAGAGATCAGAAATCAGAGAGTTCAGGAGTTCTTGCCAAAGTGCTGCTGCATTCTTCCGAGACTTTTGTCTTCAACTTCAGAGGCTTTTGCCTTCAGTTTCCAGAGTTGTTTTCAACTTCAAAGGCTTCGTCTTCACAGTTCACATCGTCTAAGGGATAAAGCAATCGTCATCAAGATTGGATTCCTATAGTTGTAATTTTCCCAGAATTCTTGTAATCTTTATTACAGTTTGTATCAATAAAGTTTTATACTTTTGTTTTTGCAAACACCTGGGACACATTATTTCTGGAGCAGGAGTGTCAGTAGACCCGAAGAAGGTTGAGGCAGTGGAGAATTGGCCAGTTCCGAAGACGGTAGTAGAAGTACGTAGTTTCTTGGGATTGGCAGGTTACTACCGGAGGTTCGTGGCAGACTTCGCTAGGATTTCGGCACCCTTGATGCGTTTGACACATAAGGATGTAGAGTTTGTTTAGTCAGCGGAGTGTCAGGCATCATTTGAAGAATTGAAAAAGAGATTAATCTCAGCCCCGACTTGACCCTTCCAGTAGGATCGGAAGGGTTTGCAGTGTATTGTGACGCATCCGGGAAGGGACTTGGATGTGTATTGATGCAGCATGGTAAGGTGATAGCATATGCATCTCGACAGCTTCGAGATCATGAGAAGAACTATCCGACTCACGACCTGGAATTAGCAGCAGTAGTGTTTTCGCTTAAGTTATGGAGGCACTATTTATATAGGGATCGAGTGGAGATTTACACTGATCATAAGAGCTTAAAGTATGTGTTTACCCAGAGGGACCTGAACATGAGACAGAGGAGATGTTTGGAATTACTGAAGGACTTTGATGTAAATCTTCAGTATCATCCAGGCAAGGCGAATGTGGTAGCAGATGCCTTGAGCAGGAGAGGTGGTGCATTCATTCTAACCACGCAGTGGCATATTTTGGAAGATCTTCAGAAAATGGGAATTGAAGTGATCTTGCCGCAAGATGCGAGAGTTATGGCCAGTTTGCAGATTCAGTCCACTTTAGTAGATAGGATCAGAGCAGCTCAGGCGGAGGATCCGCGAATCCAGAAGCTTCGATCGGAGTGTGAGTCAGGTCTCATGAAAGAGTTAGTAATCCATGATGATGGAACACTTAGGTTCAAAAATCGTATTTATGTACCAGGTGGAGACCTTCGACATGAAGTTATGTCAGAAGCTCATAGTTTTCCTTATTCCATTCATCCCGGAGGCACAAAGATGTACCAAGATATGAAGCAGCACTTTTGGTGGAATGGCATGAAGAGGGAGATAGCGAGGTTCGTATCCTGATATTTGGTATGTCAGCAAGTGAAGGCAGAGCAGCAGAGACCAGCAGGATTGTTGCAGCCGCTTCCTATTTCGGAGTGGAAGTGGGAGCACATCACGATGGACTTTGTGACCGGTTTACCTAGATCTTCGACCGGCCGAAACGCTGTTTGGGTAATCGTGGATCGGCTCACGAAGGTTGCATATTTTCTTCCTTTCAGAGTAGGGCAGTCTACTGAGCAGCTGGCAGAAATGTATATAAAGCCGATTGTGAGGCAGCATGGTGTTCCAGTCAGCATAGTATCAGATCGAGACACACGGTTCACCTCTCACTTTTGGCGGAGATTGCATCAAAGTTTGGGTACCAAGTTGAGGTTCATCACAGCCTATCATCCGCAGACGGATGGACAATCAGAGAGAACCATTCAGACCTTGGAAGACATTTTACGGGCTTGTACTTTAGACTTCGGTGGAACTTGGGAAGATCACCTTCATTTAGTAGAGTTCTCTTACAATAATAGTTATCAGGCAAGTATACAGATGGCGCCGTTTGAAGCATTATATGGAAGGAAGTGCAGGTCCCCTTTGGCATGGGACAATATGGAAGAACAAAAACTGTCGGGACCAGAAATGACCATGCAGACCGTGGAAACAGTCAAGTTGATCAGAGAACGGCTTCGAGTCGCGCAAGACAGACACTGCCACTGGGCAGACCAGCATCGAAGGCCTCTAGAGTTTGGTGTCGGTGACCAAGTGTTTCTGCGGATTTTGCCGACTCAGGGTGTCATTAGATTTGGAACCCGAGGAAAGCTTAGTCCGAGATTCGTTGGTCCTTTTAAGATTCTCGCTCGGGTAGGCGATGTTGCTTATCGGCTTGCCCTTCCTCCCTCGCTATCTGGCGTACATGATATGTTTCATGTATCTCAGTTGCGTGGGTATGTCCCGGATCCGAGTCATGTCCTCGACCATTCAGAGTTAGTTATTGGTACCGACCTAACTTACGAGGAACAACCCGTGTCTATTTTGGACCGACGAGAGAAGGTGCTTAAGAACCGGACTATTAGTCTTGTCCGTGTCGCTTGGGGCCATCACTCTCCGGAAGAGTCAACTTGGGAGCGCGAGGACGAGATTAAATCTCGGTATCCGTACTTGTTCGACTCAGGAGGTATGTTTCTCCTTATACCTTGATAATCTGCTTACATGGTTGTTTTGCATCATTTTGAAATATATGATCAATGACTGCTAGTGATAGGTTGTTAGCGTAGATTGTAATTGCACCTTGCTTGCCCGGATACCTCTATCTTTGTCTTGGCTGAAATTCCGAGGACGGAATTTTTCTAAGGAGGATAGAGATGTCACTTCCCGATCCCGATGTACGATTCTGTATAAGGTATCTGTATTTAGCATGTGTATAATTATGTATATTATTTATTAATGGTTGCATGTAGCTTTTAAGCTTGTCATTAGAGGAATGGATAGAGATTAGGGATTAGGGTTTTCTTAAGCCAACCTCTATTTATATTCTCTTTCTCACTCTCTCTCCTCATTCACTCTTCCATTTAATTCCCTCAACCACCCACAGGTAAGTATAACTTGCTCAAAAGTGGAGATTTGTGCATTTCTCATTTTTGATTTTTCCTTGATATTATTTGTCTATATTGTTCTTCTCTTCATTCTCTACAAGTTTAGTTCTTGAATATTTTGATTTTAATGGCTAGATTTGTGTAGATATAAATTCCTAAAAACTAGGATTTCATGGATTTTCATGGTTTTGATCTATCAAACTTGGCTATTTCCGAAAACCAATAGTCCTATGTGGTAGAAAATTTGATTCTACACAATTTTGACCTTTGGAAAGTTAGATTTTGACTTTTTTGGAGGAAGTTATGGCCGAAACAATATTTGAGCATCCTCTAGGTTCGCCTGTGCTGGCTCTGGCAGGGATGATGAACAGTCCCCTGCGGCCGCATGTGCATTTCTCAGCCGCATAAAGCTTTGTAGCCGCATAAGCTTCTCCGGCCGCATGTGCATTTCTCAGCCGCATGAGCCTCTCGCAGCCGCATGTGCATTTCTCAGCCGCATGAGCCTTTCGCAGCCGCATGTACATTTCTCAGCCGTATAAAGCTTTGCAGCCGCATAAGCTTCTCCAGCCGCATGTGCATTTCTCAGCCGCATGAGGCTTTCACAGCCGCATGTGCATTTCTCAACCGTATAAAGCTTTGCAGCCGCATGTGCATTTCTCAGCCGCATGAGCCTCTCGCAGTCGCATGTGCATTTTTCAGCCGTATGAGCCTTTCGCAGCCGCATGTGCATTCATCAGCCGCATAAAGCTTTGCAGCCGCATATGCTTGTTGGTTCCTGGCCGTATAAGGCCCAGTGATTTTCCTGTCGCATATGCCCAACTTCCTGAGTCGCATGCGCCCGCGTTATCCAGCCGCATGAGCTCGTTCTTCTGGCCGCATGGCGCATGGCAGTTGGCTGCATAACCTTCAGCAGCCGTAAAAGATCGCTTTTCCGAGCCGCATGAAGTCATGCGGACTTTATTTCTCGGCCGCATGTGCCTCAGCCGCAAGTTCCTATGTGTATTAGTCCTCATTTCTAATCTGACTACCTATGTGATGGCTGAAAAATCCTACGTGTGTACTGAGGTACAATCCATGTGAGCACCGAGGTGCTATACTATGCGCTAAGTGTTCCTACCTGATACCTGCCAGTACCACCAAGAGTCCAGCATTTACATAAGTAATGGTCAGTAGCAATGACGTGGTATGTGTTGTGTGTTGCACTACACCAAGAAGGGGGTACATACGTACGACTCCATGAGCCAGTACAGATTCCTTCTTGGGGTACTCGTACAATGTACGGCATCTAGAGGAGTGAACATGTGACCACGACATGTGAACTCTGAGAACAACCTAGGGATTAACTAGGCAACTAACTTGGTAGATGCATTGGGTGGGAAGAATCCCGAGATCGTGCCATACTAGCCACCCCAGGTCCAGTCCTGACGTGTCGGGTTGGCCGCCACGGATATGGTTTCATTCGCCTATAACGGATGGCTATATCCGACTCCTACGAGCTATGTGTTAAATGTTTTAGCGCGGTAGCCCTTCGGGGGACTGGTGCATAATCAAAGAGTTATATGTCTTATGGTTTGGCTAGCCCTGCTGGGTTGACACGATCTGAGGATTCCTTTTAATCTGTAACGCGGGGATAACTCCGCCAAATATAGGAAGCCGCAGGAATGAATGGCCGCTTGGAAAACGACTTGACTGTGCTTGAGCCTTCCGTTAGTAGCCGAGGGACATGGACTGTCATGGTGCGTGGCCCAACCCATGTCCTTGTTTGGTTGTTGGGTTGGTCTATCGTGCTAGGACAGGCTGTGGACCGGGGTTACGACAGGAAGCTTATTATTATTTCTATTATTATTTTATGCTTGGGTTTTATCTCACTCTTTTGTGCTCCCTTGTGGTACTTGCTATTCGGGGCTGACCTCGCTAGTTTTGTTTGGCCAGATCACGTAGCAGAGCCTGAGGATCCGACTTTCTTCCCTGACGTCAATGGTACATACTAGAAGCATGGCTGGCGGGGGACTCGAGTGGGTTTCTTCTCTACCACTCTAATATCTTTACTTATGTCCTGGTGTTTAGCCACCGGCACCTGTTTAGCCGACAAATCTGGATATTTTGGTCCTCGCATAATTTGTAATTAAATCAGACTGCAGCTGAGTACAATTATGTAACTTTGACTCTCTGGGCTAGCTAACTTATAAAGCTAGATCCCCATGATCATTTTGATGAAGCGTCGGGGACGCCTTACTGTTTTATCTTATATGTTCATTAATTGATGTTTTCTTGCTTGAATGGTTGAGACATAGATGTTCTGTGTGACCGTAGGAGACTTGAATGTAGCATACA